>CM060931.1:912143538-913393538 GCA_030765085.1 Allium cepa | reverse complement strand
AGATGATGACATTATATGAAAGATTCATAATCTTTAATATATTATATTGAGTGATATTGACTTATGGAATAATGTATGTCTTATGAAATACCTTCGTGATTCAAGCGTTGGATACATTGGGAATCTCGGTAAACATACATTTATTTTTAGGTTTCTATAGTATTCTACCTTTAGTTTATACATTCACATTATATAAGTTTTGTAATTATATAACTTTTATATTTTAATGAACTTATATAATATTCTTATGCATAACATTATTTTAATCAAATCTTATTTAATTAATTTTAATTAATTAACCCTTTAATTAATTTTTTAAAATTCCAAAATAACATTTACATTAAATATTTATATATACTGTAACCTTTATAGTATGTCAGATATATCTTATACATGTGTAATTTCATTTAATTAATTAATATTTAATTAATTAATTTAGTTAAATAATTTTAACTAATTATATTTATTTCAAAAATTATTTTATACATACACAGGTATACTTATGTTATCTTAAACATTTTAAAATAATATAACATATATGAAAATAATATAACATATATTAAAATAATATAATTCATTATTAATTAACCCTTTTTAGATTATTTAATTTATTGATCTTGTTAATAATTTAAATTTCAAAATTAATATTTAAATATTTTCAAACATTTTTGAAATTTTTTGTATTTTCAAACATTTTGAAAACCTATGTTATATTATAACTTTTATTATAAACATGTTTTTATATAAATTTAAAACCTTTATTTAATTTTCAAAATAATTTTGAAAATTAGACCAAAGCCTAATTTAAATTAAGCCTTTTTTATTAGGGGCATCCTTTAGGCTCATTCACCTTTCATGTCAGGCCGGTAACCAAGTAGGACAGGGTATTTAATTATCTAATCCTACACATTACATTTCTAGACATCGTACTAAGTGGAAAAGCTTAATTAATTAGCCCTAACATGACTAATCTAGATCACATAGGCTGTTGAGTTTCGATACCATTGTTGGCACTAGGCCGGCTCACACGGAGTTGACGGGTAAATTTCAAAATTTTCCTTCTGCAAAAGTACCAAATCTTTATATACAGGACATATAATTTGATAGGGAAAACCAATTTCGCCGTTTTCAGAAAAAACAAAAGGATGCTTTAATAATCTGACTCCATTTACAAATCCCAAAATCAAATGTCGATTACCATTTCCTAGTATTCACAAATTTTACATCACGTCGTTTAAAGACTAATAAACTGAAGTAACACACAAATTTACTTGAAATTGGCATATGAATTGATACCATAACACTCGCTATTGCCAATTATACGAAGAGACCCATTGTAGTAAACATTAGGCACTAAAATTAGAATTTGATGTGCCTACCATTATCAAACTAACCCAAAATATATTGCTTTGAATCTCTATGGGCTATCAAATCTAACAAGCGCCAAATCTTATAATCAAAATAACGATTGCAGGATCTTATCCAAATCCATGTATTAGATAGTCAGCCTTAAGATTTTATAACATAACCTCGGTTTTGCTATTAATACACACATATTTCCAGATCCTGCATTCCAGATCCCAATCAAAAGTCCAATCACTAAACCGGCATAGGAATTGGAATTTGAGACTCGATTTCGCCTAATTGAGTAATGCCATAAGATTTGGCAGACTTAAATGCGGCTTCAGGCTTTGCATATAGTGAAAGGGATACGGAGATCCCATTACTGGAATTTAATCACCAATTGCCTGGTAGTTTTTCTCCCTATGGGAAGCATTTATGAAATACATACATACGCATATATAATTAATTACAAATTGTTTCAAATATTAATTTGTAAAAATAATTTAGAGCATTTACCATATAATATAAATTCATATATATATATATATATATATATATATAAATTATATAAACATATAACTGGTTATAAATTAATCTATATATATATATATATATATATTAATAAAAAATAAATTTATTGCTGCTCTAGGTTAAAAGAAACTTTTTTAAAAAAATTTATTTTTTGGTTAAATAATATTATAATAAAATACTTATTAAATAAATAAAAAACCATATAGATTAAAAAATATTAAAAAAATTAATTTCAAAATAATAATGTATAATTTATTTTATATAAAAAATTCCAAAATTTTATAATATTTATAAATGTGCATAAATTTATTTTATTTATTTAACTATTTTTAAATAAAACAAATAACTATAGTATTAATATATATAATAAATAAATAAGAATTTACTATTAAATACTTTTTAGGCATAAATAAAAAACCTAAATTGTTTAAATATATATATATTATGATTTAATATTTTATACTTATATTTAATCAATAAAACCATTTAAAATATTGTTTTAATCGACTTTTTTAAATCAGACCGTAAGCATATAGCATGTATACTAAATAAAAAAAATATGTTCATAAAAGTTTAACCATCCAATGTGACAACACATTTATATACAAATTCGTCACATCGATAACTATCTAAACTAACATATGATATGATGGTATATTAAGCATTAATATATGATAACAAGTAAAGAATGATACCCTTCACAAATGCCTAAAGTTTGCACGTTGAAACGAAAAATAAAGCTCCTTGAAACAAATTTGAATTCAGAAGTTGTCAACTCTCGAATGCAACTACCACCACTGGAATTGGATTAAATTTGATGTGTTTTTGTGTTTTGATTTTTGGTCTTGAATGAGGAGTTGTTGGTCGAAATTTTGTAGTAAAGGAAAGTCTCTAAAGATCAACAAAAGAGAAGGCTAAGTAGCATTACATAAAGGAGAGACAATGGAGTGAAAAATGGTTCAGCATCCTTACTTCTCTCTTACCATTTCTTTGTTTTAACCATTCAAACCCCCACCCACCTACCAACCCTTGGTCAGCCTAACCTTGCAACTTGCTAACCGAAATCATCATGCTCCATATGGACCTCAAACCTAGCCTAAGCCCGAAAAAAAATTCATCGCAATTTAAATCAAATTTAAATGCGTAACGATATCATATATCAATCGATATATTTTTAACTATTATAAACATAACTATTTAATATTGTTCAACACATCAAATAAAAATTTATAATTAATATTTCATAAATATTAATTAATCATAATAATTACAAATTAATTAAATCAGGTGATAAAAAGGATCTTTCTACAATTTGATGTGACCACACTTGTCTAAATCCTACCATCAACTCAAATCATCGCCAATCAATAGCCTAAGTTTGTTTGTAGAAAGATACTTCCACTAAACAAATTCGAAACAATTTGATGCAAAAACAGTTCAAGAGACAATATGTTTCGTATCAAAGATACTTACTCAAAGGCTTAACAAAGATTAAGAAATGCCTTAAGAATGATATATGGAGTCCGGGATACATCATATGCACAAGTACCAAAGTACTCTAAAGCGGTATAAAATAACAATCCAATAGCAGTATTTGATGTCATCCACACTCTTGGTGTTTTCGATGCTGCTTTTTAGGCATTTGGGTCTTCAATTGAAGGCTTTACAGACTGTTGTTTATTACTTTCCATCGATGACACTTATTTATACATGAAATATTTAGGCACTTTACTTGTAGCCACTAGTGTTGATGCAAATCAGGGTCTTTATCCATTAGCGTTTGTTATTATACAGACCGAGTCATGGAAGACCTGGAAGTGGTTTGTTAGTTCTATATGGAAATATATTCCTTCTTTGCATAATAGATGTATTATGTTTGTTTTTGACCATATGAAATGAATTCCACATGTATTTATTAAAGGTTGGCATGCTCAATGTCATCACGTTATTGTATTAGACACATTAAAGACAATATCAAGAAAGCTGGATTTGGATCAGATGTCCTTCAAAACTTGTTACATGCTTGTGCTATTGCATCAGAAGTAGTAAAATATGAGAAGTTAAGAAAGAAATTAAAGATTACAAGTCCGAAAGCCGATGCATGGATTAAAAAAAGTTTGAAGGACCAAGAATAAAATTGGACACTGCGTAAGAATGGTGGAATAAGATTTAACATGATGATAATAAATACGTCTGAAAGTTTTAATGTTGTATTAAAAAGAACAAGGAACTTACCCGTGAGATCATTGATTGACGTACTTTTCATCGTGAAAACCACTACTTCTACGAGCGTCGTACTCAAGGAGAGTTCTTGATGTCATGTTTGATGCCAAAGTGGGAAGTAGTTGCAAAGACAAGAATGGAAGAATCAAGATATTTTAACATAGAATGATATTGCTACACAGAATGGAAAGCGAAATATTTACAAATGCGTGATTATACAATTAATATTGGGCATAACGCAGCTATATGTTCGTGTAATATGCCAATATTGGAATATTTTCCTTGCTCACATGTGCTAATAGCACATCCACGAGGTTCTAGAGGTGCTAATAGAGTACATGATGATTTTATTTCACTATGGTACGCAACTATTAATTATAATGCTTCTTATTCTCATATATTTAATCTTGTCCTCGATAGTCATTGTTGGGCAACGTATAAAGTTCCTTACATAAAACCACCTTTAAAATGAAGAAAATCTGAATGACCACGATCAGCAGAAATCAAAAGAGCTATGGATTAACCAACTACCCACCGATCAGATAGGTGTAGCAAAGCGGTGTTTTAGGGCATAAGAGAAGATCTTGTAATTGATGTAATAGGCTTATGTAATGAGATTATCAGTGTGTTTTAATGCTTTTATGTAATGAATCATATGTATATGTTTGAATGATTAATGAAACGTAGTAATGGGTTTATGTAATGCTTTTATGTAATGAGATTATGATGGCTTGTTTAAATATTTACCGTGTTGATTGAGAAGCTACAGCTCTATGTCCGGTTAAACGTACAAAATACTAATGTGCATCTATAAAATGTGCACACATGCGCATTCCCAAGTGTAGATACAGTTACTTTGTCTTTGCGCATTCCACAAATGTGCATGCATATAATTTATCGTTCTGCATTCTATAAATGTGCACTTGTTTGTTTATTATTATACATCCTAGAAATACACCTATGTTTATTCTACTCAAAATAAACTCTCAATTGCCATCCCGAATCTCGATGTGTTGCCAATATGTCGTGATGTGCCTTGAGAAGGCCGTCTCTAGCCCTAGAGAGCTATGTTAACCTTGCATACATACATATTCAAACTTATACCTGCAGCAACTATTCCATACAGAAATGACAAATACATATACATACATACATACACACACATATATATATATATATATATGCTTAATAAATTTTCTAGTCAATCTACATACATTCATAGTTAATTCCATTCATAGTTCCATACATACCTAAATTTGTAGTTCAGAATACATTCACAGTCCCATACATACCAAAATTCAAGCCCAAACCAAAACATACATTCGCACTTCCTAAACAATCTAAGCATGCCTAAGTCTTCGAACTCTAGTGGTGTGTTTCTTTTCTTATGTCTCCCCCTTTCATAAGTTAAAGTTTGAGACATTAATGGTTGAGGATGTTCAAGTTGATCTTGGGTTTGAGATGATGGTTAATCTTGTCTTTAAGACGTTAGCTTCACCTTATCGGGATCAAAACGATGGAGTTCAATATCATCCATCATCTCCCTAGCACTATAAATCTCATTAACCACATCACACTCTAATTATTCTTGATAAATATAAACAACTAGGCATCTTGAAGATTATTTCAATACAAAACAAAGAGTTATTTGCCAATATTAATACTCATATTCACCTAAGAAAATTTGAGCATTTTGCTCAATAAACATATATGCATGTCTCGTATTAAACAAGTGTAAAGTTTCATTTATCAACCATCCTCATTGTCCACGAATTTCATTTACTAGAACAACCAGATCGAGAATATGTTGAGAAATATATCCAAATTTTCTTATTACTCGATCTGAACAATAATTCCTAAAACATAAACAAGTAAACCAAGTCTTACATAGTCAACCTTTATATTGATCAAGCAAATATCCCATTATTCAAAAAGTTAAGGCATATGGATCCCAAGTTACACTTTAAAATGGTAGTATGTCTAGTTCATTACGATAAATTGAATATTTTTAGGAGTCTCGTGCCAATTTTTTGTAATATTCCTTCTATAGGTGACATTTCATAATAAATTAACCATAACCATAATCATGCTAAGGTACCAATAACCATAAGGAAGGTTGAGGTCCAAAACACGCGGGATTGATATATGCCTACGACCATAGCTATAAAATTTGATTGAAAATTATAATACAATTTCAAGTAATATAGAATCAGTATAAAAAAACTAAGAATGTACATACTTGCAATAGAGACATGCAACCACCTAATGATTTGGACTTCTACAGCGCAACATCTAACAATTCTCTATATAAATAGGAAAACATCACACTAACCCAAGGATAAAGAATTCCTATAGGTCCCTTAAAATAGCAAATACTTCAAATTATATCGTCCTTTCAAACGATCCGCAAAAAGTCAAGAGTTTATACAGTACAAGATTACAACACAGGTTCGTTGCTCTATCTCAATATATGTTGCATCCTGGGAAGAGGATCTCCGAATTTATGTCTAAACCAGATCATTATAACATCACATTTAGATTTAATTTCATTTGGAGGAGGAACTACACTTGATAAATCATGACATTACTGAATATAATCAGTTTCGAAGTCATCGAGATACATATGAACATTATCGACACTAAGACCAATTGGTTTCTCCACATCAAATAAAGATAGTCATCTCCCTAGCTCTAAAATGAAATGTATTTGTTTTCGGCCTACACCTATCATACAACTTGGTAATAAGATAATGGTCTAATATAAGATAATCGATTTGAAATATTTTCCAACAACGAGTCGTTCTTAAGTTATCTTCGAGTTGAGGATCTTTATAGTATAAGCTTGCTTGAATGATTAATAGTAGAAACTATGGAAGCTACCTATTTAATAAAGTTCAATATAGAAGAAAATTAAGTAAATTTGACTTTCAATATTTGTTTAATAATGAATTAAGGTTGTTAAATAATATACCTCCATGAGTAAGTGGCTTTCTTTTTTATGCTCATGTTGGCGATAAAGAACAATTCTCAATTGGTCTGGGTTCCAACCCTAATCACTAAAATTATACCACCCAATAATTGCAAAAAAATTCCATATCATACATACACCGATCTGCATTATAACTTGAATTGTAATATCAAAAATTCCAACCATTATAATACATCTACAATAGCTCAAAACAAAATAGAACATAAATTGCAAATCAAAGTTAAAATTGTAGGGGTTTACTTCTTATTTGAGAAGATGTAGAAGAGCCTTTCATTTGGGGTTTAGAGATATGAAGATATAGAAATTTAAGTTTTGAGTGGTAAAAGGTCTAGGATTTAAGAATTTGGTCGGTTAAAAGTACGAAAGAATGAATGGAAAAGAAAACAGTTCTCTGTCTTTTTGATGTGCAAAACCTACTTGCACATTTACAGAATGTCAAGTAAGAAATAGTATTAAAAAGAAATTAAAAATACATGCGCATTATGTAATGCACATGTGTTAAATTACGCATGCAAATTTACAAAATGTTCATGTGTACAAATCTTGAAACGAAAACCGACATATTTTCATAATTAGCTTGAAACCCGCCTATTTTTGCAGTAAGTTATTTTGACAAACCTATTTCAAAAATTTGTATACATACGTACGTTCGTACGTATGAGACACGCAAAAAATAAATTCAACTATATACAGAGGGACACGGAAAATTAAATTCAACCCCCTCTACTTCTTGTCATCGTCGTTGTCTCTCTACCTGTGCAGTTAATCCCCACTATTTCCCCACTATATCCTATAGCGGATTCCTGCCGCTACGATTTTTCCAAATGACCTCAAATATAGCATTTCTACTTTAAGTCCGGCTATTTCCGCTATATCCCGTTATTCCCTCTATATTTCGCTATTCCGCTATATCTTCTTTAAAAGAAATGAACTGAAAATTGTCATTTATACATTATACAAATTTTGAAATTGAACTTTTTAACATATTTTCAGAAACAAAAATACTCTAATATTCTATTAAATTTAATCATGTTAAATAACAGTTTACATTTACTTACAATATATTTGCACATGTTTTAATTTAAGATTAATTATGTATTAATTGTAGTTAAATTGAATGTTAATTTTTTATTTAATTACCGTTTATACATTTGTAAAAACATTAAGTATGAGTTTTATATGCTATTTTAGACTCATCCTGTAACGACCCGTAAATTTTAGTGGTTTTATTTATTTAGTTGGTTTAATTTTTGTGAAATTTGAAATAATAAAATTTTGAAATAAAAATTTGATATTTGGAATACGTCTATCTAAACTTAGCAACTGGTAAATTTGCATCAGAAAATATGAAAGTTTATTTTTGAATGTAATTCTATTTTAATTCAAGTCAGTTAATAATTGTCGATAATGAAATATTTTTCAAACCTGAATATTTTTATATAGAAAAATTCTAAATCATCTTTTGATTGAGACGTCATTTTTCGTTTTTCCAAATTCGGAATTCTTTAGCTCCGTCGACCTTATTTTTATGTGTTTTTGCTGCATTTTCCGCTAGTAGAAAATTCGAATTTTTAAAATTCAATCGTACCAGTGATATTTGTATACCGTTTTGATCGTCTCGTCGTGCTGATCTAAGCGGTATATTCCTTTCTTTTTTTTCGAACCCGATGCACCGCGAAACCGGTAAACGGATGGTCGTTGCGGTTCGTTATTTGAGACTTTTAGGTTTACACCATGTATAAAACCAACGGCCATGGGAAATTAATATTTTCTGGAAGTCAACAAGTTACTCTCACTATTTTCTAGCCTCTGCAATCAATATTTTTAACTTTTGACTATTATCATTCCTATATGTTCAAATTTATGATTCGTCCATCAATTCTTTTTCCCAAAATTTTACTCAGAGAACCGTGAAGCCATTTATCTCCTCTCTCCCGCATCTCTTTTCTCCTCCCTCTCCAGACCCGACACGCAACTCCATGCTGTACCGTCCCGACGTTTGGCCACCTAAAACTCGGCCTCCGCTCCAACCCAGAGTGACCACGTCAGCAAACACTTCACGCCACCTTCTCTCCCTCCTATAACCGATGCACCCACCTCCGATGCCGCCTTGTGCCGTCGAACCTCAGCGCCAAGCCTCTCCACCCTCTCGGCCCCACACTTCTTCACCATCTGACCACCGTCGAGTTGCTCTGCCTCTGCCGGTTTCTCCACCTTCCAGTCCACCTCAGAAGCCTTGGCTTTGTCAATGCCATCGCATGCGTTCATGTATATTTGTAAACATATATACGTACGGAACTTTATAGGTAAATGGTTGTTAAACTTTGATTTTTGCCGTATGGGTAAATAAGTAAATTACAATATGATATACTCTATATATATGTTATATATAAAGTTTATTCAAGTTGAAAACAATTATTGAAATCTAAAAAGTTGTTTATATATGTATATCAGTTTAGGCACATTTGATCAGTTTGGGTATATAATTTGTTTTGTAGACTTGGAAGTGGGACCTTATATTTATGTTAGTACAGTCCTTATATTGCTTTTGTGTATAGTTTTAAGTATAAGATACTGTTTAGGTATATACTTGTATATATGGTGGTGTTTACACTTTTTTTTAAAAAAAATCTGGTGGACATGATATTGTAACTTGGTTTGTTGTTTGTACATTTTATGTCCTATACAGTTCGTATATACAGTACACAATGTGAATGTAATGGCAGTGTCTTATATGTCCTCTATATTAAGTTACGTATAGTTTTTGTTTCTATAATTTATGACCGTTTATACATTATATTTTCCAGAGTTTTATTTTATATTATTCTGATTATATAATATGTACGTATGTTTTTAAATATATATGTTATAATAATAATTACATTTACGAGGCTGGTTATGTGTATATGGTTTCAAATGCTACATTTGGGCTGTCTTGTTTTATATATATTACTGTGTACATGATATTTTTGAGTTAGTCACATATATTACATATATATTGGTGTATAATTTATAATAAAGTAAGTTCTATTAACTGCATATATGTTTTACAATTTTATATATATATATATATATATATATATATAATTGATTTAAGTAAGCTATGTATATTTTGTTAGTAATATAAAGATAGATTACTGTGACTGCTTAAAGTATGTAAATTATAGATTGTCTATATAAATCTTATATACATAGTATTCTGTATTGAATATGCATAAGTTATATGAGTTGATTTTATACTAATCTGCTTTGTTTAAAAAGTTGTACTTTACAAGTGATATATATATATATATATATATATATATATATTATATAAACTCAGACTTGATATGTTGTGTAATACACAGGTTTTAATAGTGTAAGTTTATTAATTGTATGTGATTGTATAGACGGATTAAAATATATAATATGTTAGATAAGCGAACAGCTATTAGCATATATATAAAAACTCATATATATTTATTTCATTTATAATTATTGATTTTAAATATAGTATGAATGAAAGTTTATACCTATAGTTATACGTTAGTTTCTGTATATGCATTGTTTATTGAACTGATCCGATCTATTCCCATCGATTCTTTTGTCAGCTTGGACCGTCGAGTTCGTGCCTATATAACTTTGCTTTAGAATTCATTCTTGGATTCGTAACTCGTTACATTGTCTTTTCTTCTCTAGCCTCGAAAGGTGAGCAATCACCCACGATTTACGTTCTTATATTTATTAAATTTGATTTCAATTGAAACGACAATTGAAATATGCTGTTGTTAGTTATTTACACTGTTATACATATGTTATTACCTGTATCTGTTCACCTGTGACATCTGACACCATTATCTGTTATTTATATCGATGATATATGCATGTTATATTATTATCATATATGTTCTCACTCTGCAAGTTTCCCTATTAGTATAGAATTCACTATGGGTTGAAATGATACATACCCGAACGGACTTTAGAATAGGAGAAAATCGTTATGGGTTGAAATGATAAATCCAAGCAATTTTCATTGAATTGAATTTTGGATTGCGGGTTGAAATGATATATATATATACCCGTATATATTTAAATTGTGGATTGAAATGATAAATATTCGTATCACTTGACCATAGGATAGAAAATTATATACAGACACTGTTGGTCAATATATAAATAATTTGAAATGATTACTATGGTTTTGGAAAGAAATATATGGTTTTATATAAATATTGATCTCAGTTATTATATAAATGTTATTTTATATATAGTTAAATCCTTGATTTTAAGCTATATATAAATTTGTTTAATATAAAATAAGTTTAATAATAAAGTTTGATTTCATTAAAATATAATATGGTAAAGTATTTATTTAAATTATATTTTAATATAGAGTTTATAATGATTTAATAAATTAAGGTTGAGAAGAAAGATTTGAAATTGATTTGAAATTATATTAAATTAAGAAATATATTTAATTAGAAATCGATTTGGAACTTATTGAATTTGAGATTTTTAAAGGATAAAATTTTGTGACTTGATTTTGGTTAAGGTGATTCAAATGAATATTTTAAGTTTAAATAAGTTGAAACAAATATTTAGTTTATTTTTAATTTGGGGTTTTATTTAATAATATTGGATTTATTAAGTGAATATTTCAAAACTAAATAATAATAAAGTGAATATTTTCAATTCTCTGCCACGTAATGCTGGTGTCTACAAACCTATTGAATTTGAAATTGTCGAAGAAGATTGAGTGATGATCCCTCCTCCATGTGTTATGCAAGCCGGTGTGGACTTTTGGTCTGATTATCTGGTCGGCTTCTTTTTGGAACCAAATCACTATCTTCGTGATGCGTCTTCAGTTTGTTGGAAAGCTTGGAAGCTGCGTGGTAATTTGCATGTTAAACTGATTGACTCCATGTATTATCTCAAGTTTTCCTCTTCCGAGGAACCGCGGCTTGTTCTTGAGGCTGAGCCTTCTTTTTTTGATGGAAGGTCATTTATTATTACTCCTTGGTCTCCTACTGTGGCGAGTGCTCGGGAACAAGTTCTTTGCATCCCCGTTTGGGTTTACTTCTCGCATATCCCCTTTGCGCTTCAGCCACTCCTTGGGTTGAATTGGCTAGCCTGCAGCGTTGGAAAATTGAAATGCTTTGACACTAATACGGTTGCACGTGATAAATTGATGTATACTAAGGCTCTTATTGAGATATCCCCATTTAAGCCTCTCCATGCTTCTATTCCTGTTCAGCTTGCTGTCGGGCACGTAGCGGAAGTCCGTGTTCGCTATGGTTGGGTTCCAGATATTTGTTCCTTCTGTCACTCTTTTGGCCACCTGGCTATCTCCTGCCTGCATTCCAAAGCCTCCGCGGCTGCTCCTAAAATCCCGCTGCTTCGTCCCCCGATCAGGAAATGGTTTCCAAAGGTTTCTTTCTCTACCTCTCAATTAGCCCCCCTCTTGCTATTCCATTGTCTGATCAGGGTCCGCCTCTATGTTCTGCTAATAGGCATGCCTCTCCTTCTATTGCTGTGGTCCCTTGTGTTGCCTCTGCAACTCCTTTAGCTGCTCCAGATTCTGCCCTGCCTGTTGTTTGGGTTGAATCTGAAAGGTGTTGGGTGGATCTCAAATCTGATGTGAGATTTAACCCAGTGGATGTTTCCTTTTTCAGATTTGTATCCGACGATCATATGGACCTTAGATGTCTTTATTATAAACCGTCTGGTGATTCCTTAGTTCTTGATTTGGATGATGTGTATGCGAGTCAGAATTCTATCATGCTAGCTGATTCTACATGGGATCGATCTTTTATATACTCTTCCGATGCTATGGGGTACGACCCTTGTCTTGCTTCCCGTTTCAGCCCCTTTGCTGGTCTTTGTAGGAATGTCCCTTTGGTTTCAACGAATGATGGTGATTCTTCCTCTTCGGAGGAGACCTAGTCTTGGTGATTTTTATAGTTACTGTGGCATGTCTGTCACATACCTGAGCTGTATTTCCTTTTTTTTAGTAGTTTAGGTGTTTTTATCTTACTCATGTACTTCAACTTTATTACTTTAATAATAAAAGTGGACGGTCCACTATGAAACCGGCTGACCTTGCCCAAAAAAAGATATATATATATATGAAATTATCAAATTTAGTTTTGAGATTGTAAAATATTTAAAGCTTTGGAATATGTCGAAATTTAAATGGTTTATTTGTGGTTCGAAACTGTATTTGGAATCGATATAATGGTTTATTGAGAACTGAATTGAATTGAAATTGATGATTTGAGATTTGACTAAATTTGAAATTTTGGGATTGGTGTTGATGTGGAATTGATTTATGAAATTTGAGGAAGCTATTTTATAATATAAAGTATTTTTAAATTATATTTAAAATTATTTATATAGGTTACTTTATAAATTTATTTCATATAAACTATTTTAATATAAATTATTTTAATATAAACTATTTTAAATTATAACTATTTCTATATAAACTATTTTAAATTATAAACAATTTTATTATATATACTATTATTTATATCTAAACAGTTAAGTGAGAAGTGTTATGATCCCAAAGCATTATGATTTCTAAATTTTGATTTTCAAAGTATTATGATTTCCACAGTGTTTGATTTAGAAAGTGTTATAACTTTGAAGTACTAAGATTTTGTAAATGGATATATTTGAGATGGATATATTTAAAATGGAAATGATATCGTATTCGGTTTTGAAATGGAAGTGGTATGGTATTGATACGGTTTTGAAATGGCAATGATATTTTGGTTTTGAAATATAAACTATTTTGAAAAGTTTATTAAATGACCAATCGGTGTAATAATTACGTAGTTATTGAAGAGTTCGAGATCGGTTAGGGACATACTCTCTGTCTAAACCGAAAACTACTTTAATAACTATTATATGCGGAGTGTGTTTCAGAATGAAATGGTTGGAATGATGACGTTGCTGAATATGAAGAAAGAGAACGATAATGGATAGCCTTGACACTTGTGTCAAATTTGAAATGACTTAAACAGGAGCCGTGCCGGGCCAATGAGGTTAGCCACCTATAAGCAAACACACTTCTTCGTAAACTACTCATTACTTGTTTTTTATTGGTGCGCACCCTTGAATTGGGAGTGTTGTTTCGCGGTGTTGTGATCGTTGCGGCGATGCGCTCTCACCAGTCCGGATCAGACAAACGGTAGTTTCACTACCTTGGTATTGTCTCATGTATCTTGTCATACTCGTATCCCTATGCGCGACCACTACGATTTGTTATGTGTTATACCTATGGAGTACTCCCTCATAGCCCACTAGTTTACGGTGGAGTTTACAATGTTGTATAGACTATGACGTTTATATAAAATGTGTTAAGATGGATAATGGTAACGCCTTAACGCTATTTTGATACTTATATTACTGATAGTCATTATCTGCTTAGCGTATATTACTACGTAGTAGATAGTTTAACGGATCCTTAGAGGATGGTTATCCCAAACATCCTTTGAGTTACTTGTATTTCAGTTGTTATTTCACTTGAGCTGGATGTATTGATATAAGAATGTTAATCCTGACTCGAGTGTTTGTGTTTTGCTTTACGCTCGGGTCAGACTGAGTAATACAGCTTTTGAGACCCACTCTTGGAGTTGGAGCTTCGCTTGGAGATCCAACTATCTATCAAGATTTCAGATATTCAGTTGATTCTAGTGATGTATTCTGATACTGTATTTGACTGTTGTATTCGAGACTTCTATTGTATCATATTTAACTCTGATATATATATATATAGTAGTTTCATAAACTACTATTCATTTATTTCCGCTGTATATAGTTATATTACTCCGTGTCTGTGATTCTGTGATTATTTATTTCTGTATATGCTGAGTTTTGTCAAATATAAACTTACAATTTGGTATTTTGAGCAATTCAATTCCGGCATGTTTGGATGCGAATGGTTGAAAATATCAGGTCGTTACACATCCGCTATATCCTCGTTCGCTATATCCCCGTTATATCCCCACTATGACTTTTTGCACCTCCAGCACGTCGAATCCGCTGAGCGGTTTAACTGCACGACTCTCTACTTTCAGGTGTTGCATTTTAATGTTCTTGCAAATCACCATAATGTATTTCTTGCATTTCATTATGAAAATCAATAGGAATTTTTGATGGTATTGAAAAACGCCAAACAAGCTAGAGGGCTACACGAAACCAAATATGAAATTACCACGATTCATATATTTTCAGTGTATTACCAATGTCCACCATGCAAACTATGTTTAGGTGTTTACTAATACCAACATTATTTTATTTTATCAAATAAACATCCAAATACTATTTGGTTATCTATTACCGTACGACAGTGAACATTCATTACAAAGTGAGATGGCTGTTCATCATCATACGACAGTAAACGATTATTGAAAATCAAAGATATATGATTATTTAGAACCGAATTAAAAAAATGAATTCGATAACATATATAAAAAATGGACATCTATTAAATTTTTCTTGGTCATAATCATAATATTGAATGCCAATAATAGCACGCTATTTTTAAATATTTACTGTATAGTTTAATTTTTATGCTTGTAAGCTTGAAATAAATGACGGTATACATGTCTTATAATAAACTGAAAAGTCTTGCAGCGGTTGTTGGGCGATGAACATTCAAATCTTGACCCTATATTATCGAGTCCTAAAAGCCAATATTTACCCTATTAAGATATATTTCTTTAAAGTGCAAGCGCTCAAATTATAGTACTACTGTTTCTATCGCAAGTACTCCATGGAACTCCACTGTAAATAACACAAACTGAACCACTAGCTCTTTCTGACTCTTCCCAAAATCAAATTCAGCAATAACTCCATACTTGAACCTTGAAGGCTAAGCATTTTACCGATATACATAATCCATATGCTATGGTTTCATATAAATTTCAAAAGATGAACATAAAATTACATCAATTAAATTCAAGATAACAATTTAGAACACGTAGGAAACAGCTTTACCATAAACTGATTGCTCAGGAATAGTTTGTCAAAATTAGGCCTCTTAAATTCAGGACCATAGAAGCACTATGCAATATATAATTAATTTACAAATAAAACCTACCACAGTACATGTTAAATTTTATACTGGTAGGCAACATTTACGACTACATCGCCGCCTTGTACTCAGATGAGGGCAATAAAATTAAGTGTTGTCTTATCATTTTTCAAAGATACACATACACCTTTACAAAAGTTAATGTGATCCATCCTAGTGGATTAGGATTAATGAACAATAACATTAAATGAACTTTGCCTTGGTAAAAGGAGATTTAGGGTGAAAAGGCTTTGATAAATAAAGGTATGGTTTATATGCATAAACATTGGGTGCGGCAACTGCTCCATGAATCTGTAGCCAAGGAAGGTTTCACTGTTGCCTGCATACTCTATATCTTATGATCGTCCCTTCATAAGTCACGAGGTCTTCGCTGAATAAAATGTTGGGTATGGCCATCCATTGCTATCTGTATTAGAAGCATGAAAAATTAGAAAATCTTTTTATTGATAAAATGTAGTAAAAATGAATTACCGGGTAGTGGCTTAATGTTAAGTAAAGCTATTCTGTTCATATGTTGGTTGGTGAACTATATCAAACAGACGCCGAAAGAGGTAAAAGGTATGGTCTGCACAAGGCTTGAGGTTTCGACTGAAACACCGAGATTCCGGTCGTTCCATTACTGTTTCAGTAGACTCAAACGAGACCAAACAAAAATTCTGGTTCAATACGAAAAAACTATAAAAACCTTTAATTTTACAGAAGGATTTCAAAAAAGGAAAAGGACTGATTTAAGTTTCAAATATACGTTCAAAATCAAAAAATTTAACTCCAGAAACAAACAAAATTACAAAATATATGAACAGTGAAACTAAAAAGAGTTGAAAATTAAATAATGAATAAATATTTACAATTAATCAACATTGTTTGTCTATATTATTTTTTTTCAGTTCAAGATAAAATATACATTTTGTTTTCAAAAATTAAACATATATCTATGTAATTATATGAAAAATAAATAACGAAATGCAAAACTTAAATTGACAAGATTTACGAATTGGATCGAAATTTCTAAAATCACAAAACACCAAAACCGAGACCTCGATCCTTTGGTCTACATAAATAACTGAAAACTAAAAGGTTAACCGGCCCTGGTAATGACAAAGTGAACTCAAATTCTGATTTAAGGGAGAGTCAAAGTAAACTCAAATTCTGATAAAATATGCATAAATTCTGATTTATGAATCAGCATGACAACAGTTTTCTAACTGATGAATCTATTTTTAGTTCTTAATTACCGATGGTATTTTATATATCCGATCAGACCACATGTACCCAGTTTCCGTCTCCATGTTACATCCGATCCATTAAAAATAATTAAATATATGGTATACTGGGTCTCAATTATTGATTACATTTTTGCAACCAATGGAAACAGGAGAAATTGGGGATAGAGGATTTAAACTGGAGAATAGCTGAAAACTAAAAGGCTGACCAGCCCTGGTAATGACAAAGTAAACTCAAATTCGGACTAATGGAGAGTCAAAGACTGAAATCAGAATGACAACAGTTCTCTACATGATGAATCTATTTTAAGTTCATAGTTACCAACCGTAGTTATGTGTGCGCGCGCGCGTGTATAGGAGGGTTCAATGGCACCCCGTATAGTGCTGCACCCCATTAGTCCCCTGATTTATACAAGTTTCGATTTAAATAGTATGTGTAGTGCGAGGAGAGAGAAGCGAGTATTATTTAAATCGGAACTTGTGGTGGAATCAATGAGCTAACAGGATGCTCATATATGTATGAGAGGAGCGTTCAATGACTCCCCGAATAGTGCAGCATTCATGTAGCTTCCTGATTTCCACCACACAATCTGAATTAAATAATACGGCTTTCTCTCTCTTCCCACTAGCCATATTATTTAATTCGAATTGTGTAGTGGAAAACAGAGAACTGCATGCGCGCGCAACGCGCGCACATGCACCTACTATGGTACATTAGGTCTCAATTATTGATTAGATTTTTGCAATCGATGGATCAAATGTTGGCACATGGAAACAGGAGAAATTGGGGATAGAGGATTTAAACAGGAGACAAAAGTAGGCCTACCGACGGTCGGATACAGATTCAGATAGTTCCATATCAATATCGAATATCAATATCCACCGATGCAGACGGATATTGGATATTCTTCGACCAGTTCACAAATCACAACTATTAAATCTCATTATAAATCCATTTCGGTACAAAAATATGAAAGATAATAAATATGCTAAGAAAAATAATTTTTAAATAGCAAATAATGATTTTTTTTACACATTAAATTTTTTACCTGGATAAAATAGTGAATGACAATTATTTTCTATCTATTAAACACACAAAAATAACTACGGTCTTGTTAAAAACCGGATGGATAATTATCGGATACGGATGTGGTCATATCCAGATCCGTATGTGTTTTTTAGATATTGGATAATTTTCATATTTCGGATATGGATACGGATGAGTTTTGGATTTTTCGGGTGCTCATTGACAGAGCTAGTCAAAAGTCCAAAGCAGCACAACCAGAATTTTTTATATGATGAATCTATTTTAATTTCTTAGTTACCAACAGCAGTCGTGATAAAGATATACACAAAAGCATAAGCATATATATACATAGGGAAGGATTCAACACACGCCTCTTCGCTACACCCTATTTACACCCTTATGGTTTTTGTAGCTACCAATTAAAAATTGAACGAATTTTTTTTATATGTTCTTACATGACTCGATCATCTCCCACAAAAATTTAGTTAATTTGAACAATCCTAACATATTCAAAATAATATTTCAAATCGATGGGGAAAATAGATGCTTTTATCGGTTGATATTGACTTAACATTCTGGGCATGTTACAAGTTTTGAAATTATTTCCTTTTCTTTTGTCTTTCTGGACCAGCATGTTATGGTCAACAAACGACGCAAAGCTAAGTAAAATAATAAAATAACCATACCTAGTTGCACTGGACAATGAACCACTTTTCGCAGCGAAAATCTCGTTGAAAGCATTCTGCAGAACCTCTTTTGCAATTTTATAAATCGCAGCAGATGTAGCCCCCTCTTCTGCGAACCTAATAGCATCACGACAAAGATCATTGCACCGCCAACTCAAGGCTCTTATACAATTACTATTAGCCCCATCACAGTTTTCATTTAACATCATACTACATTTTGCATTCTTGGTCCATCTTCCTAATATATACTCTTTGGGAAGGGTAACAATACCAATTACCGGCAAGACTTTCAGTATATGTCGACATAAAATACCGAAAAACTCAAACAGTTGACAAGTGCAACTTATTTTTTTCTCTGAACTGATACATGACACAACATATGATTTATTGTAATTCTCAGCTCTCCACACACGATATTTGTTGGCTTCTCCTTCAATCTTATCCATCAGTAAACCCAAGGACTCGACTAATTCTTCTTGAAAAAGGTCAAATATTGTCCTCGTGTAAATTTCTGAAACTTGTTTCTCCATATGAGATGGAGTTTTTAGAACTGGCCTATTATTTATTGTAGCCAAATCCAACTGGATTTCATTCTCGTATTGTGCTGTCATTGATTTGTCAAACTGTGTTACCAGATCACGCAATGTAGTAGTCGTAATTGAGTGACGTTGGAAGAACTTGTGCATTGTTTCAAGTTTTTGTGCCCTGGGCATATCTGCAAAAAACACACCTCTAAAATAAGCAGGAACCCATTTCTCCCTCATATCAAATAGTAATGACAACCACAAATCCTCCTCTAAGTTGTACCTTTCAATCAAACATTTCCATGCCAACTCAAATTCTTCTATACATTCAGACTCATTCACACAAGCCTTGAAGTCGTTCTTAAATGAATAATGCAAAGCATATACATTAGCCAGCTTTTCTTTGCATTTGCTGAAAATGTCTCTCTTGCAAATTCGAAGACAGACGTTATGAAAAACATGAGAAGCAGCCGTAAAGATGGCATCATTCCATGCAACAACAAATGATACAGGTTTACGGTCACCCATTAAATTAAGCCAGGTCTCGAACAACCAAGTGAAAGAAGTTTCGCTCTCGCATGTCATGAAAGCACATCCAAATACTATTACCTGTCTATGATGATTTACACCTGTAAAAGATGCAAATGGAATGGCTCTCTTATTCTTTTTGCAAGTCATGTCAAATGTCACTGTATCGCCGAAATAACGGTAAGCCATTCTTGCCTTTGAATCTGCCCAGAAAATATTTGTTATACAATTGTTGCTGTCAAGTTGAATAGCGTAAAAGAATGAAGGATTCTCAGCCTGCATTTTCTTGAAGTATTCTAAAAGACTTTGCGCCACACCACCACCTGGCCCAAGTCCATTTTGTTGTGAATCAATAGTATGAGAAGGGGGGATGAGTTCCCAAGGTTTCTTAGTTTGCTTTTTTTGAGAGGCAAGAGAGGCTTTACTAACCATTCCTAAAGGATGGCAATGCTCAAGAACACATCTTGAAACAGACCAAAGGCCGTTTTCACGACGATTAACCTAACAATAACATGGAGGTTAGAATCGAAATTTATCAAAATGCTTTATTTGTGTTGGAAAAGGAACTTGCATGCTTTAAGAAAAAGAACACTTATCTATACCTAACGTTTTTAAAAACAAAAAAACAAAAAAACTAAAACTATTCGAAGGAGTGTGTATATTTATTTCAAATGAAATCATTATAAAGCACCAGCATTAATTTTCTATTAATATTTTCTAGAGAAAAGTTTACGGCAGTTAACATTTTGAGTTACACATGAAAGCTTATATTAGCAAGTATTTTATGAAAATTGTGATGACGTTTAAGACTAAACACAGGAAGGATTTGTTAGATGCTGCAAATATTTCAAATAATAGGAAAATGGTATGTTAGAATTTTTAAAAACGCCACAAGTAATCTTTCTAATTTCTAGTAGTAAAAATACCCAGCAAGAACTAAAAAGATTAATTTTCTATTAATACTTTTTAGAGGAAAGTTTACAGCAGGGTTCAGTTTAACATTTTGAGCTACACATGAAAGCTTATATTAGCAAGTATTTTATGAAAATTGTGATGATGTTTAAAACTAAACACGGGAAGGATTTGTTAGATGTCGCAAATATTTCAAATAATAGGAAAATGGTGTATTAGAATTTTTAAAAACGCCACAAGTAATCTTTCTAATTTTAAAATACCCAGCAAGAACTAAAAAAGCTCGGCGAACAAATTGCTTGATCGTGTTAATTTAAACTAGCAACCATCACCTGCAACATTGCTTTACAACCCTCCCTTGAGGATACACGGTTTCTTCTCTTTTTGGTAAGGTCAAAAGGGTCTTTTTTGGTAGGCATTCCTTGTTTTGAGCACACAAATCTACGCATGATCACTGTGTCGTCAACTCTTGAAGTAAAGGACTTACTGTTACGAACACTAAAGCCTATTTTCTTGGCATATGCTGAATAAAAAGCACGTGCAGCATCAGGAGATTCGAACTCCATACCATGAACTGGTTCTTGGATATCCCCATTGTTAAATGGGTTTTCTGATTCCCCTTTTGTTTCATCAGGTATTGAGCTGGCACTGTTGTGCTCTATTTGTTGTGTAATGGTTATGCAATGTTCATCTATCTGAAATTGTTGGTCTTGTATTGATATCAAAGGTTCTAATTCTTCGTTTCCTTCTTCATTTTGGGCATTCTGAAATTGTATTGTTGTGTCCAGTGTTGCAATGCTCTCCATGTACTAAGAACCTGTGTGGAGCCCATAAGAAAACCTCTACTAAATTTGAAATTAATGGAAATATAAACAACATAAAAGCTTTCAATGCTAATAACCTTATAAAACCAATGTTTTAAATCATAGTACTGGTACCGCAATGGAGATGCAGTTTTTCATCTTATCGTCTACATTGTCAGAAATTTGAACTTGTACATGAAATTTTCAAGAACACTTCAGTTCCTATGACTATAAAGACAACAATATTTGCAGCCTATACATGTGTTTGTTTGGTGTATAATTGTTTGCATGCACAGTAATTATCGTTGTACTTCCCGATTCTCATCTACTGAAATAAATAATCATATGAAAAATAACACATAAATCTTCTATTTAAATTTGTTACAAGTAATTACCAGCACCAATTAGGTAAACCCTCCAAACACAAGACAATCGTTTCTTGGTATAGAATCAGCAATGCAGCATTAGAACTGAACATGGTTCAAAATATGTTTAGATTATTATCATGTTCTGTTGCCAAAACCAGGTCCAGCCCTGACCACGTGGCAGGGCGCATGTAAAAGACAAAATGAAGAAGCGATACCATTCCTGCTATGTATAATATATACAGTATATATGTTTGTATTTTTGTTAAGCTGTTAAGACAAGAAAGCCTTAATATTGTATAATTCTTCAAGTTGTAATCATTATTGACATATTGCAATGATTTTTTAGAAAGATATTACGCTCTCTTCATTAAAAAAAAATTATACATGATTATGAACCTTCTCTATAGGGATTTATACATTCAAAACTTTTATGTGTGCTTTGATCACTATAGAACTGAAAAATATTCAAAGTCCTAGAATCTAAAGGTGCACTCTTGGGCACAATTTTGCACCTAATCTCACATCAGATGTTCGGTGTGGAATCAGATTATTTGCTTGTTCCCTAATTTTAAAGAGAGGAATAACTTTCAATCGGAATCTGATGAAACCTTTCCTTTTTGACTTTTGAAACATATACATTTCCCCTTGTTAATATCTGTCCATGCTTCATTCACTTCATCATTAAAATTACACTTTTCCACATAAAAAGAATCTTCACAATAAAGATTATTTCCTTCACTTAAAACTCCGTTGTAGTGGAACAAAGGAAACAAGGTTCTATAGTAGCTAAGGAGGTCCTTTTGCCTTACTCCTATTCCATAACTTTTTTTATCACATTGGTAACAAAAGGGGACGGTCCCCTATAAAATTGGTTGGCTTTGCCAAAAGAGAAAACAATGTTCTGTTTTTTAAATTTTGTAACAATGCAAACGACACATGCAGAAAATGAAGAAAGAGTTTGCAAAAATATAACCGAAGGATACTAAATTTAACTATAGAAGCGTGGAAGTTGTTATAAATAGAGAAACCAAATGACTTACAAATTTATATGATATAATATCAATGTAAGGAAAAATTCCAAATAGGTGGCAAAAGAGCATGATAATACTGAGTGAGATATACAAAATTGTAGTAATTATAAAGAAATCAAACTAATAAGTCAAAAACAAAATAATGGACAGAGTGGTAGAACGGTTAACAAATGAGTCATCGGTTTTTGATTTTATGTTAGATGGATCAATAATATACATTATACATTTAATAAGATGATTAATAAAACAATTAGCAGCAATCAGAAATACCTACATATGCTATCCTTATATTTGAAACAGCATATAATAGAGGATCAAAAAATATAATTTGGTGACCCTTAAGTAAAAAACAAATTTCAACACATAATAAAACTTATTCAATATATGCATTTAAAACTCTAAGTGAAAAACACGGTTTGGATGTGGAGAGATAAATGAATTCATGATAAAAGTAGGGTCATACCAAGTGTCGATCTCAAATCCATATCTATTTGTATTATCTCGATGAAATAACAGAAGAATAGGACATATCATAGTTCATGATGTTGAAGATGACATTGTGCTAATTGATATTTTTATTAAAATAAATAGAAAATTGAAGAAATGCACTAGAATCAAAATGATTGAAACTCAGTAGGACATAAACCTGAGTGCGTGTAATGCAACTTCGTATATTAGGGCATAAGCCTGTGGACATGTAATGCTTGAAACTCAGGTTTAAAAAATTGATAATATGACAAATATATAAAATCAAATGATTAATGAAACTGTTAAGTTCAAAATTTTATGATCAATAGTATAAAAAGACCGGACGATAGAGAATAGCAAAACAAAGGGAATTAACAAGGATTGAATAAAATGAAGACAGCCTAACAGTGATTAGACTATATGAAGCAGAATGTCAATCTTTGGAAAAAAAATAAATAAATAAGATAATTGTAGGAGAAATGTGGATGTTAAGAAAAATAATTGAAATTACTAGAAAATATAGTGTTAGAATGAGAAAGTGTGAGAGAAACTAAAGTGTGACCTATACATGAGAATCAAGAAAAAATACTCAAATGGTATGACACATACAAAGAAGACAAAGCAACCCAATCGTGAGGAGAGGATATAATACCTACATTAAAAAAAAGACATCAATTAACATGGAAAATATTTAAACTGGTCTGAAAATTACAATTTAATCAATAATGATGACTAAAAATAGATGGAAAATACATATGGTAATCATCTGAGAAAAATACAAGGACGATGACAACGATGGAAAATATTACAAAGACAACGATGATTGAAATAGTTTGAAAAGATAGTGTTACGAATGAGAAAGTATGGGAGAAACTAGGAATGGTACATACATATTGAGAAAATCAAGAAAAGTATATTTAATTGGTATAGACATGCAAAGAAGTAGAGCAACCCAACGGTGAGGAGAGTGTAATATTTACACAAAAAAAGAGAGAGAGAGAGAGAGAAATTATTATGGAAGGTAAGTATTTAAAATGATCTGAAAATTAATTAATTTAAAAGCATGATTCGAGATAGAAAAATATGGGAAATGAGAATCCATGTCTAACCCAATCATTTGAGAAAAAACCAAGGATGATGACGACAACCATATTTTGGATATTTTTGTGCAATCGTTAATCAAACTATTTAGAAAGCCTCCTTTAGGCATATTTTTTTTAAGGCGTGTTCTATCATTAGAAAAACATATTTTCTATCGGACATCGCAAACTAATTAAGAAATAAAATAGAAGTATGCTTTGGGAGATGTTCACATATGTTAAGATGGTATATTTTCAAAAGTATTTCTATGCAATTATATGGGCTTTTGAATATTTTTTGTGTATGCACGGGCTTCTTAACATGGGCACTTAGGATACATGTCCAAAATATCCTATTTCTTTCAATAAAAGATATCAGAAAAATATCGACTGCATCAATTTATATAGATATGTGGTGATAAGAATAGAAAAAGGTAAATAACTAAATATATAGAACTAATGTTAAAACCTTAAAAAACTTGCAAATACAACATCCTACATTAGAATCAAGTAATGCCTTCAAAATAACTCTGTGCGTAATGAGATTAACAAGGATCCATGTTTTCCAATGCACACACAGTGAAATGCTAAATTTACAAAAGAAATTCGATGTAAACTACTGAAAAGATGATGTCTCTTAAAATTAGCCATCCCTATTTCCATCATATTTTTATTTTTGTGGATAATATGAAACCCAGTCATCTTTGTAAGAATCTGCAAAGAGTACTTTTGTAAATGCAGCAATTACTAAAATCACAATTATATTATAAAATATAAATACAAAATTATCTTTTGTATCTTGAAAAAAAAAAAGGAAAATAACAAGAAATGCTTTCTTGTGCTATGGATCATTCTTGAAATACGAGGGCATGACGTGGGGGAGAAAAAAAGCACAACACATGTGCAATGCCACACCATGTGTCATGACATGCTTTTCATAACTATTCTAAAAGATTATCTTACTAGTAGACATACCGACCAAATCAAAGGCTATGTGGATATGAGATTCACGATTACATACCATAATCCAGTTTGATGATAGCATAAGAGTATCATTAACAAAATTGATGATAACATGGACTAAATACAACAAGAGATTGTTGATATTTGTCGAAGAAATGCAGTTTAAGAACTACAAGTAGAACAAGGAGAATGAACAAAAGATTATGTATACTTTATCGTCACTAATTAATAAAAACATATTTTTGATACTGCAATTTCAAATGTGTTTGTGCATATATTACGCTACATACATTTAAAACAGATATTTCCACTGCATTTGGATAGCTTTCACCATTAAAGTACAAATAAAACGTCTTTCTTTTGCAATGGCTATTCACTGCATTTACTAACACACACGCTCATACACACAACAAAAACAAAAAATTATTCACCACTCTCTTATGCACAGTTCATTCTCTGATGCATGAAAACACATCCAGATTTTTGACATATTCACCCTGCATCAAATTCCCAGACCTAACACTTTACAAAGGGGTCAATATCCATTATTTAAAAAGTGAGAAATTATTAACGATGCATATTATTGTAGACATCATGAGATGGTTCTCCCAGACATTCAAATGTCGAAAAATTTAGGCTAGACAAACTAAAAGATTTATCCAATTCGAAACGAAATATAACATGTTTTTTTAAGAACTAGTTGTCAATCCAGATTTCGGCAACAACCGATATGTGAAGATTGACGATTGCTGAGTGTCACCAATCATATGCTATTTGATTGAGTTTTAAGTGGATAACTGACATATAGGACGTTATGTGAAGATGGACAATACAAGTTAGTCGCGTTTTGAAGATCAACAAGACAACAATCCTTGAGTGAGAATTGTCAATTTGTAATGTGGGTTTGATAATGTCAAGGTAACGCATGAATTGCAAATAAAAAAACTGCATGAATAACAAATGAAAGCAAACATAAAACCACACGATTAAATGTGGTTCGGCTAAGTGTAGCATACGTTCAGTGGAAAATTTCCATTTTATTACTTCTACCAGATAATTGAATTGGGGAGGAAAGAATCATACCCTTTTTCGGTGCCAAATGATCGCCTTTATAGGTGGGATACTGATTGCAATTTAGTATTTTTAGATCATATCTATAAGGGATGTTCTTCTGCTGAGTGAAAACAAGTCGTTAGCTGTACAAGCAGCTCTAGGTGCTTCTCGTATTGGTTTGCTGGCTGTGTAGCCTTGAGTAATTCTCGGTAGTCCTTGTGATGATCTACTTCTTTTTGTATGCTAGGTGCAATGGAGTTCGATCTCGAGAAGATGTAGTTTGGGAGACATGAACTTCGGACAAAGTATCTCGAACAGACTGCATAGTCGCGGCATGCAGTGTGTTGCTTTGGACAGGCCGATGCATAGGTAAATTCTGGTCCTTGGCACTAATTTTTTGACTAGCCTAACCGCTAGTGTTTATTGTTATTTACTGGAGTTTGCATCAGAAAATATTGTACATGTCATCGCCAAAAAATGGTGAAAGCACTTCACCATTAAGTTGCAATAATATATGCATTTCTATATTTAATTACTTAGTATACATGCAACATATTGTCTCTTATAATGATATAATAACAATGATGACTTTAAGTAACAATTTCAACTGCCAGAACCAGAAGTTGTTTCAGACAGTGAAATAACGAACCCAAATTGATCGCCAGTTATCAGCCTAGTTTAATTTAATTAATAACAATTTAATTTGAATTAGATTAAGCTTAATTTTATTAGGATTTAGTTTAATTTTATTTAATCAACAACAACACGATCAAATTAACAACGATTCAATTTAACTTAACTGTTAAGTTGAAGTTTGGAGGGATAAGAATTTAGTATTAATTTAATCTAATCAGAAAAACAATTAAATTAAATTACACTGATTCCTAGTCAAACTAAACCTAACAATTAAACTAAACAATACATGAAACTTAACAACAAATTAAATTTTACAAAATCCTAATCAAATTAAAGTTAACAATAAGTCCAACTTAATAGTAAATTAAACCTAATTAAACAATAACATAAACTTAATAATAAAAACAATCCAGCCCAGCACAAAACAACCCAAGGTTAACAAAAATAGTCTAGCCCAACTTAATAATAAACTAAATCTTGTTGCTGCTACACAACGCATTTTCTCCTGCTCTCAAAATCAAGTTCGACAATGCTAGGGCAAGGAAGAAAAAAGAAAAAAAACCATTGAATCAAAAAAAGCATTCACTGTTTTTGACCAAAATAGCGGTTGAGTAAGTTGAAGGTAGCTGAAGACGAAGACTGGATGCTTGATTTTTGTCCGTAATTTGTTCAATCTATCTATCTTGATTTCCTTCACTCGTGATTTCACTGCAATTTGGGTTGATTTCCTTTGATTTACGCTTTGATTTGGATGATTTTTTTAAAAAAAAAATTGTTTAACCCCGACTGAAATCAATTTTTTCCATCGGATACCATCCATACCAATATGGTACCATCGAGATTCCGAGGTACCGTCCAAGACCTTGAAAATTTTCTATTTGTACGGTAACATAAAATGTGACACAGGAGTTCTTAACCATTAAATCTACCTCTGATATCCACCTTTCACGTAAAGACAAAAAATTCCAACGGTCAATGTTTGTTGTGTCCAATTTAATAAAATAGTGATAATCATAAATGGATGATTTGATATTAATATAAGCATGAAATAAAACTACTTTAATCTCATTTAGTGTGTATAATGCAAAATTTACAAAAGTAAATGAAATAATGTGCATCATAGCACATAGCGCAAGCCTTTGCACTATTTTGTGTTATTTGCTATTGACTTACCTTGAAAGTAAATACGAAATTATCTTTTGAATCTTGAAAAAGGGAAAATAACAAAAAATGAGTTTTTGTGCTATGCATCAGTTTTGAAACACTATAGTGCTTGACATGGGTAATAAAGGCATAACACATGTGCAATGTCTCACCATGCATCATGGTATGCTTTTCATAACTATTCTTCTAAAGGATCGCTTGCAACACGATCAAATCAAAGATTATGTGGATCTGCAATTCATGTTGATATACCATAATTCAGTTTGATGCATAGTTATTAATGGCGCACAATGCAAAATGGCGCAAAGCCTCTTTGAAGCCTTGGCAGTGTTGGCACATGGCGCACGCCTTCTTAATTTACTGCGCACGTTTAGTATTTTTTTTATAAATTTAATACATAACAATAAATTTAAAAAGTTCAATATTTTTTTACTAAACATATGAAACAAAAAAATTAAGCATTTTGTAAAAAAACATAAAATATAATATTATAAACATAGAATTTCAAGCATGATAGTTTTCTAAAGCCAAAATCCGATATAATTATACATAGTACCGATAAACTAGAAATCTGAATATGATTCAGCAATTATATTTTCGAAATCAATGTCTGAATCATCATATTTTTAAAGCTTCGGCATCTTCCTCATCCATCTCATTTAAATTCGTTTCTTGTGAAGATGTAAAGAAACTAAAGGGGGTGTTAAAAAACCTCTTGACGTAGATGTTCTACTCGAATATCTAGCTTCATCCACTCCTACATCTCTATCAGCAACACCAAAGTCAGGTCGTCATTATCATCATCAAATACAAACTCATCTTCAGCATCGGATGCATCATCCATATTTCTCATTAATCATTCATTATAATCATCAAGATCCTTCAAGGATGTTGGATCAACGGTGTCACGAACGTTCTATTGCACATACTTTTTAATGCTCCATAATATAATAAATACAAATTTTATACAGTTTGCATTATAAAAAAATAAAAAAACAATAATATGATGAAAATGCACGTCATTTTGCACTGTACGCCAATTTTGCACCGTATGCCAATTTTGCACCGTTCGTCATTTGCGCCATTAGCCGCACTTTTTCATGTGCGCCGCACCACAAGGAAGAAAGAAGCAAATGTCACGTTGCACCATACGCCATGGAGCACGCCTCGGCACGCCTTTCATAACTATGGTTTGATGATAGCACAAGAGTCTCATAAACAAATTTGATGATAACATGGACTGAATACAACAAGAGTGTGCTGATGTTTGCCGAAGAAAAGCACTTCAAGTAGGACAAGGTTAATGAACAAAAGATTATGTATACTTTATTACCGCTAATAATGAATAAATATTTATATTGCAATTTTAAATATATGTGTGTGTTACAGTACATATATATTTAAAAGAGAAATTAACGTATTTGAATAACTTTCACCATTAAAATACAATAAAACTACTTTCTTTCACATCTGTTCGCTTCTATTTATTTATTCACCGCACCCTTCTGCACAGTTCATTATCTGATGCATGAAAACACATCCTAAATTTTTGACATATTCACTTTGCATCAAGTTTTTGAATCTGAAACAAAGTTGTCAAGGCGAAAAAACTCAAAAAAAGCAAGGCTAGCGTCTAGCGCTTTTTTAAACGTCTTGAGCATGACTTTTTCTGTTTTCAACATATATAAACTGCAGTTTAAAATTGCTATTAAAATTGAATTTCAAAAGGTTATATGAGTATGAGATATAAGTCCACATAAGGTTTGGGTTAAATGGATCAAATTTGGGCTGAAACCTCAAAATATCTAACATCCCACAAATCAACCAAAAAGCACGTCTTTTTCAGCGCTTTAGGCGAGCGCTTCAGCACTTTTCTCGCTGTTATGGCACCTCAAGTATGATTAGCGCATCAACAAGCCAAAAAGCCCCAAGCTGGCGTCCATGGCTTTTTCGTGCCTAGACGAGCGCCTTGACAATATTGATCTGACACTTTAGGAAGGGGATATTTAGAAACGATGCATATTATTTTGGACGTCACATGACAATTTCTCCTAGACATTTAGATGTCGAGAAATTTTGGCTAGAAATACGAAAAGATTTATATAATTCAAAACAAAATATAACATGTTTTCTAACAACTTGATGTCGATGCAAATTTCACAATAAATGTTATGTGAAAATCGACGATTACTGAGTGTCGTCAGTTATATGCTATTTGGTTGAGTTTTTTAGTGGATAACCGACGATGATTAAAATTATCAATACAAGTTAGTCGATTTTTGAAGCTCGACGATCCTTGAGTAAGAATTGTCAATTTGCAATGTGGATTTGATAATGTCAACATAACGCATGAATTACGACAAAAAACTGCAAGAATAATAAATGAAAGCAAACATAAAACTACACAGTTTATTGTGGTTCAGCTAACTGTAGCATGCATTCACCATTTTTTTTTTCCATTTTATAGTTTCTATCATTGAATTGAATTGGGGAAGAAAGATTCGAACCCCTTTCCAGTGCCGAGCGATCACCTTTATAGGTAAGATATTTGTTACAATTTAGATTTTTTCAGACCATATCTGTAAGGGATATTATTAGATAGATATATAGAGTAAAGTAGCCTCTTTAATATGTGCTTCTACTGAGTGAAAACAAGTATTTAGTTGTGCAAGCAGCTATAGGTGCTCTCATATTGGTTTGCTTGCTGCATAGCCTAGAGTAATTATTGATAGTTCTCGTGATGATTTACTTCCTTTTGTATGCCAGGTACAATAGCGGTGCCTGGAGAAGATAGTTTGAGAGCCAGGATCCTTGGACATAGTACTTCGATCAGACTGCAGTATGTTGGCTTTGGGCAGGCGAGCTCAAACATTTCAACTAGTGGCATAAGTAAATTCTGGTCCTTGGCACTAATTCTTTGACCAGCCTATTGCCACTAGTGTTTATTGTTATTTGCATCAGAAAATATTGTTCATGTCATCACCGAAATATGATGATAGCACACAGTTAAGTAGCAATAATACAATTTTCTGTATTTAATTACTTAATATACATGTTGTCTCTTATAATCAAGTAATAAGAGTGATGACTGTAAGTAACAACTTCAACTGTTGGAACCAGAAGTTCTTGATTCAGACAGTAAAATCACTAATCCAAATTGATCGCCAGTTATCAGCCTTTTATTTGAATATAACAAAATGCATACTACTATCCACGCATTAATGAACTTTATAGTTATATTCAAAAACTTATGAATCAAATACGAATGCAGAGACTAGAAATAAACAGAATTACCAATCGCAGTGGCCAATTGGTGGAGGTCGCAGCCAGTTGAACAAAGTTAGGTAACACAAGATGACAGCTGATTGTGAGGTGGCGGGTTAAGCTCGAGTAGAGACGTGGGCCTTGGTGGCTATCGGAAGGAGTAAACTAGGGTTTGGATTAGGGTTCAAGGGGTTTGAAGAACTAGTCTTCGTACTGGCACATAATAAGGGTGCACTTGGGACAAGCGGAAACGGGTTTGGCGGAGGTAGGTATTTGAGAGGGGAAAATAATAAATAGGCAATTCGCTTACAGAGATGAACAGCACAGTTGAATAGGGTATTTAAATGGAGCATTTAAGTTATAATTTTTAATTTAATTAATTTGTATTTTCTTTTTAATTTTCTAATTGTTTTTCTAAAAATAATATATGTCAATAATTTACAAAAATAAATAAACTGAAAAATTATAAATTACTCCGATTCGGTTCAAACCAACTTTATAATATACGAGTGGTACGGCACGCGCTTTGCGCGTGATAATGGCATGCACAAATTGTATATGTTTAACTCGTTCGAAAAAATATGATTTGCAAAAATATTTAACCGTATTTTTGCGTTGATATGTAGTAAGTTTTAATTTTACTTTCTAAATTGCAATATCTATTTTTTTATTAGTTTGAATTTTTGTTTCTATTATTTATTAATAAAGAAAGAATTTAATTTTTTATTACTTTGAATTTTTATTTCTTTCATTAATTAATAAAAAAAGACTTTGAAAAAAAATTGTTAGATCCTATTTTTAAACGATATTAAGATTTCGATAATATCCATGTTGTGGCGTTTTGAACTAGTAAAAGAAACTTATCTATTAGATACTATTTTTGGGTGATATTAATATTTAATAAAATTTGTAGAGGAGCATTTTTGATAGTTCACGTTGATACTAAAAAAGTGTGATGATGACATGTGCTTTGCGCGTGAGTTGTTCTTCTACGATTTATATATGATTAACACATTCAGGGGAAAATGATTTGCAAAAAATTTTGGCCATGTTTTTAAGTTGAAATCATGTGTAGTTGATTAAAAAATTTATTTCTAGCTGCAGCATTTAATTTTTTTTGTTACTTTGAATTTTATTTATGTTATTAATTAATAAAATGAATTTGTAAATGAAGTTTATTTGTTTAAATGATATTTATTTGTTAGATCCTATTTTTAAGCGTAAAGAGATAATTTGAATTTGTAAAGAAATTTAACTGTTTTAACTTAGTTTGAATAGTTCCACTTTAGGCTAGAAATAATAGGTTAAAAATAAAAATAATAATTAAATTTAAATGAGCAAAGGGTATTTTGGGAAATTCGCGGTCGAACCAAAAATTTGCGCTTTCAAAGCAACTATTAATAAAGATTATTAAAGATAGTACTTTGGTACGATCGCAACGCAAAAAACGTCTCAAACGAACCACATTTGCACAAGTTATTAATTTTACAAGTTTTTAAAATTTTAAATTAATTATTTTGTAGAATTCAAACGGATCAACTTTGATTATTCAGCATACGGACCAAATATGTGGGCCAATCTTTGTTGGAGCATCGAATCGGACGCGAATAAATTTCTTACCCGTTCAAAAACTCACTTACGCCTCCTAAGCAGACTAAAGAAAAATAAATGTGCTTTAACAAATACCAAAATGAGAACGCATGTTAGAGGATGGAGGCTGAGGCGGTATATCAGCTCAGGTGGTGGAAACAAACGGTTTTAGAAGGTGTGGGTCAAAGTCGAGGTTTTAATGCGGTTCTGAAATCACGATATAGGAATATGCGGTTTATGGGTATGGGTTGTGGATCGATGTGGATAGTTGAACGCTGGGTGAAAGGTGTTATGCAGATGGATAAGAAAGGTAAACATGGAATGAGAATATGAAAGACAGTTTGAAAGCTAATGTGGGGTGTGAAAGAAGAGATTCGTGGTGCAAATAAGGTTTTCTAACATGAAAAAAATGAGTAGTTACATAAAATTGCTCGCTTACCTATTTTTTTAATATGAAACAGTCTTCGGAGTTGCATGTAAGAAGACTAAAGAAAAACTGATGTGTTGTGACAAATACCAAAATGAAAATGCAAATTCCATTCAAATTCGACATTTTTTTTACTTGAGCTTTCCCTCTTTGTTTTTATTTTTTTACATAAAATATGAATAACCGGATGAAATTGTTTCATATACCTTTTTTGAATGAACTGATAACTAAACACGAGATTATTATTGATTGTGATGGTCGTGTTGCTCATATGAAAGACAGTAGTGGTTGTTATCTAGTATTTGAACCAAGTGACATTGCAATAGAAATAGACTCTTAAACGATGAAGAAACTGATCAAGAATATTGGAAGACACTAGGAGTATTAAGATTGGAAGACTTGAGAAGCTAAAGCCAAAAATGCATAAGTCACATCGGTCGGAACCTACATATATGGGTCGGTATTGAATAATCTAAGAAAGAATAGGGGACATATTCTACTTTATGCTAGAGGCAAAACTTGAAGTTGGAAGTAAAGGTCATGTTAAAGTGACATGGATCGGGTACCGATCTGTATAGGTCGGTATCAAACCAAATAATTTAGTCAAGACAAAATAGGAATCAAAGCTATGGGTCAATACCAAACTATAACGATTGTTGGAAATAGTCTGATTTGATCTATTCTTCATGCTAGAACTTCAGATCTATATATATCTGCTCATTCAAACTCAGTCTGGCGATTTTCGTACTTGAATTCTAGTGGCTAATATTATCTAAAAAAAACTTTTTGATTCTATTTCAGATTTACAAGGTAACTGTTGTAGGATCTAGATTAACTCTAAAGGGGGGGGTGAATAGGGTTATAGCAAATTTTCTCGAATTAAACACAGAAATATAATAGCAGAAATAAATATGCTGAAAAATAAATCACACACAAAATTTACCCAGCTTCGGCAACCCCTGCCTACTGCTGCATTCACAGATTTCTATTAGAATTAAACAGTATCACGCTTACAAACACTCTACTAGACTCGCAGACCCTTTTGCTCCCGCTCACAAACACTCTACTAGACTCGCACACCCTGCTCCCGCCTATAGAGTTTCGCTCACTCGCAAACACTGCTCCCGCCTATAGAGCTTTGCAAACTCGCACACCCTGCTCACTGAACTAATTCAAAATAGACAATCTGACACTACCTAAACCTAGGTGGTGATTTACCAAGATTCTTTGGTTCGTAAAAAAAAACAGTAATTAAGAAACAATAAAAAAATAACCCTAAAAACTAATTAATATAATAAAGCCTCAAATTAAAACAAAACCCCCTTTTGATTTTAATTAGACCGGCCCACTTAAACCCGTTCCTTTCTTTGTTATCTCCAGCCCGATCCCCTTTTGTTTCGTTCGTGCGAATAATGGCGGCTTGCTTCGTTCCCTTTTGTTCCAGCTAGGGCTTCGGCTCTTTGTTCCAATTAGGGCTTCGAATTCTTCAATTAATCTGTTATACGTTGCCCTAGCTCACTGCTTCTCTGATGGTTGACTATTGGATGTTTTGCAGTTGCTCGATCGAGTTCGTTGCTTGTGAATTCGGTATGTACTGTGTCCTTTTGCTTTTCTAAATTGATACTTGAACTCGATGATGTTTTGCCGATGATGATTAGGGCATTTATATAGGTTGAATTCCTATATTTGCGTTCGTATAAATTTGATTGAATTTGTCAAATTCTTTATCTCGGCCACTTGATGATGCTTGAATGATTGAGATCGATTCTGACTTTTTCATATGCGTATAATTTTAATTCTTGCGTCCCACGGCTTTGATGTTGACTTGTTCATATTTCTTGCTTGGTTGGTCACGGCTTTAATTCATTTTCGTGATGACCACGATGTTGATTTCTACTGCTTCGGCCTTGACTCGTTCATCTTGTAGTCTTCAACCTTTTTCTCTGGTACTTAAATTTTCAATCATGATGTTGTTTGGTTATTTGTTCATGTGATTCCCTGTTGCTCGGTTACTGATGCATTAGTTGTTGGCATATTTGCTTTGTACTTCATTTGAGGTTGTAGCTTTGGTCTTTGTTGCTCTGGTCCTGTTGCCTTCAGTTGCTTGTTGAAGATACTGCATCACCACTTGTTCTTTGCATTTGTACATATGAATGCTCACTGTTGTTTGTACCTGTACATATGTGTATACTGAGTTTGCATTTGATTTTGTAGTTTGGTGTCATGTTTGCTTTGAGTCTGCAACTTGGAGTCTGCAACTAGTAGCTGGACTTGATTATGTTTTGATTCAAAGACTTCTGTTCACCTGCATGTATTGTTGATTCATAGTGATATTCGTTCATTTGTGTTTCACTGGTAGTATCTGTTGTATCACTTGGTCATGGAGCTGCTGTACTACTTTGGTTCATTTTCATGTTTGTTGCAGTCCATATTCTTTTGTGTCTATTGTTTGCATTGTTCCATGTGTCTTGCCTTTGACTGTTTGCATACACTTTTGGTCTATTGGACTGCATTTGTGTATATTTGATCATTTTTGCTGTCCACTGCAGTTTGTAGTGATATTGAGCATTGCATATTTGAAGTCTTGTATCATTTCTTGGTCATTGCACCGATTCTTGATGGCATTTGGTTCTGCACCATATTGTATGCAGTGTTGCAGTTGTTTGTATGCACTTCAACACTTCGGCATTGCATTGTTTTCACCTCTGACCTGTTGGTTCATTGTGATGTTCATTTTCATTGTTGCCTTGTTGACTGTGTTGTTGCATTGTATTCTGGTCAGTGGTGCTTTGAGTCAGTGCTTCACCATACTTGTTGTTGCAGTATTCTGGTCAGTGGTGCTTTGAGTCAGTGCTTCACCATACTTGTTGTTGCAGTATTCTGGTCAGTGGTGCTTTGAGTCAGTGCTTCACCATACTTGTTGTTTGATGCTGTCTTGATTTTGCTGCTTTCACTTGTAGTCTTGGCCAGTTGACTATTGCTTTGAGTTGTTCATTGCTTGGTCTCTGTTGCCTTGAATTTCTGGTTGGAGCTGTGCACACAAGTTGGCGAGGCAGTGCACACGTATACGAATGTACACGTGTGTATTGCAGCCACTTATGATTACCTGTCCCTATAATATCTATGTGCACGACTTTGTGATGAATTCAAGTGTGAATGATGACGAACAACCCAAATAACTGAGGCAAACGATATTTTTAAAAATCATCATTTCTTTCAAATTTCAAAAATATTTCTCTTTCAATTTTACTGCGTTTGAAAATATTTTTGCAGATTACTCAGATGCTGAATTCAAACTGGCATGCAGTTGAAGACAAAATACGAGTGTGGGTGATATGTAGTGAGGTTATCAATGTAAAAATATTTGTGATGTAATCGTGATGTAATCAAAAATGTATATGTATAGTGAGAACATGAAATTGTACTATTTAAAATTGTAATAAATATTTGTTTGAATAAAAATTTCTGTTTGAATTCAAAATCTGTTTAACTTGTTCTGTTTGAATTCAAATTCAATTTCTGTGTAATTTAATTTTATTCAACAGATATTTATCTAACCAAATACATACTATTCAAAATATTTGTTTGAATAAAATTTCTGTTTGAATTCAAAATCTGTTTAACTTGTTCTGTTTGAATTCAAATTCGAATTCTGTGTAATTTAATTTTATTCAACAAATATTTATTTAAACTATGAAAAACAAAATAGTACATTACCAAATACATTTATATGAATGTATATATGTTTATTATCATCAAACAAAAATCATATAGCGCAAAGCGCATATTCAACAACTGTCATTTTTGAAGCTCAACTCTATGCATTTAAAGTGCTCGGCAGATTCAATACGGCAGAGGTGCAAAAAGTCATAGCGAGGATACAGCGAGAATATAGCGGGATATAGCGGATGACTCTAAAATAGCATATAAAACTCGTAATTAATGTTTTTACAAATATATAGATGGTAATTAAATGAAAATTTAACATTTAATATGTGTAGTTAAAGCACTTGGCAGATTTGATGCGGCGTATGTGCAAAAAGTCATAGCAGGAATACGGTAAAGATATAACGGATGATTCTAAAATAGCATATAAAACTTGTACTTAATGTTTTTACAAATATATAAACTGTAATTAAATGAAAAATCAACATTCAATTGAATTATAATTAATACATAAATAATTTTAAATAAAAACGTGTGCGAATATACTGTAAATAAACGTAATATTGTTATATATTACATAATTAAATTTAGTAGAATATTTTAGTAGTTTCATTTCTTAAAATATATTAAAAATTCAATTAAATTAATTAATTTTATAATTTTTATAATATATAAATGTTATTTTTCAATTCATTTTTTTAAAAGAAGATATAGCGGAAATAGTGGAATGTGGCGGGAATAAGGGGATATAGTGGAAATAGCGGGGCTTAAAGTGGAAAGGCTATATTTGAGGCTACATGGAAAAACCATAGTGGTAGAAATCCACTATGAGATATAGCGGAGTTATAGCAGGGCATTAACTGCACATCCACCTCTATGCTCATGCTATCAAAGAGTATTACTAGGTAATATTATTTAATAATATAGAAAACAATGTGATATTGGGCTATAGCACATGAATATTCATTTGGGCTAACATAGGTATGTTTTTCAAAAATCATACACTACTCACTTCTTTGTACTAGATATCGGCACAAAGAATAAACATGTGTGTTTGCACAATAGAACAATACATAATATAAAACAAGGCACAAAGAACACAGAGTCATTAACGCGGCGATAACATATAATAGAGAAAATACACAAGTCCAAGTGGGTCTACAACGTCAATTGCCCTACAATGTATATCACATCTATATCTCATTGCAACATCAGCATATACATAGGAAAATACACACACATACACACACAAAAATTGATGTCTAATACATAACTACTAAAACTAGCCTCCAAACTATGCCCAACAACCGCAAGCTGGTCATTTCGTCCTTGAATCTGAAAACTCTCGGACTGACCTAAGTATTATATAAATAACACATGGATCATACTACATTTACAATGAAGATGTTAAATAATGACAATTAGCATGGTATAATCATGTGTAACTCAAAGTAGCATATGAACATCACAAATGTAGCATCACATCCATAACCATGCACAAACCATCAGCCATATTAAAACAAGGTCAAGCATCACATCGAATAGTACAATATAAAATGGGTGAAACATCTGCATATCCAATTGTTAATCCTTGAGATGATGGTTTTGATGACAACAACCTTAGAATAGGATTATAAAATATAAATACTAACATTATAGTTTAAAAATATATGCATGTGCAGGATTTAACCATGCAGGTACCAAGAATGAAGACTGTACAGTATAGAGATTCAAGATATCAAGATTGAAGACTCATGAGTATCAAGAATATCAAGATTATCAAGAGTTCAAGATTTCAATAATAAGTAATTTAATTATGAATTTTGTTAAAACTCCTAAAAAAGCACCGACATCTTAAAATCCAATTTATTTGTGGAATGGAATCCACTTCGAGCCTGTTAAAGGGATGGAACCCTAAGTAGGATGGAACCTACGAAAAATCTGGTGGAACATTGTTTTATCCGCTAATCTTTTATTCAAATGTTTCTACGAAATTATATCCTGTTTTCAAAATGATTTCAAAACCTTCCTTTTAAAAGAATCAAAAACATCTATCCTGATTTTAAATATTTTAGCCTCAAAATAATCTTTATTTTCAAAATCAAATTATCCTTGTTTTTAAACTATCTTTTAATAGTAATATATTTAACTTTTAAATATTTATACTTAGATTTAAATATAAAATTATAGTAAAATTTTATATACCAAAATATTATTCTCTATACTTGTTTATGTATTTTAACTATAGTTAAGTATATTTATAAAGTTAAAATAGTTTTAATACAAGATAGAAGTTATTTTCAAAGAAAACAAATCACCAAAATTTTCTTTAGGATGTCGACATACCCAAGATACCCATGTCGACATAGTGGCAGTTAATTTCAAAAATTTGAATTTCAAAAGAAGTTTCTATTCGTCATATCCCTTCACGAATGGACATGGCTGTTGTTCTTCTATAAATAGGGGCTATTTTGAACAAATTTTGATTCATATTTTTCACTCCTCTTCTTCTTCCACATTTCTTTATACATATTCTTACCATTACTCTGCCGAAATCAACATTAAATCTTACTAGATCATTTATAGTTTGATTCTCTGTCACTATCTCAACAAGATCTCGGTGCTATTCAGAGTTATAGACTTCTTTGTAATCAATTTAGCGAGAAAATGTGTGATTGTAGTCTTGGAAATCAATCAAGCGAGAAAATGTGTGATTGTGGCCTTGGAAATCAATCAAGTTAGAAAAGGTGTGATTGTGGCCTAGGAAATCAATTGAGTGAATTGTTGCCCCTGAAATCAAGTATCTCTTCCCAGAGGATTGTGAATCTAGAGGGTGTACCTCCTAGCGTTGAAATCGATGGTGTAACTGTACAATTGCTTTTGAAAGGAAATCCGTACTTGTGTGCGGGATTGGATGTAGGATAACTCCGAACCTATATAAAATCCGACGTGTTCTTTCCTTTACCGCTTTTACTTTATTTATGCATCTGTGTTTGTTTCTGTAATCATATCCGTGTCTGAATATTGCATACATTTGTGTTTAAATTAACAAAAACTCAAAAAGATTTAGTAATTCCTTTAAACACTATTCACCCCCCTCTAGTGTTAATCCTAGCCTTAAGATCTGTATTCCGTATTTCTCACATTTGGTATCAAAGCAAGATTTTCAAAGTTTTCAAAATCTGAGTTTTGAAATTTTTTCAAAATGGCTGCCAACACTGGTACTGTTAACACTACCAACACTGATTCTATTATCCTTGTCACTAGTTCATTTGTAGAAGGTCGATCTACTGTCAGACCACTACTTTTTAATGGTAGTAACTATGCATATTGGGCATGTAGGATGAAAATATATTTACAATCTATAGGACTAGACACGTGGAATGTCACACAGACTGAATATTCTGAACCCACAACTGATTTTGCACGGTGGACTGCTGAGCAAAAGACCGTTGCACAAAATAACTCTAAAGCTATGAATAATCTGTTTTGTTCACTTGATAGAAATGAATTTAATAGAGTGTCAGTTTGTAAGTCTGCGTATGAAATCTGAAAAACTTTGCAAGTTACTTACAAAGGAACAAGCAAAGTTAAACAGACCAAAATTTCCATGCTCGTAAACCAGTTTCAATTGTTTAAAATGAATTCTAATGAGTCTATTTCAGATATGTATAGTAGATTTCAGAACATTATGCATTCTCTAATATCCTTGGGAAAGGAATTTTCGGAAGAAGATCAAGTCAGAAAAATCTTAAATTCTCTTACTCCAGAATGGGATCAAAAGACACTTGCGATCGAAGAGGCAAATGACATCAGTACCTTAAAGATAGAAGAATTAATTGGAAATCTAATGTCGTTTGAAGTCCAAATGATTGGGAGAAGAGAAAGAAAAGCATCTAAAAAGAAATCAATGTCATTCAATGCATTGACCGATGGATTAGACTCAAACAGCGATAATGATGAAGAGATAGCCTTTATGACCAAGAATTTTCGAAAATTCCTGAAATACAGAAAGATGAACAATCTCAAGAGAAACAACTATAAGAACTCTAGAAATCAGAATGTAGTGCCAAACAATATCAAATGTTTCAACTGTGACGAACAAGGCCATATCAAAAGAGACTGTCTGTATCTAAATAGGCAAAGTCCTCCTATAAGTAGTGATTCCGTAAAGAAACGAAAACATGCATTTACTACTACTTTAGATGATTCAGACTCGTCTTCAAGCGATGATGATCAGAAGACGGATAATTCAAATATGTATTTCACAACAGTTCACGACTCCGACGAATTCAGAGAAACAGACTCAGAAAAAGGTACACGTTTACAATACAATTAGTTGAAATTGCATGCTTAGATTTGGATGTTTGATTGATTAATTTTGAATTGGTGTGTTGTTTGAATTTTAAAATTTTTATTTTTTGCTATTATTTTATTGTTGTTGTTGTTATTATTATTATTATTATTATTAATTTTAATAGTATTATAATATTTTATGGAATATACTATAATTTCAGAATTATTCCAGATATATATATACACATTAAAAATAATAAGTATATATATATTAGAATACTTAGGAAAAATAAATCATAGAAATTCAAAGACACATGTCGACATGGTCCCTACCATGATGTCGACATTGATACAGAATTTGAAATTCAAAATTTGAATTCAAATGGTTCAATTTTCCTTCAACTTTTCACTTCATTCAATTCTCTAAAAAGGACCAGAGAACATGTCCTTTGAGAATCTATTTATTCACTATCTTTTATCACATTTTTTCACTCTCATTTTCAAATTCAAACTCTCTCTTCAAGACTTCAAGCTCTTTACTCTCTACTCTAATGGCTTCTTCAAGCAATCCCTCCACCATGAGAATTTCCAGAAATATAAAAGAGCAACTCTTCAATGATTCGGAGGCCATAAAAGCATACATCAATTATGCTAACTATGGAAAAGTCCATTGTGGAAAGTTTGCTATATTTCAAGATTTCTCTTCTTATGAAATTAATTCTCTTTTTGCAAACAATCAAATTCTTAGTCTTATTAATGCTTCTCAAAATGATTTCGTTTGTTATCCAAATCTTGTTAAAATTTTCTATGCAAATTTAAACTGTGGATTTTATATTAGAAATGATGATGAAATTTGGAGTAGTGTCAAAGGCACTAGAATCATTTTAAATTGTGATCTTTTTGGTAGCATTCTCAATTGCAAAAGCACAGGAATGAATCTTTTTAGTTTTAAAATCGATGAAAATGATCATGAGACATTTCATCACATTTTCGAAAGAAATGATAATTTTGAATTCAAAAATCGAAACTTTCAACCAAAAGCTAGAATTGTTAATCTTCTTTTAGAACATACTTCGACCCCAAGATCGGTAAATTTTAAAAATCTTACCTCAAAAGTTTGCAAAGCGCTTTTTGCTATTTTTGAAAATTATGATATCAATTGGGCACAAGTTATTTTGCATGAATTTCGTCCCAAAAATCTTGAAATGGGTGAAAACACTTTGTATCATGGAATCTATCTCACTTGGATTTTTAACTATTTTGGAGTGGATTCCAAAGGAGAAGAATTTGTTTCAAGAAAGGTTTATAATCACTCAAACATTTTTCTTATGAAAATTCCATTTGTTTTTCAACCTTATGAGACTCTTAAAGGAAGAGCGTTTGGCTCGTAAGGAGATGGAAGAGGAGGAAGAGAAAGAAAAAGAAAGGGATGAAACGGATATTGAAGAAGAAGAAGGTGAAACCTCTTTGGAAAGCATTGACTATTCTCCTAATCCAACCAACAAAACCCTTCTCAAAAACCAAAAGACCTTTGTTGAGAATCAATGGATTTTTAAACGATCCGTTAGTAAGAAGTTAGACAAAATTTCATCCAAGATGAACAAGTTTATTTCTAAAGTCAGCAAGAAGCTTGGATTATCTTCATCTTCATCATCCTCTAACTAGTTCTATCTTTTCATTTCATGTTGTATTAGTTTGGTTTGTTTTAATTTAAAAGTTCATGTAGTTCTTTGTGTTTAATCATTGTATCGTGTTATCATGAAATGAAATTGATTTCCTTCCTGTTATCTAGCTTATCTTATCTCCAGAATAAATGTTAGTATATTATATAAATATACACACACACACACACACAATTATTCACAAAATCAAAATAAGCCATCAAAATTCACTATGCCATGTCGATATCCCCCCTATGACCATGTCGACATGTACTGGTCAGAAATGACACTTCGTTTTAAATTTGAAATTTGAATAACTACCTTTTGTCTATTCATTTCAAACGAATTTCTACACCTATAAATGCTTATTTCTTTCAGAATTCATCACTCGATATTATTTCTTATCTACTTTATCTCTCATTCTTCTCACAAACTCAAATATGGCCAATCCAATTCATAATTTAACCGAGAATCTTGAAGAAACTCTTAAGTCTTTCAAGAATATTCTTTCGTTCATTCTTCGTAGCCAACGACACTTAGAGTTGAGTCAAATACAGATGATCAAGGAGCAAGAAAAGCATTTCGATGCGATACGATGGATGATTTCTTCCCTACACAAGGATGATAACGAAGCACATCCTCCGGTCTCTCTTACCAATGACAATGAAAATTGGGATGCCATTAAAGCAGATCCTATATTTGGAGAAGAATGATGGGTGGAAGTTCCTCGTAATGTTTGATTTCATTTGACTGCTTTGTTTAATTTGAATTGTTTGCTTTGATTGATTTAATTTCATTTGTTTTAATTTGGTTTGATATAGATTGATATTTGGTGTGGATTGATGTTTGTTGTACAAAACATGTATAAATACACATTGATGTATATATGATCTTTGACTAATTATCATGTCTATCAGTGTAATTATCTCTTAATCTATCTATTATATACTCCATTGTATAGTTTATTAATGCATGTACTTTAGTACAAGAATGAGGGGGAGTTATATAGTTTGGAGTTAGTTTTTGTTGATGACAAAGGGGGAGAAGTATAAAATAGGATAGTTAGGCATAGATTAAGGGGGGCTATTAGTTTTAGGGGGAGTTATTAGGATAGAAGTAATATTTTATAAACAAAGGTTGTCATCATCAAAAAGGGGAGATTGTTAGTCCTTGAGATGATGGTTTTGATGATAACAACCTTAGAATAGGATTATAAAATATAAATACTGACATTATAGTTTAGAAATATATGTATATGCAGGATTTAACCATGCATGTACCAATAATGAAGACTATGCAATATAAAGATTCAAGATATCAAGATTGAAGACTCAAGAATATCAAGATTATTAAGGGTTCAAGATTTCAATAATAAGTAATTTAATTAAGAATTTTGTTAAAACTTTTTTTGTATCCGCCAACCTTTTATTCAAATGTTTTTACAAAATTATATCATGTTTTCAAAATGATTTCAAAACCTTCCTTTTAAAAGAACCAAAAACATCTATCCTGATTTTAAATGTTTTAGCCTCAAAATAATCTTTATTTTCAAAATCAAATTATCCTTGTTTTTAAACTATCTTTTAATATATTTAACTTTTAAATATTTATTCTTAGATTTAAATATAAAATTATAGTAAAATTTTATATACCAAAATATTATTCTCTATACTTATTTATGTATTTTAACTATAGTTAAGTATATTTATAAAGTTTAAAATAGTTTTAATACAAGATAGAAGTTATTTTCAAAGAAAAAAAAATCACCAAAATTTTCTTTAGGATGTCGACATAGTGGCAGTTAATTTCAAAAATTTGAATTTCAAAAGTAGTGTCTATTCGTCATATCCCTTCACAAATGGACATGGCTGTTGTTCTTCTATAAGCAGGGGCTATTTTGAACGAATTTTGATTCATATTTTTCTATTTTTCACTCCTCTTCTTCTTCCACAATTCTTTATACATATTTTTACCATTACTCTGCCGAAATCAACATTGAATTTAACTAGATCATTTCTAGTTTGATTCTCTATCATTATCTCAACAAGATCTCCGTGTTATTCAGATTTATAGACTTCTTTGTAATCAATTTAGCAAGAAAAGGTGTGATGGTAGCCTTGGAAATCAATCAAGCGAGAAAAGGTGTGATTGTGGCCCTGGAAATCAATCAAGCGAGAAAAGGTGTGATTGTGGCCCTGGAAATCAATCAAGTTAGAAAAGGTGTGATTGGAGTCTAGGAAATCAATTAGGTGAACTTGTTGCCCCTGAAATCAAGTATCTCTAACCAGAGGATTGTGTCGATGGTGTAATTGTACAATTGCTTTTGAAAGGAAATGCACTTGTGTGCGGGACTGGATGTAGGGTAACTTCGAACCAGTATAAAATCCGGTATGTTCTTTCATTTACTGCTTTTACTTTATTTTTGCATCTGTGTTTGTTTCTGTGATCATATCTATGTCTGAATATTGCATACATTTGTGTTCAAATTAATAGAAACTCAAAAAGATTTAGTAATTCCTTTAAACACTATTCATCCCCCTCTAGTGTTAATCCTAGCCTTAAGATCTATATTCGGCATTTCTCACACCAATAATCATCAATGCATATGAAACCATCAAGTACTATAGGGCTAGCATACAACATTATCCAAGATTATCTCTTAGATAATCATAAAGTAGACATATCCTAGGTCTGTCATACTCATATGAACATACAATCAAACATCCATGCATCCAAACACATAGCAATAACACGTATCAACAAAGAATATGCTAACATCTCGGCGTAGTTTTGATTATCCTCCTTAATAATATGATGTATGGGTGAACATACAATGGACACACGGTCACCAGTATAGTCATCTGCCTATCGTCGTACTACATAAACCTCAAAGAGGTGTATAAATATCGTATGTGTAATGACCCATTTTTCGAGCCCGAAAATCAACATAAATACGTCCACTTTATCAAATGTCGAACAATCGAATGCCCAAAAACCGAACCATTAGGGTTAAAGAAGAAGGAGGTAGAAGAAGAAATAGAAAACAACATCAGAATCTCATAAACGCAGCGGAACAATATATAATAGATAAATGGCTGATCTTTTAACAAAAAGAACTATATCTGTTTATACATTACATCGTCAGAGTACAATACAAATCAACAACATAATTCAGGACAGTTATAATATCTTATCCTCCCAAATCTGAATATACAGCTTACACTGCACAGCGAAATATAAATCTACGGAAATACGCCTTGACATCCAGCTTGTCTTCTGAGCTCCACAGTAGTCCATCCAGAATCCTTACTCCATAATACTGGTCTGACCCGAGCATTATAATAAAACAATACCCGAGTCAGTCTAGAAAACCAGCGTGAGAAATCAAACTCAATTGGATCATTTAAGTTTTCAAAATCATTGAAATCAAAGTTATCTCGTAAGGCCACGCCACAAATAAACATGCCGGGTTTTACCTTACGATACCAAAACATTTCTTATCAAATCCTCTGATATTATAATAGTGTATATATACAAATATTTATTCAAATTGCTGAAATTGTTACATTCATTAAATTCCAGCATAATAGGTATACAAACAAGTCCAAAAGCACTTATTGGAGATTGGATTTCCATCAATGGCAGGGCTACTGGGTACCGTCCGTCATAGTACGTGGTCTACATCACCGTATCGAGGATCCACCCTGATCCCCTTCCACACAAGATCGGAGCTAACCCTTACTGGATAGTCCGAATAAGATTACTCCACGGTTGGGATAAGCAATCGCCCACGCAGTGGAATAAAAGGGACCTCTTGGCAGGGATGATCTTACCCTAATTGGTTGCTAGCCACTTAGCCTTGTGTGCACCTTCCCTGTTTTAGCCATTCCCGGTTAATGAGGCTCGAGGCTATGCTTTACCTTTTTAGAACACATCTCACTTAGAATGCTCATCGTCCTCCTGACGATGTTCTGATAGCATTCGTCCATACAAGTGCATTCCGAGTCCGAACGGAATCGAAGGCACTGCTCCTGCTACTTTCATTTTGGAATCACCCTCGGGATTAGTAGCGATTATCCCTTGCACTTCACTGCTCCATCTTCGACTCCAAGTTCTTGTCTTTCTCACGAAAACGTTCAAACCGGATCGAAGTGGTTTTCGAGAAATTAATCCTGATCCCGATCTCTTCAAAACGATCGGCGTATTGGCCAATATTGATAGTCGGTTATTTAACTATCAAATAACATCCATAAACAACCATCAGGCCTTAATAATTTTTCAAATTATTTATTTTAAAATATCTTCGCAAGATATTTTTCTACACTTCAACCCTTAGAAACAGTTTCCAAATAACTTTTCTCTCTTGGAATAAATCAATATCGTTTATTTCCATTGAAAATCACCAAGTCTAAATACTTTAGATTTTAAAATAATTTTAAATCACTTTATCCAAAATATATACTTTAAAACATTTAATATAAAAACTACTTAAAACACTCTATTTAAAATACCAGTTATGAAACTTTATAATAACTTCTCATGTAAAACTTAAGCCAAAGCTAATTTTAAAATAAAAGTTTTTCTATAAAGTATAAATATTAAATAATTATCATTTGAATCATAATACTAGTTAACCCTTTTTAAAATAACTTACTTATATAATTAACTTTATAAATATTTATTTTTAAAAACTTTAAAGCCACTAAATAATAATTTCTCTAAAAAAATTCTTTGAAAAACAACTTTAAACCTTTAACGTATACTTAGAAATCTTTCTTTGAAAATATACTTGGCTTTTCAGGAAAATACACTTTCCTTTCCACACCTTTAAAAATAAACCACTGTTTATTTTTAAACAAGTCACCCTTCCCTTATAAATTCTCATTCTGAGTTTATACTTCCAAAGTATCCTCTGATAAATATTTCACTTTATTTACAAACCCCGTTTATAAATTCCATAATCTCATTCTCCTTTAATCCCAGTTTCATATACTTAATCAGTTTTCAAATCAATTATCAAAACTAACTCCATTTTAAAATAAATTCCTTTATTTACCCAGATTTATTTTAAAGTCCATTAATTCCATATTTACTTTTATATTATGATTTAAAAATCTTATTTTAAACTGAAATATCCACCTCATACCTCATTTAAAATTCTACCCTTTAATTTATTCCCAAACTTTTAAATCTTAAATTTTGAAAATGAAATCCTTTAAATTTTTAGCCAATATCATTTAAGTCTCCAAAACTCTTTTATTTTCATTTATCTAAAATCTCTACCTTTATTTCCATACTCAGAATTTATTTAGCAGAATTAAAAGTCAAACTTTTATATTTCTTTCCAAGTTCAATCTTTAATTGACCCAAATTCTCTATATTATTTTACCTAAAAATTTCCCTTTTTATTTCTTTTTTAAAAATCCAAACTTATATATTTTCCATTCTCTTAAATACCAATATATATTCAACCAAGCCATAACCATGCTGTAACGCCCCACCCCGAGACTCACCTTAGTAAAGAGAATTAACAAGTAATTCCGTCTACTAAAGCAGAGAATAGGGCTGGCTAAGGGCGACTATCTATAATTCTGCCTTAAACATTCACTGAATACATCGATAAATGCAATATAAAGTTTTTTTCTACTCAAGTGGATCGACATACCCAGTAAATGCATAATCCAAAACTATAGGTAGTTAACGGATCTATCAGAACAAAATACAATAACTAAATGTAAAGCACATCACAGAACGGTAATCAACATCATATATATACGTAAGCACTGATACATGTTTAGTACGATACAATATGAATACAATAAAGGTGGTACACGACCATACCATATACATTGAATCAAATAAAAAATACATCAGAGTATGTGGAAGAACAAAAATTTCTCAAGAGAAAGGAGAGCTGATATCCAGCATCAACTTCAAGCTAAGTCCAATAGATGATACCTGAAATAACTCGGTCTGACCTGAGTATAATACATGGGTCAGTCTAGCTACACGAGTCAGTCAATATCGATAATATGAAGCAGAATAGACATGAAGATACTTCTTCTCGAAAGAGAAGAATGAATCGATAAAATCATAAGCTCAACACTTAAATAACAAACGCTACTTAAGTGAACAAGTACCTCGAAGGAGGTAACTCAAATTCAATACTCAAATCAAACACAAGTGCCTCATATCATCGGCGACATCTCAAAATGTGTACATGGTTTCCATGAACCATATCTCCTCAAAAGGAGAAACATCAATACAAACTCTCGCCAATATGGCAACATAAAACATTCTCAAATAGGATGATCCAAAACTAAACTACAGATGAATCTCCAAATTCAATTATACCTCATCTCATCGGTATAAATGTATATAAATCTCAATCTCAACTCGCCAAAATGGCGAAACCCATAATATCCTATAAAATCCTGAAATTATCAAAACTCATAACTCAAGGAACTCGATAAGAGTTCAAACATCATAATTGAAATCACCATATATATAACATCTCACATAACACTAGGCTATCAATGTAATAAAACATCTTAAAAAGGTGAAGTCACAATAAAACAGAAAACTTAGAAAATCCGAATTGGCTAAATCCCTGATTGTAATGCCGAAACAATGCTGCACGTGCAAAACTCAGACGGTCGAAGCCTCAAACAAGGTCGCTAACACCTCTCTAAGCAATTTTGTCGGCTCTAACAAGGTTGCTAACACCTCCCAAAGCAGTTCGTCCTCATGAGAAGGTCGCTAACACCTCTTAAAGAAGTTCTGTTAGGTAAACATTGTGAATGTGTCACAAACTCACGGATAGGAACCCGAAAAGTGTTAACATGTGTCCCACACCACACATTCGCACTTAGCGGTTTACTAGCCGTTAGTCGATGCCACACTAGAAACATCATGAAACCCAAAAATTTATATCTCACCTAGTCTCATTGGCGAGTGATAAAGAGACACCATACTTGTCTCATCTCATCGACAAGTATTAAATTGCATCGTAACTTGTCTCATCTCATCGACAAGTGAAAACATCATGATGGTTCCTCATAAACCACAAATCTCAAAATATGAAATCATAAACTCAAGACTTGCCTTATATCGTTGGCAAGTAAATAAAACATCATGATGGATCTCATCGACCATACTCCTATATAGGAGATCTCAAACCATAAGGTTTGCCAAATATTGGCCATCTTAAATAATTTCAATAAATAGGAATATAAAAATCAAAATATGCCATAAAATGGCAAAACATCTCAGAATCAATAATCTCAAATAGCTTCGATCGTACAGGTCCGGAATTAACCGAAATAGTAAACGAACATGTCCCATACCACGTGTTTTACTAAATCGTTTAATTCTCTTTATCATACCTTCGAATAGTGAAAAGTGTATGTTTTATATTTAAAATAGTTTACAAGAGAAAACAAGCTTTTAAAACTTTTTCCCGAAAAGATTAATAAAACCCATATTTGAAATTCTTTTATAATACGGAATAGATTGGTTTTTTTATTAGAAAAATAATTTTAAAATACTATATCATAAAAATTTGAAATGTCCACTTATTTCAAAAATTACTTCAAAAATGATTTAGTGAAAACCGTACTCGAAAACAATGAAAAACAAGAATGATAGCTCAAGACTGATAACTTGAGCTCAGTACGAATTCAATTCAAATTTAACTAAAAATCAATTCTAATTCTATTTAAATTTGAATTTCAAATTCTCCAAATATAGCTAGACTATTGGTAGGCATCATAGCTCTCAAAAATCTCAAAAACATCATCAAAACCGAAAGAGAATAAGAGTAAAAATGAGCTAATACAATTCTAAGATCAATGTTAGTTGTTGTTGTCATCTTGTTCTCAAGACAGCCACTTATAACCATAATTTCGACCAAGCAAACTTAAAAATTCCAGAAAACACAATGAACAAAACTTGTAGCACATGATCAAAGATTTCTGAAACATTCAAAATTATCAAATTCAGTTAAGAAATAAAGAAATTATGGCCAATTTCGTTTCAGCTTCAAGCACATAACAAATATTGGTTTTGCTCTTGGGATAGCAGTAGAAAAATTCGATTTTGACATAGCTAACCTCAAAATTATAGAAAATTCAATGCATAAAAGTTGTAGTACATGATTTAAGCTTTTTGAAACATCTAAAATTATCAAAATTGGATCAAAAACGAGAAAGTTATGGCTAATTTAGTTTCAGCCTTAAGCACGAAGCAAATATTGGTTTTGCTCTCGGGATTACAGTAGAAAATTTCGATTTTGATAATTTAGGATGATTCGAAAAGCTTAAATCATGTACTACAACTTTCATGTATTGAGTTTTCTGTAATTGTGAGGTTAGCTATGTCAAAATCGAATTTTTCTACTGTAATCCCGAGAGCAAAATCAATATTTGCTCTATGCTTAAGGCTGAAACTAAATTAGCCATAACTTTCTCGTTTTTGATCCGATTTTGATAATTTTGGATGTTCTAGAAAGCTTAAATCATGTACTACAACTTTTATGCATTGAATTTTCTGTAATTTTGAGGTTATCTATGTCAAATCGAATTTTTCTATTGCTATCCCAAGAGCAAAACCAATATTTGCTCTGTGCATGAAGCTGAAACGAAATTGGCCATAATTTCTTCATTTCTTAACCGAATTTGATAATTTTGAATGTTTTAGAAGTCTTTGATCATGTGCTACAAGTTTTGTTCATTGTGTTTTCTGGAATTTTGAAATTTGCTTGGTCGAAATTATGGTTATAAGTGGTTGTCCTGAGAACAAGATGACAACAACAACTAACATTGACCTTAGAATTGTATTAGCTCTTTTTTACTCTTATTCTCTTTCGGTTTTGATGATGTTTTTGAGATTTTTGAGAGCTATGATGCGTAGCAATAGGCTAGCTATATTTGGAGAATGCGAAATTCAAATTTAATAAAATTTGAATTGATTTTTAGTTAAATTTGAATTGAATTCGTATTGAACTCAGTTATCGATCTTGAGTTATCGTTCTTGTTTTTCATTGTTTTCGAGTATGGTTTTCACTAAACCATTTTTGAAGTAATTTTTGAAATAAATGGACATTTCAAATTATTATGATACAGTATTTTAAAATTATTTTTCTAATATAAAAAAACCTATTTATTCCCTATAATAAAAGAATTTCAAATATGGGTTTTATTAATCTTTTCGGGAAAAAGTTTTAAAAGCTTGTTTTCTCTTGTAAACTATTTTAAATGTAAAACATACACTTTTACACTATTCGAACGTATGAGAAAGAGAATGAAACGATTTAGTAAAGCACGTGGTATGTGACATGTTCGTTTACTATTTCGGTAAATTCCGGACTTGTACGATCGAAGTTATTTGATTGATTATGAGATGTTTTACCATTTTATGGCATATTTTGATTTTTATAATTCCTATTTATTGGAATTATTTAAGATGGCCAATATTTGGCAAACCTTATGGTTTGAGATCTCCTATATAGGAGTATGGTCGATGAGATCCATCACGATGTTTTATTTACTTGCCAATGAAAGTCTTGAATTTATGATTTCATATTTTGAGATCTATGGTTTATGAAGAACCATCATGATGTTTTCACTTGTCGATGAGATGAGACAAGTTACGATGTCATTTAATACTTATCGATGAGATGAGACAAGTATGGTGTCTCTTTATCACTCGCCAATGAGACTAGGTGAGGTATAAATTTTTGGGTTTCATGATGTTTCTAGTGTGGCATCGACTAACGCTAGTAAACCGCTAAACGTAAATGTGTGGTATGGGACACACTTAACACTTTTCGGGTTCCTATATGTGAGTTTGTGACACATTCATGATGTTTACCTAACAGAACTGCTTTGAGAGGTGTTAGCGACCTTCTCATGAGGACGAACTGCTTTGGGAGGTGTTAGCAACCTTGTTAGAGCTGAAAAAATTGTTTGGAGAGGTGTTAGCGATCTTGTCATGATAACGAACTACTTTGGGAGGTGTTAGCGACCTTGTCTAAGGCTTCGGCCGTCTGAGTTTTGCATGTGCAGCATTGCTTCGGCGTTACAATCGAGGATTTGGCCAATCAGAATTTTCTGAGTTTTCTGTTTTATTGTGACTTTACATTTTTTAAGATGTTTTATTACATTGATAGCCTAGTGCTATGTGAGATGTTATATATATGGTGATTTCAATTATGATGTTTTGAACTCTTATCGAGTTCCTTGAGTTATGAGTTTTGATAATTTCAGGATTTTATAGGATATTCTGGGTTTTGCCATTTTGACGAGTTGAGATTGAGATTTATATACGTTTATACCAATTAGATGAGGTATAATTGAATTTGTAGATTCACCTATAGTTGAGTTTTGGATCATCCTATTTGAGAATGTTTTATGTTGCCATATTGACGAGAGTTTGTATTGGTGTTTCTCCTTTTGAGGAGATATGGTTCATGGAAACCATGTCGACATTTTGGGATGTCGCCAATGATATGAGGCATTTGTGTTTGATTTGAGTATTGAGTTTGAGTTACCTCCTTCAATGTAAGTAGCGTTTATTACTTAAGTGTTGAGCTTATGATTTTATTGATTCATTCTTTTATTTCGAGAAGAAGTATCTTCATGTCTATTCTACTTCATATTACCGATATTGACTGACTCATGTAGCCAGACTGACCCGTGTATTTATACTCGAGTCAGACCGAGTTGTTTTAGGTACCATCTATTGGACTTAGCTTGAAGTTGATGCTAGATATCAGCTCTCCTTTCTCTTGAGATATTTCTGTTCTTCCTCATACTTTGATGTATTTTTTACTTGATTCAATGTATATGGTATGGTCGTGCACCACCTTTGTTGTATTCATATTGTATTGTACTAAACATGTATCAGTGTATGTGTATATATATGATGTTGATAACTGTTCTGTGTTGTGCTTTACATTTAGTTATCGTATTTTGTTCTGATAGATCCGTTAACTACCTATAGTTTTGGATTAAGCATTTACTGGGTATGTCGATCCACTTGAGTAGAAAAAAAATTTATATTGCATTTATCGACTTATTCAGTAGATGTTTAAGACAAAATTATAGATAGTCTTCCTTAGTCAGCCCTATTCTCCGCTTTAGTAGACAGAATTACTTGTTAATTCTCTTTACTAAGGTGGGTCTCGGGGTGGGGCGTTCCAGGATGGAATCAATAAGCTTTATTGATACGAGCTCACTCGCATCGACAAAAATGAAGAATAGAATAATCCCAAATAAGATTATTCATAAGATAAGATAATGTCAAACTCAACTATGGAATGCTACAAAATACAATTTATATTCCTAGACATATTCCATCTCAACATATCCCAAAACTCGAAAAAGAATCAAAGCACGATTCGAAAACAAGCTCGAATAAAGGACAATGATTCACTCGTATTGTACTTCGATGTATCATGGTATACGTACTGTTCTGTGTTTATTCTACTTTGTTCTGACCACAGCTCCAATACCATGCTGTAACGCCCCATCCCGAGACCCACCTTAGTAAAGAGAATTAACAAGTAATTCCGTCTACTAAAGCGGAGAATAGGGCCGACTAAGGACGACTATCTATAATTTTGTCTTAAACATCCACTGAATACGTCGATAGATGCAATATAATTTTTCTCTCTACTCAAGTGGATCGATATACCCAGTCAATGCTTAATCCAAAACTGTAGGTAGTTAACGGATCTATCAGAATAAAATAAAATAACTAAATGTAAAGCACATCACAGAACAGTAATCAACATCATATATATACATATACACTTATACATGTTTAGTACAATACAATATGAATACAATAAAGGTGGTACACGACCATATCATATACGTATTCAATAAATTTCAATTCCCAATATAATCAATATAATCGTCACAGATTATCACATAAATCACATCGTTGAATATAAAATAAATTCATCGTTTTGAGGAATCTAGTTGGATCCCTCCAACCTGTTTCCTGCATCCACAGATGTTAGCAGAACAATTTAAAATACCAACCCCGCTTCAAGGCGGGATATCGCGGTATAAAGGGTCATCCGCTATTATGCGGGGCGCATAGGGTCTTATCCGCTATATAATACGGAAAATCAATCGATCATATATATATATATATATATATATATATATATATATATATAACGTATCACATCCAAGCGGATAATAAAATTATCAATTCAAGCAAACAACCAATAATTTAAATTTAACTATTTAAATTTAAATGGTAATCCAAATGAGCGAGATTAATTCACTTTTGATTTTATTTGCAATCCACTCCAAACCGACTTGCCTCTTTACAATTTTTGACCTTGTAAAAACTTTTTATGGTTTACTAATATTTGAAATAATCGAAGAGTTCTTCTCTTTGGATCTTTTCTTATTCGAGATTAGTTTTTCTCTTCATAGGCAGCTTCTTAGAGGTTCTTTTTGATGGTGCTGACTCTCAGTACTTCTGGTTTTCAATTCTTGTTCAGTTTAGGTACTTTTAACACCCTAATATTGGACGGTGGCCTTGCCGGAGCTCGATATTAGGGTGTAATGGGCGGTGGCTTTGCCAGAGTTTATTATAGAGGTACTTGTTTTAGTACTTAGACTTATCACCTGCCAGACATGTTGGCAGCACCATATATGTGTTATATATATAGCTTCATGTGTGCTCTCCTCTTTTATTAGAGGATCACACATTTCTCTCAAAAAAAGAAATATTCGAACCATCAATTGCCATTTTATAATTTATTTAACTAATAAATTATTTTAAACTAATTATTTCCCTTTGAAAATCTTTTAGAAATAAATTATATAGGTTAGTAAACAAATTAATCATCATAATATATTATTCTAAAATAAACAGTAAGTTAATGCATGTATATATATGTAATTTTCTAGATATATTTATATTTATATACATCTTTTCTGCAAATGATAAGATAGAAATTTTCTTACTGTATATATATATGTATATATATATATAAAGTTGAAAACAGCATATACCTTACTGTGAAAATTTCCCATAAAACAGTTTATAGTTTAAAATTTTACAATTTTTTTTTCAATCTGTTTATATTTTAAATCAAGTTTAATCGAATACCTCACCGCCCATTGATCGGCTTAACAACAAAGCCTCTGGCCAACACCCTCATGCTTTGCCTAAGCAATCATGCCCACACCGCTGCCTCCCAATCAAACTCGAGCTCTAAGCACTTCAATCGAATTGCTTACCCTAGCCCACACCGCCACCGAGCCTTGCGAATCCTTTCCTCCAACCTGACCTCGTCACCGTGGTCGCCATGTGCACTCGCGCACGGCCCCACATCCCCAAACCTAATCACCGAAGCCGCTCTCTCGTTCGCGAACTCCGCGCTTCCCAAGCGAGTGCGAATCCCCTACCACCATTCGAGATGAAGGAAAGATGATTCGATTTGATAATTTTTTTAGGGATATTTGTTTCGGCCATTGCCTTGATTTTGAATCTGTAGAAAGAAAGAAGAGGAGGCAATAGATTTTAAAAGCTCGGCTGCTTTATTTCTTTTTTCTGATTAAGAGAGGACGCGTGTAAAAGAAGAGGACAAGTGTTAAAATTTTCCTCGCGTGTCAAAGTGAACAAGCTATAGTAACATTGAGATGAGTGGTAAAAAGCTTTGATGTGAAAAGAGAATAAATATACATGTTTATATTTAAATTTAAATCATCTTGATTTCGCAACTCACAATCTCGACCTCCTATCGAGGCGTGCCGCCGGGCGTTTTTAATGTTAGACTCCTATTTCGAACGCAGTGGAAAAGGTTTCGAGACCTAATTCGATCATATGGAGAAGATAGCCTTTTGGACCCAATTATTATATTAAATTTCGATACAGATTTCAACGCGTTTATCTATCGTACGGCCACATGACAACTCCAAACACTTCGAAGTTTGAAATCCAATAATAATACAATATCACGGATCCAATGAAACTGGTTTCATCAAAATCCGAGACTGTGCCTCGGAAGCCTATTTTTAAATATTAATTTAAATGGTATATTTTCAAAACTTAAACGAAACACTTCCAAATTCAATTTTAGAGTTTTCATTATCTCCAGTACTGTTAATATAAATTTTATAAGCCTTTGAAATATTTTTAAGAAGCATAGAATTTCAGATTCAACCAAGATTCATTATTTTAACCAATTTCCAAAAATTAAATTCAAAAATTTAATTGCCAAATAAACAGTGATATTTGAAATTCAAGTTAAACTAACTTGCAAATATTTAAAATCAATTAAATATTTCAATTTCAAATATCCAGAAATTTCGGGTCGTCATATTCGTCCCCACTTAAAAGAATTTAATCCCCGAAATTGCTAGTTAAGAAGAATGCTCCAACCTGTTAGCTATTTTCCCAATCCAAATAGTTTTTCGATGATTTCCAAAATAATCCTTTTATTAAAGTCATCCTATCACCCTTACTAACTTTTCAAAATCTTCCCTAGTTTCCAAACAGCATTATTTACACAATAATTTAAAATTAAAACCAAATTTTAAATTATCAAAATTTTCCCAAAAATTTTCTAACTCTCTAAATTTTCGAAAAATTTCGCCAGCGTCTCCTTTGTGTGGCTAGCTCGGTACGACTACAAAACACCTCTACGGGCTCCCAAATTTCAAAACAAAACAAAAAGCCAAGTGGCTAGATCATAAAACCATCAAATTTCATATGCGAAATTAAATACATACCTTTTGTCGAGCAATTCAATTTATCTTCTGAATTCAAAACACCAATTTCCTTTCCTTTAAAACACCTATGTATCCTACTTAGCAATAATATCCAATCATAGAATTCAAAAATCATTTTATTCATTTCCTTACAAAATTTTCAATATTTGTTGTACTTAACCCATACGATGTACACATATCATTCGTACGCAATACGAAATCCGATCACTCACTCATTCACACAATTTCCCTTCCAAACTAGTATCGTCCATCCGACTCTCTAGTGCGAACCCAGATCTGGTTTCTTGATCAGAGACCGTCATTCTCCTTGCATAGCCACAGTTATGATAGAGAATTTCAGAATCAATCAAAAATCCATATTCAGGGTTCGCCGTCGAAAATCGAGTGAAAAATCCTAACTCGGATCGATATCACTACCTCAAAATTATGTGCTCGAATCTGGATCAAATCGCTATGCGAATAGAGTAATATACGTACATCCAATATATTTATCTCAATTGATTATTAACTATGTCAATCTTCTTTTATTCACATTTATTTTGATTTCCATTCACTTATTCACAATTATCCTTTCACACACCCTTATTCAAATATTAACTTAGGATATTTTTCCAAACCAAATTTACTTAAAAATTTCACCATTTCCTCTTAAGTTCAATATAATTATTTCATATATTTATTTTAACTTCACCACTGAAGCTTTTATTCAAATTGGGTCTCCAATTCCATATGGATTCAATTTACCTTTCATGTTTAAATATTGCATTCTATTTGTCTCATCTCAAACCCATTTCTTTAATTAGTTCTACCTACTAATTTATTTTCAAATCTCAATGAATTTAATTTTCAAACTTTAATTATTTTTAGTCTACTATGACTTAATACCACAACTTCACTTTACTTACACAATTTAAATTAAATATCATCCCAATATTCATTTTCAATTTATTTGCTTACCCATTTAAATCAATTAGTTTACTTACTAATTTTATTTCAGTCCTTTGTTTTATTTAGTCCAATCTTGACTAACTTCCATTTACTTATAAATTCAAAATGAATTTCAACATTCAGTTTCAACATTTACCCGCGAATATAAATTTATTTGTTCATTCACAAATTTATTTCAGTGTCCGTTCCATTTAGCTTACTTAGATTCATTTCCTCAAGATTTACTTTATTTAACTTAATTCAATTATCTTCCAATTAAATTCAAATTTTAAATTTCTATAGGTTTTCCAACTTATTTACATTTCACACTATTTTAATTTAACTCTTCTTCCAGTTAAATTTTATCCCAAACAAATTTTTTCAAATTTTTATAAGTTATCAAACCATTTATATTCCATAAACATTTTTAATTAAACGTCTAGAGTTTAAACAATACTTATATTTCAAAATTGTTTTTGAAATCAAGTGTATCCCAAAATCCTTTAGTATATCCAATATTCCTTTGTATTTCAAAAATCAAAATGGTTTTACCAAACCAAAACTTCAACATTTCAAAATCATTTTTGAAATCAGTCATATACATAATTCAATTGCATATCAAATTATTCTTTGAATTTTAAAACCAACCTAATTTTGCAAACACTCCAATTTAAAACAATTTGGTAGCGATTCCTCTCTTGGAAACTCGAAAATGAACATCAGTGTAGTCATCACCGAAGTTATTTTTCCAGCGCCGAAATGAGTTCAGTGCTTTTACCTCTTTAAAACATTTACAATATTTTTAATTCCAAACTCCACCAGATTTCATATCCCATTCAAAAATATTTCTGAAATAATATCACCATTATTTCTCCAAACTTTTTTTTGAGAACCATTTCCAAACTCAAAGGAAATTAAATTTCCCAAATTTTCAAATTTCAAATCCTGTCAACCCATATTCAAATATTACTCTGGAATTTTATTCCAACTGTAAACCATATTTATAATTCACATTTATCAATAATTATTTCTCTTAACTTTAGCTATAATTTCAATTCCTCCTTCCATTTCCACACCATAGTGATAGTATTTAATATTGTCACTTCCTAACAACCAAGCAACCATATATATATCTATGATATTTTCTAAAAATTATTTCATTTACCCACTTTTAAAAATAATACCGTGTCGGTTTGCGTAGTTTAAGAGTTTAGAAATCCCTATAGATACAGTTGTCATGACTGCACCGACCAGAATTTATAAACACTCAACCGATAAGTCAACACAATATAAAATGTATTACTCATTAGAAATAGAGTCCGTAAGTACTGTAGAATGAATTTGAGTATATTAACAGATATGAGCGCGTATTTGTTACTGAATATAAAAATTGTTTTTATATTGTGTTGGCTTATCGGTTGAGTGTTTATGGATTCTGGTCAATATGTGGGACACCATGTCATCAATAGGGGTTTCACATCTCTTAAACAAGATAAGCCGACATAATATTGTTTTTAAAGGTGGGTAAATGAAATAATTTTGGCCAAATTTTTTTTTGTATATAAAATAATTATTGTAAATTGTTATAGTATATGGTTGTTTGGTTGTTCGGGAGTGATAATATTAGCTTATAGTATGTAAATTGAATAAGAACTGAAAATTATAATCAAAAGTTAAAGAGAGATTAACTTATATAATAGAATGGAATTTGTAAATGTAAATTATAAATGTGATTTATAGTTGGAATGAGATAAAATTCCCGAGTAATGATTAAATGTAGATTGAAAGGATTTGGAATTCGAAATTTTGAAAATTAAATCCCTTTTAGTTTGAAAATGATTTTCAAAGGTTTGGAGGAATATTGGTGATATTATTTGAGAAATATTTTTGAATTGGATTTGAAATCTGGTAAGATTTGGAATTAGAAATATTTGAAAATGTTTTGAAGGGATAAAGCACTAAACTATTTTTGGTCGCTGGAAAATAACTTCGGCGATGACTGCAGCATCATCGATGTTCTTTTTTGAGTTTCCAGGAGAGGAATTGCTGTCAAATTGTTTTAGATTGGAGTTGTTTGTAAAACTAGGTTTGGTTTTTAAATTCAAAGGATAATTTGATATGCAAATGAATTATGTATATAATTGATTTCAGAAATGATTTTGAAATGTTGAATAATTGTTTAGACTATGGGAGTTTAAATAAAAATGTTTATGGAATTATGAATGGGTTTGATAACTTTTAAGATATGAAATTTAGCAGAATAGAACAATCTAACTTGAAGAAGAATTAAAATTTTGGAAATAAGTAAGGAAACAAAATAAGTTAGAATGTAAGACAATTAAATGAAGTAAATTAAAAGAAGTTAGCAAATGGAAAGTAAATAAGTTGGGAAACTTATAGAAGTTAAAAAAAAATTGAACTAAATTGAAGTGTAACTGAATTAAGGAAAAATAAAGGTGAATTTTAAACAAAATATAGGAAGACTAAGTAAAGTGTCCATTGAAATAATAATGGCGAAATTCTTAAGTAAAATTTGGCATTGGGAAAATACTCTAAGTAAGTATCTGAATGAAAGTTTAAATAAAAATGGTGAAATGGAAAAATTGTGAATAAGTGGATAGAAATTAAAATGAAGGTGAATAAAAGAGAATTGATACAGTTAATAATCAATTGAGATAAATATGCTGGATGTACGTATATTATTTTATTCGCATAGCGATTTGATCCAAATTCGAGCATAGAATTTCGAGATAGTTATATCGATCCGAGTTGGGATTTTTTTCATTCGATTTTCGACGATGAACCATGGATATGGATCTTTGATTAATTCTAGAAATTCTCTATCATAGTTGTGGCTATGTAAGGAGAATGACGGTTTCTGATCAAGAAACCAGATCTGAGTTCGCACTAGAGAATTAGGTAGATGCTACTAGTTCGAAAGTAAAATTGTGTGATCGAGTGAGCGATCGGATTTGATATTGCATACGGATGATGTATGTACATCGTATGGGCTTGAATGAAATAGATATTGAAATTTTGAAAAGAAATGAATAAAATGATTTTGAATCCTGTGATTGGATATTATTGCTAGACAGGATATACATGTATTTAAAAGCAAAGGGAATTGGTATTTTTGATTTTAGAGATAAAAATTTGAATTGCCGACAAAAAAGGTATGTATTTAAATTGGCATATGAAATTCGATGATTTTCTGATCTAACCACTTAGCTTTTGTTTTCTTTTTGAATCTGGGGGCCTGTAGAAGCCTTTTGTAGTTGCATCGATATAGCCGCGCAAAGGAGACGCTGGCGAAATTTTCCGAAAATTTAGGGAGTTTGAAATTTTTTGAGAAATTCTGATAATTTAAAATTTGGTTTTAAATTTAAATTGTTAAGTAAATAATGCTATTTGGATACTATGGAAGATTTTGGGAAGTTGGTAGGAGTGATAGTGGATCTTTAATAAAAGATTTGTTTTGGCAAGTTGTTAAAACTGTTTGGTTTTGGAAAAATAGTAAACAGGTATTGGACCATTCTTCTTAACTATTAATTTCGGGTACGAAATTCTTTTAACGGGGGAGGAATGTGACGATCCAGAATTTTTGGATATTTGAAATTGAGATAATTTATTAATTTTAAATATTTGAAAGTTAGTTTAACTTGAATTTCAAATATCACTATTTATTTGGCAATTAAATTATTGAATTTAATTATTAGAAGTTGGGTAAAATATTGAATCTTTAGTTTTATGCTTGTTAAAAATATTTCAAAAGCTTATAAAATTTATATTAATAGTACTGAAGACAATGAAAGCTTTAAAATTAAAATTTGAAGTGTATTTTTCAGTTTTAAAAATATATCGTTTAAATTGAATTTAAAAAATAGTCTTCCGATGCACAGTTTCGGAATTCGACGAAACTAGTTCCATTGGACCCGTAATATTGTATTATCAACGGATTTCAAATTTCGTAGTGTTTGGAGTTATCGTGTGATCTTACGATATATAAATGCACTGAAATTTATATCGTAATCTAATATAAATAACTGGGTCCAAAAAGCTATCTTCTCCAATCAAATTTAGACTCGAAACATTTTACATTGTGTTCTTAATAGGGGTATAACATTATAAACGCCTAGCGACACGCCTCGATTAGAGATCGAGATTGTGAGTTGTGTAAATCGAGACAATTTAAATTTAAATAAATAATACTTTTGCATTGAATACCGTGACAAGCCTTTGCTTCCATGTAAAGGGATTTAAAGCACGTGTCTTCCCCGAGGACATGCGTTTTTTATAAAAAAAATCAAGCGAGTTTAAATTTTTATTGTTGTTCGAAATCAAAACGGTAGAACATTTCGGACGAAACCGGATGAAATAAGTTCTCTCTCCGGTAAAATCTAAAAGCAAATCGAAAGAAAATAAAACAAATAGCCAAAGATGATTCAATTAAATAGGGAAGGTACGAAATCGACTTCGATTTAGATTGAAGTTTACTCGATCTCGAAAGGAATCGATCACGACTAGATTCGTCCATGCTCGAGGGCTTCGCTGTCGACTGAGTCTCGCGATGACGAGGAGAAAGGCGGCGTTCGATCGTCGGCGACTTAAGGAAGCTCGTTCGCAAGCATTATCGGTCGTATGGGACAAGATGGTAGCAGAAGTGGCATCACCACAAGGGGAAGTCGAAGCCGAGGTTGCGACTCTCGTGGGATGATGTAGCGTGGACTTAAAGAAGGGCGACGTCGACTGCGATGGTAGTGGAAGCAGGGTCAAGCTTGGCAGTTATAATTGAGGGGTCTCGCGTTCATCTTTCTGGCTGGGCGGTTTGTCGATTTGATTTCCTAGGTCGCTAGGTAGCAGTTTTATTTGTTTTGTTTTCAATTTAGTTTAATTTATATATATATATATATATGGATTAGAAAGCATATATTTTTGCATGAACCTGTTGTATAGTTGAATAGGGTTATCCGGATTGGTGGATATAATAATAGTAAACAGAAAATAATTTAACAACAGCAAGGTATGTATGTATACAATTTATTTATTTTAATCCGATAATACATATAAGTATATACAGTAGAAAAAATATATAAAGGTAAACATATCAATATAATAATACACATACATATTTTCATTTGCTAATTATTTTAAAATATGTGATTAAGGTATATTAAACAATTTATTTTATTCTTTTAAAAGTTTATATATATATATATAAGATTTTTGAAAATGGAATTTTTAAAATGTTTGAGTATATAAAATTGATTTTTAAATCTATATGGATAATTTATAAGTATATATATATATGTAGTTCAAAAGAGTAATAAATATACATATATAAATTTTAAGTTTACTTGGTTATTTTAAATAGTGTATTAGGGAGATCAACTTAATTAATTATTATAGAACTTAGAATTTATTTATTATAGGAAAGATTAGTTTAAACAAAATTATTGGTTGATTAAATTTATTAAATGGTAAATGATCATTCGATTAGTTCAAATACTAATGAACTGTAAAATCTTTATACAAGGTCTGAAATCGTGAAGAAAGCAAGCCGGAATGGAAATGGGTTGCAAACAAAACAAAGGTGAGTTAATCTCACTTATTTGGATTTCCATTTAAATTTAAATAGCTAAATTTAAATTATTGGTTAATAATTGAATTGAATGGATGTGATATTATATATAATAATGTGTGTGTATATATATATTGGAGTGATTGATTTCTCGTATTATATAGCGGATGAGAACCTATGCGCCCGACATAATAGCGGATGACCCCATATACTGCGATATTCCACCTCGAAGTGGAATTGGCGTTATTACATTGTGCTAACATCTATGGATGCAGGGAAACATGTTGAAGGAATCCAACTGGATTCCTCAAATGTTGAATTTATTTTGTGTTAAATAATGTGATTTATGTAATAATCTGTGATGGATTACATTGATTATATTGGAAACTGAAATTATGGAATGCTATGGATTGGTTGAATATATATTGGTATTTGAGAAAAATGAAATTTATAAAGTTTGGATTCTTAAACGAAATAAAAAAGGAAATTTTTAAGTAAATTAATTATGGTGAATTCAAATAAATTAAAGGAATGAATTTGGAAAAGGAATAAAGGTATGATTTCAAATCCTATATAACAAATTCAAGGATGGGAAAAATAGGGATTTTGAATAAATTATTATTTTTTAATTAAAATAAGAACTTAAGCAATATTGTTTTGTAACTACGAAGAAATATATTTTTAAAATTCAAGATTTGAATGAGTTTGGGAAATAAAAGGAGAATTTTGAAATAAAGTATTAAATTGGAATTTCTGATTTAAATAAGAAGTTAAGTCATAAATAAAGGTATGAATATGGGATAAATGGGTTTTGAAATAAATTGGTTAAGTAAAGGAATTTATTTTAAAATGGAGTTGGTTTTGGAAATCGATTTGAAAACCGACCAAGTGTTGAAACTGTGAATAAAGGAGAACGAGATTATGAAATTTATAAATAGGGTTCATAGAAATATATATCAGAGGATAATTTGAAAGTATAAATTCAGGATGGGAATTTATAAGGAAAGGGTGATTTGTTAAAAATAAATAGTGGTTTATTTTTAAAGTTATGGAAAGGGAAGTGTATTTCCCTGAAAAGCCAAGTATATATTCAAAGAATGATTTCCACGCATAAGTTATAAGTTTTAAACTAATTTAAAAAGAATGTTTTAGGAAGAATTATTATCTAGTGGTTTTAATATTTTAAGGGTAAATATTTATTAAGTTAGTTATAGTAGTAATTATTTTAAAGGTTAATTGGTATTATGATTTGAAAGATAATTATTAAATATTTATATTTTATAAAGTAGTTTTATTTAAAGGAAGTTTGGCAAAAGTTTTATTTGAAAATTTAGTATAGGATTTCATAACTGTTATTTAAAAAATTGTTTTGGCTTAAGTTTTACCCGTAAATTTTTATGGAATTTCATAACTATTATTTCCAATAAAATCTTCAAGTAGTTTTATTTTAAATGTCTTAAAGTATATATTTTTGTATAAAGTAATTTAAAGTATTTTAAAATCTAAGTATTAAGACTTGGTGATTTTTAAGGAAATAGAACAATTGGGTAGGAATTTATTTCCGCAAGAGAAAAAGTGATTTGAAAACTATTTTCAAAAGGACTGAAGTGTAGAAAAATATCTTACGAAGATATTTTAAAATAAATAATTTGAAAAATTATTTAAGGCCTGATGGTTGTTTGTGAATGTTATTTGATAGTTAAATAACCGACTATCAATATTGGCCAATGCGCTGATCGTTTCGAAGGGATCGGGATTAATTTCCCAAAAACGATCCGGTTTGAATGTTTTCATGAGGAAGACAAGAGCTTGGAGTCGAAGATGAAGCAGTGAAGTGTAAGGGCTAATCGCTATTAATCTTGTGGGTGATTCCAAAATGGATGTAGTAGGAGTAGTGTCTTCGGTTCCGTTCGGACCCGGAACGGACTTGTATGGATGAATGCTATTAGAACATCGTCACGAGGACGATGAGCATTCTAAGTGCATGTGTGCTAAAAAGGTAACGCTTAAACTCGAAGCTCATTAACCGGGAATGGCTAAAACATGAGAATTGCACACAAGGTTAAGTGGCTAGCAACCAATTAGGGCAAGGTCATCCGTGTCTAGAGGTCTCTTTTTTTCGGCGGTGTGGACGGTTGCTGATCCCAACCGCAGGGTGATATTATTCGGACTATTTAGTAAGGGGTAGCTCTGGTCTTGTATTGTAGAGGATCAGGGTGGATCCTCAGTACGGTGATCTATACCACGTACTGTAACGGGCGGTACCTCAGTAGCCCTGCCATTATATGGAATCCAATCTCCAATAAGTGCCTGTACGGTTTTGATGTGCCCAACTATTGTAAAGCGTGAGATGCAAGCATTTCAGCTAGATTCTATTTTACTTTTTATAGACACTATTCTAATATCAGACGGATTTGATAAAATATTTTGGTTATCGTAAGGTAAAAACCCGGCATGTTTATTTGTGGCGTGGTCTTACGAGATACCTTTGATTTCAAAAGGTTTTTGGAAACTTTAATAATCCAATTGAGTGTGTTTTCTCACTCTGATTTTCCAGACTGACTTGGGTGTTATTTCACTATAATGCTCGGGTTAGACCGAGTATTATAGATACAGGAAACGATGTTATGGAGCTCAGGCGACGAGCTGGATGGCGAGACATATCACACATATTTGATGAATATTCCGTTGTGTATGATTAACTACAGAGTCAGTTTTGTGAGGATGGGTTATGATAACTGTCCAATTGTGTGTTATGTATTTTGTTGAACTCTGATGATGTAACTTATAAGCAGATATAGTTCTTTTTGTTTAAAGATTAGTCATTTATTTATTATATATTGTTCCGCTGCGATTGTGAGATTCTGATATTGTTTCTATTTCTTCTTCTACCTCCTTCTTCTTTAACCCTAATGGTTCAGTTTTCCATCATTCGATTGTTCGGCATTTGATACAGTAGGCGTATTGATGTCAATTTTCGAGCGTTGAAAAATCGGGTCGTTACATTACTATAATTAATTTAGATAAGTGTTTTATGCACTTCATATATTGAAATCGTATGCAAGACGAGTAACCCAAGGCATAAATATCAAAATCTAGATTTAGATAACTCCTTTAGTTTAAAAAAGAATTATTTTTTTCATTTTGAAGATACATACATATATATATATATATATTACATTATATTTAAAATGAAAAAAAAATATTATTTTTAAACTAAAGGAGTTATCTAAATCAAGATTTTGATATTTATGCCTTGGGTTACTCATCTTGCATATGATTTCAATATAAGAAGTGTACAAAATACTTATCTAAATTAATTATAGTAGTTAAACCTTTAAATAATTTAAGTGCTATAATTAATTTAGATAAGTATTTTATGCACTTCTTATATTGAAATCATATGCAAGATGAGTAACCTAGGCATAAATATCAAAATCTAGATTTAGATAACTCCTTTAGTTTAAAAAATAATAATATACGCACATAAAATTTTTGTTTGCATAAAGATTATCATAGTAAACCTTTATATAAATTCCTATATTTTTTCCAAAGTCCTATATACATGTACATTATTTTTTGTTTTACTATTTACTTACATACCTTTAAAAATTGGTTTGTGAGTGTGTGTATGTGTATTTATATATATATATTTATATTTATTATATTATTTTCCCTACTGCAACAGTATAAAAACATATGTATATAGATTCTAAATAAATAGTCTTATTTTTTTCCTTACTGTAAAATTTAAAATCATATATACAATTTAATAAAATAAATGGGAAATTAGTTTAAAATTTAATTATTTGTTTAGAATTAGATTATTAGTTAAAACTAAAATAAATTTATTAAACGGTAATTAATTGTTCAATTAGTTCAAATATTAATAAATCCTATAATGTTGTACAAGGTCCAAAAATCATGAAGAAAACAAGCCGGTTTGGAGTGGATTGCAAACAAAATCAAAGGTGGGTTAATCTCACTCATTTGGATACCCTTTAAATTTAATATAGTTAAATTTAAATTATTGGTTGTTTGCTTAAATTGATAATTTAATATCAGTTGGATGTAGTATATTATATATATAATAGTATATATGTATGTATTGGAGTGATTGATTTCCCGCATTATATCGCGGATGAGACCCTATGCGCGCCGCATAATAGCGGATGATTCTTTATAGCGCAATATTCCACCTTAAAGCGAGATTGGTATTTTATTGTTGTGCTAACATCTGTGGATGCAGGAAAAAAGGTTGGAGGGATCCAGCTGGATTCCTCAAAATGTTGAGTTTATTTTATATTCAGTAATGTGATAATCTGCGATGGATTACATTGATTATATTGGGAACTAAAATTTATTGAATGCCATGGCTCGGTTGAATATATATTGGTATTTGAGAGAATGAAAAATATATAAGTTTGGATTTTTAAAAGGAAATATAAAAGTTTGATTTTTAAATTCTATTAAATAAATTCTGAGTATGGGAATAAATATAGAGATTTTAAATAAACGAAAATAAAAGATTTTTGGAGACTTAAGTGATATTGGCTAAAAATTTAAAGGATTCCATTTTCAAAATTTAAGATTTAAACGTTTCGAAAGAAATAAAAGGGTAGGATTTTGAATGAAGTATGAAGTGGATATTTCAGTTTAAAATAAGATTTTTAAATCATAAATGTAGAATAAACATGGAATTAATGGGTTTAGAAATAAATTTGGGTAAGTAAAGGAATTTACTTTAAAACGGAGTTAGTGTTGAAAATCAATTTGAAAACCGATTAAGTGTTTGAAACTGGATTAAAGGAATGAGATTATGGAATTTATAAACGGAGTTTATAAATAAAGTGAAATATTTATCAGAGGATAATTTGAAAGTAAAAAATCAGGATGGGAATTTACAAGGAAAGAGTGATTTGTTAAAAATAAATAGTGGTTTATTTTTAAAGGTGTGGAAAGAAAAGTGTATTTCCTTGGAGTATAAGATAGAGATTTTAAAGTGGTTTTAAAAGGATATTTTAGAGAAATTTTATTAATTTAAGTTGTTTTAGAATTTTAAAGTAAATATTTATTTAAATTAATTATAACAGTAATTATTTTAAGGGTTTTACTAGTATTATGACTTAAATGATAATTATTTAATATTTGTACCTTATATAATAATTTTATTTTAGTTTTGGCTTAAGTTTTTAATGAGAAGTCATTATAAAATTTCATAGCTAGTATTTTAAATAAAGTATTTTAAATAGTTCTATTTTAAATGCTTTAAAGTATATGTTTTTGCATAAAGTGATTTAAAATCTAAGTATTAAGACTTGGTGATTTTCAGGGGAAATAAAACAATTGGGTGGATATTTATTCCGCTAGAAAAAAATGATTTGAAAACTATTTTCAAAGGGTTGAAGTATAGAAAAATATCTTGCGAAGATATTTTAAAATAAATAATTTTGGATATTATTAAGGCCTGATGGTTGTCTGTGAATGTTGTTGATAGTTAAATAACCGTCTATCAATAGTGGCCAATGCGTTGATCATTTCGAAGAGACCGAGATCAAGATTAATTTCTCGAAAACCACTTCGATCCAGTTTGAACGTTTTCGTGAGGAAGACAAGAGCTTGGAGTCGAAGATGGAGTAGTGAAGTGCAAGGGCTAATCGCTACTAATCTTGAGGGTGATTCCAAAATGGATGTAGTAGGAGTAGTGCCTTCGGTTCCCTTCGGACCGAGAACAGATTTGCATAGACGAATGCTATCAGAACATCGTCAGGAGGACGATGATCATTCTAAGTGAATGTGTGCTAAAAAGTTAATGCTTAACCTCGAGCCTCATCAATCGAGAATGACTAAAATTGGGAAGGTGCATGCAAGGCTAAGTGGCTAGCGACCAATTAGGGTAAGGTCATCCCTGTCTAGAGATCCCTTTATTTTGACTGTGTGGGCGGTTGCTGATCCTAACCACGGGGTGATCTTATTCGGACTATCCAGTAAGAAGTAGCTTCGATCTTGTGTTGCAGGGGATCACGGTGGGTCCTCTGTACGGTGATCTAGACCACGTACTGTAATGGGCGTTACCCCAGTAGCCCTGCCATTGTATGGAATCCAATCTCCAATAAGCGTCTGTACTGTTTTGATTGTGCCCAACTATGCTGAAACGTGTGATGCAAGCATTTCGGCCTAGATTCTATTTTACTTTCTATAGACACTGTTATAATATCAGACGAATTTGATAAAAATGTTTTGGTTATGTAAGGTAAAAACTCGGCATGTTTATTTGTGGCGCGGTCTTACGAGATACCTATGATTTAAAAGGATTTTGAAAACTTTAATAATCCAATTGAGTGTGTTTTTCTCACTCTAGTTTTCCAGACCGACTCGGGTGTTATTTCGCTATAATGCTCGGGTCAGATCGAGTACTATAGAGTACAGATTTTGGATTGATGGCTATGGAACTCAGAAGATGAGCTGGATGGGGAGACGTAGCATACGTACTTGATGTATATTCCGCCGTGTTGTAAGCTTTGTAGTTAGTTTTATGAGGATAAGTTAATACAACCGTCCAGTTGCATGCTATAAATTTTGTTATACTCTGATGATGAAATGTATAAATAGATATAGTTATTTTTGTCTAAAGATTAGTAATTTATCTGTTATATATTGTTCCGCTGCGTTTGTGAGATTCTAATTTTGTTTCTATTTCTTCTTCTACCCCCTTCTCCTTTAACCCTAATGATTCATTTTCCGGCGTTCGATTGTTCGGCATTTGATACAGTGGACGTATTGATGTCAATTTTCGGGATTTGCAAAATTAGGTCATTGCATTGATACCAACTGTGACGACCCGCCTTTCATTCCATAGACAGACGTATCGTAGATTAGAAAGAAATAGGTAGGAAAGAAAATAGATAGAAAGAAAGAACTAAAAAATATCTGAATCTCATAGCGGAACGAAAAAATATATATTACATCGCATAGATATTACATAATATTCAACATACATCAGAGTCATTCAGTTACAACATCACATTAGACAGTCATGAAGACCTGTCTATACATTACATTCCAAAATGATAAACCAGATCATACTAACACAGCAGAATAGATATATAGATACGCCAAGTCTCCTGCTCCAAGCCTTTTCCAAAATATGTCAAGCCAACCTGATCACTTGGCTACTCATAAACATTTGAGTACCTAAGTATTTAAGAAAAACAGAAAATAAACTCCTGGTCAGACATGGGTTTGATGTGAGTAAACGATTAAGTTATTTAAATTGGAAAAACATTTTGAAATCAAAGGTATCTCGTAAGACTCTCCGCAAATTAACACGGACAAGTTTTTCCCTTACGATAACCAAAACATTTGATAGAAAATCCAGTTATATTATAGTAATGTTTAGGTTTTTCTAATAAATTATTCACATAGTCGAAATTGTTACATTCATTAAATTCTAGCACAATAGGTATACAATCAAGTCCGAGGTCACTTATTGGAGATTGGATTCCATACAATAGCAGGGTTACTGAGGCACCACCCATCACAGTACCTGGTCTAGATTAGAGTACCGAGGATCCACCATGGTCCCCTGCAACACAAGACTGGAGCTACCCCTTATTGGATAGTCTGAATAAGACAACCACGCGGTTGTGGCCAACAACCGCCCACACATCCGAATAAAAGGGACCTCTAGACCGGGGAAGTCTTATCCTACTTGGGTGCTATCCACTTATCCTTGCTGCACCTCCCCTATTTTAGCCATTCCTGGTTGATGAGGCTTGAGGCTACGATTAGCTTTATAGCACACATATCTTGGAATGCTCATCGTCCTCCGTTGACGATGGTCTGATAGCATTCATCCATACAAGTCCGTTCCGGGTCCGAACAGAACCGAAGGCACTATCTCCGTTACACTCGTTTTGGAATCACCCTCAGAGTTAACGACAAATAATCATTGCGTTCTGAATCTTCATTCTCGATCTTCACTTGAGATTTCACGACCTATTGCTCAATTTGGATCGACGTGGTTTTCGGATAACAAATTGATATCCGATCCCGGTCTCATCGAATTCCAAATGCCATCTTTTAAGGCAAGTTTACGTAAAACAATTTAATTCAATTCAGATTATTATATTCACACAGCAATTCATCACAGATAAATAACTCATATTTATCATAGTTCAATCCAAAGCATTTCATATCACAGAATATCATAAATTAACATACCAGAGATATTAATCAATCCAAGCCATTGAATACAATTAATCATTCATAAGCACGATTAATTAATCATACAATTTATAATTAATTTAATATAAATCATAAAATAAATTAATTACTTATGAATTAATCACTTATAACCCTGCCTAATTATTAATGATTAATTACAAGCCATTTTATTTTATTTTAATTAATTATTGAAATTAATTAGTTATCATTTAATAATTACTTAAGACCTTATTTAGTTAAAAGTTAAACCATTTATCTTAATCATTTTACTAAATTATCATTTATGTTTATTTAATAACCTTTGGAATTAATTTATTTTTAACATATAAAATAACTAGGATCTTTAAGTTAATTAATAGTTGAAAGCGTCACACCTTCTTCAATCAACTACTTAATTACACTATTTAATTTATTTAAATAAACTTAAGAATTAATTTAAAATAATGGACACGTAATAAAATACTTTAAACTTAATTAATTTAAATAAAAAATATTTTTAGTTAACACTTCAACGAAACATTATATTACCTTTAACTAATTTGACATTTTAAAAAAACATTTATTGTGTAATGAAGTGGGTTAAGAAAATTGTTTTAAGTAAACTTGTTTTGTTTTAAAATTTTAAAAATGTTAATACACTAAAACACAAACTCGAGTCACTCCCTATACCAACCCGAGCCCAAACCCGAGCAATTTTATTTAAACTTGTTTTGTTTTAACTTTTTAAAACCTGTTACCTTAACACACTCGAGCATAACCCGACACTTAAACGCAGACTTCTGTTGATCACCCTTCATTTGTTGATAGATCGCACATCCACTGACGAAGGTAGCAATATCCTTCTTCATTCCTGGCCACCAAAAAACTCTCTTCATATCCTTATACATCTTTGAGATCCCTAGATGGATACTCAACCTAGAGCGATGATCTCTGACAAAACTTCTTACCTAAGATCCTTGATATTCGAAACACAAATTCTTCCGTTGATCCTCAAAGTTCCCTAGTCATCGATCTTGAAACTAGTGCACTGTCTATTCTTAACTTTCGTAATGATTGCTCTCAACCTTCTATCCGTTCCTTGCTTGCTTGCAATCCTTTCAAGTAGAGATGGAGTAACCTCCAGAACGGCCAAAACTACATTTCTACTCAAAGCATCAACCACTACATTTGCTTTGCTTAGAGTTTAAAGAATGTCCAGATCATATGATGCCAAAAATTCCACATATCTCTACTGCCTCAAGTTCAGATCTTTCTAGGAGAAAAGATACTTTAAGGGCTTATGATCGGTGAAAAACTCAAGCTTCTCACCCAATAGATAATGCCTCCATATTTTCAGAGCAAAGACGATAGCCAGCAATCCCAAATCATGCGTAGCATAGTTCTTTAACCCTATTTATAAATTCCACAATCTCATTCTCCTTTAACCCCAGTTTCAAACACTTAATCAAGTTTCTAAAAGATTTTCAAAGGGAAATAATTAGTTTAAAATAAATTATTAGTTAAATAAATTATAAAATGGCAATTGATGGCTCGATTATTTCATATGTTAATAAACCATATAATGTTTTTACAAGGTCAAAAATTGTAAAGAGGCAAACCGGCTTGGAGTGGATTGCAAAAAAAATCAAAGATAAGTTAGTCTCACTCATTTGGATTACCTTTTAAATCTAAATAGTTAAATTTAAATTATTGGTTGTTTTTGAATTGATAATTTATTATCATCTTGGATGTGATATGTTATATATAGTAGTATATATACTGGAGTGATTGATTTCCCGCATTATATAGCGGATGACCCTTATACCGCGATATCTCGCCTTGAAGCGGGATTGGTATTTTAAATTGTTGTGCTAACATTAGTGGATGCAGGGAAATAGGTTGGAGGGATCCAACTGGATTCCTCAAAATGTTGAGTTTATTTTATATTCAGTAATATGATTTATCTACTATAGATTATATTGATTATATTGGGAATTAAAATTTATTCAATACCATGGCTTGGTTGAATATGTATTGGTATTTAAGAGAATGAAAAATATACAAGTTTGGATTTTTAAAACATAAATAAAAAGGGAAATTTTTAAGTAAAATTATATAGAGAATTTGGGTAAAATGAAGACTGAATTTGGAAAAGGTATAAAAGTTTGATTTTTAATTCTATTAAATAATTTCTGAGTATGGAAATAAAGATAAAGATTTTAAATAAATATAAATAAAAGAGTTTCGGAGACTTTTATGATATTAGTGAAAAATTTAAAGGATTTCATTTTCAAAATTTAAGATTTAAATTTTTGGGAAAAAATTAAAGGGTAGAATTTTAAATGAGGTATGAGGTGGATATTTCAGTTTAAAATAATATTTTTAAATCATAATATAGAAGTAAATATGGAATTAATATATTTTAAAATAAATCTGGGTAAGTAAAGGAATTTATTTTAAAATGGAGTTAGTTTTGAAAATCGATTTGAAAACTGATTAAGTGTTTGAAACTGGGATTAAAGGAGAATGAAGTTATGGAATTTATAAACGGGGCTTATAGATAAAGTGAAATATTTATCAGAGGATAATTTGGAAGTATAAATTCAGGATGAAAATTTATAAGGGAAGGTGATTTGTTTAAAAATAAATAGTGCGGCCATTTTTTTAAACCATTCGATTTCGTTTCTGTTGCGTGTGTTTTAAAAAGAGAAATGGGGACAAGATAGAAACATGTTTGATTGTTTATTTTTGAGGGGACACGTGTTGTTAAGGAGGAAATGTGCTTAAATTGTTTTAAAATCTAAGTATCAAGACTTGGTGAATTTCAGTGGAAATAAACAATATTTGGAAAATTATTCCACGAGAGAAAAGTGATTTGAAAACTATTTTCAAAGAGTTGAAATGTAAAAAAATATCTTACGAAAATATTTTGAAACAAAAAATTTGGAAAATTGTTTAAATATGATGATTGTTTGTGGTTGTTATTTGATAGTTAAATAACCGACTATTAATATTGGCTAATGCGCTGATCGTTTCGAAGAGACCGAGATCAGGATTAATTTCTCGAAAACCACTTCGATCCTGTTTGAACGTGTTCGTGGGGAAGACAAGAGCTTAGAGTCGAAGATGGAGCAGTGAAGTGTATGGGATAATAGCTACTAATCCTGAGGGCGATTCCAAAATAGATGCAGTAGGAATAGTGCCTTCGGTTCCGTTCGGACCAGGAAGAGACTTGTATGGATGAATACTATCTGAACATCGTCAAGAGGACGGTGAGTATTCTAAGTGAATGTGTGCTAAAAAGGTAACGCATAGCCTCGAGCCTCCTCAACCGGGAATGGCTAAAATAGGGGAGGTGCACGCAAGGCTAAGTGGTCAGCAACCAATTAGGGTAAGGTCATCCCTTTCTAGATGTCCCTTTTTATTCGGCTGTGTGTGAGGTTGCTGATCCCAACCGTGGGGTGATCTTATTTGGACTATCCAATAAGGGGTAGCTCCGGTTTCGTGTAGCAGAAGATCGGGGTGGATCCTCGGTACGGTGATCTAGACCACGTACTGTGACGGACGGTACCCCAATAGCCCCGCCATTGTATGGAATCCAATCTCCAATAAGCGCCTGTACGGTTTGGATTGTGCCAACTATTACTGAAACGTGAGATGCAAGCATTTCAGCTAGATTCTATTTTACTTTCTATGGACATTATTACAATATCAGACGAATTTAATAAAAATATTTTGGTTATCGTAGGCAAAAAACCCGGCGTGTTTATTTATGGCGTGGTCTTACGAGATACCTTTGATTTCGAAATGGAATTTGAAAACTTTAATAATCCAATTGAGTGTGTTTTCTCACTCTGCTTTTCCAGACTGACTCAGGTGTTATTTCGCTATAATCCTCGGGTCAGACCAAGTATTATAGTATACAGGATGGGATGTTATGGAGCTCAAGAGATGAGCTGGATGGCGAGATGTATCACACGTACTTGATGTTTATTATTGTGCAGTATAAGCTGTATACTCAGCTTTGGGAGGACAGGTTAATGTAACTATCCGGTTCTGTTGTTGAATTGTGTTGTACTCTGATGATGTAACATATAAACAGATATAGTTCTCTTTGTTTAAAGATTAGTCATTGATCTATTATATATTGTTCGGCTGCGTTTGTGTGATTCTGGTGTTGTTTTCTATCTCTTCTTCTACCTCCTTCTTCTTTAACCCTAATTGTAACGACCCAGAATTTTTAGAAATTAAAATTTGAATATTTAATTAATTTTAAATATTAATAAGTGAATTTATAAGTCAAATAAATTTTTATTTGAATTATTGGATTTAATTGGATAATTAAATCGATAATTTAATATGTTAAATTATGGAAATAATTGAAAATCGAGTTAAATATGATTGAAAATGATTTGTAAAATTTTATTTTATCATATGGAAGTTAGAACGATATTTTAGAACTTTTAAAATCAAATTAAGAGTTAATTTGTGAAAATTGAATATTTTAATATTTAAATCGACTAGTGAAAATAGTCAATTTTTGAACAGTCTCAGAATTGAACGAAACCAGTTTCATTGGATCCGTAATGGTTAGTTATTACCGGATTTCAAATTTCGTGTCAATCGGAGCTATCGTTTGATCGTGGCAGCTCGAAACGCATCGATTTATTTTTAATTTTAATTTGGCGAGTAAAAATAGGCATTTTTCAAAAAGTCTCGGATTTCGACGAAACTAGTTTCATCGGATCCGTAATGTGATATTATTGTAAGGTTTCAAATTTCAAGTCAATTGGATTTACCGTTTGTCCTGTACAAATTAAAACGCCTAGAAAATCGCTTAAATCGGTTTAATTTAAATTGAGCGTTTATAGCCATAACTCGCACATACTTCCGAATTAGCTTCCGAAACCTGTTCCATTGTGTCCGGAACGCGGGGTAAACCCTAGAAACGCTGGTTACGGCGCGTAAATCGGAGTTCGGAATTTCCGGATGAATAGTGTCGAACGAAATTCTATAAATAGACCCACCTCTTCATAAATTGATAAAAAAAAATAACCCTAACCCTAATCAAACTGCATAGCCGCCACCCCCCCCTGAACGGCCAGCAGTTCACCTTCTTCCTCCACGTTTTCCTCCCAATCTAGGCGAAATTAGATGAAGGCTCCAACTAACAAAACGTAGAGCATATCGAGACGGAGAGATTCAACGGTTATGATCGGAAACGGAGTCGTGTGGAGGGAGCTACAGGCCCGCGTCCCTGGGGTGTTGCGCACGCTTTTCGAGGCACTGGGGGGGTGCGCGCGTGGCCGGTCTTGGGCAGATGGTGTGTGGTGGAAGGGGCTTCACGATGATGCTAGCTGATCATGTTGGAGTTCAACGTAGAGGATGCAAATTTAAACCCTAGCTTGCTATTTTGGGTTCGGCTAAAACGTGCGTGTACTGGGCATTTGCGTGATGATGAGGAAGAAAGGGGGGAGCCGTTGGATTGGGAATGAAGGGTGGATGATGGATGTGGGTTTTAATTTTTAGTTTATGTTGATTAGTTTATAAATTAATTCGTGTAAACTTCAATAATTCATAACTTTTTCATACGAGGTCGAAAAAACGCAAACTCAGTTGCGTTGGAATCGTATGGACGAGCACTACGCGATGGAGTTGGTTTGGAGTCGTTTGGAGTTAGTGAGAATTTTGGGTAAAATTAAACGTCCGTTTAATTTTATTCGAAATAAATCGCTAAAACGGAATTTAAATCAAGGTGAGAATTTCTCACTCAATCGAATCAGTTTCGATTTTATTTTAAATAGTTAGATTTAAAATATTTGAATGCATGTTTGAATGTTGATTGATATCTATTGATTGTTAAAATAGACATTATACGCCGTTAGTAAGCGGATGTTATTTATTAAAAACATATACCGCGAATATTTCATAAACAGTGAAATTGGTATTATATATAATATCAATATATATATATATTGGCATATGTATATATTGGAGTTATTGATTTCCCGCATTTATTTGTTTAGCGGATGAGACCCTATTACGCCGTTATTAAGCGGATAATATTTAATAAGAACATATACCGCGATAATTTCATACTGGAGCGAAATTGGTATTGTGCTAATGTTTGTGGATGCAGGAAAACAGGTTGGAGGGATCCAGCTGGATTCCTCAACAGTTTTTATTTGATTTCAGATATTTTGATATTTGATTGATTATTATATCGATATATGATATCGTTGTAGTCGTGATTGACTATTTGGTGTGTAGCATCATTGGACCCAAATTTTGGGATTTTAAAATGATTATAAAGTTATTTTTGAAAATATACTATATTTTTAGAATTGATTCATTTTAAAATAAATAAACGTTATAATTTTTAAAGTTATAAAAATTATAATTTTTGAGAAATACGGTTAAAGTTGATTTTTGAGGAATATGGATTTAATGATTTTATAAAATAGTTTAAATTGAGATTTTGGAATTTATTATAAAGAGTTTAAATATAGGATTTATAAAATTTGATTATTTTATAAACCAAGAGAATGATGAAATTATAAAGGAATTTAAAGACGTTTTAAAAGAATAATATAAATTGATTTATATTAAGAGATTTATAAATGGATATTTATAAATTGAAATATGGACATTATAAAACGAGTTTTTATAAGTGTTTGAATGAAGTGAAAATGAATTTCATAATTGAATGGAATTTATAGAATTTTATACGGTGAAGTTATAAATGGAATTTTATAAGCAGTAGGTTTATAAAATTTATTAAGTTATTAAAATAATGATTTGGATAAATGAATGAATCTTATAAGTTATAAGATTTATAATTTGGGAAGTTGAAAGGAACGATTTTGTAAAATAATCGTTTTATAAGTAATTAACTTATAATATGAACTTTTAGTTTATAATTGAGTTATAAACTGGAATAGGTTAATAAAAGAATTTATAAAAAGGAAGTTTTTATAAATAAATAGAAATGGAAATTTATAAATGTTGTTTTATAAATTTGCAAACAACTTATTTTGATAAGTTAATTGTTATAACCTAGAAATAGAGTTATATTCACGTTTTTAGATAGTGAATAATTCTTTTAAATAAAATGTATAAAAGGATGGAAGTTGTTAACAAAATATATTCACGTTTTTGAATTGTGAAAAATATGATAAAGGAAATGTTTTGAATGAGATGTTTAAATTGAATTAAAACAATCTAACGATGTTTTAAAATATGTTGAGGTTCGAAACCATAGATTTCAACATTTATTGTTGAAATAGACGTTTTCGAGAAATAGAAGGAAATAATGGACTATAACACTGTTGTTATAGTAAATGATTTCCGAAAGGAAATGTTTTGTATAGTATTGGGATTTATATATCTATTTTAATTTCGAATCCCTATACTAATGATTTTGGGTTGTCGTAACGATGTTTTACATAACATTCGTTTTGGCCCAAATAAATATGTTGAAGTGAATGATTTCCTTAATAGAATGAAATATATACTTAATTTCGATTGAAGTATATTGAATATTTTCCAAGCGTTGAAAATAAATAAAAATTGTGAATTACTTATGAATAAATAAGTATGGAAATGTTTTCCAATATAAAGTGAATATTTTGAGAATTTATCCTTTTGAAGATAAATTGAAAAGAAATATTGAAATGAATAATTGAAATCGAATATTCATTGATATTTTGGAACTATAAATTCACAAAGGAATTTATAAAGGAAGTGGAATTTGTTTGAAAATAAATATTGATTTATTTTTGAAGTGTGAAATTATATATCTTGTAAAGATATTTTGTGAAATAAATAATTTGGAAAATTATTTGGAAACTGGTGATGTGTGCATATCCATTGATAGTTCAATAACCGACTATCAATATTTCCCTTTGAATGGGTAATTGATGTGATTTGTTTGAATGTGAATGCTACACTTATTTTTGAATAAGCGCTCACTATTCGGGTTAACCGGGAAAGGACCATGGAGTCGTATAACCCATTCCGAATATGTGATACGTCGTTGTGAATTGCATTGAAGATCGGTGTTGAAGACCCGGTATTTGCGAGAGCGATAGGATGACCTGCCGATTGTCTCTGCACTGAGTTGCAACGGTATAGAGACTCCCTAAGTGATGGGAAATCCGATCAGGATTGTGAATATTCGGATTGCAAGGACTTCTTTGTAAGTGCCTTCGGTTTTGTTCGAGCCCGGAACAGACTTGTATGGATTGTATGTCTGACATTACAAGTTGAGATATAAAGCCGATTTCTTTCAAATATATTTCTGTTGGTGGCGAAGAATTTATTCTTTAGCTTAACACCCTTCTCTGAGACGTACGAGCTCAGAGGTTATATAGTTGAAGTTATCAGCGATATATTCCCAATTTGGTAATGTGATATGCTGAGTGATGCTGAAATGATCATCGTGTTGATTATTGTGATAGGATCATTTATTTGATCGTCTATCTTAGTGATCATTGTGTTGATCATTTGTTGACCCAAAGCATGGCTTTTGTATAAAGTATGTTTTTGTGGACGTGACTTCGTCGAACCTCACACCCCGGAAATGGTCAAAACAGGAAAGATGCAGCAAGGTTATGAGGGGTAGCACCCTTTAGGGTATGTACATTTCCTTCTGGATAGAGGTGGTATCATGGTATGGAGCCCAGATATTTAACCTATGTGGTTACTACGAATTTATTACTTTGTGGTTGTTGGTTTTCGGGATCCCGTGAGAAAGGTCGTTTACGATCGGGGAATGGCGTGCTCGTGTCAGTAGTTACCCAGTTAGGGGTAACCCGGCCTTGTGTTGGCAGAGTTCCGGTTTGGTTCTCGGGGATGTCTTTCCAGAGGCATTCTCATGTGGCAATGGGAAGTTCCTTGGCCTGACCATTTGTTGGAAATCCAATTCCCAATACGAAACTTGTACGGTATTAGTTGTCGAACCTGTCATTCACTTATGGTGTCGCAACACTGTTTGGATGGTAGCTATAGTAGGCATACGATAATGGTCGTATGTTGGCTAAGATTTATATTCTACTTTCGAAATGAATTTTCTACACTATGCACTAATAATAATATCAAATGTTATTTTAAATACGTATCAAGCATCTTTGACTATCATAAGGAGAAATCTCCTCCGATTCTGCGTTTGCATGTGTGTGTGTGCGGGAGGCCTTATGGTAGTCTCATTTTTAAAAGCATTTCGAATTGAAATAAAAATATTCCTCTATTTTGATTATAAAGATAAATAAACTGTTTTGAGTTCTCACACCAGTCACATGACTGACTTGGAGTTTATTGTTTTCCTTCCTAAACTCTGGGTGCCCACCAATTTCCACACGGGCAGTCAAGAGTTAGGTTTATCAGGATATTCTGGATATTCTGGAGTTGCTGGAGGCAAGCTGGATGGCATGGCGTATTACTTATATAGTATTTCTTTTTCCGCTGCACTATTTGTTGTTGTTGTACACTCTGATGATATGATGTAATGAAATGTGATGTAATGTAATAACTGATATGGTTCTTTGTTTAAAGATTATTCATTTATTATTATATGTTGTTCCGCTGCGAATTGTGAGATTCTGATGTTGTTCTGTTGTTTTCTGTTCCGTTCTGTTTTTCTTTCTCTTTTCTGTTTTCTCTCCTCCCTAATTTCTATTTTCTATTTCCTTTTCCCTCCATCTTCTTTCTACCTTCTTTTCTACTTTTTCTTTTCTTAAAATCTTTTTAAAACCCCTAAGGGTTCGTATTTTCGTTCATCTTGAATTAAACAAAGGAGATTAGTGTCTATTCAAGGAGTACGGACTTACGGGTCTTTACATTTGGTATCAGAGCTTATGGTTAAGCGACAACCATGGTTCTGTTGGGTATAATTCATTAGAGATGGAGTCAGCAGTACTCTAGAATGAGTTTGAGTGTAATAATAGATATGAGAGCGTATTTGTTAGTGAATATAAAATTGTTTTATATTGTGATGATTGGTTTGTTGAGTGGTATATAGATTCTGGTTAATACGAGTAATTAACGTTGTTGATAGGGATCTCTAAACACTTGAACAGAACAATTCGACACAGTATTGTTTTAAATTGAGTAAATGAAATAATTTTACCTTGAGTATATTTTGTATATGAAGAAATAATTTTTTAGAATTATTAAAGTGAAAATAAGTTGATTGTTTAGTTGTTTGAATAATCTAAATAAAAGAATAATTGTATAAGTAAAAGGATTATAAGAATTGAATTATAATTAAAGTGATTTACAATTGTGAAATAAACTTATATATATAAGAAGTGAACCTATATGGATATATTTAGGAATTTAAGTTATGTAAAAACAAGTGATGTTTATAAATGGAATATAACTTAAGTGATATTGAATGAAGTTGATATTAGTATCAAAGTAAATTAATGAAATTAGAAGTAAATAAATTTGAATAGAATTGAATTTGTTTTGGAAGTGAACCAACTTGAATATAAATTAGTGAATATAAACTAATTGAAAATAAATGTTAATAAGAACATCCAATGTAGATAAATCAAATGTGATTAAATTGAAAACCAATTCATGAATATTAATGAGAATATGAATGAATATTTAGTTGGTTGATGTATGCATTCGTTGTTTGTTTCATTTGCTATGTTAGCATCTATAGTTATTATGTTGCTATATGTTGTATATTGATACTATTGCATATATACATGATTCTCATGTTGTTTGTTGAGTGATTAGTAGGTGCGGATCGCGTTGCTTCGCATTTGGAGCTCGCTTTTGCGCTATATTAGCCGTATATGCTTGCTAATAAAATATAAGGTACATATCTCGGATTACATACCGTACTTTTACACTTTTTTCCCTTCGGGATGCCTCATTACTTGATGAGATGTATATTTGTGATATATATACTGTCATTTTTTTTTTCGGATCGAGCCGCGCAAAGGAGACTATGGCGAATTTTTCCGAAAATTTAAGGTGTTAGAATTTTTTTTGAGAAAATTGGAAATTTTTTGAAAACTTTAACTTTGTTTTAGAATTGAAAGTTAAACAATAGTAGTTGTTTTTGAAAAGATAACTAAGTATGATTTGAAAACTTAGCAAAGATTTGTAAGAAGTTTAACTATGAATTTTGGGAAAATTAATAGATTCTATAACTTTTCTTACTAGTTAATTTCGAGGACGAAATTCTTTTAAGTGGGGAAGATTGTAACGACCCAGAATTTTTAGAAATTAAAATTTGAATATTTAATTAATTTTAAATATTAATAAGTGAGAAAACCAATGTGAGAAAACACACTCAATTGGATCACTAAAGTTTTCAAAATCCTTTTAAAATCAAAGGTCTCTCGTAAGACCACGCCACAAATAAACATGCCGGGTTTTTACCTTATGATAACCAAGACATTTCTTATCAAATCCTCTGATATTATAGTTATGTCTAAATACCAAATTCATACTTTATTTCAAATTCTCCTTTTATTTTCCCAAATTCATTTCAATTATTAAAATTTAAAAATATATTTCTTCGTACTTTACAAAATAATATTTCTTAAGTCCTTATTTTAAATAAAAATCTTTTTCCCATTTATTCAAAATCCTTATTTTTCCCATCCTTGAATTTAATATGGGGTTTAAAATCGATCCTTAATCCCTTTCCCAAATTTATTCCTTTAATTTATTTAAATTCACTATAATTATTTTACATAAAAATTTCCCTTTTATTTCCTTTTAAAATCCAACTTTATATAGATTTCATTTGCCTCAAAACTAGTATATATTTAACTAAGCCATAGCATTCAATAATTTCAATTCCTAATATAATCAATATAATCATCATAGATTATCACATAAACCACATCGCTAAATATAAAATAAAATCAACGTTTTGAGGAATCCAGTTGGATCCCTCCAACCTGTTTCCCTGCATCCACGGATGTTAGCACAATATACAATACCAATCCCACTTCGAGGTGGGATATCGCATTATATGAGGTCATCACTATTATGCGGGTCGAATAGGGTCTCATCCGCTATATAATACGGGAATATCAATCACTCCAATACACACTAACACACAACATCACATCCATATAATTCAAACAATCAACCAATAATTTAAATTTAAACTATTTAAATTAACAACAATCTAGGCGAGTGAGATTAACTCACCTTTGATTTCGCGACCCAAACCAAACCAGCTTGAAAAACCAAGATTCACTATTTTAACCTAACTTAACCAATTATTAAATCCAATAATTTAATTATCCTAACAAATAGTGATATTTGAAATTCACGTTAAACTAGCGTTCAAATATTAAAAATTAATTAAATATTCCAATTTCAAATGTCTATAATTTCGGGTCGCTACATTCCTCCCCCCTTAAAAGAATTTCGCCCTCGAAATTACTTGTTAAGAGGAATGATCCATAACCCGTTAACTATTTCCCAATCCAAATAGTTTAACAACTTGCCAACCATCTTTTTATAAAAGACCCATTTTATTAAATTTCCATTTGAATTCAATTTACCTTCCCTTCACCAATTTATCCTTAACTTTGGTTATAACATTATTTTCTTATTTTTAATTTCCACACAACAATGATAACATTTTAATATTATCACTTCCTAACAACCAAGAAACCATATACTATAATAATTTACGAAAAATATTTCTTTTATATACAAAAGTAATTTGGGTAAAATTATTTCATTTACCCTATTTTAAAACAATACCGTGTCGATTTATCTTATTTAAGAGTTTAGAAACCTCTATCGATGACATGGCATCCCACATATCGACCAAAATTCATAAACACTCAACCGATAAGTCAACATAATATTTAAAAAAATTATATTCACTAAAACATACGCGCTCATATCTATTAATACAGCTCATATCTATTAATACACTCAAACTCATTCTAGAGTACTACTGACTCTATTTCTAATGAGTAATCCCCACCAGAGCCAAGGTTCTCGCTTAACCTTCGGCTCTGATATAATATCAATACCCGATTTTGCGACGTCCGAAAATCGACATCAATATGTCCACTGTATTAAATGCCGAACAATCGAATGCCGAAAAACCAAACCGTAAGGGAAAGAAGAAGAAGGTAGAAGAAGAAAATAGAAAAGAATATCAGAATCTCACAATCGCAGAGGAACAATATATAATAGATAACAACGGATTTTTATTACAAAAGAATCTGTAACTGTTTATATTGCATTACATTATCAGAGTATACCACAAATCAACAACACAATTCGGGACAGTTATAATAACTTGTCCTCCCAAAGATGAATATACAGCTTACAGCATATAGCGGAATATATCAAGCATGTGTGGTACGTCTCACCATCCAGCTCATCTCCTGACCTCCATTGCCGTCCATCCAGATTTTTTTATCTATAATACTCGATCTGACCTGAACATTATAATAAAACAATACCCGAGTCAGTTTGAAAAACTAGCGTAAGAAAACATACTCCATTAGATTATTAAAGTTTTCAAAATTCTTTTGAAATCAAAGATATCTCGTAAGCCTACGCCACAAATAAACATGCCGGGTTTTTACCTTACGATAACCAAAACATTTCTTATCAAATCCTCTGATATTATAGCAGTGTCTATATACAAATACTTACTCAAATAGCTGAAATTGTTATATTCATTAAATTTCAGCATAATAGGTATACAAACAAGTCCGAAAGCACTTATTGGAGATTGGATTTCCATCAATGGCAGGGCTACTGGGGTAACGCCTATCATAGTACGTGGTCTACATCACCATACCGAGGATCCACCCAGATCCCCTGCATCACAAGACCGAAGCTACCCTTTACTGGACAGTCCGAATAGTATCACCCCGCGGTTGGGATCAGCGACCATCCACACAGCCGAAATAAAAGGGACATCTAGACAGGGATGACCTTACCTAATTGGTTGCTAGCCATTTAGCCTTGCGTGCACCTTCCCTGTTTTAGCCATTCTCGGTTGATGAGGCTTGAGGCTATGCGTTAACTTTTTAGAACACATCTTACTTAGAATTCTCATTATTTTTCGGACGATGTTCTGATAGCATTCATCCATACAAATCCATTCCGAGTTCGAATGAAACCGAAGGCAATACTCCTACTACATCCATTTTGGAATCACCCTCAGGATTAGTAGCGATTAGCCCTTGCACTTTACTGCTCCATCTTTGACTCCAAGCTTTTGTCTTCCTCACGAAAATGTTCAAACCAGATCGAAGTGGTTTTGGGAAAATTAATCCCGATCCTGGTCTCTTCGGAACGATCAGCGCACTGGCCAATATTGATATCGGTTATTTAACTATAAATAACATTCACAAACAATCATCAGACCTTAATAATTTCCCAAATTATTTATTTTAAAATATCTTCACAAGATATCTTCTCTTCTCTTCAACCCTTTTGAAAAATAGTTTCCAAATCACTTTTTCTCTCATGGAATAAATCTTCACTCAATTGTTTTATTTCCACTGAAAATCACCAAGCCTTAATACTTTAGGTTTTTAAATAATTTAAATCACTTAGTCCAAAATATATACTTTAAAACACTTAAAATAAAAACTACTTAAAACACTTTATTTAAAATACTAGTTATGAAATTTTATAATAATTTCTCATGTAAACCTTAAGCCAAAACTAAATTTAAAATAAAGTTATTCTATGAGGTATAAAATTTAAATAATTATCTTTAAATCAAAATGCTAGTTAAACCCTTAAAATAGTTACTACTACAACTAATTTAAATAAACATTTAATTTAGAATTCTAAAACAATTTAAAATCACAAAATTTCCCTTAAACATTCTTCTAAAACCACTTTAAAACCTCTAACTTATACTTGAAAATCTTTCTTCGAAAATATACTCGGCTTTCTAGGGAAATACACTTTCTTTCCACACCTTTAAAAATAAACCACTATTTATTTTTTTTAAAATCACCCTTTCCTTATAAATTACCATCCTGAATCTATACTTTCAAATTATCCTCTGATAAATATTTCACTTTATTTATAGACCCTGTTTATAAATTTACAATCACATTCTCCTTTATTCACGGTTTCAACACTTAGTCGGGTTTCAAATCGATTTCCAAAACCAACTCCCTTTTAAAATAAATTCCTTTACTTATCCAAATTTATTTCAAAACCCATTTATCCCATATTCACACCATTATTTATGACTTAAATTCTTATTTAAATAGGAAATACCAAATTCATACTTTATTTCAAATTCTCCTTTTATTTTCCCAAACTCATTTCAATTCATAAATTTTGAAAATATATTTCTTCGTGCTTTACAAAACAATATTTCTTAAGTCCTTATTTTAAATAAAAATCATTTTCCCATTCATTCAAAATCCCTATATTTTTCCATCCTTGAATTTAATAAATGGGATTTAAAATCAATCCTTAATCCCTTTCCAAAATTTATTCCTTTAGTTTATTTGAATTCACTATAAATTACTTAAAACTTTCCCTTTTATTTCCTTTTAAAATCCAACTTTGTATAGATTTCATTTTCCTCAAATACTAATATATGTTCAACTAAGCCATATTATTCAATAATTTCAATTTCCAATATAATCAATATAATCATAACATATTATCACATAAATCACATGGCTGAATACAAAATAAATTCAACATTTTGAGGAATCCAGTTGGATCCCTCCAAGCCGTTTCCTTGCATCCACAGATGTTAGCACAATATAAGATACCAGTCCCACTTCGAGGTGGGATATCGTGGTATATGGGGTCATCTGCTATTATGCAGGGCGCATAGGGTCTTATCCGCTATATAATGTGGGAATATAAATCACTCCAATATATATATCACATCCAGATAATTCGAACAATCAACCAAAACGTAATAAATGGAATGGGAGTATGGGGTTTGGTCGCGAGAGTGGTCTCATGGGCAGGTCATGGCAGTGGCCTATATAGTTCGTGTGTAAGGAGGGGAGTGTGAGATATATCTGTTACCAACTATTTTCAAATTTTAAATCTAATTTAAATTATTATGTATACAGGTTAGAAACAGGAAAAAAGTGTGTGTGTGTGTATGTATATATATATATATATATATATATATATATATATATATATAATTACAGTAGGGAATATAGGCTACTCTATTTTAAAATTTAAATCTAATAAATATATACAATTGAAAATATATATGAAGTTTAAAAAAGAAAATTATTTTTATGTGGAAAGATTTTAAAAATATAATATAGGGATTTTAAAACGTTAAAGTTTATGTAAAACCAGATTTTTGAAATGTATAAATAATTTTTAAGTATATATGTAGTTTTAAAGTGAAATAAAATAAAATAAATATACCTATACGCATTTTAAACTTACCAAGTTTATTTTAAAAAAAATGTATTTTGGTGATTAACCTATTTAATTATTTTAGTTACAAAAAGATTTTTAGGGAAATTAGTTTAAATTAAATTATTAGTTTAAACTAATTAAATTTATTAAACGGTAATTGATTTTTTGGATAGTTCAAATGATAATAAATCGTATAATGTTTGTTACAAGGTCCAAAACCGTGAAGGAAATAGCTAGTTTGGGTCGGATTGGAAAAACAAAGGTCAAATGTGAGTTTATCTCACTCAACTTGGAATTTCTGCAATTAATTTTAAGAAGTAAAAATTTATTATTGATTAATGGATTGAATTTGATAATTATTATCAGTTGGATATGGTATATTATATATAGTAGTATATATATATATACACACACATTGGTGTGATTGATTTCCCGCATTATATAGCGAATGAAACCCTATGCGCCCCATATAATAGCAAATGACCTTTTATACCACGATATCCCCCTCGAAGTGGGATAGGTATTTTATATTGTGCTAACATCTGTGAATGCAGGGAAACAGGTTGGAGGGACCCAACTGGACTCCTCAAATGTTGGATTTATATTTTATTCGGTAATGCGATTTATGTGGTAATCTATAATGGATTATATTGATGATATTGGTAATTGAAATTATTGAATGCTATGGTTTGACTGAATATATTTTTGGTATATTAAGATATGAAAAATATAAAGATTGAATTTTTAATGGAAAAAAAGAATTTTAAGTAAAATAATTATAGAAAATTTGGATAAATTAAAGAATGAAGTGAAAACGGATAAAAGTTGATTTTTAAATTCTAATAAATAAATTCCAAGTATGGAAAAGAAGATTTTTGAATAAATGGAAATAAATGAACTTTTAAACTTAAGTGATATCATGTAAAGGAATAATGAATTTATTTTTAAATTCAAGGTTCAAATTTGTTTGGAAAAGAAAAAGAATTTTTTTGCAAAAGTATGAAATTGGTATTTTTAGTTTAAATAAGATTCCAAATCATATTAAAGAAGTTAAATCGAAAATTAATGGGTTTTAAAATAAATTGAGTAAGTAAAGGAATTTATTTTTAAAATGGAGTAAATTTGGAATCAATTTGGAAATTGATTAAATGTTTGAAACTATGTTTTAAAAGGAGGATGAGACTATGGAATTTACAAACTGGGTTTATAAAGTGAAATAAAATATCAGTAGATATTTCAAAGTATAATTTATAAAGGAATGGGTAATTGTTTTAAGAATAAATAGTGGTTTTATTTCTAAAGATGGAAAGGGAAATTTACGAGATTGAGATGTAAATTAAACTGGAAAAAAACCAAGTAGGATTTATAAATGATTAGATGGTTATATTGAAATGGAAAGTGAAATTTCTTGAAAAGCCAAGTGTATTTTGAAATAAAGATTTAAGTATAAATTAGATGTTTTAAATGTTTTAAAGAAGAATGTTTTCTTTTAAGAAGTTTATTATTTAAATTGTTTTAAGATTTTAAAGTAAATATTTATTAATTTAGTTATAGTAGTAATTATTTTTAAGGTTTAACTAGTATTATGATTTAAAAGATAATTATTTAATATTTATACCTTATAAAATAACTTTTATTCTTAAATTTGTTTTGGCTTAAGTTTTTCATGAAAAATTATTATTAAATTTCATAACTAGTATTTTAATTCACAACCCGATTTTTCGCCGCTCAAATGACATCAATACGTCCACTATATCAAATGCCAAACAATCGAGTGCTGGAAAACTAGACCATAAAGGAAAGAAGAAGGAGGTAGAAGATGAAATATAGAAACAACATCAGAATCTCACAATCGTAGCGGAGTAATATATAATAGATAACAATAGATTTTTATACAAAAGAATCTATAATTGAATAATACATTACATCATTAGAGTACATACAAACAATAGCCAAATTCTGGATAGTTGTAGCAACTTGTCCTCCCAAAGCTGAATATACAACTTACACTGCACAACGGAGTATATATCAAGTACATGCGATACGTCTCGCCATCCAGCTCCATTCCCGAGCTCCTCAGCATCATATCCTGTATTATAATACTCGGTCTGACCCGAGCATTATAATAAAACAATACCCGAGTCAGTCTGGAAAACCAGCGTGAGAAAACACACTCCATTGGATATTAAAGTTTTCAAAATCCTTTGAAATCAAAGGTATCTCGTAAGATCACGCTATAAATAAACATGCCGGGTTTTTACCTTATGATAACCAAAATATTTTCTTATCAAATCCTCTGCAATTATAGTTGTCTATATACAAATACTTATTCAAATAGCCGAAATTGTTATATTCATTAAATTCTAACATAATAGGTATACAAACAAGTCCGAAGGTACTTATTGGAGATTGGGTTTCCATCAATGGCAGGGCTACTGGGGTACCGCCCGTCACAGTACGTGGTCTAGATCACCGTACCGAGGATCGACCCTGATTCCCTGTTACACAAGACTGGAGCTACCCCTTACTGGATAGTCCGAATAAGATCACCCCGCGGTTCGGATCAGCAACCGCCTACATAGCCGAATAAAAGGGGACATCTAGACAGGGATGACCTTACCCTAATTGGTTTCTTGCCACTAAGCCTTGCATGCTTCTCTCCTGTTTTAGCCATTTCCGGTTGATGAGGCTCGAGGCTATGCGTTATCTTTTTAGCACACATTCACTTAGAATACTCACCATCCTCCTGACGATGTTCTGATACTATTCATCTACACAAGTCTATTTCAGGTCCGAACGGAACCGAAGGCACTACTCCTACTACATCCATTTTGGAATCATCCACAGGATTAGTAGCGATTAGCTCTTGCACTTCACTACTCCAGCTTCGACCCCAAGCTCATATCTTCCTCATGAAAACGTTCAAACCAGATCGAAGTGGTTTTCGGAAAATTAATCATGATTTCGGTCTCTTTGAAACGATCAGCGCATTGGCCAATATTGATAGTCGGTTATTTAACTATCAATTAACATCCATAAACAACCATCAGCCTTGATAATTTCCCAAATTACTTATTATTTAAAATATCTTCGCAAGATATTTTCTACACTTTAAACCCTTTTGAAAATAGTTTTCAAATCACTTTTCTCTCGCGGAATAAATTTCCAACCAATTGTTTTATTTCCACTGGAAAGCACTAAGTCCTTTAAAATTAGATTTTTAAAGAAGTTAAACTACTTTATCCAAAATATTCACTTAAAAACATTTAAAATATAAAACTACTTAAAACACTTTATTTAAAATACCAGTTATGAAATTTTATAACAATTTCTTATGTAAAACTCAATCCAAAACTAAATTTAAAATAAAAGTTATTTTATAAGGTAGAAATATTAAATAATTACCTTTTAAATCATAATACTAGCTAAACCTTTAAAATAATTAACCTATATAATTAACTTTATAAATATTTACTTTTAAAAAATTTTAAAACCACTAAATAATAATTCTTTCTAAAATATTCTTTTAAATCCACTTTAAAACCTCTAACTTACTACTTGGAAATCTTTATTTGGAAATATATACTTGGCTTTTCAAGGAAATACACTTTCCTTTCCATAAACTATAAAAATAAACCACTATTTATTTATTTTTAAATCATCCATTCATTTATAAATTCCCATCCTGAATTTATACTTCCAAATTATCCTCTGATACATATTTCACTTTATGTATAAACCCCGTTTATAAATTCCATAATCTCATTCTCCTTTAATCCCAGTTTCAAACACTTAATCAGTTTCAAATTGATTTTCAAAACTAACTCCATTTTAAGATAAATTCCTTTATTTACCTAAATTTATTTTAAAACCCATTAATTCCATATTCACTTCTATATTTATAATTTAAAATATTATTTTAAACTTAAATATCCACTTCATACCTCATTCAAAATTCTACCCTTTAATTTCTTCCAAAACTTTTAAATCTTAAATTTTGAAAATGAGATCCCTTAAATTTTTAGACAGTGTGACTTAAGTCTCCATAACTATTTTATTTTCATTTATTTAATATCTCTATCTTTATTTCCATACTCAGAATTTATTTAATAGAATTTAAAAACCAAACTTTTAGATTTTCCTAAATTCAATCTTTAATTTACCCAAATTCACTATATTATTTTACTTAAAAATTTCCCTTTTTTATTTCCTTTAAAAATCCAAACTTATATATCTTTCATTCTCTTAAACCCAATATATATTAAACCAAGCCATAGAATTCAACAATTTCAATTGCCAATATAATCAGTATAATCATCACAGATTATCACATAAATTGCATCGTTGGATATAAAATGAATTCAACTTTTTGAGGAATCCAGTTGGATCCCTCCAATCTATTTCCCTGCATCCATAGATGTTAGCACAATATAAAATACCAATCCCACTTCAAGGTGGAATATCACGGTATATGGGGTCATTCGCTATTATGCGGGGCGCATAGGATCTCATCCTCTATATAATGCGGGAAATCAATCACTCCAATATATATATATATATATATATATATATATATATATAACATTTCACATCCAAGATGATAATAAATTATCAATTCAAGAAACAACCAATAATCTAAATTTAATTATTTAAATTAAAAAGGTAATCCACATGAGTAAGATTAACTCACCTTTGATTTTCAGTTTGCAATCCTATCCAAACCGGCTTGTTTCTCCATTATTTTTGACCTTGTATAAACAATTCACGATTTATTAACAATTGAATTAACCACACAATTTATTACCATTTAACAAATTTACTAATAATTTAATTTAATTGAAAATAAAATTTCCCTATATAAATCTTTTAGTAACTATAATAAATCAAATAAGTTAATTTAACTAATTAATCACTAAATCCATTGTTTAAAATAAACCAGTAGACTAAAAATGTGTATAATTATTTTCTTTATTATTTTCCCTTAAAAATACACATACTAAAAAACAACTATATATATATATATTTAAAAATCTAACTTTTATATAAACTCTATAACAATTTTAAATTTCTATTTCTTTTAACCTTTTTAATATAAACTAATTTCTATTTTCATATATGAATTAAAATAGGTGTGTCCACATATACTTATTTAAAAAACAAGATTAATTTATATCTTACTATAAATACTTTTTTTCTTCTGTTTTTTGACTTAATTTTTTTCTTTAAAAATCTTGTCTGAAAATATATGTATGTTATTCAAGCTAAAAATAAAATAAAAAACGAATACCTAACTGAAAAAACTCAAACTCAGGAAACTCCACCTCTACATTCCCTGATACTCACGACCACCTCCACATACTCGTCGATCGAAATCGCCAACAAAAAGAGAGTTCGAATTCGAGCGGTGCGGAGAGCTAGGGTTTCGGGTTTTGGGGAAGTGGAACTAATAATTGGTTCGATTAGTTCAAAAAGAAAGTAAAGATACGTGTGTTTAAAGGAATTTTTTTCAATTAAATCATTAGTTAATTAAATTTATCAAATGAAAATTTAACTGTTCGAATTAGTTCAAATATTAATAAACTATATAAATGTTTATACAAGGTCAAATCTGAAAGAAAACAAGCCGGATTGGGAGTGGAGTGCATATAAAATAAATGTGAGTTAATCTCACTCATTTGGATTACGTTTTAAATTTAAATTATTGGTTGTTTGGATTGATAGTTTAAAATTAGTTGGATGTGGTATGTTATATATAGTAGTATATATATGTATTAGAGCGATTGATTTCCCGCATAATATAGCGGATGAGACCCTTTGCATCCCGTATAATAGCAGATGACTCTTTATACCGCGATATCCCTCCTTGAAGCGGGATGGTTATTTTATTTGTTGACTAACATTCGTGGATGCAGAGAAACAAGTTGGAGGGATCCAACTGGATTCCTCAAATGTTTGAATTTATTTCATATTCTGTGATATGATTTATTGATAATCTGTGATAAGTTATTTTGGGAATTGAAATTATTGAATGTTATGGCATGGTTGAATATATATATTGGTATTTCAAGAAAATGAAAAAAAATAAAATTTGGAGTTTTAAAGGAAATAAAAGGGGAAATTTTTAAGCAAAATAATTATAGTGAATTTAGATAAATTAAAGAATGAATTTGGAAAGATATAAAAGTTTTATTTTTAAATTCTATTTAATAAAATCTGAGTATGGAAATGAAGATAGAGATTTTGAATAAATGAAAATAAAAGAGTTTTTGGAGACCTAAGTGATATTGTCTTAAAATTTAAAGGATTTTATTTTCAAGAATTTAATATTTAAATGTTTGGGAAGAAATAAAAGGGTAGAATTATGAATGAGGTATGAAGTGGATATTTCAATTTAAAATAATATTTTAAATCATAAATATAAAAGTAAATATGGAATTAATGGGTTTTAAAATAAATTTGGTTAAGTAAAGGAACTTATTTTAAAATGGAGTTAGTTTTGAAAATCGATTTGAAAACTGATTAAGTATTTGAAACTGGGATTAAAGGAGAATGAGATTATGGAATTTATAAATGGGGATTACAAATAAAGTGAAATAAGATATTAGTGTATGAGGTATAAATTCATGGTTGGAATTTATAAAGGAATGAGTAATTTGTTTTACTAATAAATAATGGTTTTATTTTTAAAGGCGTGGAAAGGAAAGTGTATTTCCCTGAAAAGTCAAGTATATTTTCAAAGAAGATTTTCAAGTATAAGTTCGAGGTTTAAAGGTGGTTTTTAAAAGAATGTTTAGAAATAAATTATTATTTAGTGGTTTTAAATTTTTTAAAAGTAAATATTTATTGAGTTAATTATATAATCAAATTATTTTAAAGAATAACTAGTTTTATGATTTAAAGGGTAATTATTAAATATTTATATTTTATAAAGTAGTTTTATTTTAAAGGTACTTTGGCTAAAGTTTTTATTTGAAAATTTGTAAAGAATTTCATAACTTTTATTTTAAAATTAGTTTTGGCTTAAGTTTTACATAAGAAATTATTATAAATTTCATAACTAGTATTTTAAATAAAGTGTTTTAAATAGTTTTATTTTAAGTATTTCAAGTTTATATTTTAGGATAAAGTGATTAAATTATTTTAAATTCTAAGTATTTAGACTTGGTGATTTTCAGTGGAAATAAATAATATTTGGAAATTTATTCCGCGAGATAAAAGTGATTTGAAAACTATTTTCAAAGGATTGAAGTGTAGAAAATATCTTGCGAAGATATCTTAAAATAATTTAGGAAATTATTAAGGCCCGACGGTTGTTTGTGGCCGTTACCTGATAATTAAATAACCGACTATCAATATTGGCCAATTTGCTGATCGTTTCAAAGAGACCGGGATTGGGATTAATTTCCCGAAAACCACTCGATCCGATTTGAACGTTTTCGTAAGGAAGAGAAGAGTTTGGAGTCAAAGTGGAGCAGTGAAGTGCAAGGGCTAATCGCTACTAATCCTGAGGTGATTCCAAAATGGATGTAGTAGGAGTAGTGCCTTCGGTTTCGTTCGGACTCAGAACGGACTTGTATGGACGAATGCTTTCAGAACATCGTCAGGAGGACGGTGAGCATTCTAAGTGTATGTGTGCTAAAAAGGTAACGCATAGCCTCGAGCTCCATTAACCGGGAATGGATAAAACAGGGGAGATGCAAGCAAGGCTAAGTGGCTAGCAACCAATTAGGGTAAGGTCATCCCTGTCTAGATGTCCCTTTTATTCGGCTGTTTGGGCGGCTGCTGATCCCAACCGTGGGGTGATCTTATTTGGACTATCAAGTAAAGGGTAGCTCCGGTCTTGTGTTGCAGGGAATCATGGTGGATCCTCGGTATTGTGATCTAGACCACGTACTGTGACGGGTGGTACCCCAGTAGCCTTGCCATTTTATGGAATCCAATCTCCAATAAGCGCCTGTATGGTTTTGATTGTGCCCAACTCTGCCGAAACATGAGATGCAAGCATTTCAGCAAGATTCTATTTACTTTCTATAGACACTATTATAATATCAGATGGATTTGATAAAAATGTTTTGGTTATCGTAAGGTAAAAGCCTGACATGTTTATTTGTGGCGTGGTCTTATGAGATACCTTTGATTTAGAAGGATTTTGAAAACTTTTATAATCCAATTGAGTGTGTTTTCTTACTCTGATTTTCCAAACTGACCCGGGTGTTATCTCGCTATAATGCTCGGGTCAGACCGAGTATTATAGAATATATGGTAGGATGCTGTGGAACTCAGGAGACGAGCTGGATGGCGAGACGTATCATGTACTTGATGTATATTCTGCTGTGCAGTGTAAGCTGTATAGTCAGTTTTGTGAGGACAAGTTAATATAACTGTCCAGTATTTTTTATTGATTGTGTTGTACTCTGATGATGTAATGTATAAAACAAATATAGTTCTTTTGTTTTAAAGATCAGTCATTTATCTATTATATACTGTTCCGCTGCGTTTGTGAGATTATGGTGTTGTTTTCTATTTCTTCTTCTACCTCTTTCTTCTTTAACCCTAACGGTCAGCTTTTCCGGCATTCAATTGTTCGGCATTTAATATAGTGGACGTATTGATGTCGATTTTCGAACGTTGAAAAATCGAGTCATACAACTGCATAAAGAGATTAACAAACTAATGGAAAATGGGGATACAGCTGCTTTAAGAAAAGCAATAACAGAGAAAATGTATTCGACCCTGAAAACGAACTAAAAAGATTTATTAAAGGAAAATCAGTTTTAAACTAAATCATTAGTTAACTAAATTTGAAAATGGCAATTAATTGTCCGATTTATTTCAAATATTTTAAACCGTATAACGTTTATAAAAGGTCTTAAATCATGAAGAATCAAGCCGACGTGGATCAGATTGCAAATTAAAAATCAAAGATGAGTTAATCTCACTCACATTTGGATACCGGTTAATTTAAATAGTTAAAATTTAAATTATTGGTTGGTTGCTTGAATTGATGAATTATTATCAGTCTGGATGTGATATTATATATAGTAGCATATATATATATATATATATATATATATATATATTTATATTGGAGTGATTGATTTCTCACATTATATAGCGGACGAGACCCTATGCGCCCCGCATAATAGCGGATGACCCTTTATACCACGATATTTCACCTCGAAGTGGAATTGGTATTTCACTTGTTGACTAACATCTGTGCATGCAGGGAAACATGTTGGAGTGATCCAATTGGATTCCTCAAAGTAGTGGAATTTATTTTTATTGTCTATGTTTTATCTGATAATCTATGATAGATTATATTGATTATATCAGTTATGAAATTATTGAATGCTATGGTTTGACTGAATATATTTAGGATATATTGAGATATCAAAAATATAAAGATTCAATTTTTAAAGGAAAATAAATGAGGGAATTTTAAGTAAAATAATTATAGAGAATTTGGATAAATTAAAGAATGAATTGAAAAAGGATAAAAGTTGATTTTTTAAAATTCTAATAAATAAATTCCGAGTATGGAAAAGAATATTTTTGAATTAATGGGAATAAATGAAAATTTTAAACTTAAGTGATATTATTTAAAAGAATAAAGGATTAATTTTTAAATTCAAGGTTTATAATAGTTGGAAGAGATAAGAAGAATTTTGGAAAAAGTATGAAATTGGTATTTTTAGTTTTAAAAAGATTTTAAATCATAATAAAGAAGTAAAATCTGAAATTAATGGTTCTTGAAATAAAATTTAGTAAGTAAAGGAATTTATTTTAAATGGAGCAATTCAGGTAATCGATTTGAAAATTGATTAAGTTTTAAAACCATGCTTAAAGGAAAATGAGACTATGGAATTTTTAAACTGGGTTTATAAAGTAAAATAAGATATCGGTGGATATTTAAAAATACAAATTCATGATGGGAGTTTATACAAGAATGAGTAATTTATTTTAAAAATAAATGTTGGTTTATTTTCAAAAGTGTGCAAAAGAAAATTTATGAATTTGGGTTGTAAATTGGGATAAATCGAGAAGGATTTGTTAACTGATTAAATGGACAATTTTGGAATGGAAAGTGTATTTTCCTTGGAAAGCCAAGTATGTTTTCAAAGTAGCTTTTAAGTATAAATTAAAAAGTTTTAAAGTTGGTTTTAAAAAGAATGTTTTCGGAGAAATTATTTTCTTAATTTTTTTTTTAAAATTTTTAAAAGTAAATATTTATTAAGTTAATTATACAAGTGATTATTTTAAAGATTTAACTAGTATTTGATTTAAAAGATGGTTATTTAATAATCATACTCAATCTAATAATTTTATATTCAAAAATTAGTTTGGGCTTAAGTTTTACATAAGATATTTGTATAGAATTTCATAAATAGTATTTTAAATAAAGTGTTTTAAGTAATTTTTATATTTAATGTTCTAAAATATATATTTTGGATAAAGTGATTTAAATTATTTTAAAATCTAAGTATTAAGACTTGGTGAATTTCAGTGGAAATAAACGATATTTGGAAATTTATTCCGCGAGAGAAAAGTGATTTGAAAATTATTTTCAAAAAGTTGAAGTGTAGAAAAATATCTTGTGAAGGTATTTTGAAATAAAAAATATGGGAAATTATTAAGGCCTGATGGTTGTTTGTGAATGTTATTTGATAGTTAAATAACTGACTATCAATATTGGCCAGTTCATTGATCGTTTCGAAAAGTCTGGGATCAGGATTAGTTTCTCAAAAACCACTTCAATCCGGTTTGAACGTTTTCGTGAGGAGGACAAAAGCTTGGAGTCAAAGATGGAGCAGTGAAGTGCAAGGGCTAACTGCTACTAATCCCGATGGTGATTCCAAAATGGATGTAGTAGGAGTGGTGCCTCCGGTTCCGTTCGGACCTGGAACGGATTTTTATGGATGAATGCTATCAGAACATCGTGAGGAGGACTATGAGCATTCTAAGTGAATGTGTGCTAAAAAGGTAACGCATAGTCTCGAGCCTCATCAACTGGGAATGGCTAAAACAGGGGAGGTGTAGGAAAGGGTAAGTGGCTAGCAACCAATTAGGGTAAGGTCATCCATGTCTAGATGTTCCTTTATTTCGGCTGTGTGGGCGGTTGCTGATCCCAACGGCGGGGTGATCTTATTCAGACTATCCAGTAAGGGGTAGCTCTGGTCTTGTGTAGCAGGGGATCGGGGCAGGTCCTCGGTATGGTGATCTAGACCACGTACTGTGACGGGTGGTACCCCCAATAGCCCTGCCATTGTATGGAATCCATTCTCCAATAAGCGCATATACGGTTTTGATTGTGCCCAACTATTGCTGAAACGTGAGATGCAAGTATTTCAGATAGATTCTATTTTACTTTCTATAGACACTATTATAATATTAGATGGATTTGATAAAAATATTTTGGTTATCGTAAGGTAAAAGCCTGATATGTTTATTTGTGGCGTGGTCTTACGAGATACATTTGATTGCAAAGGATTTTGAAAACTTTAATAATCCAATTGAGTGTGTTTTCTCACGCTGGTTTTCCAGACTGACTCGAGTATTATTTTATTATGATGCTCGGGTCAGACCGAGTATTACAGATTCTGGATGGACGACTATTCAGCTCAGGAGACGAGCTGGATGGCAAGACGTAGCACACGTACTTGATGTATATTCCGTTGTGCAGTGTAAGATATATATTCAGCTTTGGGAAGTCAAGTTGTTATAACTGTCCTAAATTGTGTTGTTAATTTGTGTTGTACTCTGATAATGTAATGTATAATCAGTCACATATTATTTTGTAAAAAAGTATGTTGTTATCTATTATATATCATTCCGCTGCGATTGTGAGGTTCTGATGTTGTTTCCTATTTCTTCTTCTACCTCCTTCTTCTTTAACCCTAATGGTTCGGTTTTTTGGCATTCGATTGTTCGGCATTTGTTACAATGGACCGTGTTAATGTTGATTTACGGGCGTCGAAAAATCGAGTCCTTACAATAGTGGCAAATGACTAAACAATATCAGAATCTCAAAGCGGAACGGAAAAATATATATTACATCACATAGATATTACATAATATTCAACATACGTCAGAGTCATTCAGTTACAACATCACATTAGACAGTCACGATGACTTGCCTATACATTACAACCCAAAATGCAAAATGGATGATACTAACACAATGGAATAGATATAGATACACCAAGTCTCCTGCTCCAAGTCTTTTCCAAAATACGTCAAGCCAACATGATCACTTGACTACTCATAAAAATTTGAGTACCCAAGAGTTTAAGAAAAATAGAAAATAAACTCCTGGTCAGACATGGGTCTGATGTGAGTAAACGATTAAGTTATTTAACTTGGAAAAACATTTTGAGATCAAAGGTATCTCATAAGACACTCCGCAAATAAAGACGGATGAGTTTTTCCCTTACAATAACCAAAATATTTGGTAGGAAATCCAGTTATATTATAATAGTGTCTAGGGTTTTCAATATAAAATAGGAAATAGCTGGAATGCTTACATCTCACGTTCCAACATAGTTGAGCACAATTAAAACCGTACAGGCGCTTATTGGAGATTGGATTCCATACAATGTCAAGGCTACTGGGGTGCCGTCAATCAGAGTATGTGGTCACGATCACCGTACCGAGGATCCACCCTGATCCCCTACGTCACAAGACTGAAGCTACCCCTTACAGGATTGTCCGAATATGACAACCCTGCAGTTTTAGCCAACAGCCACCCACACAGCCGAATAAAATGCACCTCTAGACAGGGGAAAATCTTATCCTACTTGGGTGCTACCCACTTAGCCTTGCTGCACCTCCCATGTTTTATCCATTCCCGATTGATGAGGCTTGAGGCTACGATTACCTTTATAGCACACATATCTTGGAATGCTCATCGTCCTCTGTTAACGATGGTCTGATAGTATTCATCCATACAAGTCCGTTCTGGGTCCAAACGAAACTGAAGGCACTATCTCTGTTACACTCATTTTGGAATCACCCTCAGAGTTAACGAAAAATAGCCCTTGCATTCTGAATCTTCATTATCCATCTTCACATGAGATTTCTCGACCTATAAATTATTTTGGATCAATGTGGTTTTCGGATAACAATTTGATATCCGATCCCAGTCTCATCGAAATCCAAACGCCGTCTTTTAAGGCCAAATTGTTTACGTAAAACAATTTAAGTCAATTCAGATTATTAAATTCACACAGCAATTCATCACAGATAAATAACTCATATTTATCACAGTTCAATCCAAAGCATTTCATATCATAGAATATCACAGATTAAAATACCAAAGATAATAATCAATCTAAGTCATTCAATACAATTAAGCATTCATAGGCAAGATTAATTAATCACACATTTTATAATTAATTTAATTTAAATCGCAAAATAAATTAACTACTTGCTTATATCCCTACTTAATTATCATCGACTAATTACAAGCCATTTTATTTTTATTTTAACTAATCATTGGAATTAATTAATTAACATTGAATATTTACTTAAGACCTTAGTTAATTAAAAGTTAAACCATTTATCTTAATCATTTTACTTAATTATCATTTAAGTTTACTTAATAATCTTTGGAATTTATTTATTTTAACATATAAAATAACTAGGATGTTTAGGTTAATTAATAGTTGAAAGCATCTCATCTTCTTTAATCAACTACTTAATTACACTATTTAATTTATTTAAATAAACTTAAGAATTAATTTAAAATAATGGACACATAATAATATATTTTAAACTTAATTAATTTAAGTAAAAAATATTTTTATTTTACACTTCAACAAAACATCGTATTACCTTTAACTAATTTAACACTTAAACAAAACATTTATTATTTAAAGAAGTGGGTTAAGAAAATTGTTTTAAGTAAAACTTGTTTTGTTTAAAATTTTAAAACCGTTAATACACTAAAGCACAGACCCAAGTCAATCCCTATACCAACCCAAGCCTAAACTCGAGCATTTTTTTTTAAAACTTGTTTTGTTTTAACTTTTTAAGACCTGTTACTTAAACACACTCGAGCCTAACCCGACACTTCCTCGAGTCCAACCCTTCCTTTCCCCGAGCTCTCACTCTTCTCTTCAATTCCTATAGTAACCAAATCCTAAGACTGACACTACTGACACTCTTTACACGTGCACAGACGAACACGACTGCTTCAGTCATCGATGCCATCGCCGGCAAGTCGACTACGGCCCTCTCCCTCGATTCCACCACCAGATCTTCGAAATGAACCCGAAATCGAAAACGAGCAGAAACAAACCCCACATGGACCAAACCCGATCCAAAGATTCACCATGCGCCACCACCTTTGACCATCTGAAGCCTCGCCGTTGAGTCCAAACATTCGCAAGAGTCCCACGCTTCCATTCCCCTACCCCCGGTCAAGTCCGATGCACCGACGACGATGAACTGGCCTCGAATTCGACATCGATCAAACCTGGGTCTAAAACCCTACTACGGCATCGACACGCCACCATGATGCACTATAAACCCATAGACCATTTTTCCTAAGACCCCCTACCCTCAATCTGCCTCCAGCGATGATCACGACCCCCCACCATTCGCCGATCGCCAGAGATCACCCATAGTATGATTCCCGTCCAACCCAAAAATCCTACCCAATTACAAACTTAAAAAACTTGATTTTTATATTAAAAATCATAACTTTTAATAACAAACCAGATTATAAAGATGAAGCTTGAAATTAAAATGGTTGGTTTTTCTAATATTATACATTTCTATTGTAATTTCTATTTTTCCAGTAAAACATATACTAATTAAACTTATAATTATTTTTAAAAATAAGATCTAGTAAATTCAAACATATTTCCTTTATACACCTTAACTTAAAAGAGATTATGAAAAGATAATTTGATTTTGAACTTATTTTAGCCTATTGAAACAAAACAGAGACATATATATATATATATATATATATATATATATATATATATATATTTATGTACAGATACGCACACAATCAATTTCATATTTATATACATGCAAGCATATTCTACATTCATGCAACAATAAACAAGTTATTACTCTCATCCATCATCACATGAATGAGTAAAGAAGTTTTAGCTTTTAAAAGATTTGTTTACTCACCTGAAAATGTTGAACAGACAAGCTTTTTCCTTTGAAAAACTGGAAATGCTTTTGAAAATGAAAACTGGAAACTGATTTTGATCTTTGATCTGCTTATTTTAATTGAGTTGAACTTGGGTCTTCAATTGCTCTGATCTTCTTTATGTTGGGTTGAATCTTTGCTTGTTTGCTCCAGATTGAAATTTGCAAGAGTTTGATTAATTTAGTTTTTATATATATTTTCTCTCGTTTGGTTTTTAAGATATGAAAGAAAAATGAAAGAGTAGGAGTAGAGATGAATATATATAAGAATGTACACCCTTTATTTAATATTTTTCAAAAATAAAAAATCTAATAATTTGACCCTTGTGAATTTGCATGGCATCCTAGCATACAAATGTATTTTTGCATGCATTTATATTTTTATATATTTTTATATTATATTTTACAATTTTATTAATACATTTCCTTTTATTTATATTTATATAACTTTAAAAGAAATAATATAAAACCTAATTATACATTAATTAATAACCATATATATACACACTAGTTTTAAAAGTGTAAAGTTTTTAAACCCAATTTATTTTCTATGATATACATATAGCATTTTAAATCTTAGTATTATTCAAAATTTACACACACACACACACACACACACACATATACATAAGAACAATAGAAATTAGAAGCACATGTTTTATTTGTTTGAAAAGAATAAGTTTGCAAATTTAAAATTAGAAAATCATTAAATTAATATTGCTAAAAATACCGGCTTATCACATTCCTCCGCCCTTAAATGAATTTCATCCCCGAAATTTATAAGCAAAAGATAATCCCAAAAGCTTTATATTCAAACAATCAAAGCATACATATCAGCCATATACTTACAACAAAGCAAACAATTCATTCATACAAACATTCCTAACTATCTTGACACAAATCCGGATAGGCTTTCCTAATGCTATCTAGAGTTTCCCAGGCACAACATCTGGGATCCTCGCTCCACTAAATTTTAACCAGCTTCACCAATTTGTTCCTGAGCTGCTTCTCATCTCGATCCACCATCTGGACTGGATGTGTAACCACAGTTAAGTCTTGTTCGACCTCTAAATCTTCCTGGACTGCCGTTTCAACAACTAGTGATGGGTCGCACACGTACTTCCTCAGATGAGGTACGTGAAATACGTTGTGAATTCCAGCCATCCGGTCTAGCAATTCAATCCTATAGACCAAAGCACCTATTCTCTCGAGAACACAGAAAGGTCTAATATATCTCGGGGCAAGCTTTCCCGTCGTACCAAATCCGATCGCTCCTTTTACCAAGGAAACTTTAACAAAAACCAAATCTCCGACTTCAAATTCCAATTGCCTTCTTCACTTGTCTGCATAACTCTTCTGACGATCATAGGTTGCCTTCATTCTCTTCTTGATCAGTTCAACCTTCGTAGATGCCTCTCGAATCAAATATGGACCAAGAACAAGACAATCTTCAGATTCCACCGAATAGGACAGTGATCTATAAGGTCTTTCGTACAAAGCTTCATAGTGTGCCATCTTAGTTACCTCTTGATAAGTATTATTGTACGAGAATTCTACCAAGTGCAGATTGTTCTCTCAAGATCCGCCGAATTCCAGAATACAAGCCCTTAACATATCCTCAAGATACGATCCAGCCTTTCTGTTTGATCGTCGGTCTGGGGATGATAATCTATACTTAAATTCAACCTTGTTCCCAGAGTTGTCTGCAGAGCTTCCCAAAATTTGCTGGTAAAGATTGGGCCACGGTTACTTAGTATGCTGATGGGTACTCTGTGAAACTTGACGATCTCTTTTAAGAAAATCTCTGCTAATGAAGCTACAGTTCTGGTTGCCTTAACTGGAATAAAGTGGGCGCTCTTGGTTAGCCTGTCTTCCCTCATTTCCTTTTCTGGTCCTTGGCAATCCGTCGATGAAGTCCATCGATATCATTTCCCATTTCCATTTTGGGACTTCCAGAGGATGCAACAATCCCTCAGACTTTGTAAAGATCGAGATTTTTCGTTGCCGAAAAACTGAACCTTTATGGTTTTTAAGAAGAAAGAGGTAGAAGAAGAGAGAAAAAGAGAGAAACAGAACAACAAAACAGAAAGAACAACAGAACAATATCAGAATCTCACAGTCGCAGCGGAACAACATATAATAGATAAATGAATATTCATTAAAACAAAAGAACTATACATTTTATACATTACATCACATCACATTCATTATCAGAGTGTACAACAACGAACAGCGGAAAAGAAATACTATATACAATAGATAATATACTATGCCATCCAGCTCGCCGCCAGATATCTGTAGCAAAACCTGAATCCAGAATGACCTGATAACCTAACTCTAGACTGCCCGTATAGAAATTGGTGGGCACCCAGAGTTTAGAAAGGGAACAGTAAACTCCAGGTCAGTCATGTGACTGGTGTGAGAACTAAAAACAGTTTATTCTTAAAAACAACCAAAGAAATATTTTTCTTTAAGTAAATTCGAAATGCTTTTGGAAAATGAAACTACCATAAGGCCTCCCGCCACACACACAATGCAAACGCAGACTTGGAGGAGATTTCTCCTTATGATAGTCAAAGATGCTTACTACGCAGAAATCAAATCATTTTTGATATTATTATTAGTGCATAGTGTAGAAAACAATTTCGAAAGTAGAATATAAATCTTAGCCAACATACGACCATTATCGTATGCCTACTATAGCTACTATGTTCAATAGCAGGTTACCGCCACATTCCATAGCAGGTAATACAACTAAAACCGTACAAGGCTCGTATTGTTTCTTTGGATTTCCAACAAATGGTCAGGCCAAGGAACTTCCCATTGCCACATGGAAACGCCTCTGGAATGACGTCCCGAGAACCTAACCGGATCTCTGCCAACACAAGGCCGGGTTACCCCTAACTGGGTAACAACTGACACGAATATGTCATTCCCCGATCGTAACCGATCTATATCCGAGGATCCCCGATTTCCAACAACCACAAAGTAATAAATTTGCAGTAACCACATAGGTTAAGTATCTGGGCTCCATACCATGATACCACCTCTATCCAGAAGGAATGACATACACTAAAGGGGCGCTACCCCCTAATAACCTTGCTCCATCTTTCCTGTTTTGACCATTTCCGGGGTGTGAGGCTCGATGAAGTCTCGTCCACAAAGCCACGCTTTATACAAAAGCTGCTTTGGGTCAACAAATGATCAAAGCAATGATCATCAAGATAGACGATCAAACAAATGATCCTATCACAAATGATCAATACAATGATCATTTCACAGCATCACTCAGCATGCCACACTACCAAATTGGGAGTATATCACTAATAACCATCAACTATATAACCTCTGAGCTCGTACGTCTCAGAGAAGGGTGTTAAGCTAAGAGAATAAATTCTCCGCCACCAACAGAAATATATTTGAAAGAAATCAGCTTTATATCTAAACTTGTAATGTCAGACATACAATCCATACAAGTCTGTTCCGGGCTCGAACAGAACCGAAGGCACTTACAAAGAAGTCCTTGCAATCCGGATATTCATTAATCACGTCCGGACTTCCCGTCACTAAGGGTGATAAAACCTCTATATCGGAGATCAGCCGATGCAGAGTAACTCGACGGTAATCCTTCCGTTTCCACAATTATCCGGTCTTCAACACCGGTCTTCAAATGCAATTCATAACGACGTATCACTATTCGGAATGGGATATACGACCCCATGGTCCTTTCCCGGTTAACCCGAATAGTGAGCGCTTATTTTAAAATAAGTGTGGCATTCAATTCAAGCAATCACAACAAACACTCATTTAAAGGTAAATATTGATAGTCGGTTATTTAACTATCAATAAAGATGCGCAACATCACCAGATTCCAAATAATTTCTCAAATTATTTATTTTTCCAAAAATATCTTTACAAGATATAAAATTTCCCACACCTCAAAAATAAATCAATATTTATTTTGAAACCAATCTCCCTTTTCATTTCTAAATTCCATAGTGAATTTATATTTCAAAATATCCATTGATCTATAGTTTTCAATAGAATTCAAATATTCAATTCCAATTTATCTTCAAAAAGATAAATTCTTAAAAACATTCCATTTCATATTGGAAAAGCATTTCCATACTTATTTAATAAGTAATTCACAAAATCTTATTTATTTTCAACAATTTGAAAATATTCAATATACTTAAACCATAGTTAAGTATATATCCTATTCTTTTAAGGAAAACATTCTTTTATTCACTTTTATTTGGGCCAAAATGAATGTTGCGTAAAACATCATTACGACGACCCAAAAACACTAGTATAGGGATTCGAAATTAAATAGATATATAAATCCCAATACTATATAAAAATATTTCCTTTCGGAAACCATTTACTATAACAACAGTGTTATAGTCCATCATTTCCTTATATTTTTCGAAAACGTCTATTTCAACAATGAATGTTGAAATCTATGTTTTCATTTCCCTCTATTTCTCGAAAACGTCTATTTCAACAATGAATGTTAAAACCTATGTTTTCGATACTTGATGCATTTTAAAACGTCTTTAAATCGTTTTAAATTCTATTTAAAACATCCTTTTCCCATAAGATATCCATTTTATTTAACGATATATTCACTGTTCAAAAACGTGAATATAACTCCTTTAATAAACTTTTATATTCAATTGATCAAATTCAATTGATTACGAATTTATAAACAATGTTTATAAATTCTATTCCTTTTCATAAACTTCGATTTATAAATTTCCTTTATCAATCCAATTCAAATTATATAACTCAATTTCATACCAAAGGTTCATATTATAAGTTAATTACTTATAATCCTTTTATTCACACAAATCGTTCTTTCTTAATACTTCACAAATCATAAATCTTATTACTTATAAGATTTTATCGACAGCCTTATTTTCAACATTAACAAACCCCTTTTTAAAATTCCATTATTTCGATTTATAAAATATATATTTTATAAATCTCATCTCCAAACCGTTCATGCTTTATCAAAGATTTCAATTTAACTGCCAAGACCCGATTTATAAGATAATTACTTATAAATTCTTTATTTTATAAAATCTACTCATTTTATAATCTTCACAACTTATAAATCTATGATTTTAAATGAAATCCATTTTATACATCTTCTTAACACTTTATAAACTTGTTTCATAATTCCAATAATTTTAATTTATAAATATCAATTTGTAAAACCTTTTATATAAACTGTTTATACTAATTATTCAAAAATCCTAATTTATCTATTTTATAAATCTATTTATTTTAAAATTTTCCTTTTGGTTATATTTCAAAAAAAAAAATCATAATTCCTATAACTTTAAAATCAAAATCTTAATTTATTTAAAATGAATCAAGTTCAAAAATTAAATAAAAACATATACTATGAAAAATTATTTTAAAATCCTTTACAAATTCAAAATCGTTATTTTTAACTTAAAAAAAATGGATCCGATGATGGCACAGCATCAAATGGTCAATCACGGGAACAAACATTATATATCGATATGATAGTCAACAATCATCACAATATTTATAATCAAATAAATATTTGTGAGGAATCCAGTTGGATCCCTCCAACCCGTTTCCCTGCATCCACAGATGTTAGCACAATACCAATTCCACTTCGAGGTGCAATATCGCGGTATATGGGATTTTATAAAATATTATCCGCTTACTAACGGCGCAATAGGGTCTCATCCGCTATATAATGCGGGAAATCAATCAACTGCAATATATACATATGCCAATATATATATATTGCTATATATAGATATATCCTACTATATCTAATATCACAATCAAGCAAACAATCAATCAATCAGCAAATTTTAAATATAACTATTTAAAATTTAAACTAACCCTTTTTGAGTGAGAAGTTCTCACCTTAGCTTTTAATTTGCAGTCCATTTTCCCATTCCAGCTTGATTTTCTTGATTTATACCTTATATAAACATTTTTATGCAACTGATTAATATTCGAAATAAATCGAATAATAAATTTCCGTTTAATAGATTTATTTAACTTGGCTCACGATTTGGGTTTAAACTAATAATTTATTTCCAATATAATAGTTTGAGCTAAAAAATTTCTTTAAAATCTTTTAACAACTAAAAATAATTAAATTGGTAAATGAACAGATTAATTGACATTTTAGAATTTCAATCCAACCAATATTTTAATCTCAAGCTAATGATTTTCATTTTAAACTAAAAATTTAAAATTCGAACTGATTTCCTTTAATTAAATTTGTTCAATCAAAATTTTATTTTTAACAAATTTTCCTTTTAAAATTAATTTAACTAGAAATTTTAAATTGAACTAAATTCCCCTTTTAATAGATTAATTTAACAAAAGTTTAATTCAAAACTAATTTTCCCTTACTGAATAAATTAGCTTCCCCCTTCCTGAATGTAGATATATATCTCTGTCCACAAAAAGGCTTTCCATTTTAAACTTTATATAAAACTAAATTATTTTTGTCTACACCTTACTGCATTTTGCTTGCTGTAAAAAAAAAATTCTTGCTGTTCAAAACAAAAAAGAAATCAATATAATTAATTTCTCTAGTTACCAATAAATTACCAAACTAAAATTCTTAGTAAAACTTAAATTACCTCACTCGCTGCTTCCACTGACTCGAGCACAGCGCGACGTCGTCGCCTTCAGTCGCGAAACCCTAGCAGTGATGCCTAGCTTCACCATTTGATCGAGCTTGCCGTCACCGCGACCCACTGCCACCCTTTCCAGAAATCGCGAGTTCGAGTCGCGATGCCGACCCACCTCCCTCAACTTGCAAGCATCAACGCCTGCTCGAAATACGACGCCGCTCCTCCATACCTGAACACGAAACTGCGGCCTCCACCAAGACCCCTCGACTTCCATGCCTACGCGTGCGCGAGGTGCTCGAACTCGAGCCCCCCCCCCCTTTCGATTTTTGAAGTCGCGGCCATTTATTTGTTTTTTTTTCTTTCTTCGTGAATGAATTTTGAAAGAGTGAGGGGGAAGAAATGAGGGAGACAGAATTATTATTATTATTATTATTATTATTATTTTTTCAAAGCTCGGCCATTGATTGTTTTTTTCTCTCGTTCGATTTGGAACTGAGGAGCAGAAATGAGGTTGCGTGATTTTTAAAAGGAGAGGGGAGGAAACAAAGGAACGTGGTTTAGTAGAGAGTAGGGTGGCTGGAGTACATAAATATAGGGTGGTTGATGTTGACAATTTAAATATTTAAATTCAAATTGAATTTGATTTCAATTCCAATGCGTTTACTCACCGTGTGCTCACATAACAACTCCGAAAAATACGAAATTTGAAATCCGATAATAATTCAATATTACGGACCCAATGGAACTGGTTTCGTCGAATTCCGAGACTGTACCTCGGACGGCTATTTTTAAATTCAATCTAAACGATATAAATTCGAAACGGAACGAATCACTGAAAAATTCAATTCTGAAGCTTCTGTTAACTTCAGTATTATCAATATAAATTTTACATGCGTTTGAAATATTTTTAATCAGCTTAGAATTGAAGATTCAAATTTTTATTCAACTTTCAATAGATTAAATTTTAGAATTTAATCGCCAATTTATTATGAAAATTTGGAATTCAGTTCAAACCATCATTCAAATATTTAAATAAATTAAATATTTTCAATTTAAATTGTTCAAAATTCTGGGTCGTTACAATCTTCCCCCTTAAAAGAATTTCGTCCCGAAATTGCAAGTTAGGAAGAAATGGTCCTTAACTCATCTACTATTTTTCCAATTCAAAAAGTTTTATCAACTTACTAACCTAAATCTTTTTATTAAAGATTCACTATCATTTCAACTAGCTTTCCAACTTCACTTACAAGTTTCAAACAACATTGTTTACTTTAAAATTTAAATTCAAATTTTAAACTTTCAAATTTTCTCAAAAATTTTCTAATGCTCTAAATTTTCGAAAAATTTCGCCAGCATCTCATTTGCGCGGCTCGATCGGTACGACTACAAAATGGCACCACGGCCCCTCAGAATCAAAAAGAAAAGAGAAAGCCAAGTGGCTGGAGAAGAAAATCATCAAATGTCATACTAAAATTGAAATACGTACCTTTTTATCGAGCAATTCAATTTTTTACTTCAAAATCAAAATCCCAATTCCATTTCTTTTAATATACCTGTATAACCTGCTAGTAGTAGTATCCAATTCCAACATTCAAATCATTTTGCACATTCCATTTCAAAATTTTCAATATATACTACTTATACCATCTTTAGCTTTACTATTGAAGTTATACATTCATTTCCATTCAATTTTGTTTACATTCCATATTCATATTCATCTCGAATTTACTTAAGCTATTTTACTTCAAACTCAAGTTTATTTCCTTGTAAACAATTTCCAATTTATTTACGAATGTAGCTTCATTTGTTCATCCACCATTCATTTTATCTCAATTTATTGAGTTCATTAGATTAAATTCTCAAATTTACTTTTATCCAAGTTAAATTCAATTCTAATTTGAATTCTCCTAAGTTCCCAAACTCATTTCAATTTATAGAACTCATAACCATTTTGAATTGATTCTAACTCAATTTATATCAATTTCATTTCCATTTTCATTTAATTCAATTCATTTACAAATCATATTTACTTTCATCCCTTCAATTAGTTTAGCTTACTAATTTTATTTCAAATTCATTTCATTTAACTTTTACTTAAGTCAAATTCATCACCTATCCAAGTTCATATCTCATTTTGCTTAACAAAAATTGTTTAACCACCTATCTTCTGGTTTCACTTTTATTTTCACATTTTATAAGTTATACAACTTACATTCAACAATTACTACTTGGATTTTTTTTTATTTTTTATTTTTTTTATTGGTTCACTTATACTTCTTTAATTTAACTCCATCCTTTAAGTTAAATTTATTCTACCAAGATTCAAATTGTATAAGATTTCGACTCATTTATTATTCCCATAAATATTTAAAAATAGGATTCCAGAGTCCTTTAAACCTTTCAAAACCATTTTTGAAATCAATTCAATTTTCTTTTGAATTTCCAAAACAAATCCAAATTTTTCCAAACAACTTTCATTTAAAACAATCTGGCAGCAATTCCTCTTTCGGAAACCCGAAAATGAACACCAATGATGCCATGGTCATCATCGGAATTATTTTCCAACGACCAAAAAGAGTTTAGAGCTTTTCATTCCTTTAAAAATACTTTTCAAAACCTTTTAAATTCATTTTCCAAATCAAAAAGGAATTTAATTTCTAAAATTTCCAAACTCTTTCAAAAACATTTCCAAAACTTCTCTGGAATTCTATTTATAATTATAAATCACATTTATAATTTACATTCTCAAATTTCATTTGTATATGGATTTCATTTTCTTATCTTTTTATCTAAATTTTCATATAACAATGAATTCAATTATATTTCAATTTCAATGGTAATAGTTTAATATTATTACTACCTAACAACCATGCATCCATATACTGCAATAATTTATAAAGATAATTTTCTTTATCTACAAAAATAGTTTTGGGCAAAAATTATTTCATCTACCCGATTTTTTTAAAACAATACTGTGTCGAATTGTTCTATTCAAGTGTTTAGAAACCCCTTCGATCCAGTTGTACAGACTGTGCCGACGAAGGTTCATATGCCACTCAATAAACCAATCAACACAATATAAAACAACTTTATATTCACTAACAAATACGCGCTCATATCTATTATTACACTCACACTCATTCTAGAGTACTACCGACTCTATCTCTAATGAGTAACACCCAACAGAGCAGGTTGTCACTTAACCATATTCTCTGATACCACTTGTAAAGATCGAGATTTTTCGTTGCCGAAAAACCGAACCTTTATGGTTTTTAAGAAGAAAGAGGTAGAAGAAGAGAGAAAAAGAGAGAAACAGAACAACAAAATAGAAAGAACAACAGAACAATATCAGAATCTCACAGTCGCAGCGGAACAACATATAATAGATAAATGAATATTCATTAAAACAAAAGAACTATACATTTTATACATTACATCACATTACATTCATTATCAGAGTGTACAACAACGAACAGCGGAAAAGAAATACTATATACAATAGATAATATACTATGCCATCCAGCTCGCCTCCAGATATCTGTAGCAACACCTGAATCCAGAATGACCTGATAACCTAACTCTAGACTGCCCGTGTAGAAATTGGTGGGCACCCAGAGTTTAGGAAGGGAACAATAAACTCCAGGTCAGTCATGTGACTGGTGTGAGAACTAAAAACAGTTTATTCTTAAAAACAACCAAAGAAATATTTTTCTTTAAGTAAATTTGAAATGCTTTTGGAAAATGAAACTACCATAAGGCCTCCCGCCACACACACAATGCAAACGCAGACTTGGAGGAGATTTCTCCTTATGATAGTAAAAGATGCTTACTACGCAGAAATCAAATCATTTTTGATATTATTATCAGTGCATAGTGTAGAAAACAATTTCGAAAGTAGAATATAAATCTTAGCCAACATACGACCATTATCGTATGCCTACTATAGCTACTATGTTCAATAGCAGGTTACCGCCACATTCCATAGCTGGTAATACAACTAAAACCGTACAAGGCTCGTATTGTTTCTTTGGATTTCCAACAAATGGTCAGGCCAAGGAACTTCCCATCGCCATATGGAAACGCCTCTGGAATGACGTCCCGAGAACCTAACCGGATCTCTGCCAACACAAGGCCGGGTTACCCTAACTGGGTAACAACTGACATGAATATGTCATTCCCCGATCGTAACCGATCTATATCCGAGGATCCCCGATTTCCAACAACCACAAAGTAATAAATTTGCAGTAACCACATAGGTTAAGTATCTGGGCTCCATACCATGATACCATCTCTATCTAGAAGGAATGACATACACTAAAGGGGCGCTACCCCCTAATAACCTTGCTCCATCTTTCCTGTTTTGACCATTTCCGGGGTGTGAGGCTCGATGAAGTCTCGTCCACAAAGCCACGCTTTATACAAAAGCTGCTTTGGATCAACAAATGATCAAAGCAATGATCATCAAGATAGACGATCAAACAAATGATCCTATCACAAATGATCAATACAATGATCATTTCACAGCATCACTCAGCATGCCACACTACCAAATTGGGAGTATATCACTAATAACCATCAACTATATAACCTCTGAGCTCGTACGTCTCAGAGAAGGGTGTTAAGCTAAGAGAATAAATTCTCCGCCACCAACAGAAATATATTTGAAAGAAATCAGCTTTATATCTCAACTTGTAATGTCAGACATACAATCCATACAAGTCTGTTCCAGGCTCGAACAGAACCGAAGGCACTTACAAAGAAGTCCTTGCAATCCGGATATTCATTAATCACGTCCGGACTTCCCGTCACTAAGGGTGATAAAACCTCTGTATCGGAGATCAGCCGATGCAGAATAACTCGACGGTAATCCTTCCGTTTTCACAATTATCCGGTCTTCAACACCGGTCTTCAAATGCAATTCATAACGACGTATCACTATTCGGAATGGGTTATACGACCCCATGGTCCTTTCCCGGTTAACCCGAATAGTGAGCGCTTATTTTAAAATAAGTGTGGCATTCAATTCAAGCAATCACAACAAATACTCATTTAAAGGTAAATATTGATAGTCGGTTATTTAACTATCAATAAAGATGCGCAACATCACCAAATTCTAAATAATTTCTCAAATTATTTATTTTTCCAAAAATATATTTACAAGATATAAAATTTCCCACACCTCAAAAATAAATCAATATTTATTTTGAAACCAATCTCCCTTTTCATTTCTAAATTCCATAGTGAATTTATATTTCAAAATATCCATTGATCTACAGTTTTCAATAGAATTCAAATATTCAATTCCAATTTATCTTCAAAAAGATAAATTCTTAAAAACATTCCATTTCATATTGGAAAAGCATTTCCATACTTATTTAATAAGTAATTCACAAAATCTTATTTATTTTCAACAATTTGAAAATATTCAATATACTTAAACCATAGTTAAGTATATATCCCATTCTTTTAAGGAAAACATTCTTTTATTCACTTTTATTTGGGTCAAAACGAATGTTGCGTAAAACATCGTTACGACGACCCAAAAACACTAGTATAGGGATTCGAAATTAAATAGATATATAAATCCCAATACTATATAAAAATATTTCCTTTCGGAAACCATTTACTATAACAACAGTGTTATAGTCCATCATTTCCTTATTTTTTTCGAAAACGTCTATTTCAACAATGAATGTTGAAATCTATGTTTTCATTTCCCTCTATTTCTCGAAAACGTCTATTTCAACAATGAATGTTGAAATCTATGTTTTCGATACTTGATGCATTTTAAAATGTCTTTAAATCGTTTTAAATTCTATTTAAAACATCCTTTTCCCAAAAGATATCCATTTTATTTAACGATATATCACTGTTCAAAAACGTGAATGTAACTCCTTTAATAAATTTTTATATTCAATTGATCAAATTCAATTGATTACGAATTTATAAACAATGTTTATAAATTCTATTCCTTTTCATAAACTTCGATTTATAAATTTCCTTTATCAATCCAATTTAAATTATATAACTCAATTTCATACCAAAGGTTCATATTATAAGTTAATTACTTATAATCCTTTTATTCACAAAAATCGTTCTTTCTTAATACTTCACAAATCATAAATCTTATTACTTATAAGATTTTATCTACAGCCTTATTTTCAACATTAACAAACCCCTTTTTAAAATTCCATTATTTCGATTTATAAAATATATATTTTATAAATCTCATCTCCAAACCGTTCATGCTTTATCAAAGATTTCAATTTAACTGCCAAGACCCGATTTATAAGATAATTACTTATAAATTCTTTATTTTATAAAATCTACTCATTTTATAATCTTCACAACTTATAAATCTATGATTTTAAATGAAATCCATTTTATACATCTTCTTAACACTTTATAAACTTGTTTCATAATTCCAATAATTTTAATTTATAAATATCAATTTGTAAAACCTTTTATATAAACTGTTTATACTAATTATTCAAAAATCCCAATTTATCTATTTTATAAATCTATTTATTTTAAAATTTTCCTTTTGGTTATATTTCATAAAAAAAAAATCATAATTCCTATAACTTTAAAATCAAAATCTTAATTTATTTAAAATGAATCAAGTTCAAAAATTAAATAAAAACATATACTTTGAAAAATTATTTTAAAATCCTTTACAAATTCAAAATCGTTATTTTTAACTTAAAAAAAATGAATCCGATGATGCCACAGCATCAAATGGTCAATCACGGGAACAAACATCATATATCGATATGATAGTAAACAATCATCACAATATTTATAATCAAATAAATATTTGTGAGGAATCCAGTTGGATCCCTCCAACCTGTTTCCCTGCATCCACAGATGTTAGCACAATACCAATTCCACTTCGAGGTGGAATATCGCGGTATATGAGATTTTATAAAATATTATCCGCTTACTAACGGCGCAATAGGGTCTCATCCGCTATATAATGCGGGAAATCAATCAACTGCAATATATACATATGCCAATATATATATATATATATATATATTGCTATATATAGATATATCATTCTATATCTAATATCACAATCAAGAAAACAATCAATCAATCAGCAAATTTTAAATATAACTATTTAAAATTTAAAATAACCCTTTTTGAGTGAGAAGTTCTCACCTTAGCTTTTAATTTGCAGTCCATTTTCCCATTCCAGCTTGATTTTCTTGATTTATACCTTATATAAACATTTTTATGCAACTGATTAATATTCGAAATAAATCGAATGATAAATTTCCGTTTAATAGATTTATTTAACTTGGCTCACGATTTGGGTTTAAACTAATAATTTATTTCCAATATAATAGTTTGAACTAAAAATTTTCTTTAAAATCTTTTAAAAACTAAAAATAATTAAATTGGTAAATGAACAAATTAATTTACATTATAGAATTTCAATCCAACCAATATTTTAATCTCAAGCTAATGATTTTCATTTTAAACTAAGAATTTAAAATTCGAACTGATTTCCTTTAATTAAATTTGTTCAATCAAAATTTTATTTTTAACAAATTCTCCTTTTAAAATTAATTTAACTAGAAATTTTAAATTGAACTAAATTCCCTTTTTAATAGATTAATTTAACAAAAGTTTAATTCAAAACTAATTTTCCCTTACTGAATAAATTAGCTTCCCCCTTCCTGAATGTAGATATATATCTCTGTCCACAAAAAGGCTTTCCATTTTAAACTTTATATAAAACTAAATTATTTTTGTCTACACCTTACTGCATTTTGCTTGCTGTAAAAAAAAATTTCTTGCTGTTCAAAACAAAAAAGAAATCAATATAATTAATTTATCTAATTACCAATAAATTACCAAACTAAAATTCTTAGTAAAACTTAAATTACCTCACTCGCTGCTTCCACTGACTCGAGCACAGCGCGACGCCGTCGCCTTCAGTCGCGAAACCCTAGCCGCGATGCCTAGCTTCACCGTTTGATCGAGCTTGCCATCACCGCGACCCACTGCCACCCTTTCCAGAAATCGCGAGTTCGAGTCGCGATGCCGACCCACCTCCCTCAACTTGCAAGCATCAACGCGTGCTCGAAATACGACGCCACTCCTCCATACCTGAACACGAAACTGCGGCCTCCACCAAGACCCCTCGACTTCCATGCCTACGCGTGCGCGAGGCGCTCGAACTCGAGCCCCCCCTTTCGATTTTTGAAGTCGCGTCCATTTATTTGTTTTTTTCTTTCTTTCTTCGTGAATGAATTTTGAAAGAGGGAGGGGGAAGAAATGAGGGAGACAGAATTATTATTATTATTATTATTTTCAAAGCTCGGCCATCGATTGTTTTTTTTTCTCGTTCGATTTGGAACTGAGGAGCAGAAATGAGGTTGCGTGATTTTTAAAAGGAGAGGGGAGGAGACAAAGGAACGTGGTTTATCAGAGAGTAGGGTGGCTGGAGTACGTAAATATAGGGTGGTTGATGTTGACAATTTAAATATTTAAATTCAAATTGAATTTGATTTCAATTCCAATGCGTTTACTCACCATGTGCTCACATAACAACTCCGAAAAATACGAAATTTGAAATCCAATAATAATTCAATATTACGGACCCAATGGAACTGGTTTCGTCGAATTCCGAGATTGTGCCTCGGACGGCTATTTTTAAATTCAATCTAAACGATATAAATTCGAAACGGAACGAATCACTGAAAAATTCAATTCTGAAGCTTCTGTTAACTTCAGTATTATCAATATAAATTTTACATGCGTTTGAAATATTTTTAATCAGCTTAGTATTGAAGATTCAAATTTTTATTCAACTTTCAATAGATTAAATTTTAGAATTTAATCGCCAATTTATTATGAAAAATTGGAATTCAGTTCAAACCATCATTCAAGTATTTAAAATAAATTAAATATTTTCAATTTAAATTGTTCAAAATTCTGGGTCGTTACAGACTTCTGCTAATCACCCTTCACTTGTTGATAGATCGCACATCCATTGACGAAGGTAGCAATATCCTTCTTTATTCTCGGCCACCAGAAAGCTCTCTTCATATCCTTATACATCTTTGAGATCCTTGGATAGATACTCAAACTAGAGCGATGACTCTCTGAGAAAACTTCTTGCCTAAGATCCTTGATATTTGGAACATAAATTCTCCCGTTGATCCTCAAAGTTCCTTGGTCATCGATCTTGAAACTGGTGTACTGTCCATTCTTAACTTTCCTAATGATTGCTCTCAACCTTCTATCCGTTCCTTGCTTACTTGTAATCTTTTCAAGTAGAGACGGAGTAACCTCCAGTACGGCCAAAACTGCGTTTCTACTCAAAGCATCAACCACTACATTTGCTTTCCCCGGAGTATATAATGAATGTCCAGATCATATGATGTAAAAATTCCACCCTTCTCTTCTGCCTCAAATTCATATCTTTCTGGGAGAAAAAATATTTCAAGGGTTTATGATCGGTGAAAATCTCGAACTTCTCACCCAACGGATAATGTCTCCACATCTCCAGAGCAAAGACGATGGCCATCAATTCCAAATCATGCGTAGCATAGTTCTTCTTATGCGGCTTCAACAGCCTACTAGCGTATGCAATCACTCTTCCATTCTGCATCAATACAGCACCAAGCCCTACTCCATAATCATCGGTGTAGACTTTGAACTTACTCTTTCCATCTGGAATAACCAAAACAGGTGCACTAGTCAACCTTGCCTTCAGATCTAGAAATGCCTCTTAACACTTAGGAGTCTATTTAAACTTTGCTCCTTTTCTAGTTAGTTTGGTCAAGTGAGAAGAAATCTTAGAGTAATCCCAGATAAATTTCCTGTAGTAACCCGCCAAACCAAGAAAACTGCGAACTTCTGTACGAGTCTACAGATGCTTCCATTCTTGAGCAGCTGCTACCTTGGCTCGATCCACGCAAATACCTTCTCCAGATGCGATGTACCCTAAAAATCTTACTTTCGACTTCTAGAAATGACACTTAGAAAATTTAGCTTTCAGGACTTGCCTCCTCAATGTCTCAAATACTATCTCCAAATGACGCTTATGCTATTCCTCTGATTTGAAGTAGATGAGAATGTCGTCGATGAACACGAGCACAAACTTGTTCATCTCATCCCAGAAGACATGGTTCATCAGATCCACAAAATAAGCTGGAGCATTGGTTAGCCCAAAAGACATAACCAGCCACTCATAAAAACAGTTGGGTCCTCTAAAAGCAGTCAAGGGTATATTGTCTTTAGCTACCCTTAGCTTGTGAAAACCCAAAGCTAAATCCAATTGGGAGAAAACAGAAGCTCCATGATGTTGATCAAAAAGATCTTCAATATGAGGCAAGGTGTACTTATTCCTAATAGTCACCTTATTCAACTCCCGTTAATCTACACAAAATCTTAATGACCCATCCGATTTGGTTACAAAACTACAACAGAACCCCAACTAGAATGACTAGGCCTGATCAATCTTCTCACCAAGAAATCTTGAATCTACTTCACCAATTCCTCTCTCTAGGAGCCATCCTTCTACTTGGTTTAACCACCGTTATCGCTCCTGGAACTAAGTTGGTACAGAACTCAATCTCCCGATGCAGGGGAAAACCTTTGACTTCTTTGAAGACGTCTAGAAAGTCTCAGACAACTTCGATGGATCCTACTTCTTCTTGCGATGCCTCGATCCCATGCAAAAGACTACCCAAGTGGATTCCTGAACTATCGCAAGTCACTTTTGTAATTCTTCCTAGTTCGTTTCCAATGACACAGTTCTCTCTTCACAAATCAGAATAGCCTTATGCTTGTCTAACCAATCCATTCCCAAAATAAGGTCAAATCCTATAAAATCCAATACAAATGGGTCGCAGGGGTACCGCCCGTCACAATACCTGGACTAGATCAGCGTACCGAGGATCCACCCTGATCCCCTACAACACAAGACCGGAGCTACCCCTTACTGGATAGTCTGAATTAAAATCACTCGGAGGTTGGGATCAACAACCGCTCACATAGCCGAAATAAAGGGACATCTAGACGGTGATGACCTTACCCTAATTGGTTGCTAGCCACTTAGCCTTGCATGCACCTCCCCTGTTTTAGCCATTCCTGATTGATGAGGTCGAGGCTATGCGTTTCCTTTTTAGCACACATTCACTTAGAATACTCACCGTCCTCCGGACGATGTTCTGATTGTATTCATCCATACAAGTCCGTTCTGGGTTCGAACGGAACCGAAGGCACTACTCCTACTACATCCATTTTGGAATCACCCTCAGGATTAGTAGCAATTAGCCCTTGCACTTCACTGCTCCATCTTCGACTCCAAGCTCTTGACTTCCTCATGAAAACGTTCAAACCAGATCGAAGTGGTTTTCGAAAAATTAAACCCGATCCCAATCTCTTTGAAACGTTCAATGCATTGGCCGGTATTGATAGTCGGTCATTTAGCTATCAAATAACATTCACAAATAACCATCAGACCTTAATAAATTCCCAAACTATTTATTTCAAAATATCTTCACAAGATATTTTCCACACTTTAATTCCTTTGAAAATAGTCTTCAATCACGTTTTCTTTCACGGAAATAAATTCCCACCCAACTGTTCCATTTTCCTTGAATAATCACCAAGTCTTAATACTTTAGATTTTAAAACAATTTAATACACATTATCCAAAAATATGTACTTAAACATTTTAAAATAAAACTATTTAAAACATTTAAATTAAAATTAATGAAAAGACTTATTCAAAATAATGATTATGAGATACTATAAAATTTTCCAATAAAACTTAAGCCAAAAACTACCTTTTCATTTTTAAAATAAAACTATTCTGTAAGGTATAAATATTTAATAGCTATCCTTTACATCAAAATACTAATTTAACCTTTAAAAATAATTGCTACTATAATTAAAATAAATATTTGCTTTAGCAAATTTTAAAATAATTATTCTTCTAAAAAAAACTCTTTCAAAACCACTTTTAAAACTTTTAATCTATACTTAAAAACTCCTTTAAAGTTTACTTGGCTTTTCAGGAAATACACTTTTTATCCCAATACATAGCCCATCAAATCGTTTATAAATCCTTCCCGATTTATCCAATTTGATTTACATCTCAATCCCATAAAATATATTTTTCACACTTTTAAAGATAAACCACTATTTATTTTTAAAACAAATCACCCTTTCCTTATAAATTTCTTTCAACACTTTCAAAATAAAACCACTATTAAATTCAGTTTTAACACTTCTATTATCTTTAGTATTACCAATATAAATTTTACAAGCCTTTGAGTTTTAAAACCAAACCCAGTTTTGCAACAATTACCAATTCAAAATTTTCGGGCAGCAATTCTTCCGTTGGAAACTTGAAAATGAACATCGATGATGCTGCTGTCATCGACGTAGTTATTTTCCAATGACCGAAGAGAATTTCAGTGCTTTTCTCTTTAAAAACCCTATTCATTCCATTCTATATATTTTTAAAACACCAAAATATATATATATTCATACAAACCATAACATTCAATAATTTACCATTTAATAAATTAAATTGACCAATAATTTAATTTAAACTAATCATTTGCTTTTAAACTAATAAATTGATTTTAAAATAATTTCCTTAAAATAAATAGATTTCTAGTAATAGAAATATTTAAATAGGTTAATTAAACAAATTAGTTTCCATAATACATCATTTTTAAAAATACTAGCAAGTTTAAAATATTTCCCTACTTATATTTTAAACTAACCTAGAATTTTTGGCAATATTAATTTGATGATCTTCTAATATAATTATTTAAATCGGCAAATTTATACTTTCAAAACAAAAAAAAAATATGTTTTCTAATTATAATATATATATATATATATATATATATTGTGGACAGGAAGCTATGGTTTGAATTCAATGTGATAATTCTGAAAGAATATTTAAAGGTAAATTAAATACTTTTAAAATACTAAAGATAAATAATTATTAATTAAAAGTATAGTAGCTTAAGCTTAAAATAAGATTTAATAAAAGGTTTAATATACTTTCTTTAAGTTATACATAAGATCAACATAATTAGTAAAAGTATAAATATAAAAACATAAATAAATATAAAACTTATAGAAAATATAATATAATAACATATTAAAACATAAAAAACATGCATTTAACAAGTGTAAGCTAAGTATAACATGTAAATTCACAAGTGCCAAATTGTTATAAAAAAATCATTTTTAAAAAATTAATAAAAAAAGGGTATACATTCTTATATATTCATCTCTATTCTTTCTCTTTTCATTTTTCTTTCATCTTTTAGAAACCTGAGAAGCCAAAAGCAGAGAAATAAAACAACTAAACTAAACAAACAACTCCTAAAAATTTCAAACTAAAGCTAAGCAATTCAAGACTCAAGATTCAACATAACTAAAACAAACAGATCTACAGCAGATCAAAATCAAGAACAGATTCCAGTTGTCAAACAATTTCCAGATTTTCAAAAAAAGGCTCTGTTCTCTGGTTAACAAATATACAACGAGTAAACAGATCTTTTAAAAGATAAAACCTCTTTATTTACTTGTGCACGTGATGATGGTTGATAGTAATGACTTGTTTATTGTTGCATGAATGTAGAATATGCTTGCATGTATATAAATCTGAAGTTGATTGTGTGCATGTCAATATATGTCTCTGTTTTTTATTTAACAGGCTAAATATGTTCAAAAATTCAAATTTTTTTCTCTAATCTTTTATAGGCTATGATGTATAAAGGTGTCATGTTTGATTAATAAATCTTGTTTTTAAGTGTAATTGATTAGAGTTTTACTGGAAAAATAGAAATTACAATAGAAATGTAAAATATCAGAAAAACCAACCATTTTAATTTCAAGCTTCATCTTTGTAATATGATTTGTTATTCAAAGTTATGATTTTTAATACAAAAATCAAGATTTTTAAGTTTGTAATTGGGTAGGATTTTTGGGTTGAATGGGAATCATATTTTGGGTGATCTCTGGCGATCGGCGAATGATGGAGGGTCGTGATCATTGTTGGAGGTAGCTTGAGGGTAGAGGGTCTTAAGAAAAATGGTCTTTGGGTTTATAGTGCATCGTGGTGGCATGTTGACGTCATAGTAGGGTTTTAGACCCAAGATTGGTCGATGTCGAATTCTAGGCCAGTGCGTCGTCGTCGATGGATCAGACTCGATCGAAGCAAGGGGGATAGAAGCGTGGTCTACGGTGAAGCTTTGGACGGGGTATCGAAACTTCTGGTGAATGGAGGTGGCAAGGTGAGGTGGTTGCTGGTGATGGGTTCGTTCCAATGGGTCTTCATGTAAGTTCGTTTTCGATTTTGGAGGTCGTTACGAATTCTGGTGGTCAGAATCGAGGGGGAAGGTCGAAGTCGACTTGTTGGCGATGGCATCGGTGGTCGAAACGTCGGCGTTCGTCTGTGCATGTGCACGAGTGTCAATTTTATTTGTAGGTCGGGGTTGGTTACTGTAGGATTTGAGAAGAAGGCAGAGCCTCGGGTGGGACTCCGGGGTGACATCGGGTTGCACGCGAGAAGAAGAGAAGAGAGAACGTCTGGTAGATAAAGTCTTGTCTCGGGTTTGAGTAGGGGGAAGCACGGGTAAGTCTCGGGTTTTCTGAAGTGTATCAACAGTTTTTTTATAAAAAAGTTAAAACCAACAAGTTTTACTTAAAACAATTTTTAACCCACTTCTTTAAATAATAAATGTTTTGCTTAAGTGTTAAATTAGTTAAAGGTAATATAATAATATTTTTTTACTTAAATTAATTAAGTTTAAAGCATTATTATGTGTCCATTATTTTAAATTAATTCTTAAGTTTATTTAAATAAATTAAATAGTGTAACTAAGTAGTTGATTATAGAAGGTGAGATGCTTTCAACTATTAATTAACTTAAAGATCCTAGTTATTTTATATGTTAAAAATAAATTAATTCCAAAGGCTATTAAATAAACTTAAATTATAATTAAGTAAAATGATTATGATAAATGGGTTTAACTTTTAATTAATTAAGGTCTCAAGTACATATTAAATGATAATTAATTAATTCTTATAATTAATTAAAATAATTATAAATGATTTGTAATTAATTAACAACAATTAAGTAGGATTATAAGTAATTAATTTATTTGGTGTAAATTAAATTAATTATAAATTATGTGCTTAATTAATCTTGCTTATGGATGATTAATTATATTGAATGTTTGGATTGATTAATATCTCTAGTCTGTTAACTTGCAATGTTCTGTGATATGAAATGCTTGGATTGAGCTGTTGATAAATGTGAGTTATTTATCTATGATGAATTGCTATGTGAATATAATATTCTAAATTGAATTAAATTGTTTACCTTAAACAATTTGGCCTTAAAAAACGACGTTTGGATTTCGATGAGACCGGGATCAGATATCAATTTGTTATCCGAAAACCACATCGATCCAAATTAAGCAATAGGTCGTGAAACCTTAAATGAAGATCGCTTCATTCAGAATGCAAGGGCTATTTGTCGTTAACTCAGAGGGTGATTCCAAAATGAGCATAACAGAGATGGTGCCTTCGGTTTCATTTGGACCCGGAACGGACTTGTATGGATGAATGCTATCAGACCATCGTCAACGGAGGACGATGAGCATCCAAGATGTGTGTGCTATAAAGATAATCATAGTCTCAAGCCCCATCAACCAGGAATGGCTAAAACAAGGGAGGTGCAACAAGGCTAAGTGGGTAGCACCCAAGTAGGATAAGATTTTCCCCTGTCTAGAGGTCCCTTTTATTCGGCAGTGTGGGCGGTTGTTGGCCACAACCGCGAGGTTGTCTTATTCGGACTATCTAGTAAGGGGTAGCTCCGGTCTTGTGTTGCAGGGGATCAGGGTGGATCCTTGGTACGGTGATCTAGACCATGTACCGTGACGGGCGATATCCCAATAGCCCTGCCATTGTATGGAATCCAATCTCCAATAAGTGACCTAGGACTTGATTGTTACCTATTATGCTAGAATTTAATGAATGTAACAATTTCGGCTACATGAATAATTTATTTGAAAACCCTAGACACTATTATAATATAATCAGATTTCCTACCAAATGTTTTGGTTATCGTAAGGGAAAAACTTGTCCGTGTTTATTTGCAGAGAGTCTTACGTGATACCTTTGATTTCAACATGATTTTTCAAGTTAAACAACTAAAATCGTTTACTCACACCAGACCCATGTCTGACCTAGAGTTTACCTTTTGTTTTTCTTAAACTCTTGGGTACTCAAATTTTTATGAGTAGCCAAGTGATCAGGTTAGCATGACGTATTTTGGAAAAGGCTTGGAGCAGGAGACTTGGCGTATCTATATATCTATTCTGTTGTGTTAGTATCATCTGTTGTTTTGGGATGTAATGAATAGGCAGGTCTTCACGACTGTCTAATGTAATGTTGTGTAACTGAATGACTCTGATGTATGCTGAATATTATGCAATATCTATGTGATGTAATATATTTTTTCGTTCCGCTGTGAGATTCAGATATTTTTTAGTTCTTTCTTTCTATCTATTTTCGTTTCTACCTATTTCTTTCTAATTTACAATATGTCTTTCTATGGAATGAAAGACGGGTCGTCACAGTTGGTATCAGAGCACTGGGTTGAGATAATACGTAGGCTTTTTGGGTCAATATTCATCAAAAGAGAGCGTATTGTAATTTTTTTATATATACATATCTATATACCTATCTAATTGTTGGGTTACCTTTCCAGGTTGCCAACATGAGTTCTAGAGGAAGAAGAGGTAGAGGTGTGAGTAGCACAAAGACCACGAATGGAAGAGGTTCGAATGCTGAAGAAGGAAGGGTAGATGGCGAGGCTGTAAACCCAATACCGCCTCAAGTATGTTTTGCAGTGTTGTGTAAGGACTTTACCCATCTCGGAGGAAAGCCTTTTAAGGGTACATAGTCCATCATTGAAGTTCAAGCTCTGTTGCACTCGTATGAGCGGATTTTCAAGAGTTTGGATCTGTCAGATGAGAAAAAGCGTGTGATGGCATCACGACAACTTCAAGAAGGAGTAGTTGCATGGTGGGATGCAGTTACCATGAATATTTCCAAGGATGATATTTCTTGGAGAAAGTTCAAGGAAGTGTTTGAAGAACAGTTTATGCCTATCGTTGGGAAGACTCGACTTTATAGAAATTTTCTAGGTTTAAATTGAATAAAACATTTTTAAATTTGATTCTATCACTTTTATATTTTCAGTATCATTATTACAAATTTTATAAGTCTTTAAAATATTTTTACCTAGCTTGAAATTCTAGATTTCATATTTTACTCAATTCCCAAATTTTAAATCCAATTATTTAAATTATCCCCCAATTTTAGATATTTGAAAATGGAATATTTAATTGATTTTAAATGTTTAAAAGGTTAATTTTGACTTAGATTTCAAATATCATTAATTATGGGATAATTTAAATAATTGGATTTAAAATTTAGGAATTGGGTAAAATATGAAATCTAGAATTTCAGGCTTGTTAAAAATATTTTAAAGACTTGTAAAATTTGTAATAATGATACTGAAAATATTAAAAGTGATAGAATCAAATTTAAATGTGTTCTGTAAATCAGTCGTTACATTTGGTATCAGAGCACCGTCAGGTGGACGGTGAGCATTCTAAGTGAATGCGTGCTAAAAAGGTAACGCATAGCCTCGAGCCTCATCAACCAGGAATGGCTAAAACAGGGGAGGTGCACGCAAGGCTAAGTGGCTAGCAACCAATTAGGGTAAGGTCATCCCTGTCTAGATGTACCTTTTATTCGGCTATGTGGGTGGTTGCTGATCCCAACCACGGGGTGATCTTATTCGGACTATCCAATAAGGGATAGCTCCGGTCTTGTGTAGCAGGGGATCTGGGTGGATCCTCGGTACGGTGATCTAGACTACGTACTGTGACGGGTAGTACCCCAGTAGCCCTGCCATTGATGGAAATCCAATCACCAATAAGTGCCTTCAGACTTGTTTGTATGCCTATTATGCTGGAATTTAATGAATGTAACAATTTCGGCTATTTGAATAAGTATTTGTATATAGACACTATTATAATATCAGAGGATTTGATAATAAATGTTTTGGCTGTCGTTAGGTAAAAACCCGGCATGTTAATTTGTGGCGTGGTCCTACGAGATACCTTTGATTTTTAAAGGATTTTGGAAACATTAATAATCTAATTGAGTGTGATTTCTCACGCTGGTTTTCCAGACCGACTCGGGTGAGCTCGGATCAGACTGAGTATTATAGATACAGAAAAGGTTGCTGTGGAGCTCAGGAGACAAGCTGGACGACGAGACGTATCACACGTACTTGATGTATTTTTCGATGTGTTGTATAAGCTGCGAATTCAGTTTTGTGGGGACAAGTTAATATAACTGTCCATTATTTTGCTATTGATTGTGTTGTACCCTGATGACGTAATGTACAAAACAGATACGGTTCTTTTTGTATAAAGATCAGTCATTTTACTATTATGTATTATTCCGTTGCGATTGTGAGATTCTGATATTGTTTTCTATTTTCTTCTTCTACCTCCTTCTTCTTTAACCTTAATGGTTCGGTTTTCCAGCATTCGATTGTTCGAAATTGATACTGTGGATGCATTGACGTCAATTTTCGAGCGTTGAAAAATCGGTTCATTACATTTCGCGATTTTGATTTCGACTTCCTAATCTTCGATCGCAAGCTGCTCGCGATTTCCAATTCAAAATCAAATTCGATTTCGTTCGGCTTTCATTCCTTTTAGAAAAAAATAGGGCAATTTTTGAATAAATGGAAATGAATGAATTTTAAGTGCTTAAGTGGTATTGTTTAAAAACTAAAGAATTTATTTTTAAATTCAAGTTTTAAATGGTTTGGAAAGAAACAAAAGAAGAATTTTAAAAATAAAAATGAATTGGTATTTTCAATTTAAATAAGATTTTAAATCATAATAAAGAAGTTAAATCTAAAATTAATGGGTTTTGAAATAAAATTGAGTAAGTAAAGGAATTTATTTTAAAATGGAGTAAATTTTGGAAATCGATTTGAAAATTCATTAAGCGTTTGAAACTGTGATTTAAAAGGGGAATAAGACTATGGAATTTATAAACTAGGTTTATAAAGTGAAATAAGATACCAATGGATATTTGAAAGTATAAATTCACGGTGAGAATTTATAAAGGAATGGGTAATTTATTTTAAAATAAATAAATTGTGGTTTTATTTTTAAAGGTATGGGAAAGAAATTTACGGGTTTGAGACGTAAATTAAATTGGGGAAAATCGAGAAGGATATATTAACTAATTAAATGGACTATTTTGAAATGGAAAGTGTATTTCCCTGAAAAGCTAAGTACATTTTCAGAACAGATTTTTAAGTATAAGTTAAGAGTTTTAAAGTTGTTTAAAAAAAAAGAATGTTTTGAGAAATTATTATTTAAGTTTTTTAAAATTTTAAAGGTAAATGTTTATTAAGTTAGTTATAACAGTAATTGTTTTAAAGGTTAAATTGGTATTATGATTTAATTGATAATTAATGACATTCTATTTTATAAAGTAGCTTTATTTTAAAAAGTAGTTTGGCTAAAGTTTTTATTTGAGAAATTGGTATAGAATTTCATAACTTTTATTTTGAATAAAGTGTTTTAAATAGTTTTATTTAAAAATGTTTTAAAGTATATAATTTTGAATAAAGTGATTTAAATTATTTAAAAATCTTAAGTATTAAAACTTGGTGATTTTCAAGGGAAATAAAACAATTATTTGGAAATTTATTAGATTTCCGCGAGAGAAAAAGTGATCTGAAAACTATTTTCAAAGGGTTGAAGTGTAGAAAAATATCTTGCGAAGATATTTTGAAATAAATAATTTGGAAAGTTATCAAGGCCTGATGGTTGTTTGTGGAAGTTATATGATAGTTAAATAACCGACTATCAAAATTGGTCAATGCGTTAATCGTTTCGAAGAGACCGAGATCGAGATTAATTTTTAGAAAACCACTTCGATCCGGTTTGAACTTTTTCATGAGGATGACAAGAGCTTGGAGTCGAGGATGGAGCAGTGAAGTGCAAGGGCTAATCGCTACTAATCCTAAGGCTGATACCAAAATGGATGTAGTAGGAGTTGTTCCTTCGATTCCGTTCGAACCCGGAACGGACTTGTATGGATGAATGCTATCAGAACATCGTCAGAAGGGCGATGATTATTCTAAGTGAGATGTGTTCTAAAGAGGTAACGCATAGCCTCGAGCCTCATCAACGGGGAATGGCTAAAACATGGGAGCTGCATGCAAGCTAAGTGGCTAGCAACCAATTAACGTAACATCATCCCTGTCTAAATGTCCATTTTTATTCGGCTATGTGGGCGGTTGCTGATTCCAACCGCGGGGTGATCTTATTCGGAATATCCAACAAGGGTAGCTCCGGTCTTGTGTAGTAGGGGATTAGGGTGGATCCTCGTTACGGTGATTTAGACCACATACTATGACGGGCGGTACCCCAGTAGCCCTGCCATTGATGGAAACCCAATCTCCAATAAGTCCTTTTGGACTTGTTTGTATACCTATTATGTTGGAATTTAATGAATGTAACAATTTCGGCTATTTGAATGAGTATTTGTATATGACACTGCTATAGTATCAGAGGATTTGATAAGAAATGTTTTGCTTATTGTAAGTAAAAACTCGGCATGTTTATTTGCGGCGTAGTCTTACGAGATACCTTGATTTCATAGGATTTTGAAAACTTTAATAGTCTAACTGAGTGTGTTTTATCACGCTAGTTTTCCAGACTGACTCGGGTATTGTTTTATTATAATGTTCGGGTCAGACAGGGTATTATAGAATACATGATATGATGCTGTGGGACTTAGGAGGACGAGCTGGATGACGAGGCATATTTCCGTAGATTTATATTCCGTTGTGCAGTGTAAGCTGTATATTCAGCTTGGGAGGACAAGTTATTATAACTGTCCTGAATTGTGTTAATGATTTTGTTGTACTCTGATGATGTAATATATATAACAGATACAGTTCTTTTACATAAAGATTCAGCCATTTATCTATTATATATTGTTCTGCTGTGTTTGTGAGATTCTAATGTTGTTTTCTATTTCTTCTTCTACCTCCTTCTTTTTTAACCCTAATGGTTCGTTTTTCCAGCATTCGATTGTTCGACACTTAATACAGTGGACATATTGATGACGATTTTCGGGCGTCGAAAAATCGAGTCGTTACATTATCTGTTTTATACATTGCATCATCAGAGTACAACACAATAAATAGCAAAATACTAGACAGTTATTTAACTTGTCCCCACAAACTGAATACACAACATATACAGCTCAACGGGATATACATCAAGTATGTGTGATACGTCTCGCCATCTAGCTCGTCTTCTGAGCTCCGCAACATCTTATCCTGCATTTATAATACTCGGTTTGACCCGAGTATTATAATAAAATAACACCCGAGTCAGTCTGGAAAACCAACGTGAGAAAAATACACTCAATTTAATTATTAAAGTTACAAAATCCTTTGAAAACAAAGGTATCTCGTAAGACCACGCCACAAATAAACATGTAGGATTTTTATCTTACGATAACCAAAACATTTCTTATCAAAATCCTCTGATATTATAATAGTGTCTAAGTACAAATATTATTTCAAATAGCCGATATTGTCACATTCATTAAATTCCAGCAATTACTAGGATCTATAATCAAAACTGTAAAGGGCACGTAGAGAGAATGGATTTCCATCAATGGCAGGGCTACTGGGGTACCGCCAGTCACAGTACGTGGTCTAGATCACCATATCGAGGATCCACCATGACCCCCTATTACACACGACCGAAGCTACCCCTTACTGGATAGTTCGAATAAGATCACCCCGCGGTGGGGATCATCAACCGCCCACACAGCCAAAAAAAGGGACATCTAGACAGGGGTGACTTTATCCTAATTAGTTGCTACCCACTTAGCCTTGCGTGCATCTCCCATGTTTTAGTCATTCACGGTTGATAAGGCTCGAGGCTACGCATTACCTTTTTAGCACGAAATCACTTAGAATGCTCATCGTCCTCCTGATGATGTTCTGGTAGCATACATTCATGCAAGTCCGTTTCGGGTTTGAACGGAACCAAAGGCACTACTCCTGCAACATCCATTTTGGATCACCCTCAGAATTAGTAGCGATTAGCCCTTGCACTTCACTGCTCCATCTTCGACTCCAAGATCTTGTCTTCGTCATGAAAACGTACTTGTTGGATCGAAGTGGTTACCGAATCACAAATCCGATCCTGGTCTCTTCGAAACAACGTTCGCTATTTCTCGGTAAACTCAACCTCGGTTCTTTAGGAATACTCAGACGAGAATAAGTTCAGAGTTCATCGCCTAACCGTCTTTTGGACGGATTTCCTTATAAACGTTCTAGAAGAACGAACGAGTTTATACGTACAATATAGTAGCTCGAACGGTAACTGTACCATATAATTCTCATACCTCTTCTAGATATTCCAAAGTCATATTTGGTCCAAATCTGATAATCGGTTATTTAACTATCAAATAAACAACCAATTCAACCAATTATTCTATTTCCACTGAAAAACTCCAAATCTTATGAAAATTAGTTTTTTATAATTTTAAATCACTTTACCCAAAAATATATACTTAAAACATTTAAAAAAATGGAACTACTTAATTCACTTTACTCAAAATGATAGTTATGAAATTTTATAATAGATTTCCAAGTAAAACTTAAGCCACAAATTATTTAAAATAAAAGTTTTATATAAAGTAGAAATATTAGAAAATTTCTTTTAAAAACATAATGCTACTTTAACCTTTAAAATAATTACTACTAAAATTAATTTGAATAGATTTACTTTAAAATTCTAAACAATTAAAAATAATAAATTTCTCTAAAACATTCTTTTAAAACAATTTTTAAAACTTAAACTTATACATAAAAATACCTTTGGAAATATACTCGGCTTTTCAGGGAGATACATTTTTCATTTCAATATAACCCATATAACCCTTTACAAATCCTGCTCGATTTATCCCAATTTAAATTTACGTTCCAATCCCGTAAATTCTTTCAACACTTTAAAAATAAAAACACTATTTATTTTTAAACACATTTACCATATCCTTATAATCACTTTCAAAATATATTCTTAAATTATTTAAAATAAAGCTACTAAGTTCTTTATTTAAAATAATGCTTATGAAAATCTATAAGAGTTTCCTGAGTAAAGCTTAAACCAAAATTACCTTTTAAGAATAAAGTCATTATATCAAATATTAATGTTAAAATTTCCTTTTAAAAATCATAATACTAATTTGCCTTTTAAAAATAATTAAATACCATAATTAACTTAAATAAATATTTACTTTCCACTTAAAAATAATTAAAATAATAAATTCTTTAAAACATTCTAAAAAACATTTTAAACTTCTAGTTTAATTTGAAATCTTTTCTTTAAAATATGCTAAGTTTTCCAGGAAATTATATTTTCCAGCTTTCAAAAATAAAATCATCTTTTTATTTTTAAAATGAATCACAACTTTTTTTTATAAATCCCCACCGGAATCTATACTTCCAAATTTATCCACTGCTAAATATTCCACTTCATTTGTAAACCCAGTTTACAAATTTCCATTTCTCATTCCCTTCTAAATCACAATTTCCAAAACACTTAATCAATTTCAAACTGATATCATGGTTCAAATTCCCTTAAATTTATTTCTCGATTTATCCAAATTCCCAATAATTATTTACTTAAAAATTTCCTTTTCATTTCCTTTAAAAACCTAATTCATTCTATTCAATTTTTTAAAATATCAAATTATATTCATTCAAAGCACAACACCGAATAATTTAATTCTCAATTTAATCTATCACAGGATATCACATGACGTATCACAGATATGAAAACTAATTATGATATTTTGAGGAATCCAGTTGGATCCCTCCAACCTGTTTTCCTGCATCCATAGATGTTAGCACAATATAAAAATACCAATTCCACCTCGAGGTGGAATATCGAGGTATATAGGGTCATCCACTATTAAGCGAGACACATAGGGTCTCATCCGCTATATAATGCGGGAATATCGATCACTCCAATATATATATATATATATATATATATATATATATATACACACACACATACACACACTACTATAAAAAATATCATATCCAAACCGATACTAATATTCACATTCAACTAATCAATCAATAATTTAAATTTTAAATATTTAAATTAACTGGAATTCCAGATGTGAGTGAGATTAACTCACCTTGAATTTATCGTGCATTTCAATTTTAAATTAAATTGAATGCTAGAAAACCGAACGATTAGGGTTAAAGAAGAAGGTGGTAGAAGAAGAAATAGAAAACAACATCAAAATCTCACAAACGCCGCAGAACAATATATAATAGATAAATGACTGATCTTTTAACAAAAAGAACTATATTAGTTTATGCATTACATCATCAGAGTACAATACAAATCAACAACACAATTCAGGACAGTTATAATATCTAGTCCTCCCAAAGCTGAATATACAGCTTATAATACACAGCGAAATATAAATCTACGGAAATACGCCTCGTTATCCAGCTCGTCTCCTGAGCTCCATAGCAGTCCATCCAGAATCTGTACTCTATAATACTCGGTCTGACCCGAGCATTATAATAAAACAATACCCGAGTCAGTCTGGAAAACCAGCATGAGAAATCATACTCAATTGGATTATTTAAGTTTTCAAAATCGTTCGAAATCAAAGGTATCTCATAAGACCACGCCACAAATAAACATGTCGGGTTTTTACCTTACGATAATCAAAACATTTCTTATCAAATCCTCTGATATTATAATAGTGTCTATATACAAATACTTATTCAACTAGCTAAAATTGTTACATCCATTAAATTCCAGCATAATAGGTATACAAACAAGTCCGAAGGCACTTACTGGATATTGGATTTCCATCAATTGCAGGGCTACTGGGTATCGTCCGTCATAGTACATGGTCTACATCACCGTATCGAGGATCCACCCTGATCCCCTGCTACACAAGATCGGAGCTACCCCTTACTGGATAGTCCGAATAAGATCACTCCACGGTTGGGATGAGCAATCGCCCACGCAGTGGAATAAAAGTGACCTCTTGACAGGGATGATCTTACCCTAATTGGTTGCTAGCCACTTAGCCTTGTGTGCACCTTTCCTGTTTTAGCCATTCCCGGTTAATGAGGCTCGAGGCTATGCTTTACCTTTTTAGAACACATCTCACTTAGAATGCTCATCGTCCTCCTGACGATGTTCTGATAGCATTCGTCCATACAAGTACATTCCGAGTCCGAACGGAATCGAAGGCACTGCTCCTGCTACTTCCATTTTGGAATCACCCTCGGGATTAGTAGCGATTAGCCCTTGCACTTCACTGCTCCATCTTCGACTCCAAGCTCTTGTCTTCCTCACAAAAACGTTCAAACCGGGTCGAAGTGGTTTTCGGGAAATCAATTTCGATCCCGGTCTCTTCGAAACGATCAGCGCATTGGCCAATATTGATAGTCGGTTATTTAACTATCAAATAACATCCATAAACAACCATCAAACCTTAGTAATTTTCCAAAATATTTATTTCATAATATCTTCGCAAGATATTTTTCTACACTTCAACCCTTAGAAACAGTTTCCAAATCACTCTTCTCTCTGTAATAAATTTTCAATATCGTTTATTTCCACTGAAATCACCAAGTCTAAATACTTTAGATTTTAAAATAATTTTTAATCACTTTATCCAAAATATATACTTTAAAACATTTAATATAAAAACTACTTAAAACACTTTATTTAAAATACTAGTTATGAAACTTTATAATTACTTCTCATGTAAAACTTAAGCCAAAACTAATTTTAAAATAAAAGTTTTTCTATAAGGTATAAATATTAAATAATCATCTTTTAAATCATAATACTAGTTAACCCTTTTTAAAATAACTTGCTTATATAATTAACTTAATAAATATTTATTTTTAAAAACTTTAAAGCCACTAAATAATTTTTTTTTCTAAAAACATTCTTTGGAAAACAACTATAAACCTTTAACTTATACTTAGAAATCTTTCTTTGAAAATATACTTGGCTTTTCAAGGAAATACACTTTCCTTTCCACACCTTTAAAAATAAACCACTATTTATTTTTAAACAAATCACCCTTCCCTTACAAATTCCCATCCTGAATTTATACTTCCAAATTATCCTCTGATAAATATTTCACTTTATTTATACACCCTGTTTATAAATTCTGTAATCTCATTCTCCTTTAATCCCAGTTTCAAACACTTAATCAGTTTTCAAATCGATTTTTAAAACTAACTCCATTTTAAAATAAATTCCTTTACTTACCCAGATTTATTTTAAAATCCATTAGTTTCATATTTACTTCTACATTATGATTTAAAAATCTTATTTTGAATTGAAATATCCACCTCATACCTCATTTAAAATTCTACCCTTTAATTTCTTCCCAAAAATTTAAATCTTAAATTTTGAAAATGAAATCCTTTAAGTTTTTAGCCAATATCATTTAAGTCTCCAAAACTCTTTTATTTTCATTTATTTAAAATCTCCATCTTTATTTCCATATTCAGAATTTATTTAATAGAATTAAAAATCAAACTTTTTTTTTCCAATTTCAATCTTTAATTTACCAAAATTCTCCATATTATTTTACTTAAAAATTTCCCTTTTTATTTCTTTTTTAAAAATCCTAACTTGTATATTTTTCATTCTCTTAAATACCAATACATATTCAACCAAGCCATAGTATTCAATAAATTTCAATTCCCAATATAATCAATATAATCGTCATAGATTATCACATAAATCACATCGCTGGATATGAAATAAATTCAACGTTTTGAGGAATCCAGTTGGATCCCTCCAACCTGTTTTCCTACATCCAAAGATGTTAGCACAATAATTTAAAATACCAATCCCGCTTCAGGGCGAGATATCGTGGTATAAAGGGTCATCCTCTATTATGCGGGGCGCATAGGGTCTCATCCGCTATATAATGTCGAAAATCAATCACTCCAATATATATATATATATATATATATATATATATAACATATCACATCCAAGCGGATAATAAAATTATCAATTCAAGCAAACAACTAAGAATTTAAATTTAACTATTTTAATTTAAAAGGTAATCCAAATGAGTGAGATTAACTCACCTTTGATTTTGTTTGCAATCCACTCCAAACCGGCTTGCCTCTTTACAATTTTTGACCTAGTAAAAACATTGTATAGTTTATTAATATTTGAAATTATCGAACCATCAATTACCATTTTATAATTTATTTAACTAATAATTTATTTTAAACTAATTATTTCCCTTTGAAAATATTTTAGAAATAAATTATATAGGTTAATTAAACAAATTAATTGTCATAATACATTATTCTAAAATAAACACTAAGTTAATGCATGTATGTATATATAATTTTCTAGATATATTTATATTTATGTACTTCTTTTTTGTAAATGATAAGATAGAAATTTTCTTACTGTATGTGTGTGTGTGTGTATATATATATTAAGTTGAAAACAGCATATACCTTACTATGAAAATTTCCCTAAAACAATTTATAGTTTTAAATTTTACATTATTTTCCAATCTGTGTATATGTTAAATCAAGTTTAATCGAATACCTCACTGCCCATCGATCAGCTCAACGACAAAGCCTCTGGCCAACACCCTCACGCTTTACCCAAGTAATCATTCCCACGCCGCTGCCTCCCAATCAAACTCGAGCCCTAAGCACTTCTCCCAAATTGCTTACCCTAGCCCACGCCACCACCGAGCCTCGCGAATCCCTTGCCCCAATCTTACCTCATCACCGCGATCGCCACGGGCACACGTGCACTCACGTATGGTCCCATATCCCCAAACTTAATCACTAAAGCCACTCTCTCGTGCGCGAACTATGCGCTTCCCAATCGAGCGCGAGTCCCCTGCCGCCATTCAAGATGAAGGAAAGATGATTCGATTTAATAATTTTTTTGTGGATATTTGTTTCAGCCATTGCCTTGATTTTGAATCTGTAGAAAGAAAGAAGAGGAGGCGGTAGATTTTAAAAGCTTGGCTGCTTTATTTCTTTTTTTGATTAAGAGAGGACACGTGTAAAAGAAGAGGACAAGTGTTAAAATTTACCTTGCATGTCAAAGTGAACAAGCTACACTAACATTGAGATGAGTGGTAAAAAGCTCTGATGTGAAAAGAAAATATATATACATGTTTATATTTAAATTTAAATCGTCTTGATTTCGCAACTCACGATCTCGACCTCCTATCGAGGCGTGCGACCAGACGTTTATAATGTTATACCCCTATTTCGAACACAATGGAAAAGGTTCTGATTCCTAATTCGATCGTATGGAGAAGATAGCTTTATAGACCCAATTATTATATTAAATTTCAATATAGATTTCAGCGCGTTTATCTATCGCATGGCCACATGACAACTCCAAACACTTTGAAATTTGAAATCCGATAACAATACTATATTACGGATCCAATGGACATGGTTTCATCAAAATCTGAGACTGTGCCTCGGAAGGCTATTTTTAAATATCAATTTAAACGATATATTTTCAAAACTTAACAAAACACTTCCAAATTCAATTTTAGAGCTTTCACTATCTTCAGTACTGTTAATATAAATTTTATAAACCATTGAAATATGTTTAACAAGCATAAAATTTCAGATTCAACCAAGATTCATTATTTTAACCAATTTTCAATAATTAAATTCAAAAATTTAATTGCCAAATACACAGTGATATTTGAAATTCAAGTCAAACTAACTTTCAAATATTTAAAATCAATTAAATATTTCAATTTCAAATATCCAAAAATTCCAAGTCATCACAGTATGTCTATATATCGCACATCATAATTAAAAGGGAGACCAACAACCACTCATTTGTTCCATGAGACACATGCCAGTATGGCACGGTGTAACGACCCTACTGTTATACTCATATTATTAAAGAACATTGCAAGTAATGTCATTTAATAACATGGAGAACATGGTTGATTAGGGGCGATCGAATGTGAATATTTCTTTATAACACTGACATGTCTTTATTACCTTTTGAGGATCTAAACCGAAATGTTTTGACATGTACAGTATTATACAAAGTAATAAACACATGATTAAAAATATTCATAATGGTATGCAATATAAATAAATCAGAATTAGAATCACGGATCGTGACAGAGTAATGTACATCATTAACATCATAAAATGTGAATCTACAAAAAAATCAGTACTAGACCGACATAAATATATACATCACACCAAATACAGTATAAGATACACGGTGATTTCTAGATAACACATGACATATCCTCCTAAGTGTTAATATATAGAATGATGAAGTAAACTTAAACAATCAAAATAGTTTACTCCAGTGCTAGTGCAAAATCCAAAGGTCAATGAGTCCCTGTACCTGTAGAGTCTCAACCTGGCCCGATTATTTAAAATAAATGGTTTCAGACTATACCTAATGAAGAGGCGAGATACCGATATCATAAATATATGAATTAATAGTAAATAAACCATAATAAAAACATGCTAGAATACATAATCGTAATAAGGCATATTAAATAAAATTCCATTTATGACATAACTATATAATTAGCCATCTTAGATTGTGCCTAAATACCAATTAACCATTATAAGGCTTATCAAACCAAATCACCATTTCAAAAATCCATTTCAAGTCTCTGATGCACTCTCATTAAAAATATGGTGATAAAAATTCAAAATTCTCCAGAGCCAAAAGATACTAAATATCCATCCAAAAATCTTCGAAGAAACAATTATAACTAATAAATAATCACAATCTCAGATCTAAAAGGATTATGATAGCCTTGACAAGGTCACTAATACCTCCTCAAGCAGTTTTGTCAGCCTTAACAAAACCGCTAACACCTCCTTAAGTAGTTTCGTCCTAAAGGACAAGGTTGCTAACACATCTCTAAGTAGTTTCGTTGGCCATGGCAAGATCGCTAGCACCTCGCTAAGGAATTCTGCTCTAAAATGACAAGGTCGCTAACGCCTCTCTACTAATACCTCCTCAAGCAGTTTCATCAAGTGCTACTCAAATATCGACTCTAAAGTTGATGAAAAAGTAATCGTCTCTAAGAGATCTATCGGTCTGAAATTCGAACACCCTAAGATAATACAATTCTGAAGTGTAGATCATTTTCACTTTAGTATTCACTAGAATTTTACTATCTCATACTAGAAAGTAAATTCAAGAATTTACTAAAAGTTAGTAATTTTCACTCAAACTCTATTTAACAATTTGTAACAATAAGTGAAAGAATTGTACGAAATGCCCCATACCAAAAGAATTGTATGAAATGGCCCATACCAATCTGAAAATTCAATCGTTTATAAAAATATTTTGTTTCATAGAAATGCACAAAATCTCATTAGAATATCAAATCCATAATAAATAAAATAAAAGAGTTTTAAATTAATATCGTATATACGAAGATATAATTTTCCAAAATCACTTTTAAATCCATACTCATTTCAAAGAATAGTTACTTATTTACAAAAGCTTTTGAAACTCTTTCAAAATCATTTAAACCTCTTCTATAACTAAAATCGCTTAAAATTAAAATTATTACTTCCATAACAACTTTTGTAAAATAATAATATTTTATCCTTTGCCTTTAAAACATTTCCAAAATTTTATACTTAAAATAGTAAATTTAACAAGGTTTTATAATTGAATATAATGCTTTTTTGAAAGCTCTGGATATAAATTTTGAAATAAGAAATAAGTTAGATCATAATATAATTTAACTATATTCTATAATCTAAATTCCAATAAGGATCAAATTGGAAGAAAAAAAATCTCACTTGAGAATCTTTTAAAAATATTTTAAATAATTCAAACAATAGACCCATCAAAATTGCAAATTTCAAAGGCATCAATGCTATATAAAATATCATTTCCAATATGAAATTATTTATCAACTCGAGTTGCTTTCCGGCAAACTTCGACCATACAAACAATGTATATTTTTTCAGCCCTCAACCTAAATTTGAAGTGAATCATATAATCTTAACATATAACCTTATTTTAGCTATCTGATCCATTTTCAAATGTCGAGCCAAATCCAATTTTTCAAACGTATAATTCAACCAATTCAAACAACAACTAATTAAACTATAACATGTAAGTGTATTTCAATCACTTCATTCAATCACTACCACATATTAACGAAATTTATAACTAGAGCAGGGCACACAAAAAGGGGCACACAAAAAGGGATATAACCAATTTCGATATAGGTGTGTGAGTTAGATAAACTAACTCACCAATCAAAGAGTGGGAACAAATCACTCAGCCTTAGCTTCCACTTTAAGCTCAGCGATAATCTCTAAAAGCCTAAGCACAGCCCTTTGTTACCACTATCGCGTCACTAGACTTCGCCTACAATGTTGTCGGACCTCACCATGTTTTAACCAAACTGAAGCATGCAAGATTGAATACTTTCAACAACTTTATCCCTTTGCACTTACATCAACTACAACCTCACCTTGCTCATCAATTCACACCATCAATTCCCAAATCGACGCAGTCAATCATTGTTTGTGCTCTCTGATGCACGCATCTATCACCATCAGCCTCGCCTAATGCCAATGATGACCTATTATCACTATTGACCACTCCAATTCACCGCCAACCCTAGCAAATACAAACCAGTCATTACTCGTGAACTCTCCCTTTAGGCGCGATCGCTTCAGCCATCCCGACGCCGTCAATGTGCCAAGCCCACGCTCGACTACCCATTTTCTTTCTCCGAGCTTCGTCGTTTCTTTTTGTAAGGATTGAATCGATTTAGGAAATTAGTGCATTGGAAAAAACGAGCTTGAGAAATTGAAGGATTAAAATAATGAGTCGGGGATGTTTTGAAAAGAATAAGAATGGGCTTGAATTGAATTTTGGGCCGTTTATTAACTCATTCGGTTTCTTTTCTTTACTTTCCTTGGAAATTTTTTTATCCATATATATAAACGTGAATAATTCTACCGTTAATTTGTAGATTCATTTCCAATTTAAATCGATCCACTATCCAATTTTCCAAAGTATAACTTGATTCAATATTTGTCTATCTCTATTTAATTATTCGTTGTATTAACGAAATATGAATTTATTTTTCAACTATTTCAATGACATTAAAAAGATATTCACACTTTTGAAAATACATTTATATTGGTTAAAACTTTTTATTTGATTTAAAATATATATTCAAAAAGAATTTATTAACTAATTAGATTTATTAAACAAAATCATTTACTAAATTATCCTAAATAAATTAAATGTCATATTTTTTAAAAGTAGATATAAAAAATCCAGTTCGAATATTTTCATTTGAATTAAATTCATTTGCTATTACAACGTAAAAAGTAGGATTATTACAGACCTCCCCCTTGATGAAAATTATGTCATTGCAATTTCTCATAGGAAGACGCGACATTAAACATAACATTAACTCTTTCCATATTGTACAATCAAGTTGAACTCATTAATTCTCTAATTGATTGATATTGAAATCAAACTCACCGTAAGTTGTAAACTTAAATAAATCCATTTATTAACCTTTATTTCTTAACATATGAAATTTATTGAAAAAATTCTAACTGTTAGAATTTCTAAAAAAATTCGACAGGGTCTCCTTTATACGGAGAGTTATTTGCAATTTCACAAATATAATGTTTGCACAAAAAATGGGCAAACACCTCCAAGTCGTATGATTTAGCCGATTTTAAGTTGTTCTTAGTGATTTGGATGATTTATGCAAATATGTAAAAAGCAGGGACTAAACTGTAAAAGACACACAGATTTATAGTGGTTCGGCCAGAACGTGCCTACGTCCACTTTATATGTTATTCTCCTTTTCTATTCAGATTACAAGTACAAAGCTTTGATTACAAGTAACTGAAAGTTGTTTGAAAGTTCTATCCGTGCTTGAGCTCTCAAACTTGTCCCCCGTTGTTGTACCCCTGCCCCTCTATTTATAGAGTGAGGCTGAGGGTAGGGGTCCTGGATGTATATAGCTGGTGGTTGGCCTGGGCTGATGCAATCTGGCCTGGCAAAGTCGGTCCGGAACGCCTTGATTCGGTGGGACTTGGTCCGGTGGTGAGAGATCCGGTGATGGTTGGTTGGAGTTTGATTCGGTGGTGAGGGCGTAGCTTGGTCCGGTAGTGCATGGAGTTGGTCCGGTAGTGTATGGAAAGATGGTTGGTTCGGTAGTGGATGGTAGAGGAGTAGCTTGGTTCGGCTAGGAAGGGAAGTGGAGTTGGTTCGACAGTGGATGGTAGAGGAGAAGCTTGGTTCGGCTAGGAAGGGAAGTGGAGTTGGTTCGGCTAGGAAGGGAAGTTTGGACCGGCAGTGCTTTGGAGTGGAGGATGGATGGTTCGGCAGTGCTTCCTTTCATTTGGCTTGGTTATATCTCCTTCATACGAACTCCGATTAACCTGAAATTTGAAACATAGCCTTTCCTAGTACTTATCATCATTTTCAATCAATTTCGTCCCGATCGGAGCTCAACCAAATTTTGGCGATATTGATCGTAGCCTTGATTCCAACTGATCTCCATCATTCCTTACCAATTTGTTGATATTCCAATTTTGACCAAAAATGGGATAACACTTTGCCCCCCAAAACATGCCTTGTGATAGGAAGGCGTGTTTTATAATGCCATGAGCTGGATGTTCATATCCTGTTGATGTCCTGCAAAGGAATTTACAGTTTTATGTGACCTCAAATGACGACTGTTCGTGATCGAGATATTTGAGATGAAGTGCGACCGTTCATGGTCAAGCGCCTAACTTCAAATGACGATCGTTCGGGATCGAGCCATTTGAGGTGAAGTGCGACCGTGCACGGTCAAGTGGCGGACCTCAAATGACGACCGTTCGTGATCGAGTCATTTGAGGTGAGGTGAGTTGTGCCGTTCGGGGCGAGTTGTGCTGTTCGAGGCAGGTTGTGACCGTTCGAGGTCGGGTTGTGACCATTCGAGGTCGGGTGCCGTTCGAGGCGAGTTGTGACCGTTCGAGGTCGGGTGCCGTTCGAGGCGAGTTGTGACCGTTCGACGTCGGGTGCCGTTCGAGGCGAGTTGTGACCGTTCGACGTCGGGTGCCGTTCGAGGCGAGTTGTGACCGTTCGAGGTCGGGTCTCGTTCGAGGCGAATGAGTGTGCCCGGGGGGGACTTAATATTATCAGTGCCGGAGTTATTGTTTGGGGGAGTTTCCGAATCAAAGACTTCGGCAGTTCACTGCCATGCAAGAGGTGCTCGTGGACCGTTCGCGATCCAACAGGCATACAAGTAGATTTTTTTCATAGAATTGTAAATATTAAAGCAATAATCATATGAACCTTACAACAGAAATGTCCAAACAGGAAGAATTTAAATGTTCAAATCAAAATCAAAGCAAAAAGCGAAATGAAGATGTTAAAGCGTAAACTCTTACTATAACGCAGTTGGTAGTCATTCAGAGCATGCCTATGGATCGTGCGCGATCGCTCACATGTGTAAATGATTTAACCGTGTTAGTGAGAGGTTTACAACTTGTTCATCGTTATTTTAATCAAGCAAACAATGGATAATCAAATGGTGCCCCGATCCAGGGTCACCTCTAGCCGATGTAGACGGTGGTCGCTCTGGCTCCACTGCTGGAGTTCGCCTCCTCACATACTGATGGAGCATACCGTTCCTGATATGCCCTTCCACCTCGTCCTTCAAATGCCTACAATCATTAGTGTTATGACCGTTCAATTCATGAAATACACAAAACTTGTCTGATTTTCTTTCGTCAGAAGTTGGATCCCTTTGCATCGGTCTACGATACGGAACCTGCTCTTTAGTATCCTGATAAATTCGTTCCAGACTCTCATTCAGCTCAGAGTAAGTGGTGAATCGCGGCTCCCTCCGTTGCCGCTTTGACCTGTCCCCTTCATTCTCAGTCTTTCTTTTACCCCTACTAGTTGCCGCGCCTTTCTCAGGGGGATTTCCTCCTTTGATCGCATAAATATCAATTCCTTCCCCTTCTTCTCTTTCGGCGTTCGCATCCTCCAATCGTAGAAACTTTTCCGCCTCATGATAGAATTCTCCTAGATCCACGGGTGGATCCTTAGCTAATGAATTTTTGAACTCCGTTCCGTCAGCTATCCCGGACACAGCTGCTATCATAACCATGGATGGATCTGGTCGATCCACCGAAGCTGCTGCCGCACTGAATCGCGTTAGGTAACTCCTCAAAGTCTCTCCGGTTTTCTGCTTTAGGGTTGCCAAAGTCATCACATTATTGGGTCTTGTAATATGGACCCTGAATTGCCTCATAAATCTCTCAATTAAATCATTCCACGTTCCGATGGATCCATTCTCCAATTGTCTAAACCACAATGCTGCAATATCCGCCAAGTACAATGGAAAGCACCGGGCTATAACCTCCTCTGATGCCCCCAGCACTTCCATATGCCTCATATACTTCGTTAGATGAACCGTGGGGTCCGTTCTCCCGTCATACATGTCCAGCGATGGTAACTTGAAATCCGGTGGGTTTCTAGCTTGTCTGATTGCTGGAGTAAAAGGACTCCTATTAACATCCTCCAAATCTTTGTTTACCAAACCGCCTCTCATAGCTTTTCTAACCATCTCCGCCAACCTGTCATTGTGTCCGAGATGCAATCTTTGTTCATTACTTTCGACCTGCCCCCCGAGTCCACGAGGGAATTCTGGGATCTGCTGTTGAATATGCGCTTATATGATTTTTGTTTGATGATAATAAACATATATACATTCATTTAAATGTATTTGATAACATACTATTTTATTTTTCACAGATTAAATAAATATTTGCTGAATAAAATAAATAACACGGAATTTGAATTCAAACGAATATTTTATTCAAACAAATATTTATTACAATTTTGAATAGTATACAAATTCAAGCTCTCACTATTCACTATACAACTGTGATACAAATTCAATTACATCACTATTTTACATCAGCACCTCACTACATATCACTCACACTCGTATTTATCTTCAACTCCATTCCAGTTTGAATCCAGCATCTGAGAAATCTGCAAAAATATAAACTAACGCAGTAAAATTGAAAAAGAAATATTTTTGCAATTCAAAAATAAAATATGGTTTTTGAAAATATGATTTGCCTCAGTTATTTGGGTTGTTCGTCATAATTTAAATTTGAATTCATCATACACGAACAACTTGTGACATACACAGTGTATTACTGTATATGCCACAAGGCCGTGCACGCCGATATATACACTTGATTGATTTACAGGGATAGGTGAGCACAGGTCAAACCCAAATGAAAAACCGGGTTCAACACACGTGCAAGAACATTGAAAATCACGACACGAGCACAAGGTCAAACCCGAGTTGTGAAACTGGATTCAACACAAGTGCAAATGGCCAAAACTCAAGAATCAAGTGTCGACTAGTCTAATATAAACAAGACAGTAAACAAGTAAACAACAATGTCGAGCTCAATTCAACATATTCATCAATGAATCATCAAAGAGGCAACTAGGAATGCACAGAACACAAGTGCAACAGAACATCAACTGACAGCAAACACAAATGGAATGCAACAGTGAAGTTCAACATTATCAGAGAGCATATGGAAGGGTCAGGTAAGTGGTAACTTCAAATAACACAAAAATCAATGTCGAAATCATTCCAGACCACATGGTTAGTGAGAACAGAGCAAAAGACACACAGATGTACACATGAACAAGTATGAACCCAAATCAAGCACCAAGTATACATGGAGCAATGGTCAAGTGAAGTCCAGGCCAAACCAACCAGAAGTTCAAAGCAGTAAGGTACATGAAGCAAACAACAACACGAAGGCAACATGATCAAAAGTTCAGAGCAGACGACAAAAGACTCAACAAAGGCTACAGACAAGTAGCAGTATGCAAATGAAGCAACTGAAGCCAGAAAAAGTATCACATGCTCTTGTTTCAGCTGCCAAGACAGTGTGGCAATGGACTAGTCTTGTAGTAGGGGGAAGACCAGGCAGCAATGATAAAAGTGTGCAAGTGCAGACGATAGCTACTCAATGTAACTCAGTAATACAAGGCAAACTGACAACAACAAATATGAATACAACTTGAATGAATGCTCAAAGTAAATACATATATACATGCAACTGAAAACTACATACCACAACAGCAATGCCACAGTACTGAATACCATATGGACACAGCAATGTTCAAGACCAAAGTACAAGTCGAAGTAGCAGTGAAATCAATGTTGAACAAGTCAAAAACCAAGTCGAAGTCAAGCAGAGAAATGCATAGAGACCGGTTGCAAATGACAACAAGTATGAAACCATGTCCAAATTGCAATATGCATCAAAACTCATGAATACAGTAGCAAGGTTGCAAGCATATGAAATGCAGACTACAAAGTGTACAACTACAAGATCAGGTCAAAATAAAGCATGAATCACATGAACAAGTTCGAGCATTATAAAGAAACAAAGTACAAATGAACGAAGTTTAACAGTACAAAAAATTCGAATTCATGACAGTGTATCAAGTACGCATCTTTGAGAAAGTCAAAGCCGTGACTTTAGAAATCAAAACAATTTCAAGATGAACGAGTCAAGGCCGAAGCAGTAGAAATCAACACCGTGGTCATCACGAAATAAATCACCGAACGCATATTCATATTGAACAAGTCAGAATCAATCTCAATCGTTCAAGAATAATAAAGTGGCCGAGATGAAGAATTTGACAAATTCAAATCAACATATACGAACGCAATTCTAGGAAATCAAATCCTATAAGAACCCTAATCATCACAGGCAATCGATCATCGAGTTCAAGTACGAAAGATTAGAAAAAGCAAAAAGCACAAATTACGTACCGAAGCAATCGAACTCGATCAAGGAGGAGAAGCCGCAAACAATTGAAGCAAATCAGAGAATCAGTGATTGCAATCAACCAACAAAGGCAACGACTTCAATTTGAAACCCTAATTTAAGAGCACGGCACCAAAGGGACGAAGCCCTAAATCTGCAAGAGGAGCGGCCATTTTTTCACGAACGAAAAAATAAAAGGAACGGGTTGAAGAAGTGAATAAGGGGACGACCTTTATTTTATTAATTTGGGCTTAGTTTTTATTAAATAGGGTTTTGTATTTAAATTGTTTTTAAATTGTATTTTTCTTTTAAACCGTTTTTAATTTTCTAGTCATGTGACTAGGGGACAAACTACGGTGTGTAGTTTGGGAATTCGCAACTCGGTGGTTGAGTTGTGGTCAGGGTTTTGAGCGTAGAATTAGATTAGTCAATAGCGGGTATAGCGAGTTTACGTGTGTAAGCGAGGGACTATCTAATTTCTAGTAGAAACCTTGGGGGCAGCACGTAGGCAGGGTTTTGCCGAAGCTGGGTAAATTCTGTGTTGTTCTGTTATTTATATTCTGCAATATCTGTGCTGCTATTCTGTGATCTGAATTGAAATTAATTAATAAGCTTCCGCGATTAATTTTTATAATTTATACCATCACCCTATTCACCCCCCTCTAGGGTGAAATCGATCCTACAAGTGGTATCAGAGCTAGGAACAAAAGCCGTTTTTGTTTTTAAAAATTTGATTTTACAAAAATCAATTTTTGTTTTAAAAATTCGTGTTTCAAAAAAAATCGGTTTTTGTTTTAAAAATTTGAATTTTTAAAATGGCTTCTTTTAATACTGCTTTTGCTGAGGGTCAATCCATAGTTAGACCACCAATGTTCAATGGTGAATCTGCTTACTGGAAAAATAGAATGCAAATTTTTCTGAAAACCATTGACGCTTGGAATATTGTTGAGACAGGTTATAGAATACCAACTATAACTGTAGATAATCAGGAAATAGAGAAACCAAAAGATCAATGGACAGAACTCGAAAATAGATTACAAAATGCTAATGCTAGAGCTATGAATTCTATTATCTGTTCATTAGATCAATTTGAATTTAATCGTGTCTCACATTGTCTAACTGCACAGGAAATATGGCACACACTAGAAGTGACTCACGAAGGAACATCTCAAGTCAAAGAATATCGCCTTGCCATGCTAAGCAGCGAATACGAGAACTTCACAATGGCGAAGGAAGAAAATGTCAAAGAGATGCATGGACGACTTTCCAATATCGTTTACAAATCAAAAGCTCTTGGAAAATCATACACAGAGTTGGAGATAGTCCGAAAAATCCTTAGAGTCCTTCCACGAAAATTTGAAGCAAAAGTGACTGCCATTCAAGAATCAAAAGATTTGAAACAAATGAAAGTCGAAGAACTCATTGGAAATCTCACCACTTATGAGCTAGAAATGAAATTCAAGGAAGAGCGTGAAGGAGGAGATAATCGAAAGAAATCAATAGCGCTCAAAGGAACAATCGAAAGTGATGATGATAACGATGATGATGGAGCAGCAGAGCTGGCGCTACTAATAAAGAAATTCAAAAAGTGGAATTACAAATATGGAAATTCAGCTCGAATTCAAAAAGCGAAAAGCAGAATAGCCAAAGCACTAGACTACTCTGAAGAACAGAAGATCATCTGTCACAAGTGCAACCAACCCGGACACATCAAGCCCAATTGTCCTCAAAATCGACGCGACTTTGAAAAGAAACAGAAAAAGAAAAGTTTTGCAGCCACATGGAATACAAGTGATGAAGATAATCAAAATTCTAGTAGTGAGAGTGAGAAAGCAGATATGTGCCTTCAAGGGAATATAACTGATAGCGACGATGACGAGCCAAGCGAGGTATCAAAACTTACTCACTCTGAATTGCTTATATATTTTCATGAAATAAATGGCTGTTATGAACGACTTAGGGAAAAATACGCCAAACTTGAATCTCAAAAGGATACTTTGATAGAATGCAATAAACAACTTGATCAACTAGTTAAAACTTATCAAAGTAGGATCCCTAAGTGTGATAAGTGTCCAACATTCGAAGAAGAAATTAAAAAATCGGAAATCAATATAAAATCACTTGAAAATGAAATTCTGATTTTAAAGGAGAATGAAAATACTAGGAGAGAGAATTCTATTAAAAAGTGCACACAGTTGTTAAACGAAAATGAATCTCTCAAATCACAAGTCCAACAATTGTCAACGACTTTAGATAAATTTTCAAAAAGTGAAAAATCGTTGAATATGCTATTAGGAAAGCAAACTGTTAATACGGTTAGACAAGGACTTGGATATAATAGTTCGAAAATTGTTGAAAACAAGATTAATCAAGAAAATTCAATGTGCACAATTTGTAGAAAATATGGACACAATCACAATAATTGTTGGTATAGACCCAAACATGTGAAAACTATACCGATTTGGGTTCCAAAAGGCACAAATATAAAATCTCTCAAAGTTAAACAAATTTGGGTGCCGAAGGGAACAATTATAAATAGTTTTGGGTCTCCACAAAATTATTCTTATAATTATTCTGCAACTAACAATCATGGACCTATAAAAACAAATAGGTCACATAAATCTATCATCGTGTAGGTGTGGTGGCAGGCTAAGGAACAACAATAGTGTTCTCTGGATTTTTTGGCTGTTCCAGAAACACAACGGACGACGAAGCAAAGTTCCTTAGCCTAGTATAAAGGTGACAGAATCACAACGGACAACAACGAAAAATATCGTAAAGGTAAAACAGGTAATGGTATGTTTTAAACGATATATTAAATGTGATAATCTGCACCGTATTCTGAATTAAAATCAGCCAATATTGAGATTGATGAAAAGATGATGATTTTTGATTCTGACTTATTCAAAATAGTTGGCCAATTATATTCTTATGCCAAAAACACTATAAAATTCTCTAGATTCTTTGAATTACTTCTTATACATCAGTTTGGATTAAAAATAGTGTTTTGTTGGATAATAATACATTTGGTTATATTTCGGCTAACTCTATATTCACGGTTTTCTGATTATTAACACGGCTTCAATTCAAATTCAAAAGAATGTCATTTAAATTGTTGTTAAAATTGAGTTTGAAATTTTTGTTGCACACTTCATGTTTTGGTCAATCGAATTCAATTAATGATTTTTTTTAGTGAAAGAGAAATTCAGATGCAGATTACACTGGTAATCTAGTTGATAGAAAAATTACTAGTTGAACGTGATTTTTGAGACATTTAGTAACTGCATTTTTAAAGAAAATATCTGCATATTCTTCATTTCAAATAATTTTCAAATAGCAGATTTTTTTTTTAAAAACCCCCTGGAGAAAATCATTTTTGACCATATTTTCAGATTAGTCATTTTGAAAAATTAATTTTATAATTATTTTTGAATTGATTTTAAGTGACTATTTTGACTAATCTGACTCCCTAATGTTTATCAAAAAGAAAAATAGTGATTGAAAAAGTGATGAGTGATAATATTGATCAAATATTATGACTCGAGACGGTATAATTAATAAATTTCTTTAAAAATTTAAACAAGAGTTATAAAACTGTTTGTTGGTAAAAATTCCATGACCATCTCTACATCTATCATATTTCTAACGACCATCACTCATCAAAATTCTATATAGTTTGTCGATATGTGGTACTTTAAACAGGAATCGTTCGTTTTTCATTTTCACATTTTTTTAAAATAAAAAAAAATTAATTATTAATAATAATAAATAAATACCAAAGTATTCACTCTCATTTAAAAGTCCTCACGGTTATGCATGGGTGAATTACTTGGAATTTGTTATGTGCTTCCATGCTCATTTAAAAGTCCTCGCGGTTATGCATGTATGGAACGCATATCAAAGGTTAATTTGTAAAATAAACAAGTTGATTCTAATCCCATTTAAAAGTCCTCACGGTTATGCGTGGTTAGAAGATACTTGAATTCATTTTTTTTAAAAATAAAATTGGAATACTACTAATCTCATTTAAAAGTCCTAACGGTTATGCATGGTTAGTAGATATTCAAATTCCTGATATAAATATACCACAAATAGACACAACTGTATGGTTTTATATGATGACATCATTTCCATCATTCTAAAAGTGGAATATGCGCCTAACAAAATATTTATGATTTTTGTTTGATTTTTTATTGAAATTTAATATTTATATTCAATTGAGTTTTAATGTTGGATTAATATCAATTACTTTATCTCTATTTTCCCTAACACCATTATTCTTTTGCTGATAACAAAAGCGGGAGAGAAAAGTTAAGATTTTGTCAAATAAAATCAAGCAAAGGTCAAATAATTTTCTATTTGCATCTAGACTCATTTGCATATTTTTATTTGTATGCATATATGTAGGGGGAGTTTTATGTAGAAAGGAAGCATTTAAATAGGGGGAGCAATTAGGATATATCTATGATCAAATACATTTAACATATTCAAAATCTTAAATATATGTTTGTTATCATCAAAAGGGGGAGATTGTTGAATATGCGCTTATATGATTTTTGTTTGATGATAATAAACATATATACATTCGTTTAAATGTATTTGATAACATACTATTTTATTTTTCACAGATTAAATAAATATTTGCTGAATAAAATAAATAACACGGAATTTGAATTCAAACGAATATTTTATTCAAACAAATATTTATTACAATTTTGAATAGTATACAAATTCAAGCTCTCACTATTCACTATACAACTGTGATACAAATTCAATTACATCACTATTTTACATCAGCACCTCACTACATATCACTCACACTCGTATTTATCTTCAACTCCATTCCAGTTTGAATCCAGCATCTGAGAAATCTGCAAAAATATAAACTAACGCAGTAAAATTGAAAAAGAAATATTTTTGCAATTCAAAAATAAAATATGGTTTTTGAAAATATGATTTGCCTCAGTTATTTGGGTTGTTCGTCATAATTTAAATTTGAATTCATCATACACGAACAACTTGTGACATACACAGTGTATTACTGTATATGCCACAAGGCCGTGCACGCCGATATATACACTTGATTGATTTACAGGGACAGGTGAGCACAGGTCAAACCCAAATGAAAAACCGGGTTCAACACACGTGCAAGAACATTGAAAATCACGACACGAGCACAAGGTCAAACCCGAGTTGTGGAACTGGATTCAACACAAGTGCAAATGGCCAAAACTCAAGAATCAAGTGTCGACTAGTCTAATATAAACAAGACAGTAAACAAGTAAACAACAATGTCGAGATCAATTCAACATATTCATCAATGAATCATCAAAGAGGCAACTAGGAATGCACAGAACACAAGTGCAACAGAACATCAACTGACAGCAAACACAAATGGAATGCAACAGTGAAGTTCAACATTATCAGAGAGCATATGGAAGGGTTAGGTAAGTGGTAACTTCAAATAACACAAAAATCAATGTCGAAATCATTCCAGACCACATGGTTAGTGAGAACAGAGCAAAAGACACACAGATGTACACATGAACAAGTATGAACCCAAATCAAGCACCAAGTATACATGGAGCAATGGTCAAGTGAAGTCCAGGCCAAACCAACCAGAAGTTCAAAGCAGTAAGGTACATGAAGCAAACAATAACACGAAGGCAACATGATCAAAAGTTCAGAGCAGACGACAAAAGACTCAACAAAGGCTACAGACAAGTAGCAGTATGCAAATGAAGCAACTGAAGCCAGAAAAAGTATCACATGCTCTTGTTTCAACTGCCAAGACAGTGTGGCAATGGACTAGTCTTGTAGTAGGGGGAAGACCAGGCAGCAATGATAAAAGTGTGCAAGTGCAGACGATAGCTACTCAATGTAACTCAGTAATACAAGGCAAACTGACAACAACAAATATGAATACAACTTGAATGAATGCTCAAAGTAAATACATATATACATGCAACTGAAAACTACATACCACAACAGCAATGCCACAGTACTGAATACCATATGGACACAGCAATGTTCAAGACCAAGGTACAAGTCGAAGTAGCAGTGAAATCAATGTTGAACAAGTCAAAAACCAAGTCGAAGTCAAGCAGAGAAATGCACAGAGACCGGTTGCAAATGACAACAAGTATGAAACCATGTCCAAATTGCAATATGCATCAAAACTCATGAATACAGTAGCAAGGTTGCAAGCATATGAAATGCAGACTACAAAGTGTACAACTACAAGATCAGGTCAAAATAAAGCATGAATCACATGAACAAGTTCGAGCATTATAAAGAAACAAAGTACAAATGAACGAAGTTTAACAGTATAAAAAATTCAAATTCATGACAGTGTATCAAGTACGCATCTTTGAGAAAGTCAAAGCCGTGACTTTAGAAATCAAAACAATTTCAAGATGAATGAGTCAAGGCCGAAGCAGTAGAAATCAACACCGTGGTCATCACGAAATAAATCACCGAACGCATATTCATATTGAACAAGTCAGAATCAATCTCAATCGTTCAAGAATAATAAAGTGGCCGAGATTAAGAATTTGACAAATTCAAATCAACATATACGAACGCAATTCTAGGAAATCAAATCCTATAAGAACCCTAATCATCACAGGCAATCGATCATCGAGTTCAAGTACGAAAGATTAGAAAAAGCAAAAAGCACAAATTACGTACCGAAGCAATCGAACTCGATCAAGGAGGAGAAGCCGCAAACAATTGAAGCAAATCAGAGAATCAGTGATTGCAATCAACCAACAAAGGCAACGACTTCAATTTGAAACCCTAATTTAAGAGCACGGCACCAAAGGGACGAAGCCCTAAATCTGCAAGAGGAGCGGCCATTTTTTCACGAACGAAAAAATAAAAGGAACGGGTTGAAGAAGTGAATAAGGGGACGACCTTTATTTTATTAATTTGGGCTTAGTTTTTATTAAATAGGGTTTTGTATTTAAATTGTTTTTAAATTGTATTTTTCTTTTAAACCGTTTTTAATTTTCTAGTCATGTGACTAGGGGACAAACTACGGTGTGTAGTTTGGGAATTCGCAACTCGGTGGTTGAGTTGTGGTCAGGGTTTTGAGCGTAGAATTAGATTAGTCAATAGCGGGTATAGCGAGTTTACGTGTGTAAGCGAGGGACTATCTAATTTCTAGTAGAAACCTTGGGGGCAGCACGTAGGCAGGGTTTTGCCGAAGCTGGGTAAATTCTGTGTTGTTCTGTTATTTATATTCTGCAATATCTGTGCTGCTATTCTGTGATCTGAATTGAAATTAATTAATAAGCTTCCGCGATTAATTTTTATAATTTATACCATCACCCTATTCACCCCCCTCTAGGGTGAAATCGATCCTACAAGTGGTATCAGAGCTAGGAACAAAAGCCGTTTTTGTTTTTAAAAATTTGATTTTACAAAAATCAATTTTTGTTTTAAAAATTCGTGTTTCAAAAAAAATCGGTTTTTGTTTTAAAAATTTGAATTTTTAAAATGGCTTCTTTTAATACTGCTTTTGCTGAGGGTCAATCCATAGTTAGACCACCAATGTTCAATGGTGAATCTGCTTACTGGAAAAATAGAATGCAAATTTTTCTGAAAACCATTGACGCTTGGAATATTGTTGAGACAGGTTATAGAATACCAACTATAACTGTAGATAATCAGGAAATAGAGAAACCAAAAGATCAATGGACAGAACTCGAAAATAGATTACAAAATGCTAATGCTAGAGCTATGAATTCTATTATCTGTTCATTAGATCAATTTGAATTTAATCGTGTCTCACATTGTCTAACTGCACAGGAAATATGGCACACACTAGAAGTGACTCACGAAGGAACATCTCAAGTCAAAGAATATCGCCTTGCCATGCTAAGCAGCGAATACGAGAACTTCACAATGGCGAAGGAAGAAAATGTCAAAGAGATGCATGGACGACTTTCCAATATCGTTTACAAATCAAAAGCTCTTGGAAAATCATACACAGAGTTGGAGATAGTCCGAAAAATCCTTAGAGTCCTTCCACGAAAATTTGAAGCAAAAGTGACTGCCATTCAAGAATCAAAAGATTTGAAACAAATGAAAGTCGAAGAACTCATTGGAAATCTCACCACTTATGAGCTAGAAATGAAATTCAAGGAAGAGCGTGAAGGAGGAGATAATCGAAAGAAATCAATAGCGCTCAAAGGAACAATCGAAAGTGATGATGATAACGATGATGATGGAGCAGCAGAGCTGGCGCTACTAATAAAGAAATTCAAAAAGTGGAATTACAAATATGGAAATTCAGCTCGAATTCAAAAAGCGAAAAGCAGAATAGCCAAAGCACTAGACTACTCTGAAGAACAGAAGATCATCTGTCACAAGTGCAACCAACCCGGACACATCAAGCCCAATTGTCCTCAAAATCGACGCGACTTTGAAAAGAAACAGAAAAAGAAAAGTTTTGCAGCCACATGGAATACAAGTGATGAAGATAATCAAAATTCTAGTAGTGAGAGTGAGAAAGCAGATATGTGCCTTCAAGGGAATATAACTGATAGCGACGATGACGAGCCAAGCGAGGTATCAAAACTTACTCACTCTGAATTGCTTATATATTTTCATGAAATAAATGGCTGTTATGAACGACTTAGGGAAAAATACGCCAAACTTGAATCTCAAAAGGATACTTTGATAGAATGCAATAAACAACTTGATCAACTAGTTAAAACTTATCAAAGTAGGATCCCTAAGTGTGATAAGTGTCCAACATTCGAAGAAGAAATTAAAAAATCGGAAATCAATATAAAATCACTTGAAAATGAAATTCTGATTTTAAAGGAGAATGAAAATACTAGGAGAGAGAATTCTATTAAAAAGTGCACACAGTTGTTAAACGAAAATGAATCTCTCAAATCACAAGTCCAACAATTGTCAACGACTTTAGATAAATTTTCAAAAAGTGAAAAATCGTTGAATATGCTATTAGGAAAGCAAACTGTTAATACGGTTAGACAAGGACTTGGATATAATAGTTCGAAAATTGTTGAAAACAAGATTAATCAAGAAAATTCAATGTGCACAATTTGTAGAAAATATGGACACAATCACAATAATTGTTGGTATAGACCCAAACATGTGAAAACTATACCGATTTGGGTTCCAAAAGGCACAAATATAAAATCTCTCAAAGTTAAACAAATTTGGGTGCCGAAGGGAACAATTATAAATAGTTTTGGGTCTCCACAAAATTATTCTTATAATTATTCTGCAACTAACAATCATGGACCTATAAAAACAAATAGGTCACATAAATCTATCATCGTGTAGGTGTGGTGGCAGGCTAAGGAACAACAATAGTGTTCTCTGGATTTTTTGGCTGTTCCAGAAACACAACGGACGACGAAGCAAAGTTCCTTAGCCTAGTATAAAGGTGACAGAATCACAACGGACAACAACGAAAAATATCGTAAAGGTAAAACAGGTAATGGTATGTTTTAAACGATATATTAAATGTGATAATCTGCACCGTATTCTGAATTAAAATCAGCCAATATTGAGATTGATGAAAAGATGATGATTTTTGATTCTGACTTATTCAAAATAGTTGGCCAATTATATTCTTATGCCAAAAACACTATAAAATTCTCTAGATTCTTTGAATTACTTCTTATACATCAGTTTGGATTAAAAATAGTGTTTTGTTGGATAATAATACATTTGGTTATATTTCGGCTAACTCTATATTCACGGTTTTCTGATTATTAACACGGCTTCAATTCAAATTCAAAAGAATGTCATTTAAATTGTTGTTAAAATTGAGTTTGAAATTTTTGTTGCACACTTCATGTTTTGGTCAATCGAATTCAATTAATGATTTTTTTTAGTGAAAGAGAAATTCAGATGCAGATTACACTGGTAATCTAGTTGATAGAAAAATTACTAGTTGAACGTGATTTTTGAGACATTTAGTAACTGCATTTTTAAAGAAAATATCTGCATATTCTTCATTTCAAATAATTTTCAAATAGCAGATTTTTTTTTTAAAAACCCCCTGGAGAAAATCATTTTTGACCATATTTTCAGATTAGTCATTTTGAAAAATTAATTTTATAATTATTTTTGAATTGATTTTAAGTGACTATTTTGACTAATCTGACTCCCTAATGTTTATCAAAAAGAAAAATAGTGATTGAAAAAGTGATGAGTGATAATATTGATCAAATATTATGACTCGAGACGGTATAATTAATAAATTTCTTTAAAAATTTAAACAAGAGTTATAAAACTGTTTGTTGGTAAAAATTCCATGACCATCTCTACATCTATCATATTTCTAACGACCATCACTCATCAAAATTCTATATAGTTTGTCGATATGTGGTACTTTAAACAGGAATCGTTCGTTTTTCATTTTCACATTTTTTTAAAATAAAAAAAAATTAATTATTAATAATAATAAATAAATACCAAAGTATTCACTCTCATTTAAAAGTCCTCACGGTTATGCATGGGTGAATTACTTGGAATTTGTTATGTGCTTCCATGCTCATTTAAAAGTCCTCGCGGTTATGCATGTATGGAACGCATATCAAAGGTTAATTTGTAAAATAAACAAGTTGATTCTAATCCCATTTAAAAGTCCTCACGGTTATGCGTGGTTAGAAGATACTTGAATTCATTTTTTTTTAAAATAAAATTGGAATACTACTAATCTCATTTAAAAGTCCTAACGGTTATGCATGGTTAGTAGATATTCAAATTCCTGATATAAATATACCACAAATAGACACAACTGTATGGTTTTATATGATGACATCATTTCCATCATTCTAAAAGTGGAATATGCGCCTAACAAAATATTTATGATTTTTGTTTGATTTTTTATTGAAATTTAATATTTATATTCAATTGAGTTTTAATGTTGGATTAATATCAATTACTTTATCTCTATTTTCCCTAACACCATTATTCTTTTGCTGATAACAAAAGCGGGAGAGAAAAGTTAAGATTTTGTCAAATAAAATCAAGCAAAGGTCAAATAATTTTCTATTTGCATCTAGACTCATTTGCATATTTTTATTTGTATGCATATATGTAGGGGGAGTTTTATGTAGAAAGGAAGCATTTAAATAGGGGGAGCAATTAGGATATATCTATGATCAAATACATTTAACATATTCAAAATCTTAAATATATGTTTGTTATCATCAAAAGGGGGAGATTGTTGAATATGCGCTTATATGATTTTTGTTTGATGATAATAAACATATATACATTCGTTTAAATGTATTTGATAACATACTATTTTATTTTTCACAGATTAAATAAATATTTGCTGAATAAAATAAATAACACGGAATTTGAATTCAAACGAATATTTTATTCAAACAAATATTTATTACAATTTTGAATAGTATACAAATTCAAGCTCTCACTATTCACTATACAACTGTGATACAAATTCAATTACATCACTATTTTACATCAGCACCTCACTACATATCACTCACACTCGTATTTATCTTCAACTCCATTCCAGTTTGAATCCAGCATCTGAGAAATCTGCAAAAATATAAACTAACGCAGTAAAATTGAAAAAGAAATATTTTTGCAATTCAAAAATAAAATATGGTTTTTGAAAATATGATTTGCCTCAGTTATTTGGGTTGTTCGTCATAATTTAAATTTGAATTCATCATACACGAACAACTTGTGACATACACAGTGTATTACTGTATATGCCACAAGGCCGTGCACGCCGATATATACACTTGATTGATTTACAGGGACAGGTGAGCACAGGTCAAACCCAAATGAAAAACCGGGTTCAACACACGTGCAAGAACATTGAAAATCACGACACGAGCACAAGGTCAAACCCGAGTTGTGGAACTGGATTCAACACAAGTGCAAATGGCCAAAACTCAAGAATCAAGTGTCGACTAGTCTAATATAAACAAGACAGTAAACAAGTAAACAACAATGTCGAGATCAATTCAACATATTCATCAATGAATCATCAAAGAGGCAACTAGGAATGCACAGAACACAAGTGCAACAGAACATCAACTGACAGCAAACACAAATGGAATGCAACAGTGAAGTTCAACATTATCAGAGAGCATATGGAAGGGTTAGGTAAGTGGTAACTTCAAATAACACAAAAATCAATGTCGAAATCATTCCAGACCACATGGTTAGTGAGAACAGAGCAAAAGACACACAGATGTACACATGAACAAGTATGAACCCAAATCAAGCACCAAGTATACATGGAGCAATGGTCAAGTGAAGTCCAGGCCAAACCAACCAGAAGTTCAAAGCAGTAAGGTACATGAAGCAAACAATAACACGAAGGCAACATGATCAAAAGTTCAGAGCAGACGACAAAAGACTCAACAAAGGCTACAGACAAGTAGCAGTATGCAAATGAAGCAACTGAAGCCAGAAAAAGTATCACATGCTCTTGTTTCAACTGCCAAGACAGTGTGGCAATGGACTAGTCTTGTAGTAGGGGGAAGACCAGGCAGCAATGATAAAAGTGTGCAAGTGCAGACGATAGCTACTCAATGTAACTCAGTAATACAAGGCAAACTGACAACAACAAATATGAATACAACTTGAATGAATGCTCAAAGTAAATACATATATACATGCAACTGAAAACTACATACCACAACAGCAATGCCACAGTACTGAATACCATATGGACACAGCAATGTTCAAGACCAAGGTACAAGTCGAAGTAGCAGTGAAATCAATGTTGAACAAGTCAAAAACCAAGTCGAAGTCAAGCAGAGAAATGCACAGAGACCGGTTGCAAATGACAACAAGTATGAAACCATGTCCAAATTGCAATATGCATCAAAACTCATGAATACAGTAGCAAGGTTGCAAGCATATGAAATGCAGACTACAAAGTGTACAACTACAAGATCAGGTCAAAATAAAGCATGAATCACATGAACAAGTTCGAGCATTATAAAGAAACAAAGTACAAATGAACGAAGTTTAACAGTATAAAAAATTCAAATTCATGACAGTGTATCAAGTACGCATCTTTGAGAAAGTCAAAGCCGTGACTTTAGAAATCAAAACAATTTCAAGATGAATGAGTCAAGGCCGAAGCAGTAGAAATCAACACCGTGGTCATCACGAAATAAATCACCGAACGCATATTCATATTGAACAAGTCAGAATCAATCTCAATCGTTCAAGAATAATAAAGTGGCCGAGATTAAGAATTTGACAAATTCAAATCAACATATACGAACGCAATTCTAGGAAATCAAATCCTATAAGAACCCTAATCATCACAGGCAATCGATCATCGAGTTCAAGTACGAAAGATTAGAAAAAGCAAAAAGCACAAATTACGTACCGAAGCAATCGAACTCGATCAAGGAGGAGAAGCCGCAAACAATTGAAGCAAATCAGAGAATCAGTGATTGCAATCAACCAACAAAGGCAGCGACTTCAATTTGAAACCCTAATTTAAGAGCACGGCACCAAAGGGACGAAGCCCTAAATCTGCAAGAGGAGCGGCCATTTTTTCACGAACGAAAAAATAAAAGGAACGGGTTGAAGAAGTGAATAAGGGGACGACCTTTATTTTATTAATTTGGGCTTAGTTTTTATTAAATAGGGTTTTGTATTTAAATTGTTTTTAAATTGTATTTTTCTTTTAAACCGTTTTTAATTTTCTAGTCATGTGACTAGGGGACAAACTACGGTGTGTAGTTTGGGAATTCGCAACTCGGTGGTTGAGTTGTGGTCAGGGTTTTGAGCGTAGAATTAGATTAGTCAATAGCGGGTATAGCGAGTTTACGTGTGTAAGCGAGGGACTATCTAATTTCTAGTAGAAACCTTGGGGGCAGCACGTAGGCAGGGTTTTGCCGAAGCTGGGTAAATTCTGTGTTGTTCTGTTTTTTCTGTTATTTATATTCTGCAATATCTGTGCTGCTATTCTGTGATCTGAATTGAAATTAATTAATAAGCTTCCACGATTAATTTTTATAATTTATACCATCACCCTATTCACCCCCCCTCTAGGGTGAAATCGATCCTACATCTGCTCCCTTGACTTAGCGTTCACTCCTCTGCTGCTCCCAGGTTGTGCAGATGCTCCTCTTTCTCTCTCCGAAATTGGATCTATGTTCTCCATGGTTGTGCCTCCTAATCCAGGTGCTATGCCGGATGGTCCTGCTCCGTTCCGAACTCCATCCGCTTCCCTATTCTGTGCTCCAAGTTGCCCAATCTGCTGAAACAAATTTTGAATCAACTTCTCTTGTCTTTTCATCATTGTCTCCATCTCATCCCTGGTGATGAAGACTGAAGTTTGGTTCTCTCCTGAGGAAGCCCCTTGACTCCCTTCGTGCTGACTTCTTTCTGGTCTCTGTCTTCTACTTGTTTTCCTTCCAAGAGCCATAATCTCGGATAGACTTCTGGTTCTTAAAGAGAGTCTCTCAACAAATCTTTGTGAGGTAATGATTAAAGCGCTCCTGAGTTGTTCTAAGTGAAAGCACCAAAAATGTTTGCACAAAAATTGGGCAAACTCCTCCAATTCGTATGATTTAGCCGATTTTAAGTTGTTCTTAGTGATTTGGATGATTTATGCAAATATGTAAAAAGCAGGGACTAAACTGTAAAAGACACATAGATTTATAGTGGTTCGGCCAGAACGTGCCTACGTCCACTTTATATGTTATCTCCTTTTCTATTCAGATTACAAGTACAAAGCTTTGATTACAAGTAACTGAAAGTTGTTTGAAAGTTCTATCCGTGCTTGAGCTCTCAAACTTGTCCCCTATTGTTGTACCCCTGCCCCTCTATTTATAGAGTGAGGCTGAAGGTAGGGGTCCTGGATGTATATAGGTGGTGGTGGGCCTGGCCTGATGCAATCTGGCCTGGCAAAGTCAGTCCGGAATGCCTTGATTCGGTGGGACTTGGTCCGGTGGTGAGAGTTCCGGTGATGGTTGGTTGGAGTTTGATTTGATGGTGAAGGCGTAGCTTGGTCCGGTAGTGCATGGAGTTGGTCCGGTAGTGTATGGAAAGATGGTTGGTTCGGTAGTGGATGGTAGAGGAGTAGCTTGGTTCGGCTAGGAAGGGAAGTGGAGTTGGTTCGGCAGTGGATGGTAGAGGAGAAGCTTGGTTCGTCTAGGAAGGGAAGTGGAGTTGGTTCGGCTAGGAAGGGAAGTTTGGACCGGCAGTGCTTGGGAGTGGAGGATGGATGGTTCGGCAGTGCTTCCTTTCATTTGGCTTGGTTATATATCCTTCATACGAACTCCGATTAACCTGAAATTTGAAACATAGCCTTTCCTAGTCATTATCATCATTTCCAATCAATTTCGTCTCGATCGGAGCTCAACCAAATTTTGGCGATATTGATCGTAGCCTTGATTCCAACTGATCTCCATCATTCCTTACCAATTTGTTGATATTCCAGTTTTGACCAAAAATGGGATAACATATAATATAAACAACATGCATCGATTACATTGTTGGAAACACAATATATAACTCTATTTCTATCATTTATGTATTTAGTCCGAAAGTGTACCATTGTTTAGCTTTTGAAAGCAATTTATTAAATTTTATGCGAGCAAAAATGAGTGTGCGCAACATTCCAATCCACACAGCCTTCTAGCACCTATTCTTAACTCAAGCAAACCATGTAAGACCTTGTATATAGAATTTTAAATAAGCATGCATTCGCGTATTGAACAAATGCCTTAGTGTATTTAAGAAATTTTCCGTGTAAGTACTGTAATGAGAGGATTACTAAAATTGCGATGATTGATCGTGTTGACATTTAACTTAAGAACATTACAATTGCCTTACCTAACAACTTTAATTTCTGAAAACGAATTTACTGTATGGATGTATGATTTAGACGCCATATTAAAGTGAGTTCAACTGATCTGTCCATGAGAGATTGGCACAAAACGTGTGAATGGATGGGTGTATGATGAAGAAATATAAAGTACATGTGATATTGGGTATGGAAAGAATAAATACAAAATGTACTGAAGAATAATTTTAAGTGGAAATTAGCTATAAAGGACTCTTTAGCAAGTGCACTTAGTTTCTAGGACACATAACTAAAATAATTACTATTAAGGACAAAACGCAAAATAATTAGTTTCTAAGGCCATAAAACCTATAAAATTATGTCTTTAAAGTAATTGGACTGCTGACTTTGTCCTTAAAAGTAATTATTATGCCAACTTTGGCCTTGAAATTAATTTCTATGAATGTATGTCCTAGAAACCAATTGGACTGCAAAGTTGGTCCTTCTAGTGAAATGCCTCTAATTTTAATGTGACCCAGCATCTAATTTTCGACCATATCCATACTTCGTATATTAGAATATATTTCTAAAATAAATTACTTTATTCCATAAAAGATTTTCTAGTTTCAAAATAGCAAAACAAATATGTTCAATTCATATATACTTATTGTTAGTATCCATCGTATTGGATTTTAGATTTAAATTCAATTGAATTCATATTATTTTCCTTTTGAAAATAATTAGATTCAAATTCTATTAACTTCCAATTAGTTTAAATTCTTTTCAGAGAATTTAAAGATAAAACTTCCTTCATTTTTAGAAATTAAATTTCAAAAACTAAATGAACTTAAGTAAACTTTCCACTTCTTTCAGTTCTTGACGAAAGGCTAGCTTAACAATTTATTTTGACTATTATACTAGGTGTAGTTTCAATTTATGAGAAAGACATATTAGGATTTTATATCATGGTTCACAGCAACCCTTTACCATTTATTATCAGCAACTCCACTTAGGCACTGCCTAAGATCCTTTTATTTTTAATTACTTATTTTTTTCACTTGCAACAGCTTGCTGCTGCTTGTGGTGGTAGCAGCCGCTGCTGGTTTCAGCAACATATGTATGTGTGTATTCTTTTTTTGGAACGCCATGTTGCAAGATACTTTACACTTATTAAGCGCATAAACATATGTCAAAAACGTGCATATACAAATATAATAAGAACATGGATACCTGACTTGGAACAAATATATGATTTTTGTTTCTACATGCTGATAAGTCAACATATTGTTCCACTAGTTAAGATGGTCCTAATCCACATTTTGATCATATTTTTTAGGTCTGTTGTTGCCTAGTTATTTATATTGTTGAATTAAACTAACTGTAAATTTTCATATATTGAATGCAACCTTGAAATATTTGAGTTGTTAAACTAGATCAAATAAAAGGTGAAGTATTCATTTGTAGTGCACTTGATATCTTGATGAGAATTATTTTAATTTGGTGTTTCATTTTCTTTTCCCAAAATATCATGTGTATAAAATTTATTTTCCGTATATCAAATACCTCACAGTGAATTCAAAAATTTATATTTCAAATAAAAAAGCATTACTTGCAAAAATATTCCTGATTATCCGATAATCTTTGCCTAATATGAATTTATTTTTAAAATTTTCAAACTGAAATTTATCTAATCAATTTCTTTTCAATTTCTTTTATTTACCAAAATTAAAAATTTCAATCACATCTATGTACTATTATTATTTTCTTCCAAGCCCATTGCTTCATCTTTGAAAATCTTCTTTTATTACCACTTATAAAAGCATCTTTTTCTTCTTATGTATGTTTTGCTCAAATATCACTTAACATTTTCACTTCATTTTTTTGTTACTTCTAAACCGCACATTTTAATTTATTTCTAAGTCTTCCTTTCGGAAAACTAGGATTATCCAAACTCAAATCCTTATTAATGATTGAATAATAAGGTTGAGAATAATTTTGATTTTCCTTTTCATATACTCATCTTTTGTTCCAAAAGTAAATAACCATATAATATATTTTTTATTTATTTTTTCCATAAATGTTATCTGTTCAAACGATTTCAAACATCCTTACATAATATAAGAATATATAACATCCTCTCATACTGTCCTGACATTTTAATTGAGTTCCATTAAACTTACTAATTGAAGATAATTTAATTTTCTTTCCCTATATACTCTCGTTTTCCAAATATTGTTTGCTATCATTGCAAATACTTTACTTTATTTATCAATATACCCCAAGGCATCTCCTTCAAAAATATAATTTATACACTTTACCTTCAAAACAATCTTTCCAAACTTTCCACTTCAGTATATCTAATACTTAACTTATTTCAAAATTCTACCTCCTCTTCAAAAATAATACACACTCACTAAATATTATTACTTAAAACATTGTATACACAAAATACTATGTCCGAATGTCTCGTACTAGTGTTTAGGAATTTCTATTGATAATGTTGATTAGACGCATCGACCAGAATTCTTTAAGCACTCAATGGACAGTTTAACACAAAATTTATTTCTATACAATACACATATATCTTACAATACTTTAGGTTTTTCCAAGACATTTTCTTGTTTATAATAAATATAACCAAATTCCATATATATATATATATATGTATATCCAATATCAAAAATATTTTAATTCAAATAGATTGTGACAACTCGGATTTTCAAACCAGTCAAAACCACCGAAAACCGATCCGTTCTAAAACGACGAATGAAAACTGCCGATTTAATGTGCAAAATTATTTGATAAATATACAACAACACTAAATATATAAGATAAAATTTAATAATACAACTTATCAGAGTAATTATTTTATTCTACTGGGTATGCTTTAATACAAAGAAAACTCAAATATAATAAATCTACCGCTACACAACTACGATTAGAGAAACAGTAATATTCTATTCCTGCACACTCAATAAACATGTCAAATGTGGAATAAAACAGTAAGCTGGAGAGATACAACAATCCAAGGCAAATAGCAACCTATAAACGGGAAAATGTTTTATTATTATTGGGAATGCATTACTACCACTTGTGACTGCCTACGTACCTTTATCTAATTGATTACCTAAGTAGATATAGGATCAAGCCAACGTAGTTCTCCTATTTACAAAATAGGATTCATAGAGCCTATGATGCAACAAACAAATATGCAATTTCCAAACTACTCATTAACCTTCCATTTGGATTTCTCAAATCTAATTAACTTCTTTATTTTCAAAATCATTTTTGAAAAGAAGAGTACCCATAGGACCATGACACACATAAACATGTACGGGTTTTACCTTATGATAACAAAGATCTTTTATCGAAACGTTTGATATTATTTTAGTGTCTAGGTACAAATACATACATATTAATCATAACCGAAATTGTTACGTTGATTAATTTACAGTATAATAGTATGAAACTAAGTCCAAAGGCACTTATTAGAGAATGGTTTTCCTATAGTGAAAACGTAAGAGTCTACCTTTTGGATAGTACATCTCTAGAGGAATGTACCAAGGACCCACAGATGATCCTCTACATTTGGCAAGACTGGCATACTCCTTTCCGTTAATCAACCAATGATCCTGGATAGTGTCAAATATGACATCTCCCCGATTGTTACTAACCTTTTACTGGGATCCCATAGCATGCGCCACACACTTGACATATAGAGAGTAATCTAGAAAGGTGATGACCATATCACAATGGTTAAGAACCACATAGTCTTGCGACATATCCTGTTTTTACCATTTCCAATGTGAGAGACTTGAGGTAATGTTTTACATTTCACAGAATAAATCCCACATTGAATGCACATTGTCATTTCCAACAACACATTAGTTGATTTCCATAAAAGTACAACCCTGAGTTCATACTCCTTAGGGAAGGGTGTTAAGTAAAAGAGAGGTTACCTCCTACACCACCAAATAGATGTACGGTTGTCAATGTGCGTGGTCTTAAAAATACAATATCAGACACTTGTCCATACAAGTTATCTTGGTAAATAACAAACCTAAAGCACTCCTCGTACGACATCCTGTTTGGGAATCATCCCTAGGATTAATAGTGAGTAGTCCTTGCCAATAGAATATTTTCAGAATGAAGGCACTACTATCACCATATATATAACATGAGAATCACCTATAGGTTAATGGCAAGCAACCCTACTTACAAAGATCTCCATCTTCAAAATCATTATCTTTAATATGTCTTCACTTCCAAATGCATATACTGATTTGAAGTGGTTTTCGAATAGGAATCACCCAAATCCAATCTAGGTCTCTTCGAACCACCCATCTAATTTATAGTTCTTTTCATCCAAATAAATTTCTCTTCAGAAATATAAGCTTTAAACCATTTTTATTTCTTTTAATATATATGGGATTATTAAGCCTCTTTTATCAAATCATTTGGTGAACTAAAACCCCTTTTTATCTTTAAAAATACCAAAACATTTCTCCTTAAACACTAAGGAAAAATATTTTCATATTCTATTATTAGTATAATTCCAATCTTAATGAAGATTTCACATTTCTAAAACGTATATTTAATGGGTCAAAAAAATGTTATTAAAGACATCATTTACTGTAGACCCAAAGCAGTTAGTATTGAGTAAAAAAGAATCCATAAATTTTGGACAAATTACACTAATTTATGTATTCTACTCGTACTATTCATCAAATAATGGTGAAATCGCCTTCTAAATTCACATGGATTGTATGAGTTCCTTCCTCAGAATTTAATGCAGGTTTACCTGAAATGTTTTCTATATCACCAAAGTTTGGTTTAATCTCTGGAAAAACTCTGAATTTCTTTTATCTTTTATCTTAGAAAGATGTGGTCTAAGTAAATCAAATACACCTCCATTGGGCCAGTCCGGATAGCTAGGGAGAGTAGGAAAGTGGTTTTCCAAACCCAAGCCCTAAGACTATCTCTCTATCACCCATAAGGTGGTCAAGATATTTGATCAACTCTGAACACTTTAAAACTATTTGATTTATCATTTGAAAAACATTTTAAAAAGATTTAGAAAGAAAATCCAAGTTCAAATAATTTATTCAACGGTTGTCAAATTCTGTTCCTAATTACTAGTAAAAATTGATTTTAAAGCTTTATAGATCAAAACACCAATTTCATTATATATATGTCCATTTTATAAGTCAAATCCCTTTTTAAACATTTTAACATATTTATGGAATTTATTTCATATCTTTAAATATTAAAAATATCCATTTTTAAAGAGTCGAAAATAATATTTTATGAACTGCCACAATGCGATGATTTCGAAAACTTGATTTGAATATATCTCAAACTTTACTAAATGAAATCTTGGTTTTCTCTTTTACTTGAAAAATATAATTATAAGGATATGAAAAATTCTTATTTCAATAAATTCTGACTTATATTTCATTTTTCATATTGATTTAACTTTTTACGGTGCAAAATCGCGAACTGCCGAAACGCAACGACTTATTTTTCGTCTTTAAGTCAAATTTATAAACCTTGTCCAAAATACTTTTAATAACAAAAAAATTATATTAAACCAAATTTTCACTATTTTACTCTATTAGAATATCATTTTCATTTTACTCCATATGTTTAATATTATATTATTATAATATTTAATTTCTATCTTTTTGATTCAAAATTCTTTTATATTAAACCATATGATATTTTCCATTAATTTTCCACCTTTTAAACTATTATTTTCAAAATCAAACCATTTGATTTACTTTTTCCCAAATAGACTAAGTACTCCTCTTCACCTTTCGGAAACCATTTTTTATTTTCCAAAAAACGATATCATTGTTATTTAAAATTCAAAAGGGGCTTAATACTCCTTATATACATATTATTTCAGAATATGATAAGGACTATTTTTTAGGAATTAACCATGTCTATTTAAAGAAATCATTTCTATTCCACTGGATATGATTTTTCACATTATTAGTTATAGTAATTCTTTATATCACAACCAATGTATTAACCAATCGCAACCAAGTTATCAACTAATATTTATCCAAATAGTTTGGTTAATAAATTAATCATGTATATCATCATTTAAAATCAATTTAGGATTTAAAGAAACTAAAGTTAAGATATTCTCACTTTTACATTACATATTTCACTATATACCCTTATTTACTTCTTAAGCAACCATCAAGCATCATTAATTAGCCAACAAATCATAACCATTTTTAGTCATGCTAACTCAGTTAAAACCATTTCATAATTAATTTAAATTATAAGAAGTATATTTTCAATCAAGTACTCATGATTGTAGCATTCCCTCCGTAACTTCTTCGAATTACTCCAACGACATTACTATAGCACTTCTCTCCTCTTTCTTCACTTCAAAGCTTTTGGATTTCCCTCCTTCACCTTAAGAGAGCTCGGTTATGCATGGAATGGAGGTGGATGCTCGGCCATAGTGGAAAGGTGTAGTGGTCATAGGTTTCATGGAGGTAGAGAAGAGTTTTGGCACTTGTTTGGACTTGAAACGATATTGTATATATATCTATATATCTTCTTTTTCTTATTATATTCTTTTGCATAATTTTTATAAAAAAGAGATCCTTTCATGGAAGCCATTAGAGAGCTCAAGAGAGAAGAAGAGAGCATAGAAGTTGAATGTGTGAATTCTGAGAGGTATATGTGGGTATTTATAGCATTTCCATGCCTTAACCATGAGGTAATCACTAAAAATATCTCCAACATCATCATGCATTGACCCAGATTTTCGATGGTTAATTTAAAATATTTAAATGGTTTAAATATTGAATTTTAAATCTATAATTGAGTAAATACGATTTTAAAACTGGAATTTCCAGCGATTTCGCCAATTTTTAAATTGTCGATTTAATCAACGAGTTAAAATAGCGATCCGGGGCACAGTCTCGGAATTCGACGAAACTAGTTCCATCGGATCCGTAATAGTGTTTTATTATCAGAATTCAAATTTCATAGCTTTTGGAGTTGTCGTTCGGCTGTACATAATAGAAATGCATTGAAATTGATATCGGGAATTCGATATAATAATTGGGTCCAAAAAGCTATCTTCTCCATAAGATCGAATTAGGACTCAAAACCATTTCTATTGCCTTCATAATAGGGATATGAAGTTATAAAAGCCAAGCGACACATCTCGATAGGGATTCAAAATTTTGAGTTGTGTAAGTTGAGATGTTTTCAAACTTAAATAAATAATTGTCTAGTTAATTTTTTCTAACTGTAATTCTATCCCTTCACTGTGCTTTGACCATTCAAACACATTATCCCCAAATCACACATGACATTCCCTTTTTTGCTTTTAAATCATGTCTCCTCCCTCTGTTAAATTTCAAATTCTCATAACAAAAAGCAAATGGCCGAGTAAAATAAAATCGCGAATCTAAAAGTAAAAAAAATAAAATCGCATGTTACTCCCTTCATGGTTTTAACGCAAAGCTTTTTACCTTTTGCACCTTCACATTCGAATTCACGAATCATAAAAAAGGGGAAAACGAATTCAAATTCATTCAAAAAAAATACTAATCGCGATTCGAGCCTTCCCATTTTCTCGATCGTGCAAACTCATGGCGTATAGGGAAACTCGCAACGATCGAGTGACAGCCAGAATGAGGGGAAAGGAGGTTTCGGCGATCGAGAGTAGGTGGCTTGTGCGTTTTGGGTGGCTTGTGAAATTTTAGGTTGCGCGTGAATGGCCGAAGAGAAAAGCAGTGGTGGCGCTCGCGCGCGACAGTTTCAGGGTAGTTCCTTGTCTCCGATGGGGGTGCATCATTGCACAGGTGTGAGTAGGTGAAGCAGCGACTGGGTTTTGATTTGCATGTGGCAGGAGTTGTGGCGTGAGATGATGGGTGGAGGCTATGATGCAGTCAGTGTGATGAGGTTAGGTGGTGGCCATGACTGCAGGTTGTAGAGGCAGCTTGTATTGATTGGAATAGTGGTGTTCGCGATGGGAAAACGAGGGGCTATGGAGGCAAGTGTGCAGGTTCTAGGTAGTTGCGAATGTGGGGTTGAGGCTGTGCAGTCGTCTCATGAAGAGGAAGGGTAATTAAAATTTAAAATTGTAATTCGTTTTATTGAATAGAAATTGGAATAGTTAACTTATATATGTCGTGATTGCATTTATACGTGGATTAAAATTAACATAGCAAATCACATTGCACTCGAAAAATAAAATCTTATAGTGGGATTTTAGGAGCTTAAAGAATTTCCAAAGTATTAAAAATATGAGAAATTCGAAAAATGAATTAGAATTCATAAAAGAAGTTAGAAATGGGTATTTGGAGATATAGACAAGTGCATTCGACTTTGGAAATGTTAAGGGATTTACAAATAAAATTTGTAAAGAATTAGGAAATAAATAGTCTACTTCTTGAATATTGAAAATAAAAGATCTTATGAAATATACCTACAAATATTCCTAAGTATTGGACAGAAAGGATTTGAAAATACTTAACCTTAAGATTTTAAATATAAAAAATATTTTCAAAGGGATGAATTATAATTGGAAGCGAGAAAAAATATTCTAAGTATTGAATTGACTAGAAACTATCCTATTAAGGATATAAGAATTTAAGTTTCATTTCCACCATGGAAATATTGGAAGGGTTTGAATATATATATATATATATATATATATATATATATATATATATATGATAAAGATATTTTGAGAATATTTTTGGAAAATTATGAGAAGGCCAGATGATTGCTTATGGATATTTTATCGATAATTAAATAACTGATTATCAATATTGGCCAATTTCATTAATCATTTCGAAGAGACCAAAATCAGATTTAGTTATCCGAAAACCTCTTTGATCTGGTTTGAACGTTACGAATGAATACCAAAGATGATGAAGACGGTGATTTGGTTTGTCCAAACTCAGGACAACTTGTAAGGATGAACGCTATCAAAACATCGTCATTAGGGACGATGAGAATTCTAAGTAGAATTGTTTCTTGAAAGGTAACGCTTAGCCTCGAGCCTCATCAACGGGGAATGACTAAAACGGGAGAGATGCAGCAAGGCTAAGTGATCACTCCCAATTAGAGTTTGTTATCACTTTTCTAGATGTCCTTGGAAACCTACTTATTATGGATATGGTAATGCATGAAAGGAGCACTCGATGGTAAGGGTGGGAACACCCAGGGTGATAACATATTCAGTCTATCCAGGTTGGGGGTAGGTCGGTCTTGTGTAGAAGAGGATCCTGACTAGGTTCTTAGTACATTTTTCTAGACGTGTACTATTATGGGAAGTACCCCAGTGGCCTAGTCATTCGTATGAAATCCATTCTCCAATATGAGTCACATGATTTTGTGTGTAGAGCCTAGTATGCTGAAATTTAATTAATGTTACAATTTCGGCTATTTGAATAAGCATTTGTGTTTAGACACTGTTATAATATTATCGAATTTTATATAAAATTGTTTTGGTTATCGTAAGATAAAACCCGTTGTGTTTATGTGTGATGCAGTCCTATGAGATACCTTGCTTTCAAAGGATTTGATAACTCTAATGATTCAAATTGAGTGTGTTTTCTCACGTTGGTTTTCTAGACTGACTCGGGTGTTATTTTATTATAATGCTTGGGTCAGACCGAGTATTATATATTCAGGATAAGATGCAATGGAGCTCAGAAGACAAGTTGGATGACAAGACGTATTTCTGTAGATTTGTATTTCTGCTGTGTGAGGACAAGTTATTGAACTGCCCAGATTGATTGTTGTATATTGTACTCTGAATATGGTATGTATATTAACAGCACGGTTCCTATATTTAAAGTCTATTATTATATAATATATTTTGTTCCGCTGCAATTGTGAGATTCTATGTTGTTGTTTTATTTTTCTTCTACCTCTTTCTTCTTCTTTACCCTAGTTATTCGCTCTTTCGTACACTTCGGTTTGAGCGAGGAGGAATTATAATCAACTCAAGGGGTACGAAATTGCGGGTCGCTACATGCATTCCCCTCATCACTTCCTTGGCCATGATTCCCCATCTCACATCGCCACCATCTCATCCTGTCCCCTCCCTTAATGTTTAAGTAAAGCATCCTTTTACTTTTATTTATAAATATCATGATACTTTCTCATTTTTAATTTAAGTAAATCTGTAAATGCATATGGTATCTTCTTATATATATATGAACATTTTATTGCATGTATATATGCACATATATGTCTCATTTGACAAACCATGCTGCAACATTCGATTACGGCTTCTATCTAATAAACCATTGAAAATCCAAAATCCGAATTCCAGTCATATTTTTACTTCTTTGTTAGACTATTTATTTACATAAAAAAATCTTAAAAATAGTTTTTCTATCTTCATAGAATAATTAGTGCTCATTTGATTTATAAATCCATTTTTATAAATTATAAATAAGTGTTGTAAAATCATGCCGTTAAATTGCCAAAGTGTAATGAAATTTGCATATCTGTATAAAACAGTGTGTGTGTATATATATATATAAATATTATAAATCACTTATTATAATTATATAGTAATTAAAATAAATTATTAATCATTTAAAACAACTATCTGAATACTTAAATACCCAAAATACCAAAACTCTCCTTAAATGCTCAATTTTGAAAATGATGTCAACGTTGCTGACATCATAATTATTCTTTTTTTCAAAATGGAAAAAATTTTGTTTCCTAATTTTTATTTAAATAGTTAAATAAGTGCATGTAAAAAAATTGTGCGTGACTTTTGATGGTTGAAAAGACATTTATCGATAAAACGATTTTCGGTCGTATTATCGATATTTTTCCAAAGAATATATTTTACAAACATTTTTCCAAAAAATCATAATTATTATTTATTACATAAAACATGATTATTTATGTTTAAAAAATCTAAATTCAAATATTTAAATTAATTAAATATTCTAAATCAAAGTGGTAAAATTATGGGTCATCGTAAAGATGCTTGTTTTTATTAAATCCTTTCAATTAATCTTAATATCCATATATAAAAATAATTCATAGATAATGATGCTATAGAACTCATTCATCCATAAATAATTTAGGTAGATACAAAAATTTAAATTCATTTAACATTTTTTTAAAAATATACCTATGAATTAAAACTTCATTTTATACAATTTTAAGTTTTTCAATATTTCTTGCGGTAACAATACTACTGAAGACAAAGCAAGTTCTTATTATTATTGTTGAGCAGGTTTCAACTCTCAATATTGGTTTGCACAATCATTTACAGTTTTAAAACAACCAAGCATTCATCAACCAATCAATTTTTTTTATTAAATCTAACTTTATTTATAAAGTATATTTTCGAATTCCAGTTATTCATCATTCTATATTTTATAACTATTAATTGCTTAAATATTTTTATTATTCCCTAGTGATTCTATTTTGGAGACACCGCTGGCTTTTATGAATAATTGGGTTTGTCAAGATTCAATTGGGATTATAAATTCTTTGAATGATAATGTCTTATTCAATCCACATTTTAAACTAAGCATAAACAAAACAAATACTGATAAAAAAACATACATTTTAATCAAACAATCACCTTCAGTGGAAAACTATCTTCCATCTTCCGCTACACAACTCTGATCACTAACTGAATAGGACACACAATATTCGATTCTAAATCATCTGAGGTCTCATTTATCCTATCCATTAAATCTCATCTTTTACAGAAATGAGTTCCAACTTTAGACTCATTTTCATAGCAATAATTTGTATAGAATTTCACATTTTTTACAAATACGTCCTGATGATTATTCCCTGTAATCATTTGTATTTATATCATAGTAGAAATATAAATTCTAATTCCATCCTACACACCCGAGAGATGGGACTCTAAGTCTATATAGGTTTAGATCTCGATTCTGTGTCAATTATATTCTATAATATTTCGAACACAGCCCCGATACCATGCTGTAACAACCCCGCACTATACACATATTATTAAAGAACATTACAAGTAATATCGTCTAATAACACGGAGAATATAACTAGTTAAGGATGATCAAATGTGAATATATCTTTGTACTAATGCTAACACATCTTTATTACCATTTGAGGATCTGAATTGTAAATTTTGACGTATATAGTATAATGCAAAGTAATGAACACACCGACTAAAAATATTCAGAATAGTATAAAATATAAATAAATCAGAATTAGAATCACGGATCACAGTGGAATAATATAAATTATATAACATAATAAAATGTGAATCTACAAAATATCTGTACTAGACCCACATAAATATATACATCGCGTCTAATACAGTATTAGGTAAACAGTGATTACTAAATAATGTACATGACATGTCCTCCTAAATGTCAATATATTGAACAATGAAGTATACTAAAATGGTCAAAATAGTCTGCTCCAATGCTAGCGTAAAATCCAAAGGTCATAGAGTCCCTCTACCAGTAGAGTCTCGGCCTGATCCGAGTATTTAAAATAAACGGGTTAGACTATATCTAATAAAGAGGTAAGATACTGATATCGTAAATAATAGAAAACAAGCCATAATAAAAGTACGCTAGAAAAAATAATCTGTAACGTCCCTCCTTTTTGCACGCTTCAAATCGACACACGTGCCAATTTAAAGCATACAGAAGGGCGGATTGTTATGGGGTAAATAAGAAAAACAGAGAAGAAATAAAATAAAACAGAATCTCACAGCGGAAGGATAAAATATAATAATAAATATACAGTTCATAAAACTGTTTACAAAACAATTGATTCTTTTTTATACAATAAATATCAGAGTTCACATACCAATAAATATCAATGCAGCGGAATTAAATAGTATAGTGGAATAATAGTAGATGATAGTAATACAATTCTTCGTCTTCGTCCTCCAGAGCTAAACTTCAAATCCTGAAACGCTCGGATTGACCCGAGCGAATTGAAAAGACAAAACACTCGAGTCAGAACTAAAAGATCTTATGTAAGTTAAATTAACAAAAATGAATATGAGTGCAGTAACTCAAGAGATGCTCGGGATTTACATCTCCTAAGGATCCATTAAACTATTTACTATGTAGTATATTTCGCTATTAATATAGTGTCTAATTGTAAAATAAACGTACTTTTAAATAGCGTTAAGGCTTTACGTTTTCCATCTTAACACAGTTATATATTCCCATAGTCTATACAGTACCGTAATCTCCCCTGTACTGGGAGTCGTCAGAGGGCACTCCATAGGTATGGTACAAAACCAAAATCGTATAAGGCGCGCAAGGGTAGGTGACACGGCACAACTAGGCAATGCCAGGATAGATGTACCAATTACGCTTCCGGGTCGGTGGTAACGCATAGCCGCAGCTACCGCCCACCTCGAGCCACACCACCAAATAAAAATCAAAAGTGGCCAACCGAATCAATCCAAGAGTCAAATTATAATATCGAAGGGATGTGTCCGATCAAAGGTGCTACCTTATTAACCCGTCGATCGCTCCTGTTTTAGCCACCTTATGGCAACTCACGGGAGTTGGGTCCACGTATTTACCTTACAGGAAACGCCGCCAACATCCTACTTCATTCTGGAATCTCCACCGCGTACACGGTTGTTAAAGTGGTTTTCGGAGTTGGCAGAGAGTATGACAACTTCCGATCCCGGTCTCTTCAACAACCAAACGTTATTATAACACCACGGTCTTTCAAAATGTTTATACTTTCAAAACCAGAATATAATTATCCATTTAAAAACCATGAATTCGATATCATTTCCTTTTAAACCCAAATAAATGTGATATCATTTTATTTCAAATATATTTCCTTTCCAAAATCATGCTACTTTTAAAATTTATAATACCTCAAAACCAAATATTTGAATTTTAACTTTCAACATAATACTTCGAAATCCATAGTTTTAAAACCATAACTTTCAAACTTAAATGGTTTGGATATTCAACAGTATATAAAATAAAACAGTTGAATTTAAAATTTCTTTAAAAGTAAACAATTTCCACGCCTTCACAATTTTATTCACTTTAAATTCAGTCTAAACCCATAACTTTTAGATTCATTTTCAGTTTGAATAAAACAGTTTGATTTTAATATTTTCAAACTTTGAGTATTAAATGAATTTCAAAACTGAGGTTGGGAATTTCAAATCAACGATTCATACTCATATAATGGCTTCAATTTCATCTAAATAAATATCTACAAAATCTTTAAATACTAAATCCATTTAATTGCAATTAATCCCTTTGATATATACATTAACTAAAAGCAAATTCACATATCAATTTATTGTCAACTATTCCAGTAAATACAGTGTTCAAATGTCAGCTGCAATTAATCCAATTGATTGCAAATTAATTCCGAATTTGATTTCTATTCGGTTACAACTTAATATTGAATCAATTTATTACTTAACCAACATAGTTAATATTATTTTAGATTTCATTACATTTATATTTTCCAAATTTTATTTTGGTCTCATTTCTTTTTATCACATTTATTATCTGAATATGAATGGAATTTTACTTTGGTTACATCTTATTTGAATTCAACATTCTTTACTTACCAATTTATTCCACATTAACTGCCATAATTTAGTGAATTAATAGAAATTGATTACAAATTAACTTAACAACCTAATAAAATAAGTAACGTACAATAAATATAGTCCTTAACTCTTAACTACACTTTTAGAGGTTCATTATTTACACCCCAACATTGTAATTACTTACATACACTGGTTTTACTCAATTAACATTTATTGCAACTATTCCAAAATTTATTCAATATTTATTAGTTCCCTTATATTCACGTTTATGAGTAAATTGGTATTCCAATTAATCCATTAATTATTAACTCTAATCATTGCAATTCATTGTCTAACATAAAATATGAATCTATCTCCTAATCTTCACATTTCAATTAATTAACATCTTACAATAGTTTACAAATAAAAAAAAAGGGATTGTATAAAAAAAATTATTTATCGTCTTGCATTACTTTATTACCTCCATTTACATTTACTTTCCATAAATCAATATTTAATTCCATTGATGGATTCAATACTTGCCCCTTTTTACTTATTTTTAACTTTATATCAAAATGCGACAATTTCCACTATTACAATTACTTGCAATATATAATTTAATTTGTAAATTTTAATTACCCTTGATACATCTAATTTCAACATTCGCTTTCATATAAATAAATAAGTTTTTTATTTCTTTCTAAATTTAAATTAAAATCTTATTAGTTTAATTCATTTTAAACATCGAATTTATACGGGTCGTTACGTAATCATAATAAGGCATTTCGATTAAAAATCCCTTTATGACTTAACCATAAGATAAGTCATCCCAAATTGTACCTAGAGACCAATTAACCATTATAAGGCTTATCAAACCAAATCACCATTTCATAAATCTATTTCAAGCCTCCAATGCACTGAACAAAAATATGGTAATAACAATTCAAAATTCCCCAGAGCCAAAATATACTAAATATTCATCCAAAAATCTTTGAAGAAACAACCATCACTAATAAATAATCATAATCTCAGATCCAAAAAGATTATGATAGCCTTGACAAGGTCGCTAGTACCTCCTCAAGCAATTTTTTTGGCCCTAACAAGGTCGCTAACACCTCCTTAAGCAGTTTCACCCTGAACGATAAGGCCGTTAACACCTCTTTAAGCAGTTTTGTCGCCCGCGGCAAAGTTGCTAACACCTCACTAAGCAATTTTTCCATAAATGACAGGGTTGTTAACACCTCTCTAAGCAGCTTCTTCCTAAATGACAAGGTTGCTAATGCATCCTCAAGCAATTTCATCAAGAACTACTCAAATATCACTCTCAATTCGATGAAAAATAAGACATCGTCTCTTAGGGATCTATCGTCTTGAAATCCAAACATACTAAGATAATACGACTCAAAAGTGTAAATCACATTCACTTTAGTAATCCCTAGAATTCAGCCAACGGTACTATACCGGAAAGTAAATTCAAATATTTACCAAGAGCTATTAATTTCCCCTCAAACTCTATTTAATAAGTTATAATAATAAGTGAAAGAATTATACAAAATGTTGCATACCAATCCGATAATTTAGTCATTTATTAAAATTCTTTATTTCATTAAAAAGCATGAAATCTCATTAGAATCTCAAATCCATAGTTAATAAAATAAAAGAGTTGTAAAATTAATATTATATATATAAAGATATAATTTTCCAAAATCACTTTTAAATCCATAAAATCATTTTGAAGAAGAGCTGCTTATTTCTAAAAGCTTGTGAAACTCTTTTAAAATCATTTAAACATCTTTTATAACAATGATCGCTTAAAATTGAAATTATTACTTTCATAACCACTTTTATAAAATAATACCATATTTTATCCTTTGCCTTTAAAACATTTTCCAAATTTTATACTTAAAACAGTAAATTTAAAAAGGTTTATAATTAAATACTACATGGTTTTAAAAGATTTGAATATAAATTTTGAAATAAGAAATAAGTTAAGATTATAATATAATTTAAATAGATTCTATAACCTAAATTCCAATGAGGATCAAACTGGAAATTTCCCTTTTAAAGTCCTAACTAAATATATGTACTCCTTCCTTTCTTATTTTAGAAAACATACCATACTTCTTTTCTTCTTCTTTATTTTAGAAAATAACCACTTATAATCAATTCCCTTTTTCTCACTCGATTGTAAACCACTTGAAACAAGAAGCGTCACGAAGTAATCAGATAGGGATGTAATCCAGCAGTGAATTGGAGACGAAATCTTAAAGGTAGGGGAGCAGCAATCCTAAACAGTGTGATAATTGACTGGAATTGGTTATTAGTGAGAGCTCAACACGAGAATCCTCATCAACATTACAATATGATCTATAGGCTATAAGTAGAGTAGTAATTATTGTACATATACTTAATTTTAAATTAATCTAGGTTGGGAGGGATTTGGGTTGATTAAAACTTTTAGAAACTAGGTTTAAATAAAATTATGTAAATCTAAAGTATAATACTTGAACTCAAGAATAATGATGTATTTGGACCTGGAATCTAAAATTAGGATCAAGTAGTGTTCTATATATTCCAAGGAAAAAGATGGTGGTTAGGGTCGAAATGGGAAAAAATTACGAATTTCCCAATCCTAGAAATACACAAAAAATACGTGCACCAGTTGACTGGTGGACCATGACCGGTGCACTAGTGCACGTTTATAAGTGACAACCTGAACCTTGGCTAAAGACCCACTTTTAATATAAACATTCCACGATTCAATTCAAACTTTGTCTATGCTTTGAAGGTGACCTGAGCGATGGTTAAGCAAGTGACGGTAAGATAAAATGAAGTGATGTATGAAATTTGATGGTGATACAAAATGAATAGCATATGTGATACGATGATGATATTAAATAATGAATGTTGAATAGCTTGGTTGTGATGAAATGGCTATATAATGAAAATTTTATGTGATTTTCATATAGGATTTGGATATGATGGTGAACAGGGATGAGTTTGGGACATAGGATAGACACCTCAAGATTTATAAATGCATATGCGAATAGAAATGAGTATGAGATGCAGAAAGATGCCCTAGAGTATCTAAACGAATATAGGTACAGAGGTGTCTGTCATAGGTAGATGTCCAAGCGTTGTGATATTTTCTTCCCCCGAAGGCTTTGTACAAATGGATGTAAGTGGATGTTATGCGACCCTTTATAGTGGGAGACCAGTCTAGGGCATGAGTCCCCTAGGTACCGCGAGGACTATAAGTTCCCCGTAGGACTAGGGACGGTGTGTATTGTTACGATTGCATGATGGCAGAAGATATGCTCCTTGTAGAGCATGAGGTCAGATAACGATGTCCGTTTGCACAAGTATGATGCGATATGGTTAGATGTATATAATAGTTAAGTACAATATGGCAATGGAATGTGTGGTGGCCGAACTATAGACTCATATTATATTATAGTATTAAGTTTGTGTCATACTTAGATTAGAATATAGTTCACCCAGAAAACTTGTGTCTGATCCATTTCTACTTTCATACACATACATAAATACATACATGCATGCATACATACATACATACATGCACACACACACACACAGATATATATATATATATATATATCTAGGTTGGTGGAGCTGGATGATAATACGATATCAGTGATGGAGATTTATCTATATATAGTGTTCATGATTTATATAAGTGTTGTACCTGGATTCGACTCTGTATATGTGGGTTTGGATTATATCTGTATTTCTTCAAACATGTGTATTTGACATTTCAAATGTAACATGGTGATATATCTATGTTATTAACCATGCATTATATTTTATTCATTCCACTGTGAGACTTCGAAAGTTGATAACATTAGTTTGAATTTTATTTGATACATGTCCGTGATTATGACTTTATATATTTTATCTCACCCCAATGACCCGTCTTTTCTGTTCTCAGGTGTTGACACCGGTTCAGGAAATTTGATCCGAGGGTCGCAAAGTCGGGTTATTACATTTGGTATCAAAGCATTGGTCATAGGATTTAGTACGTATTGAGAGCCCGTATTTGTATTTTCTATTACATTTATATATATTATAGGAGTTGAATATGTTGTAGTTGTTTCAGTTGAACTATCTATCCATGGAGGAGTTGTTAGCAAATCCTGATTACGGATATTAGAGGATAAGGAAATTGATAATGATGGAAAGATATAGTAGGGCAAGGAGAAACTGGAAAAGATATTAGAATCGATCTAAGGATATTGCGATGTGAACATCCATGTTCGGTTCCATCGATATCTACAAGCGATGAGCCATACCAATGCGAACCCCATAGTACCTGCACCCTAGTGCATGAGGAATAATCCTGGGTCATATATAGAAATTAAATCAATTTGATAATTGGGAGTAGCCAAGCACTTGTGAGAATATATATTGACATTGGATCTGACTGGATATATGCATTAGATAGGGAGTTGACAAGGATGATAGGAGAATTGAGTTTTGGAAATAAGATGTTTTAAGAGTTAATACATTTGGAAAGAAAGCTAGTTTTAAACATTGGAATTTAAAATTTTATTTATAAGAGAATTTATGAATTGATATCATATTTATACTATGTATTCGAAAGATTTTTATAAAAGGAATTAAAGAAATTATTTCAGGATTTTACATAGGATGGACCAATGTATGAATATTTTATAAAACTACGAAAAAGATTTCTAAGTTGGATATGGATAAAGTCGGTAGACAAAGTGAATTTTTAATTTGTATTTTCATATATTTGGAAAATATTATTTAAAATAATTGAAAATTAAAATAAAATAAAGTGTACTAATATATTGAATAAGAATACTGTAAATTATTTGAGATGGTGTTTTGAAATAAAGAAAAAAAAAATTAGAAGATAACTACGGTTTATTTAAATTTTAAATATATTTTAAAGTAATTACTAATAAGCTATAGAAGTTGGAAGAAATTAATTTACCTTTAGATTAAAGTGTGAAGACAAAGTAAATATTTAATGAAAAGTTAATATTTTATGGTTTTAAGTAAATGAGATGTTTTAGTTCAATAATATTTTGAAAAAGTAAGGAAGTATTTTAAAAAGAAAATAGAAGTTTTAAAATTTGATATAGTAATGAGTATCTAGTTGCAAAATGTTTTACTATTATTTTAAAACGTGAAAAAAAAAGTTTGAATGGTCAAATTTAAAATCAGTTTGATGGCTTAGAAAATAAATAAAGAAGAGAAGGTTATGCACAAGAAGTGGCCCCTAGTGCAAATATCCATCGTCGGCTATGAAGAAAGGAGAACAAATTGTGAGTTAGAAATGAGTTCTTTGATTTTGGATAATAAATGTGATTGTAAATAGTTTAAGAGTAATTTCTACATAGCGATAAGTCTATTGATTTTTGGAGTAGAATGAATTATTCATTGTAGGAAGATGTTAATTGTAAATAGAAATGTAGCATGGATAAGGGTTAGTGGACTGGGCATGATATTGTCATAAATAATGATCCCGATAGTCGTGCGAAATTGGATAAAGAAAGAAAGATAGTGGTTGTGGTTAGAAAAAGAAAAGTAAATCTAAGTTATTATGTCGAAGTAAATTAGAGAAATGATGATTACCAAATAACAAAATAAATTGGCTAAGATTATATGAAAGTGATTTGGGGCTAAGCTATACATCTTGGATATTGGAAAATTTTGAAGATGTAGTTAAAATAAATTTGAACCCGATTAGTATAAAAGGCGTAAGTGGTATTGGCATTTCAATTGATTGGATTCCATTAACCAATTGATTGAAAATAATTTGAGATGTGGATGAAAATTTTAGTTGGATGGCTAGAATTTATTTACGATAGGGTCCTAGTAACCTAATGATGATACTATGTAATCTGACTCAGTGATCAGTCCATAGTATAGAAATTTAAATGATTAAACATTCGCATTCTTTAGTTACAAGTTATTGCGACAATGATTGGAGATGGTAGAGAATGATACTTCGATTGCTTTGTTGTTTGATAACGTCATAAAGGTAAGTTGTTTGGGTTGATTGGTGGATGAGTATAGTTGAACTGATGTTGCAGGTAGCATTACACTAATTATGTTATATGGCTTGGACGGATGTTGTTCTCCAATCAAGTGATTCTTGTCTTGTAGTACATGTTCTTAGGATGACAGTTATAGGTTGTCGATACTTCAGTAATAAACATGATTGCGGGTATACAATTTAGATTGGATGTGACATGAGTTTGATGGCATGTACATCATGCTAAGACGTCATTCCTTTTTCTGATGAACCTAGATAGATTATGGCATAAGATGTTACCATGCTAGTATTTTGTTGATTTGATTTTATTGGCATAGAACCATCCTTATTGAGTTGTCTCATCCGTAATATACAAGAATAGTATTTCGATAAAATGATATATAGGAAAGGAAACGTTGGTCGGTTATTATTAGAAAATGAATCGAGTTTGGATTTAGGTTATGAAAGGTATTTAATTGGGATATTTGAGTGTAAAAGATATTCCAAATTTAGTTTGGTATCATTGAATTGGAATAAAGATTTTTGGAATTGCATAGACATATAGGATTTGGAGAATAAAGAATTATGGAGAATTTTAACTTCAATTTGTAAAAGGTATTCCAATTTGGATGAATAGCAAGAATTATATAGGAAGTATTTTTATTAGTACAGATAAAGAATATCGATAATGGATTTTGAGTTATATGTAAGGAATTGAAGAAAAGATGTACTAAACTAAATGGATGCTAAAGTAAAATAAAGAAAAACCACAAGTCGCGTGGATAAATGTTTAGTGGTAATTCAAGAAAAATTTATTTGCAAGTCGAAAGAGAAAGTGTATAATTTACATGCATAGAAGATATAGAGGCGATTTTATGTAGAATGGAATTTGGAATTTCGGATATGATTTTGATTGAGGAGTAGAGAGATTCTTTTCAATCATCCCTTCTATTAAGAAGAAACTATCAATTTTTAGAGAAACTCTCTGAGATTATCGACTTGAAGGTGTAGAGTTTACATTAAATATAAGGTGCATGAAGACAATGTATTGTATAGCTAATCCTTTTAACTCTGTCTCTAACTTAGGTTGGCATTTGTTTTAGGTTAGGATTTCACTTAGATTAGGATTTTTGGTTGCTATTGTTATTTTGGCTAGATAGAATAAGATTACCCTAATTTGGATGTTTGCTTAGTTGTAGGTTGTGGAATATAGGATGGAATGTCTGAATAATCGAGGAGGTGATATTTTGAGTATAAAGCTTGTTACATATTGGGAGAAGTGATATCATAAATGTAATGATTCCACTCAAGTTAGATTTGAGATTCTATGGGATATAGCTTATGATCATTAGGTTAAGGCATCGATAATTTTGAACGTCCGCGGGTAGGAGAAGGAATAGTATGATAATTAAGTCTTTTGGATTTGTTTGGGTAAGACACCATCCACTTTTGGGTTACTAACCTTAGTAATATGGATGACGAAATCAGGAATCTTCTAAACAATTTAGGTGTTAAGTATGTGCATTTAATGATGGTATGAGAGGCTGCAATTTTAGGTGGGCATTTTGTGCTAAGCTACCTGTTGTTAAGCATTGAGGCATTATTGTTTCGAGATGGTAGCAAAGGTTATAGAAGTTGTAGACATACATGTTTGATTGAGATTATTTAAAATACCAAAATCTAGGCCAAAACTACCATATCCTCCAATAAATTCAAATCGCACTATAACTACCACAAATTATTTAAACCGATCACATATCAATACATATGAAATTTTAATTCAACATATTTGAGGAATCCAGTTGGATCCCTCCAACCCATTTCACTGCATCCATGGATGTTAATACAATATAAAAATACCAATCCCACTTCGAGGGGGATATCGCGATATGTGGGGTCATCCGCTATTATGCGCGGCGTATAGGGTCTTATCCGCTATATATATGCGGGAACATCTATCACTCCAACATATACATACTACTATATATAATATCACATCAACGGATAAAAATATATCAATTCAACCAGTCAATCAATAATCAAATTTAACTATTTAAAATTAATATCATTAGAGTGAGATTAATTCACTTTGTTTGCAGTCATCGCGATAGCGATTTATTTCAATTAAAATTAAATAAGCGTTTAATTTTAACTAAAATTTTTACTAGCTCTAATCTACTCCAATCCAGCTCTAAAATGTAGTGCTCGACAATATAGACCCAACACAATTTGTTTCGCGCGATTTCGACCTTGTATGGCAAAGTTATTACAATTTATAAGATTAACTATTTTAAAACAATAAAATTTATAAACATTTTTTTTCTTTTTTTTACAAATAAAGGTCCATATCACTTCAAAATCGAACCCGACCCGCATTCTATAACTTCTTCCCCTTTTCATCTGTGCACGAGAAACAGGAAGCATCACGCATGCACGTTTCAACACTGATACGAAGCTCTGACCATCCGATTGACGAACCGATTTAGACATCACACTCCTCTCCAAAATCTCCACGTGCCCATATCCTTCAAATCATGCTCGACCGCTCTTAGGAGATTACGACCTGACTTCCTCATCATAATAGTAAAACGCCGCACCCCCTATAGGCAATCGCACCCTCCCATACTTCGACCACACGTGCGCCTACTCTCTACAAAACCAAAAACCACCTCCATTTCTCGATTTGAAGGCCACAACATCATAAGACGCTAACCCTAGTTTTTGACTTTACCATGTCGATCATCCTTAACGAGTGCAACACCCACCAATTTCTAATCAGCTCGGAGCTCATCACAATACAAGATTTTGCGACTGGTTACATATTTTTTTATTTAGTGGATTGGTAGATTTTTTTTTTTTTGAAATTTTCTATTATAAGGTTCGTCCACTTTGTTTTTTCTTTTCCTTCTTCCTTTTCTGTGAACTGTTGCGTGAATCTAAAAAAAAGGAGGAAGTTGCTTTTCGTGTTCCAATAGGTCATCTACAGTGACCCGAAGTGAAGGGAAAAAGAATTGATGTGAATATAGCCAATCAATCTAAATATATATTATTTTAAATTTCAAAAGATCTCACTTTCGTAGTTTAAAATCTCGATCTCCCATTGAGGCGTGCTGTTAGGCGTTTATAATGTTATACCCCTATTCTGAATGCAATGAAAAATGTTTCAGATTCTAATTCGATCGTATGGAGAAGATAGCTTTTTGGATCCAATTATTATATTGAATTTTCGATATAAATTTCAGCACGTTTATATCCCGTACGGCCAAACGATAACTCTAAACATTACGAAATTTGAAATCCAATAATAATTAACTATTACGGATACAATGAAATAAGTTTCGTCGAAATCCAAGACCATATCTTGGAAGGCTTTTTTTAAATGCCAATTTAAGCGGTATATTTTTAAACTAAACAAATCACTTTTAAATTCCATTTAAAAAGTTTTATTATCTTCCTTATTGTAAATATAAATTTTATAAGCCTTTAAATTATTTTTAATAAGTTAAAACTCATGATTCACTATTTTAACCAATTTCCAATTATTGAATTCAATAATTTAATTATCCAATAAATGGTTATATTTGAAATTCAAGTTAGAAATTAACTTTTAAAATTTTAATATTAATTTAATACTCCAATTCCAAATATCCAAAATACCGGGTCATTACAAAATCTATTTTATGTCTATAGAAAGTTCATAAAATATTTTGAATACATGTTCCATCGCACTGAGAAATAAATTGTTGTTTCAGGCTATACCCCCTTCTCATCATAGGAATTTCTTTATAGAGGAATTAGCAGTAGCGTTACATACTTAGGTATAAATTCATACATAGAAACAGATTATATAGATGATACAAATTTAACCATGCCCAAAAGAACATAGTTTACTAGAATGTCAAATAGGAAATCTTATACATTGAGGAAAACTACGAGTTTCTCATCGAAATCGAGAAAATGAATTATTAGTAATAGTCTTCTTAGTTGTCGACAAGCCGTGGAGAGTACAGACTCTGTCATATGGCATAATGATTTAAATCTAAAATAGATTCCAAGTACATTAACTAACCTTGATTTTGGAAATTGGACTCAAAAGAATATGATCCATCCATCGCATGTGAGTCTTTGAGAATAAGATCAATGCAATTGGAAAAGTGTAAAGCAAGGTTGATGGGAATGACCACGTCGATTTCTAATATTTAAATCAGTGAAGCATTTTAGTCAACATGCTTAAGTCCTTCCGGATTGCACTCAAAAATTATCAAACAGTATGCTTTTAGCATAGTGGCGTTGAAATGTAACTTCTTAATAACAATCTAGAGGAAACTTTTTGCATTAAACAGCCATAGTTTCTCGAAGTCAGCAGTTGCGATAACAAAGCTTGTGGATTTTTTCTAAGATATAATCCAAGACAAGCATCTAGAGGTTGAGCAAGTATTTTGATAGAAAAATCAAATACTTTGATTTTTTTCAAAATGCAAATGATGCGCATGTCTATAAGAAAGAAAATGAAGGCACCAAGATGGTTTTAATACTATAAATATACAATAGGCTATTGACTAGTAATGAAGTACCGATCCGAACAAATTTTATATCGATTAAAAAACTGCAAGCGCACAACGTAGCGAGTATGGGTCGATCTCATGAGGAAAGCACTAACTTCAAAATTACTCAATCAAATTATCCAAAGAGTTTGAAAATGTGTTAACTAAAAAGTATATAAAAACTAAAGAAAAATCGGAATAAAAACAATGAGATTGAAAGGAAATTTAGAGGTAGATCCACTTTCACGTTCATATAAGTCAACACAAAATAAATTTGTAATTTCTCTTTTCTATCACATGTAGAATTAGTTGATGTATTTATTATAAGTATGGTCTATTTGTGATATACCACAACTTAAACCATCAAACTTTAATACATCATCTAAACCCATTTGTCAAATCTAATGAAAATAATTATGAAATTAAAAATAAAATAAAATTTAAGCAAGATCTGTTTACCTTTTTCAATCTACTAACATGGAACATTAAATTTTGATTCTATTTTCACTTTCATTATCAAAATCAATTAGTTAGATGAAAATGTAACTTGTGTTATATTTGATTAATTATAGCCTATTTGCAATCAACAACATAGGTTATAAAATTCACTAATAAACAACAAACTTCCATTAACATTATAATTTACATTAAGCACCAAAGAAGAGATCATAAATGACATCATCATATCTATTTTACATGATTCATGAGAGTTTCATTACCCCTGAATTAAAGGGGTTTAGCTTCTTGTACTTAAATTCATTTCAACCTAAATTGATTTTAGATTAAAAAGAAAATGAAAGGAAAAACTAATAAAAAGGAAAATGAGCTTATTAAAAAGAAGTAGAGTGCTACTAGTTGCATAAAAATAAAACTGCGCTAATTGCATAAGATAAATCTAATCTAGTAACATGAAATAAAATATCATAGAAAAAGAGCATGGAATAAGAGTGCATAAAATAAAAGAGAAGGTTAAGAAGCCATTAAAGATGAAAAACTTTTATTTCTTCTTGGGGGCTACAACTATGCACAAAAGATGAGATCCATTACATGGAATATAAGTGGGTATTTATACAAGTCTAAAATTTTGATCTCTTTGAGTTTTCGGATATCCGCATTCGCGGATACGGGTTGAATATCGGATAATTATCGTATTTGCTAAGACCAATAAATCAAGAACTGTAAAAGGGAAATTTTAGTTTAACATAAATATTTTCAATCCGATTGATTATAAAAGTGTTAAAAATTAACAAATATGATGATAATAAATAGTTTCCAACAGTTAATAAGCATTAAACGCATATAATATGAACTACTAATTTAATAAAATAATAGATGAATGTCTATCATTGCACCAAAATACACATAATTTTAACAAAAACTGGATGGATAATTTTCGAATGCGGATGTTTTCGTATCCGCATCCGCATCCATTTTTTCGAATATCGAATATTTATCCGCTTTTCGGATGCAGATGAATTTTGGATTTTTTGGGTATCCATTGACAACCCAACCAAGGAGAAAGTGTTATCTATTCTTTTGGGTCTTATTTCTGTCACATTATATCTGTTTTGCAATTGATAATTGGTTTAGATCGGCTAGCGAGCCTTGTGGGTAAATTAAAGTGTTTTGATGTAAAAATTGTAGTTAGGAAAAAGCATGTTTATGCTAAAACATTGATTGAAATTACTCCGCATAGGCCTCTACCTTCTAAGCATAGAGTTTGCCCTACTCGTGGCCATGTGACAATAGTTGATGTTCACTATAGTAGGAAGCCTGATACTTGAATGTCATGTTGCTCCTTTAGTCATATGGCTGATACTTGTAAGCATGGTATTCCAAATATTTATCCTTAAATAGGTGATGTGACTTTGCCATTTACTATTAAGATCCCTCTTCCTCGTCCTACGACTAGGAAGTGAGTTCCAAAGCATTGATTTGTGGAGGTGATTGATTTTGTTGATCCTATGGCATCTTCCATTATTTCCCCTTTGGTGATCTTGGCGTCTGCACCTTTTGCACCTCTTAATAGTGCTTATGTTGCTCAAACCTCGGTGGATCCATCCCCTTGTGATTTTTTCTTGAGTTTGTATGAGCAAGCATGGGTCCGTGAGCTTTCGGAGATGAGATATGAGTCGTCTAGTGGAATATTGTTAAAGGTGAGGATAGACGAATGTTCTATCAAGTCAATGATGAAGCTCTTTCTCTATATGTTCTAGGCGAGATTGGTGATAGTAATACGTCCTTGTTGGTAGATCTCACTTAGGATAGGAAGTATTTGTATGGATCTGAGTTGGTGGTTATTTTTCCTTCTTTAGTTACTCTTTTTTCTGAGTACTTACATGTCATTAGCCCTGCCTCTTCTAAGGATGAGAGTGGAACCATCTCTTCGGATGGGGACTAACTAGGTCCGTATTAGTAATATCGGTAATTTGCCGATCTCCCGAGCTTGTATTTTCAATTTAACTATTCCTGTGCATGTGCCAAACATATGTTCCTTAATTTATTAGAAAAGTGGATGGTCCATTATAAAAATAGCTAGATTTTCTAAAAAAAGATAATATGAAATGAACTAAACTGTTAACTAATCAAAATTAGTTAAATAAGATTTAATTAATATAATATTATACATAGGACTATTATACAAGTAATATGAAATATACAAGTTATGTAATAATAAAACTTACATAATGTGAATGTATAAATTAAAGGTGGAATATCAAAAAAACCAAATAGACTTAAGGAATAAATACATATATAAATGCACATATACCTTGATTTCTAATGTGTTTGACAGTTGAATCACAAGAGTAATTCATAAGAATTACATTGTTCCATAAACTGATATCACTCAATATAATATATTGTAGATTATGAATTTTCAATATAATGATGTTTTCTACCATTTATATGTTAATAGATTACTTACATATTGTTTAGTTATTGAGCTTTCTTCAAGCTAAGGATGTTATGTGTTGTTATATTAATATATTGAATAGACAAAGTAAGATAGCTGCACGTATTTGTTGATCTTTCCTCAGAATATGTGCATTATACTTAGGCCATCATGAAATGGTAGGTCCAAATGAATAATCCTACTTTATTTGTTGAGCTTTACTCAAGGTAAAGGCGGGATTAAGACAATGCATCACAGGTTAGGGGTTGTATATGATACAACCAATAAGGAGTTATCCATTGTATGTGGAAGTATGATTTGTTGAGCTTTCCTCAAAGTCGGAATCCCAAGATATATAAGTCCTAATACATACTCGTGAAGTTGAAAGACTTCTATCTTTCAACTTAGGGTTTGGCGAAACATTAAGACTAGTAGGAGCTTATTAACAAAATAAAACATGATTTCAACTTTATTAATATTATAAGAACATCTGTTATGATTTTTCCTAATAATCTACCACTTAAACTTGTAGAAAATGTCAACTCCTAAACTGTTTCTCAAAATGACAAATTTACCTAACCTAATTATACAGATTGTTAAGAGCAATTAAAATAGTGTTGACTTACGAATGCCTTTGGACTGCTATTACATGCAAACCTAAAGAACAACCCATTGATGACATGGACCTTAAATTATGACTTGCTTATCAGAAATGGTTGTTAGGCATAGAGATCATCCAAGTTTTCATGCTGTCTACATTTGATTAGCCGCTGCAACGACAGAGCAAAGATATGTCTATTCATGATATATTTGATAATCTTAAATCTCTTTTTGGTAAATAGTTCAATTTGCAAGGTGATCTTATGAAGAAGCTTTTCAATACCAAAAATGGCAAAAGAAAAAAGTGGACGATTACATGCTAAGGATGAAGGGCTACATTGATAGGCTTTCATGAGTAGATGTATAAATAAGCAATGAATTACAAGTAGATTTGATCCTTAGTTTACTTACACCTCAATATGAACTGTTTATACTAAATTATAACATGAACTAACTGAATGTGAACCTCATGGAGCTCCTCAATATGTTGAGGTCGGTTGAATCATAATTTAAGGATCAAGGGGTTGTACTTGCTATTAAGGGTAGTGCATCATCTTTGAAGAGTTTAAAGAAGTAAAAAAGAGAAGGTAAGAAAAAACAAAGTATGAAGATCGATGACAAGAGTGAATGGCACCACTGCTACAAGGACGATCATTAGAAAAGGAATTACCCTAACTACTTGAGGATTTGAGGGAAAATAAGCATAATGGTTCTACAGCTCCATCAGGGTACATTTATGATTCAAAATCGTTATGTAATAGTAAAATGTCATGGGTCATAGTTGGTGGATCTAGTACTCATAAATGTAATTTGTTACAAGAGCTCGGAACTGGCACCGGATGGCAAGAGGAGAGATGAGGCTCCAAGTTGCTTATGGATCTATGGTATATGCAACGGTAGTATGAGATCATCACTTGAATTTTCCTGGTGAAATAAAGTCTATGATGATATTCTTGAAGATGGCATTTATGTGATTAAATACTAGTTATATGTGTTATGTGAATAATTATTATAAAAATATAAATGATAGTTAACTTGGCATTTTAGGCTAGGTCAAATTAGTGAGAAATGACTACACAAATTTAAAACCGAAGGTTTTCTACCGTCAACTAGTTCTGAATCATTTGACATGGGTGAGTCATGTCTCGAAGGTAAAATAACCAAGCACCCATTTAGTGGGAGCAATGGAAGAGATAATGAACTCTTAGGATTGGTCATAGTGATGTATGTAGCATGTTGCCTATTACTACCGAAGATAATTGTTATTACTTTGTTGCCTTCACCTATGATTTTTCGAGACTAGGATAAGTGTATCTTATGAAGAACAAATATGATGTCTCTGAGAAATTTATGGAATATAAAAACGTAGTAGAAAACCAAATGGGCTATAAGATTAAAATTCTTCAACCAGATCGAGAAGATAAGTATGATGGACATGATTTCTAACAATACTTAAAAGATAATGGTATTATCTCTCAGGTTACTTCACCATATACTTCGCAACACGACAGTGTGTTGGAGCGAAGGAACCGAACCCTATTAATGTGGTTGGTTCCATGATGAGTAAGATTGAGTTACCTCTGTCCATTTGGGAATATGCGCCAGAAACCATATGATATGTTGAACTTGTTGCCCACTAAGTCTGTGCCTAAGACACCATATTAAATATGGCATGGAAAAACCCCACTTCAATTATTTGAAGGTGTGGGGTTATTCAGCTTATGTTAAGAATGTTGAACCTAATAAGCTTGAGGCAGGATCAGCTTTGTGCAAGCTTATAGGATATCCCTAAAACTATGTAGAATATATTTTCTACAACACAGAAAAATAATTACCACCTGTTTCCATACGTGCTGTCTTTTTAAAAAAGGAACTTATGTCAAAAGAAATGAACAGGAAAGTTATGTACTTGGATGAGGTTTGAGAAACTAACACTAAGACTAAAGATGTGGGAGATCCAAGTTCACCTGTATACAAAAACACATAACCTATTAGAAGGTCTAGTAGGGAACCTCATACCCCAAAGATATACTAGGGTTTTCTCGTGGATGGCAAGAAGTTGGACTGTGTCTTAGACGATGACACTCATATGTCTTTTCAATAAGCAATATAAAGTAATGACTTTGCACTCTACCTTAGAGCAATGAAATCCGAGATGCGTTTCATGTACGAACATAAAGTTTGGACTTTATCGGACGTAACCAAAGGGATAAAATCCATCGGCTGAAAAAGGATTTTTAAGAAAAAGCTAAATGCGAATTGGGTAGTAGAGACTTATAATCAAGCCTAGTTGCAAAAGGACTTCGTCAAATTCATGGTGAAGATTATAACGATACCTTTTTGCCCGTAGCCATACTTAAGTCCACTTGGATTGTACTAGCCATCGCTATATTCTATAACTATGAAATATGGCTAATGGATGTAAAGACAAATTTTCAAAATGGTTGTTTCGAGGAAACCATTTCTATGTCACAACCCGAGGGTTTTGTGGCCAGTGGTAGAGAGGGAAAGGCTTTCAAGTTATTAAAGTCTATCCATGGACTTAAATAAGCTTCAAGAAGTTGGAATAAGTGTTTGATAAAGCAATCAAACAGATTGGTTTTTACTAGAACATATAGGAAGCATGCATATATAGAAAGGATTAGGGCAACACTATCATATCTTAGTACCTTATGTCAGTGATATATTGTTGATTGGTAACGACAGTTTGTTATTGAATCAGTAAAAGCTTGGCTTTCCAATAATTTCTTAATGAAGGATTTGTAAGAAGCAGCCTATATACTTAGTATAAAGATCTATAAAGGTAGATTTATTAGACTATTGGGATTATCTTAGTCCCTGCATATAGATACTATACTAAAAAGGTTAAGATAGAGAATTCCAAGCGTGGAAATTTTCCAACGTAGTCTGGAATCATCCTTTCTAAGAAGGACGCTCCTTATACCCGATGAAGAGAAAGAGCGCATGAAGAGGATCCCTTATGCTTCAACCATGGTATTCTTAATGTATATTATGCTATGTACTAGACCGGATGTGGCAAACACATTATGATGCATAAGTCGATACTAGTCTAATTCCATAGAAAAACATTGTACGATACGTAAAATGTATATTGAAGTATGTACAAAATACTCATAACATATTCCTTATATACGAAAATGGAGACCTCCTTATGAATAGGGTACAAATTTGAGCTTTCAAAGTTATTATATAGTAAATAGGTGTCTAATCATGTCTTTACGCTTAACGGGGGAGTCATTAGTTGATAAGTTCCAAGTAAGAAACAATAGTTGATTCCACGATGGAGGCTGAGTACATCACCCATAATGAAGCTTCTTAAGAGGCAATCTGGATGCGCAAGTTTTTGAATGAGCATGGAGTGATTCCCGATACAGGGAATCCTTTGTATTATCATATTATCAACAATACAACGATGTAGATCAAAAAGGAGGCCAGAGTACACAAGAAGTCACATCATATTCTTTGAAAGTTCCACTCGATTAAAGAATTCGTTAACAAGAACAAGGCCATGATAACAAATGATAGATATCAAGGACAACATAGCAGATCCATTCACTAAAAGTTTATCTTGGTCAGCTTTTAAGAAGTTGATTGAAGAGATGTGATTGAGATTCCAAAATTGGCGCCGAGTGCAAGTGGGAGATTGATAGAGTTAAGGGTATGCCCTAGGAAAAATTCTTTAATTTATTGTAAATTAATTAACTCTATAATCAATTCTCACTCATAATAAAGGTATTTTTCTTTCTATTATATATTGGTTACAACGTGTTATAGATAACTAAATACTTTATTGAAATATATTTAACAGAAAATCCATAAATGGTTTGTTTGTGATAGTAATTACAAATAGTTGTAATGTTGTGTATCATATCACAATATTGTAAAACACATCATTTTAAATGTTCGTAGCCAAGATGCATAGAGACTAGATATCGATATATCCGTTGAGATTACAGTACATAACGCTCTTTAAATGTTGGGTAGCATATTACTCATTACTTCTTGGAGTGCCTAGGGGTTACATCTAATAGTTATTGAATAACTTTGGGATGACTCACTCTATAGTTTTCTATTGGTTAATATTGAAGGAACTGGGCAAGCCCGCAGCAGAAGAAATGGGTGAGTTCAATTTTTTTACCCTATTGGATCTTGGTTGGGCCTATGAAGCCTAACTTACTTAGAACATTTCTTAATTTGTTTTAAATAAATTCATTTATTTTGTTTAAATTAGTTAAAGGGAAGTTTTTAATTTCAAATGTATAGTGTATTAAATACATGTGACATTTAGTCAATGCATAAGGAATGAAACCTTTCATTTCTTTCCCTAAAACAAATTAACGGAAAGTATTAATTATATTAAAGGGAGAGAGAAACTTTTCATTTTCTCTCATTAATTTGAATTGATTGATACATTAAATGTCATTAATTAGTAATTTATTCATGGCAAGATTTATTACTATGTCCATATATGTATTCTAACTGTACAAATTATAGTTTGAGATCTATTTAATTTTGTTCTATTTATTTATATAAGTGTGTGTGTCTATATATATATATATATATATATGAACCATATATATATACATATATGTGTGCGCATGTGTAACATCATAATCCGTGAATGGTTTAATGTGCCCGTATATAGATGTTGGAATTTACGTGGACACATTAGCCCATTTTATGTGTATTGTAATTTGTTCAAATATGTGCTTGTATAATATGTCAAAATAATATATTAATATATGTATATGAATACATATACATATACATATATATATATATATATATATAATTATTGAATAAAATAGTTTCTGCCATAATAAATTAATGTAAAATAATCACATGATAGAAATACAAGTTTTATAATTTCAGAAAATCTGGAAACATATTTTAGGCTTAAAATTAATTTATGGAATTGTTTAATTAAAATATTATTGAATAGCTGATTATAGCCCTTAATCTAATTAATTCTTGACAATATGAAATCAAATTAAAAATTATGAAACTTTTTTTGAAGATAGATGAAACGTATTTTTGCTTAGAATTTTTTTATAGAATTTTCTCAACTGAAATTATATTTTTAATTAAATAATTAACTATAGTTTGAAAATAAACAAATTATAAAAATATTAAATTACATTTTAAAAATCTGAAATTTTCTTTGTAGCTTCCCATGAAATATATAGTGTTTACTAAAAAAATTCAAAATTTTACCCATTGAATTTTATTTTTAATTAAATAATTGATTGTAGGTCGAAAGTAAATTAATTCTAAAAAGTAATAAGTTAAGTTTAGAAAATCTTAAAATTTTATAGTAAGTATCTTACGTGGTGTAGAAAATATAAAAAAATATAAAATTGAAATTTTGAACCATTAATTATTTTATACACAATAAACAATTCACAAAATATAAATTTGTACATATAGACAATTTGCAATAAACAAGTTTTTTTTGGGTAAGATGATAAGATTTGAGATATGGTTCTACATGTATAATGAGAAGAAATTCAATTGAAACCAAAGGAGGGTAGAGTTTCAAAAGGTAATTAATAAATTTAAGCAATATATGGATTAAGTGTATGGAGATAACGGCGGACTAAAAGTAAGAGCTGAAGAAAAAATGAAATGGAAGAGTCGTATTTTTTTTAACCTTTTAAGTTGATGATTAAATTAACTAATAATTTAGGGAATGAATGAGGTTAAGGTTTCAGTTGGAAAATGAAGAAATATTAAACGTGGATGGAAATATCCCTAAGCTAGAAAAATGAGTATTAGAGGTGAATAAGAATAAGAAGAGTGAATAAAAAAAATAAGAAAATAGTACGGAGGACAAAATTTTAAAAAATTTCATCCATTAGAATGTGCATTATATTTTTATGCCTGAAGGAGAAAAATTGAATCAAAATAGAGTAGGAGGCCAAACATTCTATACGGCAAGATATGTTAAATTAGTGTTGCGTTTTTTTTCAAGTCTGGATGGTGGTGAATAGGTGCCGTGGATCTAGATGGTGGGGTGGTGGACCTCGGCAGCGTCGATGACTAAATAAGTGGAGGCGATCTCGATAGTGGTGTGATGGAACTCGGCGGCGACGATGGCTAAATAGGTGGAGGCAATGGTGGTCAACTTGGGTTTTGGAGAGAGCGTGAAGTTGAAGTTTTAGGAGGTTATGGTGGCGACATGTAATGATGGAAAAGGGATAGCTCTAGTGGCATTAATGATGGTAAAGCAGTGGTGACTAGTGTTAGAGAAGAAGTAGCAAATTGAGGAAGAAGAAGTAGAAAAATGAGGAAAAAGATGATAATGTGTAGTTATGCTATCGTGTAGTGCTATTTTTTATTTTTTTTTAGAACAAGTACAATTATCTATATTTCTATTCATATGTTATTTTATAGTATCATTTTATGAATTGTAGTGGTGGTTCTGAATTGTAATAGCTTTTTATGTTTGTAGTAACAATTTAAAAATAGTGGTGACAAGTTTTTTTGATGTGTATAGTAATGCTACTGTGCAGTATCATTTTCGTGTATTCTAATAAATTATATTACGTACGTTTATTGTTGTAATGCTTTTTTATAGTAGCATTTATGAGTTATAGTGGTAGTATTTTCTAAACTGTAGTATGATTTTAAATTATAGCAGTAGTTTATAAACAACTATACCATCTTTTTAGATGTTTGTAATAATGCCACCATGCAGTATCATTTTTGTTTCTTATAAATAAATTACATAATGCATATTTATATTTGTAGTGCTATTTTATAGTTGCATTTTTTGAATTGTAGCAGCAGGTTATGAATTATAATTGTTTTTTAAAATTATTATAGCGGTTTATAAACAATTGAAAAATCATTTTAGATGTGTGTAGTAATGATATCGTTTAATATCATTTTTGTTTTTTAATAAATTATAATAATTATATTTATGTTCGTAATGTTATTTTATGGTAGAATTTTATAAATTGCTGTAGAAGTTTCTGAATTAAGTTGTGCATCCGGTTAGATTTTGCATCCATACGTACCTAATTAGGTTGTGCATCCGGTTAGCTTTTGCATTTGATGGTTAGATCGGTTAACCAATCCATCCATACACACCCAGTTAAGTAGTGCATCTTGTTAGATTTTGCATCCATATGCATTCGATTAAGTTGTGCATTCGTTTTGCTTTTGCATTCGATGGTTAGCTCGATTAACCAATCTGTCTAGGTTATAGATTGAATTCCATACGTACCTGAGGTAGTGCATCCAGATAGCTTTTGCATCCATTTGTATTCGATTAGGTTGTGCATTCGATTAGCTTTTCCACCTATATGTGCTTGATTATGTTGTGCATTAGATTAGCTTTTGCATCCATTTGCACCCGATTAGGTTGTGCATCCGGTTAGCTTTTGCATTCGATTATAAGATCGATTAACTAATCTATTTTGATTACAAATTGGTTTCCATTGATATCCAATTAGGTAGTACATCTGTTAGCTACTACATCCATATGTACCCTAAACGAACAATAATTTAATCACTTTGAACTTGAATATTTAATATATTTTTAGATACTTCAATAATGGATTTTATAACACAAATAGTCTTGTTTTGTGTAACAAATAATAGAGGAAATTCTTTTTGAAAATATGTTTACATAAATAAGTAGATCGGAGAAAAATAAAAAACATAACCTAAAATTGTTTCTTGGATTTTTGACGTTTCATCGATCAAAAGTTGTTGGAATAAGTTGTACACACTAATGTACATATGTACACATGTAGACCACTAATAAATGCTTTTGCTAATAGAATATTTTAATTTAAAAACAAGTTTAAAAGACTATTTAAGTTAATAAATTTAAGTTTGACTTTTCTTTTATAATTTAAAAATAATTAAAAGCACAAAATCTAAGACAAAGCATATAAAATAAGAATGAAGTGACGGCACGATGTTGGAATGGTGTGTTGTCTAAATTATAATGGAGGTTAGTAGAAAAGGTTGTAGTGGTATTTACCATTTTCCATTTCTATAAAATATTTTCACCTTTCCACTTTTTCACTTTATTTCATTTCCTTTTCATTCTCTCTTCTTACTCTCATGTCTTCACCTTCTTCTTTCTTGCTTTCTTAACTAAAATCATATCAAAACGTACTTATTTCTCCTCTAAATTATAAAATAAACTTAGAAAAATATTACAAATATCATAACCGATCCAAAGTCCAAAGCTTTAAAGTCCAAACACCCCCTCTAGCTAGTTGTGTGTGCAAATAGGGGTGTTTCTCGAGGTTCTGAGTCCAAATCGAGTAAGAAAAGTGGTGTCTTGGGTTGTTGTTAGGTCAAAGGAGGCTTGTGCTTGTTGGTTTGGTCGTAGCTTGATTTAAGATGAGCTAAACTCACCTTTAAGTAATTTAAAAATCAAAAAATGGTTCTAACTTATTTTTCTCTTCCTGAGATTTAATATGGATATATATTTACTTATTTCCAAGAATTTTAAATGTGTTTTACGAATACTTTGTGATGTGAAAACCAAGTATAAGTTCAGTTTTCAAAAGTTTAAAAGTTTGATTTGGTTATGGAAAAGATAAGAAATCAAATTTCCGTAAACGATATTGCTTATATGAAAAGAATTTAATCATATTCTTAGCACTAAAGGTCGAGGTATGGAAATTCGTTTATATCTCGAAGGTTAAAAATGCCCTCAAGGCAGGGCTTAGAGGTAACACTACCTTACCCTTCCGGCTTTATTTTCAACCAAGGGATAATAGAAATTTTGAAATCAACGAGTAGTGGTAATGGCATGAGATTTAATTTTCATATACGTTCATTTTGGTTATTCTCGATAGTTAATCTATTGACTATCAATTCTGTTATCTTCTCTATGTATCTTAATCTAAGACAATTTATTGCTTATTTGAGCATAACGTCCATTGTCGAAAATGACTAAAACCAAACCACAAGTGGACGTCAAGCTATGTGGGGCTGCTCCCATTAGGGTATCTTCACATCTACTCTAGATTGGGTCAGGTAGTATACATGCGGAGATGTGAAATACTCGGATACTCCATAAGGTAGGCGGCATTCGGCTTGGACAATTTTCGAGAGTCATCGTAGTTTTCAGGAATATTTTCTTGAGGTATACTTTCGGTAAGGAGGTGCACCCTCATAGTCGTTATTAGAAAATTTTCTTTTCCCTTGTTTTTGATTCAAACCTTCGAATTAATGCTTTCTTAATTGCATTGGAAGTGTCTTACACACTTCGTGATGTTTAATTATTTATGTCCATTTTTAGTCCAGGATGTTGTTTTTGTGAGAGGAAACCCGTTTGGTGTTTTGCGGAATGATCTCACATGTTGTTTATGTGTTCACTTTTATTTGGAGTTATCCATACCAGACTTATTGTCTGACCCGAGTCGTTTGTTTTTTCCTAAACTCTTGGGTACTTATTTGTATTTGAGTAGTATGGGAGTGATAAGTTTCTTTGGATTCTTTTGAAGAAGGCGGACGAGCAGGAGGCTTCTTATCATCTAGCTATTTATTTCCACTATTATGAGATGTTTGTTTTATGTGTGTATTTTGTACCACCAAGTGTAAAGGCATGATTTATCATTGCCTAGGCTAATTGTAGTAGTACTTTACTGTAACTCTAATAACTCTGAGTTAAGGAGTAACTTTATGAACTATCTTATTATCATACTATATTTGACTATTCCGTTGTGAGTTTTTTTCGTTTATTTCATTTATTTTACCCCATGATGTCTCGCCTTTCGAATGCTTGAGCTAAGGCACACTAATACCATAGTTGTATTAAGTGTCGTTTCTTAGGGGTCCGAAAGTTAGGTCATCACATTTGGTATTAGAGCTTGGGATGTGTAACGACCTAGAATTTTTTGCATCTCGAGTTTTAAATATTAATTTTTAATATTCAATAATATGGTATTTTAATCAAATAAAAATCCCTATTAAATAACAATTGGTAATAGTATATATTTTTTTTTAAACCAAGATAATAGTTTAAATTTCCAGATTTTTATTTATAAAATAAGATTCCTTATATACACACATACATACATACACACACACACACACATATATATATATATATATTTAGAGCAACAAAATTAATATATATAATAATTTGGAAAACAAATTCATAGCAAATAAATATGGGTGCAATTGGTTATAATATATAGTTTTTTAAACCAAGATGATAGTTTGAATTTCTAGACTTTTATTTATAAAATAGGAAATTGATTTGAAATGGAAACCTTATATACACACACACACACAAACACACACACACACACACACACACACACACACATATATATATATTCAAGGAAACAATATATATATATACATAATAATTTGGAAAACAAATTCATAGCAAATATATACAGGTGCAATTGGTAATCATATACAGTTTTTTAAATCAAAAATAAAATTTGAATTTCCAGATTTTTATTTATAAAATAGGAAATTGATTTAAAATGGAATTCCTTATATACATACATACATACATACATACATACATACATACATACATACATACATATATATTCAGGGCAACAAAATTTATATATATAATAATTTGGAAAACAAATTCATAGCAAATAAATAAAGGTGAAAAAGTAAAAGAAATATTTTAAATTGAAATGATTTTTGGCTAATGTATAATATAGTGTATTTAAATAGAATAGTTTATGGATTTTCTTATAGATGTATATATACACAAATTAGTTAAGAAGGATGTATACATATATATATAAGTTCAAAAAAGAAAATTATGGTATTTATAAACAAATACATATTGCATGCCATAAATTAAATAATAATAATAGTATCTTAAAAATAATATATGTAATGGTAAGAAAAATATGTATATATATGAATTAAATGAATATAGTTATAAAAAATTAAATATATAGTGAAAATTGAAAGAAGTAAATATATAAGTAATGTACATATGAAAATACAGGATGATAGATATAAGAAGAAAGGGTAAATCATTTAAATTATTGGAAAAAGGAAATCTTCCACAAATCATGTTTTAACAAATATGTCATTTTTATAAAAATGGAATGACAAGATTTTCTAATGCCTTGAGTTATAAATTTAGTGGAAGTATGTATATATACACACACATAAAGACTTGAAGTTATTTTTAAAACCACTTATTATCACTTGCTTCCAAAACATATGTGTGTGTATGAAAGCATGTTAAAATTCAAGTGAAAGCAAAGTAATAAAAGGGATAAGTACAAAAATAAAAAATAAATATCAAAAGCAAGTACCAAAAGTAACAAAAGCAAACTTACAAGTAGTTAGATTAAAACTTTTTCCTGGTAAAAGTTAGTAAACATAAATGGGTAAAGTAAGTATACATGCATAAACACTTGTCTGGTCTAGAATAGGAAAAATTAAAAACATACTTCATCTAAAGATCAACTCAAGTCACACAAATCACTTGAATCCATTTAAAAACTTTTGTACAGCACAAAAAAATCTTTTTGAGCAAGAAAGTATTATACATATACATTAAGTCTGGGAATAAACGTGCATATATGTGGGCATATATGTATGTAGTTTCAAATGTTTTAAACACCCTATAAACAAACAAAAGCTTTGGAAAAAAATGCTCTAAGAACAAAGCTGTTAAATAAAAGAAGAAGAAGCACTTATTCTTCCAGATTCAAAGGGTAAGCAAAAACAACATTTATCAAGATTTCAGATCATAAATTGAATTCAAACTGAATTTTTAAAGAAAATAAAGCAATGATTAAGGCGAGAATAAATTTTTCTGAATACCTGGAAATGTCTTTTAACACTCTGTCATGTATAAACAGAGCTAAAACCTATATATGCTTAGTCTTTAAAAATCAATATCTCTCAACCTGATTTGATTTTGATGATGGTGTAAACTAATGAAGTGATCGCTATTGAGTATAGATTGTACTAAAAATAGTTTGGTCATACCTCATGGAGTATGCGGTGAGATATGTTTGAATTATAGTAGGAAACTCGTTTTTTGACAAAACCAATAAGTTCAAATCATCGATTCAAAATCATAGATGTGATTGTCATCTAAAAATATGATTTTTAGCAGAGAAATTACAATTTTTAATAGCCTAGATTCCGATAATTGTTGAGATAACCATTTTTCGCCAAAAAAAATAAATTCCGACGAAGTGGTCGTTGAGGGGAGGCGGGGTTTGGCCATGGAGAAGCGACACATCACGGTTGAGGGGATCACCATGGCCGAATTCTGGTTTTGGCTCTGTGTTGTGGTGGCGAGGAGTTTATAGGGTTTAAGTGGGGCTTGGGCAGAGCTTTGGGACACAGCGAATGGTGGGCATAAGGCGGTACCGAGCTTTGCCGCATTTGGAGGAAGGTGCTCTAAGGAAGGAGGCTTCGTACGGCGGTGGTGCCTTGAACTCTAGTGGTTGGAGCAGGCGAAGGGAGGAAGATTTCGATGGTGATGTCCAACTGGTAGGCTCGGCTTAAAGGGGAAGGGTCGATCATTGTTTAGGATGACCAGAGTAGGGGAAGCATGTTCATCGTGATAAGGGTGGATAGGCGAATTCGTGGGTGGATAGAGTTGGTTGATTGATTGGGTGGGGTGATTGTGCACGTGAATGTGCACACGAGCATGGGGTGGTTCGGTTGAACTGCAGGTGGAGAGATCGAAGAACTGTTGTGGGTTGAGTTGAAATTGGCTTGTTGTGTGATGTTGGATCAGGCCATGTATTGGATCAAGTTTTGGATGTTAGGATGTGAGTACTCGAGTTTGGTTTCCAGGTAAAAAAAAGGAAGAGAGAGGGAGAACTGGGAGGAGAAGAGAGGAGAAGGGGAAGGAATGTTCTTTTTTCAGTAGGAGTAGTTTGGTCTCAGCCCGTTTTAAAAAAAAATGTTATTTTAAAAGGGTTTGTATACTTTAAAATTTTAGTTTCTAGCAAGCCGTAAAGCTGTTTGAAGTGAAACTTTTTGCAACCAGTTCGTATCGAAGATTACTACGCCATTGTGAAATTTGTGGATGGCTTTGATAAGTGAAAATTTAAAGGAATTTTAAACAGATAGGATTTAATTAACAATTTAAAAAAATCATCGTTTAAATTTATGTGACCTATCTATCGAAGCTATTTTCCCAGTTAAAACTAACGATGAGTTAGTTGAGTTAGTTACGATGTTTGACATCTGTTTAGCGTAACAAAACACAATCCGCCAATTGTATTAAATTGGAAATATGTTGGCAGGATAAATCACCATTCTACCATTTTTAATGAATATATCTATTTCTGGACATTGATCGACAGAAATAATACACTGTTCTACTATTATATTTTACAGACATCTATTATTATTCTGATAATTATACTGGGAAAATATGATATTAATTGAATGGTTAAAAATAGATTGTTGTGAATATCTATATCTGTTATGTAGGACTGTTATGAAATTGAATGGTAACTTGATTAAGTACCCTTGGAATTATTAGGCCTACTTTTCTGACTTGCAAGTTGACTTTTGAACCAAAATTGTTTAGAAGATGATTATTATTTATGAATGATATTTTTAAGTTAATTAGTAAATATTTGATAATAATTTAAAAGTAATTATTTTATTATTCTTAAAATTTATTTTAAAAAAGTATTAATTATTGTTTCAGAGCAATTTAATTATTTAAAATTGTTTAAAGTGTACTTATTATTAATTAAAGTTATTTTATAGTGATTGTTTAAGGTTAATTATTGCTTAAGGGTTAATTAGAATTAAAATATATATTTATTCCAAATATAAATTTATTAAATATTAATAATGTTTGAAATATATAGTAAAGTTTTATAAAATATTACTTTACTTAATTAGAACTTGGAAAGATTATATTGAAAATTTTATAAGTATTATTTTGGAAAATTATTAAATAAAGTTTTCAGAAAGTAATGGTATACTTTCATGGCATAATCGGAGGTAGTGAGTGCCTGCAGTTAAGTTTTGGATTTCTCTAGGATAGAGACGTAACTAGTGAGTTGTGAATCCATGTTGATACCGCAGTGGTGCTTTCCCATATTTATTTTAAAGGGTTTCAAATATTTTGGAATAAAAAGTTTGTGAATATACTTATCTGGTGAGATAAGCATATACTTTTTTGATTAACTAGTTTTAATTTATTGAAATTTAAATTAAATAAGGCTTAACGTTTTCAATGGGAAATGAAAACCTTTGTTTGGATGATTGTATATTTGATTATGGACCCAAAAGCACAACTTAGGAATATCTAGAAGAAACACGAGACTTATGTGGTATAGTTATCGTTCGAGGTGCTAATACTATATGTATAAACTCGTTTCATTCTTCTTGGGCGATGATAAGGAATCCGTCCACTAATGGTAGGAGGTGATCTTTGATCTTACTTTCGTCGGTGTATTTCCAAAAGAACCGTGGTTGAGTTTACTTGAAATATCGAATGTTGTTTCGAAGGGACTGGGATCGGATAAGTTATCCGAAAACCACTTCAATCCAATGTGCACGTTTTTGAATGGAAGACAAATGCATGGAGTTGAAGATGGGGTAGTGAAGTGCGAGGGCTAATCACTACCAATCGCGAGGATGATTCCAAAAACGGGTGTAGTGGGAATAGTGCCTTCGGTTTTGTTCGGACCCAGAACGGGCTTGTATGGACGAATGCTATCAGTACATTGTCAATGGAGGGCAATGAGCATTCTAAATGAAAGTTTCCTTTAAAAGGTAATCATAGTCTCTAGCCTCACCAACCTGGAATGACTGAAATGCAGGGGACATGCAGCAAGGCTAAGTAGGTCGCACCCAATTAGGGTATGTTTATCACCTTTCTAGATACCCTTGGATATTATATATTATGGATATGGTTGCATGCAGAAGTGATCTTGGAAAGGGTGAGAACGCCAAGGATGATAGAATATTCGGTCTATCCAGGTGAGGGATAGTCCGGTCTTGGGTTTAGGGGATCTCGGTGTGGTCCTCGATACATTGTTCTGATGTGTACTATGATAGGTGATACCCAAGTACCTAGTCATTCGTATGGAATCCATTCTTCACTAAGCGTCGTATGGTTATGATTGTGCCCAACTATGCTGAAATGTGAAATGCAAGCATTTCAGCTATTTGAATAAGTATTTGTACCGAGACACTGTTATAATATCATTGGACTTCCTATTGTTTTGGTTATCGTAAGGGAAAAACCCATCGTGTTTATGTGTGGCGTGGTCTTATGGGATACCTTTGATTTTAAAAGAATTTTGGAAAGTTATAATGAATAAAATTACTTGTGTTTTAAATTCTCATGCTGGTCTTTACCAGACTGACTCGAGCATGGTTTTTCCTATATGCTCGAGTCAGACCGAGCATATTTCTAGGTTTAGCTGGAAGGATGGGAGCTTCAGGAGAGAAGCTGGAGGGACAGAGTCGTATTCATGTAGATGATTAAATTCCATTGCATTTTGTTGTGTATATCAGCGATTGTAAGGATGGATTGTTATAACTGTCTATGCTGAATAGATGTATATTCTGATCGATGTCTGTATATGTTTAAGTTACAATTTTTTGTTCATGTAAAGACTTGTTCTATATTATAGATTATTCATTTCCGTTGTGAGATTCTGAGTTATTCTATTTTCTTTCTATCTTCTTTCTATGTTCTTTCTAATTTCTTCTCTTACTATCCGCCTTTCTATTCAATTTGGACTGGATAAGTGTGGTAAAGTGTCCGTTCGAACTGTATGGAAAAGTGGATCGTAACAGGTGGAGCGAACACCTTAGCCTGATTAGGGTACAACTTATTAGAGATAGGGTAAGTGATGCCCTAGAATGAGTTAATCTTGAGAGAGTGTATTTGTAATTTTCATAACAATAATATTTATCCTCTAAAGTAATTTATATCTTTTGGTGTTGATTCCTTAAACTGTATTAATCCTATTCTTGTATTCTAAAGATACCTGTTATTTGCTCAGGCAATAAAAGATAAATACAAGAAGAGAAGAAATGAGAGGATCTAGAGCTAGCATGGCTATCAATGGCAGGGTACTTAGAAATGCTACTATGCCAACTGTGGATTTGGTAAAGGAAGTGGTAGTGCAAGTTCAGCACCCTATGAATTTGCGGCTTTGTGTAAGAATTTTAACACTTTCGGTAGGAAACTGTTTTATGGGACAAAAGTTATTCTTAGTTTTGCAGATGTTGCTCTGATCCTTTGAAATAAAATTTGGATATCCTCAGTTTAGGATGCAGAGAACGACTGTTTGCATTGCGAAAACTTCAAAAGTTGGCGATCGATTGGTGGGATTCAACAGCAGCTAATACTCCGGAGGAGGAGTTTACTTGAGCCCGGTTTATTTTAGTGGCTAGGAGAACTCAGTTGTTTAAGAGTTTATTGATTTAATGCAAGTTGATATGATAGTGTTATAGTATGAGTATAAATTTAATGCTTTATCCCATTTTGGACTTGGATTAATAGACATGCCGCTTAAGAAAAATGAAATGCCTGTGAATGTGACGTGACCGAAGCTTCATCATGAAATGCTAATTATCTTACGGGTACATTCACTAACATTATCAGCATGACTTTCAAGTTGAAGCACTTGATATTGAGGGAGGAATCCCAAAGGGAGTAGTGCCAACAGGTAGTGCCAAGCCCTTATTAGTTATACCAATTGTGTAACGACCCGAAATTTTAAACACTTCGTATTTGAATATCTGAACGATTTGAATATTGGATTTAGTGCTATTAAAATGATTTAATAAGCTTGTTAACCCCTATTTAAATCATAACCAATGATGGTAAATTTATTTTGGAAAATGTATATAAAAAATAGTTTAAAAAATATCAATAATATAACCGAAAATCGTTATATCGATAAGCAGTTTTTTACTCGTCGGAAATTGTTCAATTCCTTTTGCATACACTCATTTGCTTAGGAAATTAATAAATTGAAGAAAAAACTTTTTACCATTTAATAAAATAAATTTTGTGGATGATGTTATGGGTGATTTCATCAAGGATATTATATAAATAAGCTTTTAAGGAAAGATTTAACCCTTAAGTGTTATGTAAAGAAGAAGTGATGGGAGGTGAGCCCTTCATAACATAAGAGGGGAGAGGCTGAGAACAAGCCTATGCAACAACATTTGAAGCTAATAAAAGGAGGGGCACACCCTTAGTAATAAATCGAAAATTCACAAAGCTTGGAATGAAGTAAGGGAATGAAATGGTGGAAGTACTTAAGCACAAATCCACTATTCCTTCTCTCGCCTTTTCAAGTATAAACTAAATCATCTTTGGTCCCTTCTAAACTTTGGCTGTAGACCTAAAATATCATGGGATGCACGAATATCAAGTCAAAGTGGAAGAAAGGTGGGAGCAAGAGAGTGTTCCAAGAGGGGTCATGAGCAATGGAAGAGGAGGGGAGGTGTTGCCTTGGTTCGAAAGAGATAAAGGTTAAATCTTTAGGATTTTGGCGATGGTAGAAGGTAGCTCTTTGACTCTTGTATATTTGTATTGGCTTGGATCTAAGTGAGTTATCTCACTATCTTTTTTGTTTATATTGTGTACATGTATGTTGTTTTTGAATTATAAAGTTAAAGTGACGGTAACTATGTAAAGTTATGAACTTTTACCTCTCTTGCTTTCAAAAGAAAACAAAAACTTTATATTGTATTACATCATTTATATCACCTTATTAAACATATGGCATGGCCTTGATGGATGTTTAAATGGTTGTTTGGCTTGTGTTTCGAATTGATGTATGTTTTCAAGTGTTTGAAGTGAGAATATTCATTATAAGTACACTTCGATATCCTTTAACTATAATTTGTGTAAATTGGATATTTATGACCTTAACTTGGGATAATTTGATTTGATTGTTTTCTAAACATATTTTGGTTTATTATACAGTAAAGAAATGGTTTGAAAACTTAAAGAAATTGTGAACCAAAGCCGTGATAGTTGGAACAAAACAATGGTTATAAATACACTTCGTAAATATAGCATGTTTTTGGAAATTTTTCTGAATAAATCGAAAGATATTGTTAGGGTTTTTCACATGATTTTTAATTACCATATGGAATAGTACTTAGTAAAAAAAAATTCAAGTCTTAAACCATTTGTTAGATGGTTAAAACCAATCACAAAGATCGTGTTTTTCAATGTTGTTTTTAACAAGAACTTTAACAACATTAATAAATGCTGTAGTAAGTTGCTTATGTTTTTAAGTGTTTAAAAATGATATTTAAATTTGGTATTTTCTCTAATATTTTTAGAGATGTTTTCTAACCCATTTTGAAGTATTTTAAATTTTTTGTTTTGAAGGTTTAAATATATTTTTAATAATTATATATGTATTTCTAAAGTAAAGAGGTTTTATGATATAAATATATTTTTATATCAAAGTGTAAATTAGTTATTTTCAAGTAATATTTTACATAGATATTTTAGAACTATTTTAAGTATTCTTTTAAAGTACATGTAAGTTTTGAAAAAGGTAATTAACTAGGCTTAACACTAAAATCCGATGAGATAGACTTCTCTATTTGTGAGAGTTAAGATTGATGTCGAGTAGGGACATAGCAATGGAGCTCTAACCTTCCGGCTTCCCTCTTAATTAAGCAATAGTTAAGTTGGAATGTCAAAAACATGTTAATCTAGTTGTACTTATTCGTTTGAAAATTAATTAACTTTTCTTAGCACTAAAAGCCGTTGAAGTAGGCTTAACTATTTGTGAGAATTAATATTGATGTCAAGTAGGGATGGAGTAATATAGCTCTAATCTACCAGCTTTCCACTTGAATGATGAATAGTTATGTTGGAAAGTCGAAAACATGTTAATCTTGTTGTTTACATATTTGTTTGAAAAGTAATTAACTTTGCATAACGCTAAAAGCCAACGAAGTTGGCTTATTTATTTGCGAGAGTTAAGGTTGATGTCGAGCAGCGATGGAGCAATAGAGCTCTAACCTACTGGCTTTCCTTTTGAACAAGGAATTGTTAAGTTAAGAATGTCAAAAATAGGTTAATCATGTTGTTTGTTACTTGTTTATGAAAGTCTTAAGAATATACTTAACACTAAAAGCCAACGAGTAGACTTATCTATTTGTAAGATTCAAGAATGAAGTGCATAGGCAATGCTTTAATGCAACAGTGCTTTAACTTATCTGGCTTCACTCTTGGATAAGGAACAATATAATTGAATGTCAGAACGAGTTAAGCATACAAAAATTGATTTGTATAAGCAATTGTTTTAATTGGATAGTCGATTTGTCGACCATCGAACTTAACCAAATATTATTAACTTAGATCTTATAAAAATTGTTTTAAAGATGATAAAGTATGGAAATGGTTTTGGCTTTGTTGTGACAATGTGTTAATAACATTCGTCTTTAACCCTTTTTGATGATTATATTTATGAATGTAAATAGACCTTTATAAGAATGTTTTGATGATAAGCATAACTGAAATGTTTTTGGGTTCATAATGACAATTTTTAAGTATCATTAGTTTTAAACCTTTTTCAATGGATTTTTGAAATTACATGATCCTTAAAATAGATATTTCAAAAGAAATTATAAGGAATCTTTTGGAAAAAGATAGAAAAAGGAAAGGCTTAAAAGTAAGAAATCTTGTTAATGATTTGTGAATATACTTATACCATTTAACATAAGTATATGAATACTCTTTGAAGCATTGAAAAAGTACAAATGAATAGTAGAAATTGATAAAAGATGTTTTGTTAGATGAAACTTTTTTACTAATAAAAGAGATTTTAATTAATAAAAGATGAATTAAACAAAAACGTGATTAGAAGTCGCTTATATGACTTGATCGTGATTTATGTGACTTGATCGTACTTTGTATGTTTACCTGTTTATGGAAAGCATTTTGTCGTATACTTAGAAATAAAAGCCGGTGAAGCGGGTTTGTCTATCTGTGGGAATTAAGATTGATGTTCGTGTAAGGATATGAGCAATAGAGATCTAACCTATAAGATTCTCTCTTGATCGAGGGATAGTGTGAGATGAAATTATCAAAAATGCAATAAGTATATGAGACTTGGTTCCCATATGCGATCGTCCTTATTATTGTTAAATATGACCAAATCGTCGATTCGGTCTTGAAGAGATCGGGATTGGTAAGTGTTTTACTTATCGAAAACCACTTCAAGACTGAGATATGTGTTCTGTCTCCTGGAAGTGGATATGTTTGGGATGATGGAATCCATGTGTGATTTTAAGATTTGTTCGAGATATGGGAATCCAATTGGGGATCCGTGTTCTATTCGTACGATGAAGACTCGTATGAAAGATGCCGACGTAACCTCGACACTAGAAATGGCTAAAGACAGAGTAAGCTGCATAAACTGGGATTTGGCTACCTTGCGACATGGTATATCAACTCCATATCTATTGTATGCTTATCGATGTTGCACTCGGGAGTTGATGGTACTTGGTTCTATGTGGTTTGGGTTCACTCTTTCCGGCGTGAGCCAGTTGTGTTTACCTTATGGTATATTTGATCTAGAAATATACGGTGCTTAGAAATTATTTTTTGATCCTTGTGCATCGAAATCCGCTTAAGTCTATTAGAGGTCTCCGTGGAAAATCCGTATGCGAACGTTCCTTATAGGGTTTGAGTATACCCCCTAATATGTTGTTGTACATAACCAATTTAACCATTCTAACTGCATGATATATTTATATTCTTCACCTTAGACATTATCTAGTATATCACCTTATGTACCTATTAGATGGTGGTTATTTTGAGGGGATAATCATTATGGTATTCCGTGCTGCATCAAAAGTATTGTTATATGATGTACATGTATTTCTTGAGTTTCTCATACCAAACTTATGTTTGACGCTTGATTTTTGTTTTCTTTAAATTCCTTGCATGCTTATTCGAGTAGTTTGAGAAAGGTATGTTTTCGTTGATGGTCTCTAAAGCTTAAGAAGATGAGCTAAATTTTTTGCCTACCATAGTATTCTTATTTCCGCTACATTACTATATTGTACATATTAGCATTTGTGTGGACAGATAACGGTCCAAGCTGATGATGGTACTTAGGTTTGTAACTACGAAATTTTTGTATCGGAGCAGCCATTTATAGTATTCTTTGGGTACTATATATTACCATTCTGCTAGTGAGATACTGATATTATATTCCCGCTTCCTTGTTCAATTTCTATTTCATTTCATTTTACCCTACCTTTTCGCCTTTCCAACATTTGAGTGCTCGACATGTAAATGTTGTAGATGTATTGATGTCAACATTCGGGGGTGAAAAAGTCAAGATGATACAAGTTAGAGGCAAGCGAAATTTCAAGCACAATGGGAAGAAACAATGCACATGAAAGAAACCTGAAGATGGAGCTCCAGCCCAGATGAAGCAGCTCAACTTGGCCAATATTACTTGTTTTAGCAACAAGATGAGCGATTTCTCAGGTCATTCCCTAGCTACCATATGTTACAACTGCGGCCAGTAGGGACACAAGAAGAATGAGTGCCTTTTTCAAAGAAGGGGTCTTAAGGACATGCTTTTTCCATAGAGGAGATACTATCCATTTCTTCATATCAGAAGGGAAAGCAGCTATTGCAAGGTACATTATCCATCTATGATAATCCGGTAAGGTTGTTATTTGATACAGGGGATCCCTAAGTTTTATTTCTTATAATTTGATGAACAACCTAAACCTTAAATATGCTACAGTAGGTAATCCTCTTTGTGTGTCGAAACCAATAGGGGGTCTGGTAGATCTTAACATTTTGTGTCTAAAAGTGCCTATTTCTTGTCGAAATCATCTCTATCTTTCTATTTGTTATTGAGTTCATGGGTTTTGGAGTGTTGTTCGGAATGGATTGGTTATCTAACTTTAAAGCTATCTTGGATTGTGGTAGAAGTAGGGTCATGATTAAGAATGCGGTAGGAAGAAGCATTGACGTATTTTGTGAAGAGCCTTATGAGTTAATGAGTATTTTTCTCTGTTCACTCGAAGTATCTAAATCAGAGCTAAGAGATGTACCGGTTGTTTGGGATTTCATTGATATTTTTGATGAGGTGAAAGATTTACCTCCTCACTGTGAAGTAGAATTCCGTATTGATTTAGTTTTGGAAGCCGGACCTATTGTATAACCCTTACGAAGAATAGCTCCAAAAGAGAAGAGGGGGTTAGATGGGCAGACTTATGACTTGTTTTAGAAGGGCTTGATTTAGCCCAGTACCTCGAGTTTGGGATCTCGTCTTCTTTGTTACAAAGGAGGACTATTTTCTAAGGTTATGTATAGACTATCGGGAGTTGAACAAAAAGACTATCAAGAATAAACATCATTTTACAAGGATCGACGATATACTTGACCAACTTCATGGTGCTCAGATATTTTCTTAGTTGGATCTTGCCACCAATTTCTACCAATTAAGGGTAGCATAGGAGAGTGTGCCCTTAATAGCTTTTCGGGCTCCAGAACATTTCTACGAGTGGTTAGTTAGGCCGTTAAGGCTGATTAATGCACCCTCTTATTTTATGGACTTAATGAACCGAGTATTTCAAGATATCCTTAATAAATTTGGTCTTGTCTTCATTGATGACATTCTTATATATTCAAAAAAGAAGGAGGAGCACAACTATCATCTCCAAGTCATACTCGATACCTTAAAAAGCCATGTATTGAAGGCTAAGTTTTCTAAATGCCATTTTTGGAAATCCGAATTTAGGTTCTTTATGGCATGTTATTTCGGGGGAAGACATATCAGTAGACCCACCTAAAGTTGTTATGGTTCAAGGCTAAAATAATCCCAAAAGTGCAATGGAAGTTAGAAGTTTCTTGGGATTCGTGGGTTTTTACTGCCGGTTTATCAGATACTTCTCAAAGATTGCTTCTCATCTGATGAAGTTAACAAAAAAAGATATTAAGTTCGTTTGGGCTTCTAAGTGTGATCGAGCATTCAATGAATTAATGCAGAGGTTGACTAGCATCTCTATTTTGACCGTTCTAGATTGGAGCGATGGTTTAACCATGTATATGGATGCCTGTTTGGGAGCTGTTTTGATGTAACATGGGAAATTTATTGCCTCAGCAGGTCGATAGACATGAGAAAAATTATGCTACGCGTGATTTAAAGCTTTTAGCTGTTGTCTTCGCACTAAAGATGTGGAAGGCATTATCTTTTGGTTAAAAAATTTTGAGTTATACATAGACCATAAATACTTTAAATACCTCTTTATCCAAAAAAAATTGAATTTGAGGCAATAAAGATGGCTGGAGTTTCTGCTTCTTTTGATCTAGAGATTCGTTATGCCTTTAAAAAAGCAAATGTCATTGCTGATGCACTGAGAGGAATGTAGCAATGGTTGAAAACTTAGAAGTTAAGCTAATTGTGATGGAAAGGATTGCGCTTAGTCAAGAGGTAGATCCTATTTTGGCTCAACTTAAAAAAGATGTTGAAGAAGGTGTTGTTTTCTAGCTTCGAGATTGATTGTCGAGGCATACTGAAAATGAATGGGCATATTTGTGTTCTAGACTTCCATGGACTTAGGCAAGAAGTGTTAGCCGAATGCCACCATTCAAAGTTATCTTTTTCATCCAGAAGTGACCAAGATATTCAAGGATATGAGGAGGGTATTCTGGTGGAAGGGGATGAAGTGAGATATTTTGATCTTCGTGAGTCATTGTGCAAAACTGCTAGCAGATTAAGAGAGACCAGTAGAAGATGGTTGAACTGCTTCAGCCGCTTAAGATCCCAAAGTGTAAATGGGAGCAAATTTCTATGGATTTTATTGATGGGCTTCCTAGGTCAAGAAGAGGCTATGAAGGCATTTGGGTTATAATCGATAGATTGACCAAAGTGCTCATTTCATTGCTGTTAAGCCGACTAGGACAACATCAAGTCTAGCAAGTTTGCATGCGAGGAGATTGTGAGGCTCCATGGGATTCCTTGTAGTATTATAAGTGAGTGAGACCTGATATTCACTAACAGGTTCTGGAAGGGACTACAAACTGCTTTTGGGATTCTTATGCTGAGTTGATGTGGTTGTTTGTATTTTTTTAGAGTACACACCAGATGTGGTGAAGTCATTTTCCTTGTATCTATATGTGGTATTTATGATATCATTTGTTTCTTTAGCTTATAGATTAATTTCGAGGATGAGATTTTTTAAGGACGGAAGTATGTAACGACCAGTAATTTAATATCTTTGAATTTGAATTTGAATTTTTTTTAATTATTTCAATAATGGATTTTATAACACAAAAAATCAATTTTTGTGTAATAAATAATAGAGGATAACTTTTTTTGAAATTTTTTTACATAAGTAGTTCGAAGAAAAACCGAAACATGAATAAAAATTGTTTTTATGGATTTTCGACGAATCATTGATCAAAAGTTGTCGGAATAAGTTAGACACACTAGTGTACATATGTACACACATATACCATTAATAAATGCTTTTACTAATAGAAAGTTTAAAAGATTACTTAAAGTTAAGTTGACTTTTCTTTTATGATTTAAAAGAATTAAAAGATCAAAATCTAAGACAAAACACACAAAATACGAATGAAGTGATGGCAGGATGTTGGAAATGGTGTGTTGTTTAAATTATAATGAAGGGTAGTAGAAAATGTTACAATGGTAATTTACCATTTTCCGTTTCTGTAAAACATTTTCACTTTTCCACTTTATTTCATTTGCTTCATTCACTCATCTTACTCTTATGTCTTCACCATCTTCCTTCTTGCTTTCTTAACTGAAACCATATCAAATCATACTCGTTTCTCCTCTAAATTATAAAATAAACCTATAAATTTTTTGCAAATGTCATAACCATTCCAAAGTCCAAAGCTTTAAAGAGCAACCTTCCCCTCTAGATAATTGCGCGTGCCAATAAGGGTGTTTCCTGGGGGTTTTATCCAAGTCGAGTGAGAAAAGTGGTGTCTTGGGTTGTTGCTAGGTCATGAAAGGCTTGTGTTGCATTGGTTTGGTCATTGCTTGATTTAAGGTGAGCTAAACTTACTTTTAAATAGTTTAAAAATCGACAAATTTTGTAAAACATAAAAAGTTGAATTTTTTATGTTTATACTAGTGTATGTTTGCATGTTTTGGAATTGATTCTCGCTTGAAAGAGGGTGGCATAAGTAACCAAAGTTTTAGAGACAAAAAAAGGAAGTCAAAATATTTTCATAGCAAATAGGTCGCTACGGAACACTTTAAAAAACATTTACACATAGGTAAAATACAGAGGACTTTTGTACAGAGACCCTAAAGGGTTTTCCGCTAATGTTAGCTCACTTTTGTATTTGATCTGACCTCATACTTGGGGTTTTAGCCAATGTATTGGTCGTAAAATGTTTGGATGAATATATGTATATATATAAGAATGGATATGGAGTGTCATTATGGCGTCTATCGCTATATCGACACTTTGAAAAATATCATCTCTTATGAAAATCATTTGTTGACCTCATGCTTGGGTTTTACAAAATAAATATTTAGTCGCTTTTTTTCGTTTTTAGTGCAAAAGCGTGATGCCTGGAAAAAATTTAGAGCCCCTAAAACAAATGTCTTTGAAAGTTAGAAATCGATTTTTCTTTATCGATTTTGTAAAAAATCAAGTTTTTAAAGAATTTTTAAATGTATTTATTTGATTTAAAAACCTTTTAAGTTTTGGTAAATGCATACTAGATCCATAATATGTTGTTCTAGTAACAAAATAAAACATCCATACTTCGAAATTTTTTGAAAAAAATTATATTTAAAAAGAGTCCGGTTTAAAGAAATTTCGAATGCTATTTAGCGACACTTTCTAATTTTTATTAAAATGGTTCTAACTTATTTTTCTCTTCTTGAGATTTAATATAGATATTTTTAACTTATTTCTAAGAATTTAAATGTGGTCTGCAAATGTTTTGTGATGTAAAAACCAAATACAAGTTCGGTTTTCAAAAGTTTAAAAGTTTTGCTTGGTTATGGAAAGGATAGGAAATTAAATTTTCGTAAATGATATTTCTTATATGGAAAGGATTTATTCACATTCTAAGCACTAAACATCGAGGTACGAAAACTCGTTTCTATTTGGAAGGTTAAAAATGCCGTCAAGGCGGAGCTTAGAGGTGACATTACCTTATGTTGCACGGCTTCATTTTCAACCGAAGGATAATACAAGTTTGAAATCGACGAGTAGTGGTAAGGGCATGAGATTTAATTTTCATATATGATCATTTTGATTATTTTCGATAGTTAATTTATTGACTATAGATTCCTATATCTTCTTTTTGTATCTCAGTCAGAGACGTTTTGTTGCTCATTTAAGCATTGCTATCTTTTATCGAAAATGACTAAAACTAAAGATTGAGTGGACGTCAATCTATGTGGGGCTGCCCTCATTAGGGTATCCATATCTACTCTAGGTTTGGATTGGTTAATATGCTTACGGAGATCTGAAATATTTGGATACTCGGTAAAGTTGGTAGGATCTAGCTTGAACAATTTCTAAGAGCGATCGCGGTTCTCAAGTATATTTTCTGGAGGTATATTTTGGGTAAGGGGGTGCATCTTCTTAGTCATTGCTGGAAAAATTTCTTTTCCTTTGTTTTTGATTCAAACATCGAACTAATTCTTTATTAATTGCATTAGGAAGTGTCTTGTGCATTTCGCGGTGTTTAATTATTTATGTCCATTTTTTACGCTTGGATGTTGTTCTTATGGGAGGGAACACTTTTTGTGTTTTACAGCATGATCTGACATATTGTTTACATGTTCCACTTTTATTTAGAGCTACTCATACCAGACTTATTTTTTGATCCAAGTTGTTTATTTTCTCTAAACTCTTGGATACGCATTTCAATTTCTAGTTCAAGATTGACATATTTCTTTGGGCTCTTTTGAAGATGATGGACAAGCAAGAGACTCCGTATCTATTTAGCTATTTGTTTCGCTGTTATGAGATGTTTATTTTATGTATGTGTATTTTGTATCAGCAAGTGTAAAAGAAGGTTGTTATAACTGCCTAGATTGATAGTAGTAGTGCTTTTGTTGTAACTTTGATAACTCCGAGTTACTATATTTAACCATTCCATAGTGAATTTTTCTATCCTGTTTCTTTTATTTTACCCTATAATGTCTTCTCACCTCTCGGATGCTTGGACTATGGCACTCGAATACCATAATTGCATTAAGTATTGTTTCCCAGGGGCTATAATTGGGTCGTCACATACCCGATTAGGTTGTGCATCCGATTAGCTTTTGTATCCTTATGTACTCGATTAGTTTATGCATTTGATTATCTTTCACATTTGATTGTAAGCTTGGTTAACCATTTATATAATAGTGCTACCGTGTAGTATCAGTTTTGTATTTACCGAACTAAAATAAAGAATACCTCAACTATACATCAGTTTTATTGTATAACAGTTGGACATACCATGTGGTATTATTTTTCGGTTAGGAGATACGACTCGGTAGTGTTTTACGTCGTTACATTTATATCTTCTCATATAATGATACCATACAGTATTGTTTTTTAACCGTTGGTATTTTTCTAATGATTGATGAATGACGAGCAAGATGAGGTGAGTAACGATGCCATTATATATTGGATGCTATAGATGGCACGATAGGCCATAAGCGGATGCATGATTATTATTTTTAGGGTTAGGTTTAAGGAAGTGGCGGCTAAGGGATTGACAGCTATGGAAGGCGATAGCTATAAGCAGCGATGAAGCGAGAAGATGTGTAAGGCGGCGACATAGGGAATGCGGCGTTGTGGGATGCGGCATCATAGGATGTAGCAACGTAGAGTGCGATGGTGAGGGAAAGCGCAATTTGGCATGCACATAAAATATGTCCTTATGGCTAAAATTTGAAGCTGCCTTAGGAGCAAAAAAAACTTGTATCTTAAACAACATTACCTAAAAAAATAAGTCGTTGAAAAAAAAGTAAAAGAGGCACATGTTTTATCTTTATTAAATATATGATTGAACTAACCAAATATTAAATGCGGTATAGAGGAACATCACACTTAAACAAAACTGTCTCCAAGAAAAAACATGTAAAATATATTCAATGTAATTTTGATACATAGACTAAAAATTAATTAATTTTTTTAGTGATACTTTAGGGTGGTGTATATATTTGTAGTGTATATGTTATACAAGCAAAAGTTTTACATTACATAAAAATAACACATTTCAACTAAAAAATGTACAATAAAAAGATTGAAGGGTAAGGCTATCAATGAGTACACAAAAAATTTGAACTTCATCTATATCTGTATCCAAAATACGAAAAATTATTTAATATCTGAAAAATAGATATGAATGCGGATATGGTCATATCCATGTTCTATTATTATTTATGTAGTTTTTAGCAAGATTATAGGTACCTTTATATATATATATATATATATATATATATATATATTAGTACACAAAATGATTGTCAATTACTATTTTTATCTAGGTAAAAAAAATAAGATGTGTATAAAAGTCAATAATTACGGCTTAAAATTATTTTTAGCATATCTATTGTTTCCTAATGGTTTTAACACTAAAATTGATTAATAATGAATCGAAATTTTCTATTTATTTAGATTTATTAGTTACGAATTGGTCGATAAATATCCAATAAATATTCGACATTCGTCCTCATCCGTGGATACGGATATCCAAAATTGGAAAATGCTTTCAAATGCAAGTACGGATATGGAACTATCTGAATCCATATCTGACTGCTTATTGTTTTATTGATAAGCAATGAACATGAAATTTAAAAAAATCGACTGGCTAAAGCATATTGAGATAATGGTCGATTAAATATAGTAGTTGAAAAAATTGAAATGGAAGAGCCATAATTTTTTTAAATTTAACGATTAAATAAATTAATATTTTGATGGAAGAAAGAGGTAAACGTTTGATTCTGAAAATAAAATATTGAACATAAATGAAAACTTTATCCCTATGCTTGAAGAATGGAATATTAGAGCTGAAAATGAACAAGCAGAGAGAGTTTAAAAATTAGTAGCCGAAACAATGAAGTAAAAAAGTCACATGTCTTGTCTTTATAAGATAAATGATTGAATTATTTGAATATTTAATGGAAGAATGAGATTAATATTTCATCTAAGTAACAAGACGAAAGATTGCACTTCAACGAAAAAGTCACTAAAATAACATGTGAAATATATTCAATGTAATTTTGATATATATGCTGAAAATTAAATACTTTTTTATATGATATGTCAGTGTGGTGTTTGAATGACAATAGAACGGGTTAGGATGGGTGTTTGTGCCCTGGGCTTGCCTCAAGATTTTTAAACCCTGCTCTATACCTGGCCGTAAATCCAGTGCAGGTCTAGATTTTTAACCCAGACCCGGAGCCCATATGAGTCAGGGTAGATCCACTCCACCCTAAGACCTGATGTGTATTATGTAGTGATTCAAAATTTTGTATTAATGTACATATGTTTATTTATTTTATTAATAAGAGGGATTTCACTAAATGATATATAAAATACAAATAACAATGTGTTTAAAACGATAAGGGATTATAATAAAAATAAGGTGTACAATGACATAATAGTTGAAACGAATATGCATGTGTTATTATATAATTATCAGCGACACGACTTACTACTATAAAAAATTATGGTTTATTGAACGAAACATTGTAATATCCATGTTATACTCATCTATATCTAAAATCATTAACAAATCATTATAATAATCTATAACGATTTGATGAAATCTTAGTAGTGCGGGTTGGGTAGGGGCTGTCAGCCAAGCCCTGACTCGACCTAAGATCCAGAGCTCTCATGAATAGGCCATTGGTTTATCTGCCCCGATGACCCAATGAAGCGGGTCTAGACATGAGAAAATAGAGGCAAGTCCACCAGGTTTAAACCCTAGATCCGTCCCATTGCCATTCCTAGTGTGGTATGTATATTTGCAATTACTATTTTTTATTACATATAATGATGAGTGTATATCATCAAATATTTCACATCATGTAGCAAATAGTACATTTTAATTAAAAACTATAAAGCAAAAAATTAGTGGATAATGAACACGATAATTTAATAATTATAAGTGTCATTCTTTTCCTTATTAAATTGATAATTGAAATATTCAAGCATTAAAGAGGTTAACTTTACAATTAGTAAAACACCACACTTAAATGAAAACCTTACCCCTAAATTAAGAAGAATTGAGTATTATAGTTTTTTTGTGAAAACCTAAGAGATCACGGCGGACCGGCAAACTCCTAAGGAGGCATAGTAAGGCCATCCGTTTATCCAAGCTTCCATACCCGCCGGTAAATTTATATAGGATAGGGAAGCGCATGGTAGGAATCAAACCTGGGCCTTTTATCAAAACCGAAGCCTCCTTTCCACTGTGTCGCACCCACGGACTGTATTGAGTATTATAGTTGAAAATGAATAAAAAGAGAAAATGTAAATGCTTTCGTATTCTCTTCTACATATAATAGAATATATTTGAATGAAATATGTTTTCATCCATCGCCCTACTTAATTCCATTTGGACCTGCATATTATCGCATGCCATGACCATGGGTTTGGACAAAGGAACATTAATGTAACGACCCACTATTTTGGACCATTCAAATCAACAATAAAACCATACACGTCGGACTTAAATAATTCAAAATAGTAGATTGTAATATAATTTGGAGCAAATAAAACCAATCACAGAATCACAGACATGGATAACTCAGAATAATTCGCAACTGAAATAGAAATAACAATAGTAGTTCATGAAGCTACTACAAACACAGTCTCAAAACAAGTACAAAATCTAGAGTTTGAAAAGTAAATACAACAGAAATCCCTAATACATAAATATCCACAAATGCATAAGCTGAATAGAGAATACTGAATGAAAATAGATAACAACTAGATAGATAGATAATCTCCAGCAAATCCGAACTCCAAAAGGTGAAATCCAAAGCTGAAATACTCAGGTTGACCCGAGCGTAAGGCGAAGCACAAAACACTCGAGTCAGGACATACATACTTATATAATGTAAACCAACTCAAGTGAACTGTAATAAAATACACAAGTAACTTAAAGGATGCTTGGACCGTCCATCCTTTAAGGATCCGTTAAACTATCTACTATGTAGTAATATACGCTATTATAATAATGTCTAGAGTAAAATAGACTTACTTTAAAAAAGCGTTAAGACTTTACATTTTCCACCTTAACGCATATATAGTGCCAATAATCTATACAATACCGTAATACCTGCAGATCGGAAGGCTACCAGAGGATACTCCATAGGTACGACACAAATCAAACTCTTAGTAAAGCTCGCTAGGGTAGGTGATACAGCACAACTAGGCAATGACAAGGTAGATATACCAATTGCACTTCTGAACCGGTGGTAACGCCTAGCAGCCACTACCGCCCACCTCGAGTCACACTCCTAAAATCAAAGATGCGCACCAATCAATCACAAAGTAATAGAATGTCATATGAAGAAGTGTGTCCGATAAGAGGAGCTACCCCATTAGCCCATCGATTGCTCCTATTTTAGCCACCTTATGCAAATTCATGGGAGTCGGATCCACGTATATACCTTAATAGAATGTGTCACCTTCCTACTTCATTCTGGAATCTCCACCGCGTACACGGTTGTTAAAGTGGTTATCGGAGTTGGCAGAGAGTATGACAACTTCCGATACCGGTCTCTTTAACAACCAAACGTTATTATAACCCATGGATATTTATTTCAAAACATATCTATATTCCAAAACCATTTAAGATCAAATACTATTACTCTTTCCACAATAACATCCATTTCAAAATTGGTAATATTTCCAAATCCATATATATTAGTCATAGGATCTTTAAAATGTAATAATTTAAAAATCATAAACACTTTCGAAACTATACACTTATTATGGCGTTTTTAAAATGTAATAATCTAAAATCATAGCACTTTCAAAACCATACACTTATTATAGCATTTTAAAAATGTAATAATTTAAAATCATAACACTTTCAAAACCATATACTTATTATAGCATATTAAAAATGTAATAATTTAAAATCATAACACTTTCAAAATCATACACTTATTATAGCATTTTAAAAATGTAATAAGTTAGAAATCGTAACACTTCGAAAATGTTATTCCTATATAATAGCACTTTGGAAAACATGAAAATTTAGAAATAGTAGCATTTTCAAAACATAACCTAAAAGTAACATAGCATTTTTAAAACATAACTAGGTTAACATAGCACTTTAAAAATGTTATCTTTTAAAATTCATAATACTTGAAGAATGTGATCCATATATATATATATATATATATATATATATATATGATAGCATTTCAAAATGTTATCTTTTATAAATATAGCATTTTAAAATATTGCCTAAAGTAGTATAACACTTTCAACAATATAACTCAAATAACATAGAATTTTGGAAATGCTACAAATTCTACTATATCATTTTTAAAACATAGCTAAAATACCATAGCATTTTAAAAATGCTACGAATACTACTAGAACATGGTTAAAACATACTATTTCAATTTTTATCATAATTTTATTTGTCCAAGACATATCCATTTCATAATTAAAATCTATTATTATTATTAGGTTAGAATCAAAATTCCATATTAAATCAAATTTAAAATATTAAGTTATTTATCATAGATAAAATCTTTAAATTTAGTTTTAAACCAATTATTTCCTTATAAAATTCCAATATATCATCATATTTAAAAATCATTAAATCAAATTTTAAATTAAAATTTCATATGTTCAAAGATTCAAGTTACTTAATAATTTCTGGAAAACTATTATTTAAAACTTAACCATGGGTCCGTATGAGGTGGCATGGCCACGGCAAGGCAAAGGGAGTGGTGTTTGTGGTGGTGGCTGAGGCTAGCAAGGAGGAAAGGGTGATGTGGTGGAGATCGGCTAGGGTTTGCAAGGCTTTTGGTGATGGGTTTGGATCAATGATGGTCACGGCATGGTTATGGTGGAGATGAAGTGATGGAGGTCGGTCATATAGTGGTGGTATGGTGAAGGATTTGGTCGGCTAGGGGATGATTATGGTGATAGCCGAGCATGTAAAGGAGAAACAAGCCAAAAGAAAAGAGAAAGAAGGAGATAGAACTTACTGTAAAAAAAATTAGTCAGAAAATGAAATGAGAAGGAGATGGAAATGAGAAGTTTTTTTTTTGAACATGAATTAAGAAGTGTTTTGTACGGCTAAGGAAGTGGAAAGATTTGAATGGCTAAGATAAATGGAGAGGCATCAATACATAATAAAGAAAAGAAACTTGTATCTTTTAGAATTTCCTAAGCCCATTATCCAAACAAGCTCAACAACCCAATAGAAAATAAAATAAATCAAATTCCAAACCAAAAATAAAAATAAAAATAAAATACAAATTATAAAATAGAAAATAAACAATAAAATACTGAAAATAATCGCGTGTAAAATGCTGAAATTTATCAGATTTTAAAAGTATCAAACAGAATTTGACGAAACGAAAAGCAGAATGAATATTAGAATCAAATATAATTTAAAGGAAAAAGATTAGAAATTTAAAATTAAAATTTAAAAATTTCAACTAAAATTCAAAGTTTGACCACAGTTGACCAAAATATAAAATTTTCAAAAAATCTTAATTCTATTATATCTGGAAAAATAAATTATAAACAAAATCCAAACTTACACTGGAAAATTCTAAAATTTCAATTTTAAATGATTTAGAAATCAAAATTTTCAAATAAATTGAACTAAAATTATTTACAAAATTTATGGGTTGTTCACTCTCCCCCGCTCGAAACTTTTCGTCATCGAAAAAGAACGAGACACGAAAACAAGGAAATATAAGATAGAAAAACAAATAGCACGTGAAACAAATAACTTCGGATTTGAAGCACGCATGCTCTCCTCCGTCTCCCAGGTACAACCCCGATCATCAGTACCGCACTGTACTTTGACCATGCTAACGGATTTCCTTCTCAGCTGCTTCATCACTCAATCGATAATACGAAGTTGCTTCTTCGCGAATTTAAGATTAAGCTCAATATCCAAACTCGCGAGAGCAGAAAGATGGACAATCAAAGATGGATCATGCAGATATCGATGAAGATGTGAAACATGGAATACATTATGCACTCTAGAAAACTTCTCAGGCAAATCCAGACGATAAGCTAAAGAACCAATCCTCTCAGAGATGTAGAAAGGACCAACAAACCTAGGAGCAAGCTTCCCGCATCTTTCACTTATCGAATTATTATTAAATTTATTCCAGTTAATATATCCTATCACATATATTAAGTATAACTACTCTTATCAAAACTACTCAAGTTTATTTATAAATTCTTTAACATCATTTTTATATTGTATATTATCCAATTACATGCCTAACTTCAGAATAATTAGATAAGTTATATAGGAATGCAATTTAGTATTATAAATAAAATTTTCCAATTCAATTATTTATCTAAAATTTAAATTATTTACCCAAAATTTCCCAACTCATTTATTTCAAATTCAATAATTTATCCAAAAATTCTTTTCAGTTTATAATTGAAATCATCTCTGAATCATAAATTAAAGAATTTAAATCTCTAATTTACCTCAAACAATTAAGAAATTACATATATATATATATATATATACATACATATATATATATACACTATATCAAATCAAATAAAATCTGACACCATATGCTTAAATATATATTAAATCAAACCATACTTAAGAAATTTAAATCAATTTATTTTTATTATATATTTTTCTTTTCTTTTAAAACAAAAGGATAGCAAAGCTACGAATTGGTCTCTCTCCTCTTCGAGACTCGAAAATGAATGTCGATGATGCGGCTGCCATCACCGAAATTATTTTCCAGCAACATAAGAGAAGAGCATAGATTTAAACATTTTAAAATTTATATTTAAACATACCCTTAAATGATATACATTTTAAACATTAAAACCAAAGTTTGAATCGCCCGAATTAAATTGTCAGATCCATAATTTAAATTCATTTAAGTTCCAAATCAGTTTATAACTATGCTTAAAATTCCAAATAAATTTATAAACTGTTTATAATTCCATTTATTTATTTTATGAGGCAGTGGTCATTGGTTTACAAAACAATAAATGGAAATCAAATATTATCATTTTGTTGACCATTTCATTTAATAATTATCTTTAGAAAATTTTCTTATATATATAATAATCATATAAATTTATTTTATTTACCAAATTTGAAAACAGTATTGTATCTGTTTTGCTCTGTTCAAGTGTTTTTGAAATCCTATCGATAGCATTGATCAGACGAATCGATCGAAAATCCAAATTAACATAAACAACTCAAATAACACAACATATAAAACATTCAATATTAATACAAATACACTCCCTCACTCGATGATTCTAGAAAGGATTTCAAAATAAGGATAGAAATTCAAATTTAGGAGATTCAAAGATAAAATGAGATAGATAAAGGATTAAGACAAGATTAAGATAGAAGATTGAAAATATACCCGATAACTGTTGTTATAGGTGAATCAAACAAGATGGAGATGATCTTCCCAAGATCCTCCATAATCAAGAACACAAGCACGAAGAAGATTCTCGAGAATCTGATTCACTCTTTCTGTTTGACCGTCGGTCTGTGGATGATAAACAGTGCTTAGATTCAGGTGAGTATACAAAGATTCCTGAAAAGCTTTCCAAAACTGGCTAGTAAAGATAGGATACCTATCATAAACAATACTGATAGGAACACCATGGAGACGAACAATCTCCTTCATATAGATCTCAGCCAAACAAGAAGCAGAATGGGTAGACTTGACCGGAATAAAATGAGCTGATTTGGTCAATCTATCCACAAAGAGAGAAAAGAAGAAAGACTTACATTGATCGCAGCGATTTCAACTAGAACAATAGAAACTCCATTACCATAAATAATAAGCCCGAGAAATCGACCTTCATCCTACCAGAAATGGCATTTCGAGAATTTATCCTTCAACTGATGATTTCTAAGAGTCTCCAGAACAAATTTCAAATGCGACTCATGATCTTCCCTTGACTTGGAGAAGAAAATGATATCATCAACAAAGACTAGAACAAACTTGTTAAGCACATCATGAAAAATATGATTCATCAAATCAACAGAGAAAGCAAGAGCATTAGTCAAACCAAAAAGGCATGACTAACCATTCATAGAAACCATTCTCAGTACAGAAAATAGTCTTACTTTCCTCAGCAACTATGAGCTGGTGAAAACCTGTGGCAAGATCAAGCTAAGAGAAAACAGTAGCTCCATAGAGCTGATCAAACATATCATTGATGTGAGGCATAGAATATCTGTTCCTCGTAGTGAGCTTGTCCAGCATCCTATAATCAACACACATCCTCAAAGAACCATCAGACTTAGTGATGAAAACCATCGCTGCTCCCCATTTGGAATGGCTAGGTCTGATCAGACCTTTGGAGTACAAGTCCTCAATTTGCTTTCCTAACTCAACCTTCTCACGGGGTGCCATTCTTCTGGGAGGAAGAACTACATGTCAAGCTCCAAGATAAGATCAATACGGAAATCAATTTCCCGCTTAGGAGGTAAAGAAGTGACTTCACCAAATACATCAGGATATAGTCTGACCATAGGAGTAGAATCAAGATCATCTGGATAAGAGCCAAGAGAATAAATAAAACTACCGGCATAATCTTGAGGCATGCAATACTGAATCGCCAAAGAATTTCTAAAATCATCCATAGGAGAAACAGTCCAGGTTTTACAAGAGATAACGGCTTCATGCCTCTTCAGCCAATCACCTCCAAGCAATAGGTCAAAGGCATCAAAACCCAGAACATAGAAATCACCAGAAAACCGATAACCAGAATAGAAGAGCTTCACTCTTCTACAAATCCTACTAAGGTTCGCACGACCACCAATAGGATTTGAAACACACAAAGGTTCAGAAGAAAACTCGGGCAAAAGAAGATGCTCAAACTTATCACAAAGATCCACAGAAATAAAACTATGGGAAGCTCCAGTATCAAATAAAATACAAACAAACAAATAGAACAAAGAAAAAGGTGCTCCGAAGAGTACCTTGGGGAACACCAGGAGAAGGTGAAGAAGTAGAGGTAAAGGCAAAGATACCAGAAGGCTTGCCCTTCTTTTGAGTGGGACAATTGAAAATCAAGAAACAAAAGACAAGATTCAACCAGAATAGTAATCCTAACCAAGGAATTTAATTTACAAGGAGGATAAGCAAAGGAATGAAGTTAAGAAAATTTGATTTCAAAACAAGATATGTTTATATCAAAATAATCTTCAAAAATCCTTTGAAAATCATTTTAAAAATCATTTTGTACTTTAAAATACGTTCTCTCACAAAGAATATGATTCTAAGATTGATTTCACTCATTCTAGGGTATTTCTACCCTATCTCTAATGAGTTTTTGCTCCGCAGGCTAAGGTTTGCCTAAAACCAAAGCTCTGATACCAAATGTAACGACCCACTATTTTGGACCATTCAAATCGATAATAAAACCACACATGTCGGACTTAAATAATTCAAAACAGTAGATTGTAATATAATTTGGAGCAAATAAAACCAATCACAGAATCACAGACACAGATAAATCAGAATAACTCACAGCGAAAATAGAAATAACAATAGTAGTTCATGAAGCTACTACAAACACAGTCTCAAAACAAGTACAAAATCCAAATTCTGAAAAGTAAATACAACAGAAATCCCAAATACATAAATGTCATCTAATACATAAGCTGAATAGAGAATACTGAATGAAAATAGATAACAGCTAGATAGATAGATAATATCTAGCAAATCCTAGCTCCATAAGGTGAAATCCAAAGCTGAAATACTCAGGCTGACCCGAGCGTAAGGCAAAACACAAAACACTCGAGTCAGGACATATATACTATATAATGTAAACCAACTCAAGTGAACTGTAATAAAATGCACAGGTAACTTAAATGATGCTTGGGACCGCCCTTCCTTTAAGAATCCGTTAAACTATTTACTATGCAGTAATTTACGCTATTATAATAATGTCTAGAGTAAATAAACTTACTTAAAAATAGCGTCAAGGCTTTACATTTTCCACCTTAACACATATATAGTGCCAATAGTCTATGCAGTATTGTAATACCTCCAGATCGGGAGGCTACCAGAGGATACTCCATAGGTACGACACAAATCAAACTCGTAGTAAAGCTCGCTGGGGTCCACTACCGCCCACTTCGAGCCACACTCTCAAAATCAAAGGTGCGCACCAATCAATCACAAGTAATAGAATGGCATACGAAGAAGTGTGTCCGATAAGAGGAGCAACCTCATTAGCCCGTCGATTGCTCCTGTTTTAGCCACCTTATGCCAACTCATGGGAGTCAGGTCTACGTATATACCTTAATAAAACGCCGCCACCATCCTACTTCATTTTGGAATCTCAACCGCGTACACGATTGTTAAAGTGGTTTTCGGAGTTGGCAGAGAGTATGACAACTTCCGATCCCTGTCTCTTTAACAACCAAATGTTATTATAACTCATGGATATTTATTTCAAAACATATCTATTCCAAAACCATTACTCTTTCCAAAATAATGTCCATTTCAAAATTGATAATATTTCCAAATCCATATATATTAGTCATATTTCCAAAACCTTTATAATGTAACAATTTAAAAATCATAAACACTTTTGAAACCATATACTTATTATGGCCTTTTAAAAAATGTAATAATCTAAAATCATAACACTTTCAAAACCATACACTTATTATAACATTTTCAAAATGTAATAATTTGAAATTATAACACTTTCAAAACCATACAATTATTATAGCATTTTAAAAATGAAGTAATTTAAAATCATAACACTTCCAAAACCATACACTTATTATAGCATTTTAAAAATGTAATGAGTTTGAAATTGTAACACTTTTAAAATGTTATTCCTATATAATAGCACTTTGGAAAACATGATAATATAGAAATAATAGCATTTTCAAAACATAACCTAGGTAACATAGCATTTTTAAAACATAACGAGGTTAACATAGCACTTTAAAAATGTTACCTTTAGAAATCATAATACTTAAAGAATGTGATCCATATGTATGTATGTATGATAGCATTTCAAAATGTTATCTTTTATAAATGTAGCATTTTAAAATATTACCTAAAGTAGCATAACACTTTCGACAATATAACTCAAATAACATAGCATTTTGAAAATGCTACAAATTCTACTATATCATTTTTAAAACATAACTGAAATACCATAGCATTTTAAAAATGCTATGAATACTACTATAACATGTTTAAAACATACTATTTCAATTTTTATCATAATTTTATTTATCCAAAACATATCCATTTCATAATTAAAATTTATTATTATTATTAGGTTAGAATCAAAATTCCATATTAAATCAAATTTAAAATATTAGTTATTTACCATAGATAAAATCTTTAAATTTAGTTTTAAACCAATTATTTCCTTATAAAATTCCAATATATCATCATATTTAAAAATCATTAAATCAAATTTTAAATTAAAATTTCATATATTTAAAGATTCAAAATACTTAATAATTTTTGGAAAACTATTATTTAAAACTTAACCATGGGTCTGTATAATATTTTCTAACCTAAGTCAAGTGATACAGATATATATCATTTCAATCCGTAATTTACAAAGAAAAAATCTGGGTTCTATCATTTCAACCCGCAATCCCAAGTCAAATAAAATAAAATAAAAATCGTTTGAGCTTATCATTTCAGCTCATAACGATTTTTCCCTATTCTAATGTCCATTCGGGTATGTATCATTTCAACCCAAAGTGATTCTATACTAATAAGGGACTTGAAGTGTGAGAAATAGTAAATAATAAACAGTATAGCATAGCATATCATATCAGATGATGTAACAAATATATAATCAGGGGATAACATCATTAAATATCATATCACAGGCATATATGAACTTATCAACATAGCATATCAACTATTACATATCCACTTGTCATTGTTTCACAATTATATAAGTACGAATGTCGAGAGTGATAAACTCACCTTCTAAAGCTAGAGATTGCAATACAAGACACATGAACAAACTTCGAAAAGCATGATAAAGCACGAACTAGATTTGAGTGGATAGAGAGCCAAGATCCAAGTATTGTAAACAACACATTCAAAACATACCTAAGTATAAAATTTGACATATAACTATAAATCAAAACAATGTGTAAATATGGATCAAAATGGAGCAAAGATGGCTTTACCAAGACAAGTAGGCTCGACCACCTTCACAATAGGCCAACCCATCATCATATGTGTCGGCCATGACCAGTTGCTGCATGAAATGCTCGGCCATGGTCAGGTAATGGAAGGAAAAACGTTGGAATGTGAAGAAGTAGGGGTATATGAAGGCAAAAAGGTAAGGCAAGTGAAAGGTCATGGGTTCAAGTGGTTCGGCCATAGCAAAACATGGCTCAGCCTGGAATTTCTGGCTTGGATCAGATCTGGTCATCATCAAGAGGGTATGTCCTGGAGGTGGAATGACAATGGCAAGGCAAAGGGAGTGGTGTTTGTGGTGGTGGTCGAGCCTATCAAGGAGGAAAGGGTGATGTGGTGGAGATCGGCTAGGGTTTGCAAGGCTTTTGGTGAAGGGTTTGGATCAATGATGGTCACAGCATGGTGGTGGTGGATATGAAGTGATGGAGGACGGTCATATAGTAGTGGTATGGTGAAGGAGGTGTTTAGCTAGGGGATGATTATGGTGATGGCCTAGCATGTAAAGGAGAAACAAGCCAAAAGAAAAGAGAAAAAGAAAAGAGAAAGAACTTATTGTGAATGTTTTTTAGTCTGCAAATGAAATGAGAAGGAGATGGAGATGAGAAGTTTTTTTTGAACGTGAATTAAGAAGTGTTTTGTACGGCTAAGGAAGTGGAAAGATTTGAACGGCTAAGGTAAATGGAGAGGCATCAATACATAATAAAGAAAAGAAACTTGTGTCTTTTAGAATTTTCTAAGCCCATTATCCAAACAAGCTCAACAACCCAATAGAGAATAAAATAAAAATCAAAATACAAACCAAAAATAAAACAGAAATGAAATAGAAAATATAGAATAGAAAATAAACAATAAAATACTGAAAATAATCGCGTGTAAAACGCTGAAATTTATCAGATTTTAAAAGTATCAAAAAGAATTTGACGAAACGAAAAGTAGATAGAATATCAGAATCAAATATAGTTTAAAAGAAAAAGATTAGAAGTTTAAAATTCAAATTTGAAAATTTCAACTAAAAGTCAAAGTTTGACTACAGTTAACCAAAATATAAAATTTTTAGAAAATCTTAGTTCTATTATATTTGGAAAAATAAATTATAAAAAAAATCCAAACTTACACCGGAAAATTCTAAAATTTCAATTTTAAATGATTTAGAAATTAAAGTTTTCAAATAAATTGAATTAAAAATTTTTACAAAATTTATGGGTTGTTATAATTAAAGTAGACTTTCCAAAAAAAAGATTTAGAGGATAATGTTTATGCATCAAAACGAAAGTGTCTTGAAGTCAGTGGACATTAAAACAAGCATCCTAATATTGGAGCAAGTATTTTGATAGAGAAATCAATTAATTCGGTAAACTTCTAAAATTTCTTAAATATAAACTTTTCACTTAAATCCTTCACTTTTCTCTCTACAAACTATCTCCCATTCAAATGCGAAGTATTTGATTGCTAATGTTGTGTTTTGACACACCAACACGTCCTATGAACGCATGTTTCATTGATCCGTAACGATGCCATCTTAATGAAGCTTTCGATGTGCCAGCGTCCCATTTTAACATCCCTCTATCACCTCCAGAAACAGGCACATCCGTGTTCTTGACAACACTTGCTTATAACAAAAGGAATTTTCAATGTTACATGCCATCAGTCCCACATATATACCATGTTATGCGCCATATTTCTTGCGATGTGGGACTTAACACTCAATCTAATGTGACGACCCACCCTTTCGACCCTCAAAAATCGACACAAAATACACCATAGAATAAAATACCGACGCTCGAGTGCCAGAAAAGACAGATTGTTGAGGGAAAAGGAAAAAGATAGAAGAAAGAAGGAACTAGACAACAATAGAATCTCACAATCGCAAAGGAACAAAATATAATACATACTATCAGATCTTTACACAAAATGAAAACTATATCTGTTTTATATATTACATCATCAGAGTATCATAAACAAACAACAATTACCAGCCTGACAATTTCAAAAATCACAGCAGCGGATATAAGCAAGTACGGATAATACGTCTCGGTCTCCAGCTCCTCTCCTGAGCTCCAAAGCATCCTTTCCTGTAATCTATAATACTCGGTCTGACCCGAGCATTATAATGAAATAACACCCGAGTCAGTCCGGAATACCAGCGTGAGAGAAATACATCCAAATTGATTATTAAAGTTTCAAAATCCTTTGAAAAATAAAAGCATCTCGTAAGACCACGCCACAAATAAACAAGTCAGATTTTTACCTTATGATAGCTAAAACATTTAGTATAAAATCCACTGATATTATAACAGGGTCTATATACAAATACTTATTAAAATAGCCGAAATTGTTACATTCATTAAATTCCAGCTACTAGCCAAAGTCATCGGTAATACAAACAAAACCGTAAAAGGCGCGTAACTCCATCTTCCCCAACACGTTCGTTACCTAGGGTTTTACAAAACCCATGCTGCCGACCATCATGCTAACATCTCGGCCACCATGTTGCCATACGCGACGATCGAAACCCATCAAAATGAAGAGCACTTCAAACTCCCCCATCGCCTGGAACCACGGATAACTCAAGGCCATCTCCTCTTCTGATTTTGTGAGCGAACGAGTGGCTTTCACCGACCACTATCAGCTTCAAACGACGACAGTGGCAAAGATCCACCGTTGGATCTGACGAGCTCGAAGAGCTCTACAATTTGCTAGTTGAAAACTTTTGCAATGGATTGATGGATTGGTCAGAAATTGGGGACGAATGATGATGAATTTCGGCCATTAAAAATATCATAGCGGCTGGGAAGAAAAAGAACGAGGGTTTGGCCGATAAACGTGTGTGTATACATATAGATACATGTTTATAAATATTATTTTAATATTAAATCCATTTTAAAACAACTTTTTCACATGATCTCCAAATGACACATGCCGACAGGCGACTATAATGTTTTACCCGCATTCCGAACATAATGGAACGTGTTTCGGAAGCTAATTTGATCGTATGTGGAAGTTAGCTTTTTGAATCGATTTAAAATAATAAATTATCGATTTAAACTTCAACGCGTTTCTCACCCGTACGAGCAAACGGTAACTCCAAATACTACGAAAATTGAAATCCAATATTAATTAACTATTACAGATCCAATGAAACTGGTTTCGTCGAATTCCGAGACTGTGTCCTGTAAGGCTATTTTAACTCGTCTATTAATTCAAGCGATTTTCAAAATCGTCGAAATCATCTAAAATTTCACTTTTTAAAATTTTACTAACTTAATTATAAATCATATAGAATTTACATTCATATTAGAAATCATTCTGATTCATTTCGAATCAAAATTTGATTATTTACATTATTTAAATATTAATTTCCATTATTAAAATAATATAAAATTCCAAATTTTAACCTATCGACTTTGGATTCCATGCAAAGGTCAAGTATTAAAATTTAAATCAAACAAGACCAAAAAGAAATCTTAGAAACCACGTTCATAATCATTTACATCCAGATTCACTAATTATCCCAATTCCAAATATTTAATTATTATTATTCAAATCCATTTGAATTGCCATACTCGATATTTTAACTAATTATATTGATTTAACCAAAATATTCTTACTTCAAAATCAATTCAAAATCCATATTTAACATTTAAAATGAATTAAATGTTCAAAATCTAACGATCAAAATTCTGGGTCGTTACATTCCTCTACCCTTATAAAAATTTCATCCTCGAAATTCGCTAAGGTATAAAAAAGCTACTAAACTCATTTACTTACCCCAAAATTCATTCAATTAAAACTCACATTCACTTCTCAAAACCTTTAACTTAATCTAAAACCACTTGCTTTATTTATACTCAAAAGCTCTGTTTACAACACCATTTTAAAATGCAACTTTCTAGTTAACCCAAAATTTTCGAAATTCTCTAAAATTTTCTAACTCCCAAAATTTTACAAAATTTTTGATAGCGTCTCCTTTGTACGGTGAGCGTTTCACAATATCACAATAGATATAAATTACATCGACCCACACGGTCGGAAAACAGAATATACCACAATATATATATATATATATATATATATATATATATATATATCATTTTTCAAATTTTATTGCGTAGGCGTACATTAGATTAGCATTTTATAAGCAAGCGGCTAAATAATATTGCATTTACGCACTTCAACTCTATCGATTGCCTCATGTACCTGTACTTACTTAAAAAACACATCAGTTTTCAATAATATGAGAATTTAACAACATTCCATTCATTTATCTTAACCAAACATGTCAATTTCAAAGCCCACACAACAATTTTCGAAATCCTACAAGTTATCCATCTATATAAGTAACCCATGCGTTTTAATAATATTCTAATCTCCTTTGCAAATCCATATTTCATTTACTCTACTCAAAAAAATTTACACCCAAGTTTGCTATACTCAATTCATATTCACCATGACCAATTTATTTTCACTTCAATATGGTTACATATGCTTTGCTTACATCACTTTACTTCAATTCAATTCCAAATTGATTCATAATCAAATTTTATTTTCAATTTGATATATTTCCATTTCTTTAATGATTCACTTTCATTTTTATGCAAATCCACTTGATAAAATTTCAATCCATTCCAATTGATTCAAAAACCAATTCTATTTAATTCTCTTAATTCATTCACTTTCGTTTATGGCAAAACGACTAATTTCTATGCAAGTTGTTATTATTCAAACAAATAACCTTTTATTACTTATACCATTTAAAATCAATTCCAATATGGATTTATATTGGAATTATTCATACCCTAAACAATTTTTTTCTCTTCATCACAATTTTAACTCAAATCCCTATTCTCACTTCAAGTTCATCATTCAACTTAAGTTTATATTAATATTATTCCATTCTGGATTATTTACAACTCATACATTCTTATTTCATCACGATAAGAAATTAAAATTCTTTCACTTGCATTAAAATTTTATTATCTAAACAAACTTCATTCAAGACCCCTTATAAAGCTCGACGACAATCATTTTCCAATTTGCTTAAGTTATTTCAATAACAAAATAACTCCTTTTATCTCACCTTAATCTTATTTCCGCTTTAATTTGATTCTTATTCAATAAATTCCAATCCATTACAAATTTTAAACCAACTAGTTTACTTGCAATTCACTTACTTTTATTTCACCTTCTTAATTTATTTTTGATTTTATTAATAATATAGCCATTCCAAATTATTCTATTCCAGAACCGGGTTTAGTTTTGCCCTTTCAAATTTTTAATAAGCTACCAAAATTTTATTCGTTCCAATACAAATTCCATTTAATTTAGCTTACACTAAATTCATTCTCAAACAATTCCTTTAGATTTAGTTGTGTAAATATTTACTTCATTCAATATCATTTCAGCTTAATTAAATTTTCTTTCAATTCAATTTTTTTTTTGGGATTCTAATTCAAGTTCAACCAAATTTTATTTAGCCAACCTAAATTCATACCATTTCCTTTACTATTTTAAATAAGAATTTAATTCTATTCAAGATTATTTATAACTCAACTTAATTTTGATTTCAGTTCAATCCAAATTTAACTCAATTTCTCTTAGTCTAAGTTAAATTCAGTTCGATCCAATTTTTCTTCTTCTATCATATAAGTTAAAGCCTTATTTACTGACTTAAGTCCATTCACCTTTTATATTTTACTTGCCTTATCCCAATTTACATTTCATTTAGAATTCAATTCTTAAACTTTCCATTCTTTTTATCATAACATTCAACCATTTCTATTTAGGTTTTACAATTCATCTCCTATTCATAAGTTTACCAACTTATTTATTTAAAAGCTTAGATTTCTCATTTGAGTAATTTTCACCTTATAATCACAATTCCAAATTTTATATAAATGTATCACTGAATTCTTAAGGATATAAATTTTCATTACACAAATTTTAATCCACAATTTCAGATTATAAGTATAACACTTAATAGCTTATGGGTACAAATTCATTACGCAATTATAACTCACAATTACAAAGTCATTTTACATTTCAACCTTATCCACTTTAATTGGATCTCAATTTCAATTTTATTTAACTTATCTCCAATTAAATTCAAATATATTTTGTTCACCTTCATTCACTCAAATTAAATTTTAATTACAGGATTAAAATTCTCTTTTTTTTCTTATTAATATCAACTTCACTTTATACGCTCGATAGTTGATTTATCTTAACTTTTCACATTATTTAAATAGAGTTCCTAGAATTCAATTGCCCGGTTTAATTTCAAATCATTTTGAAATCATAGATAACATATACCCACTTGGTGTATCAAATCAAATCTCTGGATTCCAAAACAACTTGTTTTTGCCAAAACAATTTCTCTTTTGAAATTTCTAAAACACCTTATATATCAAACAAGTCTAAACAAACCAAACTTCACGGCAATAATCCATCACTTTAGAAAGTCGAAAATGAATTTTGATGATGTGGCCATCAACATCAGGATTATTTCCAGCGACTTCCTTACTTCCTTAAATTCCTTTTAAAACAATTTCCATTCAAAAATATTTCCCAAAATAATACTCCATTATTTCCTTCAAACACTTTGGAAAACATTTCAGACATTCCCAAGATTTTAAATTTCCCAATCTTCTGTTTAAATTCATTTAAAACATCTTTCAAAATTTTCGGGATTTAAATTCTGGTTTAAATTAAATTTTAGTTATTCTTCTTTTGGATAAATCATACTTATAGAATCCTATTTGGTTATAACCATTTTAAATTTTAGATTCTTATATTTGATTATAATATCAACACCCAAACATCCAAATATATAATAATTTCAGAAAATTATTTCTTTTATATCAAAATATAATTTTGGGTAAAATTATTTCATTTACCCACTTTAAAAACAATATCATGTCGGTTTATCTTGTTTAAGAGTTTAGAAACCCCTATCGATACGGTTGTACTTTCCGTACCGACCATAATTCATAAACACTCAACCGATAAGTCAACACGGTATATAAAAAAATTATATTCACTAACAAGTACGCTCTCGTAGCTATTAATACACTCAACTCATTATAGAGTACTACTGACTCTGCTTCTAATGAGTAATTTCCCCACCAGAGCCAAGGTTATCGACAACCTAAGCTCTGATACCACATGAGACGATCCGCCCTTCTCGACCCTCGAAAATCGACACAAAATACACCACAGAATAAAATGCCGACGCTCGAGTGTTGGAAAAGATAGATTGTTGAGGGAAAAGAAAGAAGATAGAAGAAAGAAGGAACTAAACAATAACAGAATCTCACAATCGCAGCAGAGCAAAATGTAGTACATACCATCAGATCTTTACACAAAATGAAAACTATATCCGTTTTATATATTACATCATCAGAGTATCACAAAAAAAAACAATTACCAGCCTGACAATTTCAAACAATCACAACAACGGATATAAACAAGTACGGATAATACGTCTCGGTCTCCAGCTCCTCTCCTGAGCTCCACAGCATCCTTTCCTGTAATTTATAATACTCGACATGACGCGAGCATTATAATGAAATAACACCCGAGTCAGTCTGGAATACTAGCATGAGAGAAATACACCCAAATTGATTATTAATGTTTCAAAATCCTTTGAAAAACAAAAGCATCTCGTAAGACCATGCCACAAATAAACATGTCGGGATTTTACCTTACGATAGCTAAAACATTTATTATGAAATCCTCTGATGTTATAATAGGGTCTATATACAAACACTTATTAAAATAGCCGAAATTGTTACATTCATTAAATTCCAACTGCTAGCCACATTCGTAGATAATACAAACAAAACCGTAAAAGGCGCGTAGAGAGAATGGATTTCCAACTAATGACTAGGCACTGGGGTACCACCTATCACACTACGTGGTTTAGATCACCGTATCGAGGACTACTCTCAATCCCCTGCAACACAAGACCGGGACTACCCCTTACTGGATAATCCCGAGTAAGATCACCCCACGGTTGGGATCGGCAACCGCACCACTAAGCCGAATAAAAAGGGATATATAGACAGGGATAACCTCACCCTAATGGGTTCTACCCACTTAGCCTTGCTGCATAACCCCTGATTTTCAACCATTCCCGGTTGATGAGGCTTGAGGCTAAGTGTTACCTTTTAGAACGTTTCACTTTGAATGCCCATCGTCCACCCGACGATGTTTCGAAAGCAATCATCCATACAAGCCCATCCCGAGTTCGAACGGAACCGAAAGCACTACTCCTACTACATCCATTTTGGGATCATCCTCGAGATTAGTAGCGACTAGCCCTTGCACTTCACTGCTCCATCTTCGACTTTGAACTCGTTTTCCATGAAAACGTACAAACCGGATCGAAGTGGTTTTCAAAAAATAAATCCCGATCCCGGTCTCTTCGAAATGATCAACGCATTGGCCAATATTGATAGTCGGTTATTTAACTATCAATTAACATTCACAAACATCGACCAAACAATAAATAATTTCTCAAATTATTTATTAACCTCAAAATATCTTCGTAAGATATATTTTCTTTTTAAGCCCCTTTTTGAAAATAGTTTTCAACACCTCACTCTTCTCATGGAATATATTTCCATATATTTATTTCCACTGAAAACACCATGTACAATACCTTAGATTTCAAAATGATTAAACCACTTTATTCTAAAATATACCTTAAATATTTAAATTAGACTACTTAAACATTTTATTCAAAAATACATAATATTTAAAGCAAAACTATTTTATAAGATATAAACTAATTTTATAATAAAGGTTAAGTTACTCTAAATTTTAAAGAGGAGTTACAAAATTTTATACTAGTTTCGAATAACTTTAACCAAACTATCTTTAAAATAAATCCATCTTATAAAATATAAATATTAAAAATATTCTTTCAAAACATAATACTAATTACCCCTTTAAAATAATTACTTCTATAACTAATATATTAAATATTTACTTTTAAAATTTTTACAACTTAAATAATAATTTCTTGAAACCATTCTTTTAAAACAACTTCAAAACTTCAAACTTTTACACAAAAAAAATCTGCTTTAAAAACGTACTTAGCTTCCCAGGGAAATACACTTTCAGAATAAAACAAAGAATTCTTTTTATAAACCCCGTTGAATTTATCTCAATTCAAATTTACGTTTAAATCCCGTAAATTTCTTCCCACACTTTAAAAATAAGCACTTTTTTATTTTTAACACATTTCCCATTTCCTGGAAATCACTCTCCAAAACATACTTAAATTATTAAAATATGGCTACTAGAAACTATTTAAAAGAAAATAATACTTGACAAAATATAGGGGAGATTCTAAGTAATTTAAGCCAAATTACTTTGTTTTTAAATAAAATTATTAAATCAATTATTTATATTAAAATTCCCTTTTGGAAATTTTAATACTATTTTCCTTTTAAAATAATTGAGTACTACAAATTCGTTAAATAAATATTTACTTTGTACTTGAAATACTAAAAAGTAACATTTTCTCCAAATATCCTGAACACATTTTAAACCGCTAATTTATATTTTGGAAGCTTTTTTGGAATCATACTTAATTTCCAGGGAAAACGCTTTCCATATTTAGAAATAATCCATCTTTATTTTTAAAACAATTTATACCTTCTTATAGAATTTTCCACCGAAAATCTATACTTTCAATATTTATCCCCCGATAAATATTCCAATTCATTTATAAACCCAGTTTATAAATTTCTATTTCTCATTTCCTTTTAAATCTTTATTTCAAAAACACTTTCAATTTTCAAACTAATTCTTGAATTTAATTTCCTTAAATTCATTGCTCAAAAATCCCTCTTCATTTCCTTTTAGTCCCGATTTATTTTATTTATACTTTAAAATCCCAGCTTCTACTTATCTAACCATAACACAACACAATCAAATTCCAAATTAATCTATCGCGGTATATAAATAAAATGCATCATCAATTTTGAAATAAATTTCTCATTTTGAGGAATCCCGATGAATCCCTCCAACTTATTTCCCTACATACACGGATGTTAGCACAACCAATAAATATCGATCCAGTCAAAAAATAATTATCATATTCAGCTAATCAACCAATCAATTATTTAAATATTAGCAATTTAAACTAAATGGCATCCAGATGTAAGTGGGATTAACTCAGCTTGAGTTTCGACGAGCGTTTTAAATTAAACCGAACCATTCGATTCAATCCAAAAATCTTCTTGCTCCAAACGTCATCGGATCTGCTGCAGCGTGTAGATCGCGTCGCTGCGATTTCGACGCTTCCTGTTTCGCCCAATTTCGACCTCGCATGCATTAGTTATGAAATTTATAAGTTTCAATTACAAATTATAAACAAATTTCTCTTTTTTTTAATTACCCAGAACAAACCGAAGCCGTAGATTCCCAAAAGCAAAAATCCAGCCCGTGACTCCATCTTCCCCAACACGTTCATTACCTAGGGTTTTACAAAACCCATGCCGCCGACCATCATGCTAACATCTCAGCCACCACGTTGCCATACGCGACGATCGAAACCCACCAAAATGAAGAGCACTTCAAACTCCCCCATTGCCTGCAACCACGGATAACTCGATGCCATCTCCTCTTCTGATTTCGTGAGCGAACGAGTGGCTTTCATCGACCACTATCGGCTTCAAACGACGACAGTGGCAAAGATCCACCGTTGGATTTGACGAGCTCGAAGAGCTCTACAATTTGCTAGTTGGAAACTTTTGCAATGGATTGATGGATTGGTCAGAAATTAGGGACGAATGATGATGAATTTCGATCACTAAAAATCTCATGGCAGCTGGGAAGAAAAAGAACGAGGGTTTGGCCGATAAACGTATATATACACGTTTATAAATATTATTTAATATTAAATCCATTTTAAAACAACTTTTTCATAAGATCTTCAAACGACGCATGCCGACAGGCGATTATAATGTTTTACCCGCATTCCAAACACAATGGAATGTGTTTCGAAAGCAAATTTAATCGTATGTGGAAGTTAGCTTTTTGAATCGATTTAAAATTCAACGCATTTCTCACCCGTACGAGCAAAGGGTAACTCCAAACGCTACGAAAATTGAAATCCGATAATAATTAACTATTACGGATCCAATATAACTAGTTTCGTCGAATTCTGAGACTATGCCCTGGAAGGCTATTTTAACTCGTCTATTAATTCGAGCGGTTTTCAAAATCGTCGAAATCATCTAAAATTTCACTTTTTATAATTTTACTAACTTAATTATAAATCATATAGAATTTACATTCACATTAGAAATCATTCTGATTCATTTCGAATCAAAATCTAATTATTTACATTATTTAAATATTAATTTCCATTATTAAAATAATATAGAATTCCAAATTTAACCTATCGAATTTGGATTCCATCCAAAGTCCAGTATTAAAATTTAAATCAAACAAGACCAAAAAGAAATCTTAGAAACCATTTTCATAACCATTTACATCCAGATTCACTAATTATCCCAATTTCAAATATTTAATTATTATTATTCAAATCCATTTGAATTGCCTTACTCGATATTTTAACTAATTATATTGATTTAACCAACATCTTCTTACTTCAAAATCAATTCAAAATCCACATTTAACATTTAAAATGAATTAAATGTTCAAAATCTAACGACCAAAATTCTGGGTCGTTACATCTACACACCCTCAAATGCGAGCCACACCTAGATCTCCATCTTGATGGTCATTTCCTCTAACCTTCATTTGGAGAAAAATGAAGAAGCTATGTAGTTAGTCAGGTTTCTTCCACTTCTTTTACACAGTTGGCAAAGCTGCGTTACCAAATCTCCACCTTCAGGCGAGTACTTCCGCTAAAACCATCTTAGAGCTTCAATAACGCAGAAGAGCAGGCTGCGTATCTAGCAATGAGGTCATGATGCTTACAAATCTCTAAGCCTCAAGGACTCTTTTCTTCGATCACTCTCGCATCATATGATGGTCCATCCAACCATCAGCTCTGGTACTATGTTGTGTTTCGGCATTCCCGCGTTTTGTATGCCTACGTTTCACTGTGCCTAGCTGGAGTCAACGGTCAAAGTCTTCTATGTCGACGTTTCAATTGAACATCTCTTCATCGCCTACTATTGGACATGTAATCTGGTCTTGGCAACACAACGTAACAAAAGCAATCCCTAAATTTACATGCGACTAATCCCATATTTATATCATGGTTATTCCAAATATCCCGTGATGTGGGATTTTAATCCGTTCAATCCATCACCCAATCCGTTTATAATGCGATGTACACCTAAAAAATCTACACCTTGGAGAGCATTGCTCAAGTCACCTTTGGATTTACACCAAAATTCTCTTCGTAATTGGGTCAGGCTGCTACTCCGAGTTCTCATAAGCAGGAAGGGCAAACTACTTTAACCATATCTCCACCTTGATGAGCATCCCATGTGCAAGCCTTTTTGGAGCCATGCTTCGGTCATGCTGCATCATACCGGTCCCTCGAACCATGAAGCTCCGATACCATGTTGAGTTTTGGCATTTCCACATTCCGTATATGTACACTTCACCGTGTGTGGGTTAGCTAATGGTTGAAGTCTCCTATGTCGGCGTTCCGAATGAACATCTCTCCATCAGGCATATAATTTGGTCTTGGCAACACATTGTAACAAAAGGAATCCCCAAAGTTACGTGCCAACAATCCCATATATATATACCATGATTATTCCAAATATCCTACGATATCGGATTTTAATTCGTTCAATCCACGCATACACTCCATTTGATGTGAGCTACACCTAACAGCTAATTGGTTCATCGAAGAAAAATTCACATTTTCAAAATGATCATCCTATATATGAGTGTACCTATATGTCATATATGAACTAGTATTTATATGTGTGCATGCGCACGTGCGTGCGTGTTTATATATATGTATATATGTATGTGTATGTATGAATTTTTCGATTTCAAATCCACCTATAATTTAACCAAGCAAATTTCATTGTACATCTACCAATTTGAATTTATACAAACAACTTTATATTTTCCAATTTTATTCACTTCATTAAAAACTACTTAAGCAAATAAACATCAGCTCATTAATTTAATACCAAAAATTAAATCATGAAAAAAAACTTCGTTAATCCATTAGTTATTTGTCTATGAAAAAATAACAAAATTAATGTTCATTTTTGAAATTTTATAACACACACACACACACACACACACACACATATATATATATATTAATTGTTCGTTTGAAGCCGCAATCTTTTGGTCCGACCGCAAACTTTCGAAACTGCCCTTTAAATACAAGCTCATAAAAAGTTAAGCAAAACTAATATTAAAAAGGAAATGAAAAATAATATAAAAAATGAAACCTCAGCACCCTAGCTTATAAATCAATCTTCAAATTATAATTGTACAATTTCAGCTCTTAATTTCTGTTTCGGCAATTTGTTCAGTTTCCCGGTCAAATTTTATTGTTCCATAATTTATATAGTTTCACAATCAAACTTTATTGTTGATCGAAGATATCAATTCATCCATTTGCTGGAGATTTCATAGTTAAACCTGTATTTTAACCTCTTCCTTATATTACAGAGCGTTCACCTTTTTTGATTCTGATGATTGTATTAGTCGGTAAAGTTCGTTGTATATAGCATGCAGTAAAAGCCTTTACAATTTTGACCAAATATTTGAAGCTAATCTTTATTAACTAAAATAGACCTATTCGTAAAATGCCTTAAATATAGGATTCTAGAAAATGCTACAACTCTATAAATATCTTATGAAATTCTATATCTCAAATATAGGCATAGATTTATGTTGATAGCAATAATTTTTATATTGAATCAAGTGATAGTAAAATTTTAATTAAATAAATAAACCTAATAAATTGCATGATGCAGTAAAAGCCTTTACAATGTTGAATAAATATTTGGAGCTAGTATTTATTAAATAAAATAAACCTAATCAATAGCTGTTATCCTACGTTTATCTTTTAGTAAAATGCCTTAAATATAGGATTCTAGAAAATACTGCAGCCTTTATAAATATTTTATGAATTTTTTTACCTCTTCACTCTTCCCATTCACAATCCAACTTCCTCTACCAATCATCATTTCCTGTGTTCTCCATTCTCCATTGTTATTCGCCATTATCCACTATTGCTTGCCACCATTTACCTCCACGTCCATTGTTCTTTTAAAGCTTTAGGTAAGTCTAGATCAATTTTCTTTTAATATTAATTTCCTACGTCTGGTCTTCTTTGCAGCACATTATTCTTTCTTTATTATTATTTATTAAAATCCTTATACATGTGGTCTTTGTTGATTAAGATTATTGATGAATGTTGTGCAGAATATGGTTGAAGCGTATGGTTTTGAGGCGCGTAATCGCTGTCCTTAAAGCAATATCTACCCCCACTACAGTCGAGTTTGCTAACAGGGTAGAATGCAGATTGCTTCCCAGGACACAACAAAAGCAGAACTCAGAGGCGTAGCAATGCCTGTGAGTTCAGCGGGATGTTTTTATTGGTTGCAGAATAAAACAGAGCGTGAATGGAGAGAATCAGGAAGGAAGAAGGTATATGGACTGGTCTGGATTGATGGCTATATATAGCAGGTGAACAGGTGCGACCGTTTGAACAGACACGTCCATCTGTTTAAATTCAAAAAAAAAATGACTGTTGCCAACAGTCACACCTTTTCCGTACGGTCACGCACGCGCCCACGTGCCCCAAGTGCCCAAGTGCCCATCTTTGACCCATAATAATGCATAGGCCCAAGCCCACATACCCAATCCCCCATGCCATCATATTCAAGCCCATATCAATTTAATTCACAATATCCTAAGCCAACCATTCATATATACCTAGGAATAGTAAGCAAAATTTGGTGATGTGGGACTAATTGCTTCCCTTTTAAAACAATCTCCCTCAACAATCCCCTACTAGATTGTTTTATCGATGATGTTCAATCTTATTATAGTTTGAGATTACGCATCATATGTGGTATTTATTCGATTAAACCACACATTAGTGTTAATATCTCAGGACTCTAAAGAAGAGCTAGGTGGTCTTAACTTAAACCGAGTGTCCTATGAGTTATAAAGTCGGAAATATTACACACGCAATTTCAATTTACCAATAAATTTCCCTACCTGTGAGCACCGTTATGGCCATGTGCTCCATCCCAGCTTAATGAACTTTTACAAGAGCAAACCCTATAAACTCTTGCTTAGAAGCGGCACCACTTCCAAGTTCATAAAGGTAAAGTTCTTTTCCTTTTCAATGTCTCTATTACCAGACCAGTTAGAACTTTATTAAGAGTTATTCAACTCGGCCTCTTCATTCCTGTAACAGTTTTCACTAATTTGACTTAGTGCATTTCCAATCATATGATTGTTTGTTATTACCCATTAAACCTTAAAATTAAGCTAATTAATATTAAAGTTGGGTTTCCGCTATCATTGATTAATACAGGGTTTAAGTCCCATTCCGACTGATGTGGATCTTACCATTTCTCTAGTTAGAGCTTTTGTGAATGGGTCTGCCAAATTATTGCTGGATCTTATGTAGACAATAGTAATTATTCCATCATTTATTATTTGTCTTACATATTCATGTCTAAGGCTTATATGTCTTGATTTCTCATTGTATATGTTACTATATGCTCTTGACATAGTAGCTTGACTATCGCATCGTAATAATATAGCTGGCATTGGCTTCGGCCATAGCTTGATATCCAGTAACATATTTCTTAGCCATTTTGCCTCCTTCCCGGCGGCAGCAAGTGCTATAAATTCTGATTCCATTGTGGAATGCGAAATGCATGTTTGTTTCTTTGATGCCCAAGAAATAGCACCTCCACCTAATGTGAAAATCCAACCCGAGGTAGATTTATTATCACCAGCGCTAGTTATCCAACTTGCATCAGTATACCCTTCTAATACACTTGGAAATCCATTGTAAACAAGTCCTAGATTACTAGTTCTTTTGAGATAACCAAGTAATCTTTCAATTGCTTTCCAATGATCTATACCAGGATTGCTGGTATATCGCGCAAGTTTGCATATTGCATATGCTATGTCAGGTGTACAATGCATTGCATACATTACACTTCCAATAGCGCTTGCGTATTTGAGTTGAGCAATACATCTCTCTTCATTTTTATTGAGATTGATACTCGAGTCTATTAGGGTACTTGCATCCTTAATTTTTAGATGTCCAAACTTCTGAAGCACTTTTTGAATATAATGTGATTGACTTAGTGCATAGCCCCCACTAACTTTACTAACTTTTATACCCAGAATTGTATCAACTTCATTCAAATCTTTCATTTTAAATTTTGAAGTTAAATAATTCTTGGTGTCTTGTATCCCTTTCATGTTAGTACCGAATATTAATAAATCATCTACATATAAACAAATGATTACTCCATATTCCTTTGTGAACTTGGAGTAGATACATTTGTCGGCACTATTATATGTAAAACCATTTTGGAGTATAATTGAGTCAAATTTTTCGTGCCACTGTTTTGGTGCCTGTTTTAATCCGTATAACGATTTTGTTAGTTTGCAAACTTTTCTTTCATTTCCAGGAAGGATAAAACCCTCTGGTTGTTCCATGTAAATTTCTTCATTAAGTTCACCATTAAGGAATGCCGTTTTGACATCCATTGGTGGATATGAAACTGATAGATTGATGCTAATGCTATTAGTACTTGAATTGATGTAATTCTTGCAACCGGAGCATAAGTGTCAAAGAAATCAATTCCTTCCTTTTGCCGAAAACCCTTGGCTACTAATTTAGCTTTGAAAGTTTGCACGCTACCATCGTTATTAAGTTTTCTTCGAAACACCCATTTGCAACCAATAGGTTTTGACCCTTGAGGCAAGTCTACCAAGACCCAAGTATTGTTTGATAAAATTGAATTCATTTCATCATTAATTGCCTCCTTCCAAAAAGCAGAATCTCTAGAAGTTATAGCTTCTTTGTATGTTTTTGGATCATCCTCTATATTTAGTACAACAGGAATTTTGTTAGTAACTTCATCTCGGGTTCTTTCTACAAGAAACGCTATAGCTTGAGACGATATAAAATCTGGACCAAAAGATTTCTCTTTCCTGATTCTTTGTGTCCTTCTCATTTCTGTTTGTTCTTTTGTTATTTTCCTTTTATTACTAGCAGAAGGTGTAGAAACATCCAGTGGTGTTTGGGTGGTGTTGGGATTTAATGGTTGATTTGTGGTTGAATCATCCTTGAATTTATTTTCAATAACTCAACATCCCTTGATTCAAAAATTGTGTTTGAGGATAAATCTAGTAGTGTGTATGCTTTAGAATTATCAGCATATCCTACAAACAAACTTTTCAATGCTCTTGGACCCAATTTAGTCCGCCTTGGATTAGTCACCCTATAGAAAGCAATACACCCCCACACCTTTAGATACCGTAGATTAGGTTTTCGACCATTCCATAGTTCATAAGGAGAAACTTTAGTTTTCCTTGAAGTGATTCTATTATGCAAATGACATGCAAACAACAATGCTTCCCCCACAAATTAAGTGGTAATTTAGCATTTAATAACATAGAATTTACCATATCAACCAGAGTTCTATTTTTTCTTTCATCCAACCCATTTTGTTGTGATGTGTATGGTGCAGTATGCTGATGAATAATTCCATGTTCTTCGCAAAAGTTAGAAAATTCAGTGGAGAAGTATTCTCCTCCTCTATCACTACGTAGGACCTTTATTTTCCTACCCTTCTGATTTTCAATTTCTGTTTTATAGCGCTTGAACATGTCAAAAGCTTCATCTTTATTTCTGAGTAAATACACACACGTGTATTTAGAAAAATCATCAATAAAGGTAATGAAATACCTTTTTCCACCTCTGGTTAAAACTCCATTTAATTCACATATATCGGAATGAATTAAATCCAAAAGTTCCGAATTTCTTTCAACACTTGGGAATGGTTTCTTTGTAATCTTGGCTTGTATACATATTTCGCATTTATCATGTTTATCATTAGTAACAGAAATAAGACCATGTTTTGCCATATACTTTAAAGGTTTATAGTTTAAATGCCCTAAACGTGCATGCCATAAAGGTAAAGAATCAATAATATAAGCAGAACATTCTTTTATTTCATTAATACCGAGTTTGAACATCCCATTACATGCATAACCTTTACCCACAAACATGCCATTTTTGTACAGAATTAAACTATTAGCCTCTAAGACAGATTTGACACTGCTTTTGCATAAGATTGATGCAGAGACAAGGTTCTTTTTGATATCAGGAACATGCAGCACATTCGTGAGTGTAATCTTCTTATTAGAAGTAAATTGAATCTCGACAGTTCCTTTTCCTAGAACTTTTGCTGCATTCCCATTACCCATGATCACTTCTTGTTCTGCAACCTCCTTATATGTCTTGAACAGATCTTTATTGTTGCAAACATGAACTGTTGCGCCGGAATCAAACCACCGATCTGAAGTTTTTGTTTCAGAAATTGCCAAGTGCACATCGGTTATCATACCAATTTGTAAATCTGAAACCATCGCAATGATTTCCTGCACTTCTTCATTCTGAACCATATTTGCATTTCCAGATTGTGCTTTATTCTGTTTTGCAGGAGCCCTGCACTCTCGTTTGTAATGGCCAAGTTTGCCGCAGTTGTAGCAAGCCCTGTTCTTCTTATCTTCTGGATTAGAATTGACTTCAGACTTGCTTTTCTTATTTGGCTTAAAGTTCTGATTTTGACCTTTCTTCCTCTTTTTTCCAGAATTCACATTGTTCATGTTATTTGGTGGAAAACACCATCGCGAATTCTATTCTCCTCTTCAATCCGTATGTGTTTTCCAATCCTTTCCAACATGAGTTCTTCAGTCATGTGTAGGAGCTTTTTACGATAATTATTCCAACTAAGTGGAAGTTTAGCAATGATAGCCCCCACTTGAATCGATTCTGGAGTTTGCACTTTTAAATCGGCAAGTTTTTCAACCAGAACTTGTAAATCATGCATCTGGTCTATAACAGAGATATCGTCTTTCATTTCAAATTCAAAATATTGTAAAGTAAGAAACTTATCTGTTCCAACTTTCTCGGTTTTGTATTTTGCTTCCAGTGCATCCCAAATTTCTTTAGGTGATTTCAGCGGAGTGTAGAGATCATACAAACAATCTGATAGCGTGTTAAGTATGTGGCCTCGGCATAGCAGTTCATCTTCCTCGCGTTTCATCCTCTGTTTCTTCAGTTCGTCGGTATCTTTATCTGTCGGAGGAGGAATTGGTGAAAGATTCTCATCCAGAGCATATGAGACTTTGAGAGTGGTGAGAAGAAACTTCATCTTGTCCTGCCATCTCGTGAAATTGGTTCCGTCCATTCTGTCCAGCCTGACGAAGTCCTGGTTCATGATTTTGAATGCTGATTCTGCACCGTTTTCCATTGCTGATATTGCTTTAAGATTGTTGATGAATGTTGTGCAGAATATGGTTGAAGCGTATGGTTTTGAGGCGCGTAATCGCTGTCCTTAAAGCAATATCTGCCCCCACTACAATCGAGTTTGCTAACAGGGTAGAATGCAGATTGCTTCCCAGGACACAACAAAACCAGAACTCAGAGGCGTAGCAATGCCTGTGAGTTCAGCGGGATGTTTTTGAATAAAACAGAGCGTGAATGGAGAGAATCAGGAAGGAAGAAGATATATGGACTGGTCTGGGTTGATGGATATATGTAGCAGGTGAACAGGTGCGACCGTTTGAACAGACGCGTCCATCTGTTTAAATAAAAAAAAATATGACTGTTGCCAACAGTCACACCTTTTCCGTACGGTCACGCACGCGCCCACGTTCCCAAGTGTCATTCTTTGACCCATAATAATGCATAGGCCCAAGCCCCCATGTAATCATATTCAAGCCCATATCAATTTAATTCACAATATACTAAGCCAATCATTCCTATATACCTAGGAATAGTAAGCAAAATTTGGTGATGTGGGACTAATTGCTTCCCTTTTAAAACAATCTCCCTCAACAGTCTTCTTTGCAACGCCTTTTTATTTTTATTTCATCCCTTTGTTGATGTTTGTCAAGTAAAAGTAAGTAATACAAAAATTGGAAAGCTATGTGGAAAATTACATAATAATACAAAAAATAAGGTATGTTATTTACACACACAATGCATTTTGATTTTAAGCTTTTGCTTCATCTTTCTCATCAGGTTCAAAAATAAAAAAGCGATTTCTCTAAGTTTATCATATAAATACAATTTCATATATTGAAATAATATGTTTATCGTATAAATAACTTGAAGGAGAAGGGTTAGATTGATACAGGTTTGCAGACATCTTTCAAAATGAAATAACATAAGGACTCGGCTAAGAAATATTGAATTTGTAAGCCCAAAACTATTGGAGATGGTTTAAGATATCATGGCTGAGTAGAATATGGCCAATAGAACACATGGTTTGTATTTAAGGTGCATTCGTACACATCAAACTGTCCTGAAATGGGTTTGCTTTAGTTATATTTTGAATATTTAGATCTTATTGTGTTTATTGTGTTTTTATTTGTACCTCAATTCAATGAAGATTCCACACTTGAAAACTATTGTTCTTTCCAATTATGTTTCAATAGTTGCTCCTAAATACATGCATAAAAAAAAATTTGATCGATAAAATAATTGTGTTGAATTTTGATGCTCATTATTAATAATAGTATGTAGTATATTAATTGCAGATATTACATGAATAAATGTTAGAGTTGGTCCCCCTGCATTAATAAAGTGCAAAATTCAGCATAGGTATTCTTTAAAATTAATGCACACTTGTTTCAATGCTTCTTCATGTATAAGAAACATACAAAATTATAACTTATGTTGTTCATTTCACATTTATTGTTCACATGCTTATCATTCAAAAATGTTATTAATATTAAAACCTTTCACAACTAATACTATTATTCGATTACATGACATTTATTTTTAAATGAATGTTACTCAAAAAGAGTATGTAAAATTAAAACCTTTTTGAATATATACCTCACGGTTATAAGGTGAAAGAATACAAAACTTTGATTGCTAAGATAAAAAGTTTACTTGCAAAAGTTAAAATTTTGACCGTTAGAAAGCATATCAACTAGACGTTGTCTCATATAAATTTGACTACAACTAACAAAATGACCGAGTGTAAGCCATCAAGATCAAATATGTTTTGGTATGCAAGATGATTCAAATGCGCTAATTAGTTGTTAATTAATATAGACAATAAACTAAATGCAACAGGTATAACTTGCAATATTTATGTTCAGAAAACGTTTCTTCATAGATACTACCAGATGTTAACATCACTTAAATATAGAATCTATCAAATTTATTTTTTTACAAATTCAAAACGCTCCCTTACATATATTATTAAACTTAATATCACTAAATGAGATGTAAAATTAAACTCCTATACATTTTCGCTATTTATTAAAAATTAAATGTTCCAACTTAGAATTAAAAATTTAAACTAACTACACAAGATTCCAACGCAAAAACATATATAAATATTTATGAAAATCATTTCTCTTGAATATATTAAATATATAATTTAAAAAAAAATCAATTTATCCACGAAGTGTGCTATTGCTATGTAACACTCGCGTCTCCGTGTGTATGTTTTAAGGGGGCGGTTATTTAGACACAAAATTTGAAACAAATTGGGAATACAAAACATTTCAACCGTTAGACATTTTTGTCCTTATATGAAAGATGGAATGGGCAATCTAGCGGTGAAAATGAATTGATTTCGTGTCTAAATAGACTTTCGCCGTTGTTGGAGTTGTAATCCACAACCATTTGACGTTCATAGCAAAACGATCTCAATCACTCTTAACCGTTCAGTTGAGTCGGCAATCCCCAAAGTAAAATATCAAAGGGTAAAACCGGAACCTTACGAAAACATGACCGTTTTGAATGATTCGTTTCTGAATTGGCTATCATTTTCCTTTGCAAAAGCCGCGTTCATATATACTAGGACAAATCGACGATCATATATCGACATAAAAAAGGAATCTCAAAGAATCTTAAGCAAACTCAAACTTTCCTGTTATTTCTTCTTCGTTCTGTTACGCGCGAATATTGAAGGGAGAAGAAGAAAATATGCGTTTCCTATATTAAGGTTTGGTTTTAAAGGTACATTTTCCCCCTATTTTGATTTGGTCTGTACTAGATCTGTTTTAGATTCGTATTTATTGATTAAAAAAGGCACAGAAGGATTTTCGAATCCTTTAATTGTTTCAGTGTCCGATTAATTTTGTTTTTGTGTCCTAGTTGTGTGATGATCAATTTGGCTAATATGCGTTCCTGCTTTGTGGCATTAACCAGTTTTTCAGATAGCAGTAAGAAATAATTTCCAGTTTTTAATGATCGTACGTTTCTAACTAGTAATGTGGTATATGCATTTGAATTTTTGCACCTGTGTTTATTTTCTGTTGTTGAGAGCAATTCATTCCACGTTCAAAATGTAAAATTGCAATTGCTATGTGGTTCATACTGACATTGGGATAAATAATGGCGTCATCATCTCCGTCATCCCTGAACTTTGCTTTAGTTAAGTTTGTGTGAAAAACACGGTCTCCCAAAGTCCACCTGACCAGGTAGGATAAAACAGACCGGTACCTGCGATTGCTCAGTCAGAACTTTACTATGTAAAAGTATAATTTATTCAAAAACACAGCTTGCAAGGTTGAAAAAAACAAATGTAATCAGTTTAGTCTTTGACGAATTTGAAAAAAGAAAAAAGAAGACGAAAGGTTGGTAGAACATAACTCTATGTCTTTGTATAACAACACAGTTTGCCTTGCTGAGTAGATTGATGATCCCCAACAGTTGAATCACGGCGGAGATTGTTTGTTGTATTCTAAAAAAGTGACTATGAAATGTCAAAGGAACAATTCTATGTTGACCTAAAATAAGAGTAAAAATAAGTACATGCCTAAAGAAAATTCAACGAGAAAAAAGTGGAATTAAGTGGAGGGTCCGCATTTCTGTTTCTCGTTCGCGTGAAATATCAGAAGACAGGGAGATCGGGAGGGAGGGAGGGGGAGGATGAATTGAATTTGATTTTCTTTTTGGTAATTAATTAATGCATGATTTATTGGGTGTTAGTGAGATTAATATAAATTTTAAATGGGTGTTTTGAATGGAATTAGCACTTGGACTATTATCATTGCAGAGCATGGGACACTAACCGATGTTGTGCATTCATTATATTCAAATAAATCAGAGTAATTCTCTGGTTAACGACTGCGATTCATTTCAACGTAATGAATGCACAAGATTGGTTTGCGTACGGTGTACCCTATAATAATAAATTTATATTCCAAACTTGTGCCGTTGTTATCATTGTTTTTTAATCATTTGCTACTTTGGTTTAGGTATTGTCTGTGATTTGCCGACTTCAATAAGAATCATTATATGCAAACAAGGAAGGCATTTATTGGGCTACAATGAATTTGTTACCAATCCTTTTTGACCTCGTATATGATGATTTTTCTTGCACAAAGTTAGTTGGATTGCTTGTAACTTGTTTGGTTGGACTACTAGCTCTTGTTTATGCATTTATTAAATTACAAAGAGAGGCATCATTGAACTGGGTAAAGGCAGCTGCTAGAGAAAGAAGGAAAGCTTGGAATAAACTGAAATGTCCGATTTCTTATCATTCATGGATTGAAGATAACTCTTGTGGTGGACAACCATCAGCGTGTTGCATATGTTTATCCTCTTTAACTTCACCACTGTGTAGAGGTACAAAACAAAATCGGCAATGCAGACTGCATAGATGTTCTGTATGTGGCGTTGCAGCACATATTGATTGTTCTCCATTTGCTTCTAAAGATTGTAAATGTGCCGCACAAGCTGGTTCTAATGAGTTATTACATCATTGGTCAGAAAGATGGGTTGAGTTGGATGAGAATCCTGATACATTTTCGTACTGTTATTACTGTGATGAAATGTGTGGCATACCATTTATTGGAGTTTCACCTACACCAGTATGGAGATGTTTGTGGTGTCAACGATATTTACATGTGGACTGTCATGCAAAATTATTGGAAAAGATGGGTAATGTTTGTGATCTTGGGTCTCTTAGAAGGCTTGTTTTGTCACCGCTATGCGTGAAACAAATTAGTGGAGGAAGCAAGCATAGTGGAATATTGAGTTCTCTTAAAGAAGGAATCATCAATTCATCAGTCAGAAGTCGTGCGACGAAGCGACATAACAAGATTAGAAATGGAAAATCACATGATGAACCGGAGCAAAAATTGAAGCTTCATTCTGCAATTAGCGAGCTCGTTGACTTGAATAATTCACTAAAGGACAGCGGTGGAAAAAATAAGTATGAGGTTGTTAATTTGCCGTTGGATGCTAGACCTCTTCTAGTTTTCATTAATGCGAGGAGTGGTTCACAAAGTGGGCCTTCCCTTTTGAGAAGGCTAAATATGCTGCTTAATCCTGTTCAGGTGAGTGTACCATGTAATATTTATGTTTCAATAACCCTTCTTTATTTTTAATATTTTTTCTTGAATACCCTCCATGATTGTTATGAACTATTAATGCTAGGTGATTCAGTGTTTTCTTCTTCTACACAGTTAGGGTGCGTTTGTAGACAATTTTTGTCAAGTTCACGTTTGCATCACTTTTGATGCGTCTGATGTGAGATCCAACATTTTCTCTAGTTAAGATGAATGGACCGAAATGCTATTTTGACGTCTGACGCCAACGTTAATTAATTACAAATACCATTTTTTTAGTATATATTTACTATTTTAATTCATCTCAAACTTCAAATTCAAACACAAACGAGATATACTGTTTTCCGGACGGGGTGCTACCCCCGGGACTTCGATGACCTGATTGGCCATGTCGATCGCCGTCAGTGTGGCGTTGCCCCTGCACCCCCACATCGAGGGATTATCATGCTCGGACCATCATTCGTTGCGGCAATCAATTGTTATATAGATGCGTACAAACTAAAGTTGTGCAATAGAAGACCGATTTATAAATAATATATACAAACTATCATTGCTCATGTATCTACTTATTTTAGGGTGCTGTGAAACAATTGTAAAATTTACCAACTACTAATATTGGAATCTTCGATTTGTATATCATATATTTTGGTTACTTTGTCAACTTAATAGCTGATTTATCGATTGCTCATTGTCTTACATGTGCCTATTTATTTTAGGGTGCTGTGAAACAATTGTTAAATTTATCAACTATTATTGGGATCTACGATTTGTAATATAATATAGTTTGGTTACTTTGTCAACTTAATGCAACAAATATGCTCAAGTGAATATTTAGATATATGGACTTGCATGTATCCGTATAGTACTTTCACATGGCTCATTCTCATAAGCACAGATGTTTTTTAATTCTATGTGAATGTCACACCACTCAACAGTATTTCTAATTGACATAGTTGTTTTTTCAATTGTAGATCTTTGAACTCAGTGCATCTCAAGGCCCTGAAGTTGGACTTGAGATGTTCCATAATGTTCGGTATTGCAGAATTCTTGTTTGTGGTGGTGATGGTACCGTTGCTTGGGTTCTTGATGCAATTGAAAAGGCAAACTTCATATCTCCTCCTCCTGTCGCTATACTTCCTCTTGGAACAGGAAATGACTTATCAAGGGTTTTACAATGGGGAGGTGGTCTGGCTTCTGTTGAAAGAGAAGGCGGTTTACATGCACTATTGGAAGGCATCGACCATGCTGCGATAACAATGTTAGATCGATGGACAGTTGATATCAAAGAAAACAATGTAGAAGCAGGCCAAAATAGAAAACAAGTGAAGCACATGATCAATTATCTTGGTCTGGTTTATTAAAATCTGATGAGTTGTCAGTTTGTACAGTATTAATGCGACTAACACTTTCTTGTAACTTCTGCACAGGAGTGGGGTGTGATGCAAAGATTGCTTATGACTTCCATACAATGCGAGAAGAAAGACCGGACAAATTCTTCAGCCAGGTGACCTTTTTTTATCCATGTTATAATATTCCCCTCTCTATAATATCCACTCTCCTCAACACCCATTACTATATTTAACTTCATTATTAAAATCTCATACACCTCAAATTAAATCCATAAATTATCCAAAACCGATCATTTTCTTTTTTCTGTCATTTTTTAATAATTGGATTACACAACTATAACTACAACTTCAAAAACTAAAACTATTCAATTTTTAATAGTAGAATATACACAATTACCCAAAAAAAAGAAAAGAAAAAAGAGCTACACAAGTACAAAAACTTTTAAGTAATTGGTAGATCGTTTTATGAATTCTCCGTGCTATTAAAATCAGACGGGAGTGTAAATCGCAGCAAGTTTTGAAATTACATGGTGCCAATAAGCAACACTACCAAATATGACACCTCGGATGCTTTGGCGTCAATCTGAAATGTTTAACTTGGAGAAGTCAAACGGAGTTTATGTAGATCCTTTCTCAATATAGATATCATAGTATATAACTTAAGCGTGCGAATTCAAATCACATTCAGTTGCATTTCATCGGTTTAATTTCCGCAGGTATCTTGAATAATTTGAAAGAAATTCCTTTTCTATGGCCAAAAAATAAATCTGCATCCAATTGCTAAATGTTTATATTAGCATAATTATTCTAATAATTTTCTATTTTGCAGTTTGTAAACAAATTGCGATATGCGAAAGAAGGTGCCAAGGATATCGTGGATAGATACTGTTCTGATTTACCATGGGAAGTAAGTCTTGAAGTTGATGGCAAGAATATAGAAATCCCAGAGGATGCTGAAGGCGTAATTGTACTCAATATTGGAAGCTACATGGGTGGTGTAGATTTATGGCAAAATGAGTTCGATCATGATGATGATTTTGAGCTGCAGTGTATGCATGATAAAACACTCGAAGTTGTCTGCATATCTGGAACATGGCATCTTGGGAAGCTACAGGTATGTGTCTAGTCTTCAACTTCCTATGAATTACATGTTAACTGTTAAATGGTAAAATATATTTTTATGTTTAGCTACCTATTGCCAGGTTTAATTGCATGGCGTTTGAAACATATTTATGATGCCTGTCCATTAGATTATGTTCAAATATTTGATTAAAAACACGAATCTGATAAGATTAGTCTACCAAGGAGGTTGTAAATGTTATTCTAGTATAGACTCACATTAATCCTGGCATTAGGTATTTATTGTAGCTATTTGAGGAGTTCAAATGTTAATACATTTCAACACAATATCACCAACACTCAATTCTTGATACATTTTTATGGTTTTTTCTCACCCAGTCATACCCAACAAAGAAATAAAATAAATAAATAAAACAAAACTATATACTTAATAATGACAGGAGTGCGACTGAAATTTCAAGCGCATTTAAATAAAATAGTATTATAAAATGAATTATTTGCCATTGCCAAATTTCTTACAAAAGAAGTACAAGATACTAACTACCATGTCATAATCATAATGCAGAGATATTCTTAAAACTAACCATGATATTTGATCACTATTTATCAGGTTGGTCTATCGCAAGCTCAGAGATTAGCCCAAGGAAAAGTAATTAGGTTACACATTAAGAGTCCATATCCTGTTCAAGTTGATGGTGAGCCATGGATTCAGTCACCAGGTTGTTTGGAAATAACACATCATAGTCAGGTAACTTTTTTCCTTTGAGGTTTGTTATATGGACTTCAAAATTGAAGAAAGGATGACTCAAATTTATGACTCAAAATGTAGTAACAAAGTTAGGTTTTCAGTCATAGTTTCTATACAAACCTAACCCACCAACCTTTCTCGCTCTTCTATATCAAAATTAACAAGTTAATTAGAACAATAATTCACAAAATCTGAATTTGAACATTGACAATTAATAATATCATTGTACAAAAAATGGCATTATTCAGAGGGGCATTGGCAAGGAAGATGAATGGCTACGATTCATGTTTCATCTCTTTGTCTGAATGATGACGAAAAATCAAAAATGCCCTTCCCGTACATTAAACGAAAAATCAAAAATGTCTTTTGTTTAAAAGACAGTAAAACAGCCTTATTATTCAACAAGGAAAATAAACCGCATTTTTGCTCAAATGACAGCTGAAATGTACTTTGTTTAAAAGGTTGGAAAACTGTTTTATCATTCAAAAAGCAGTTAAACTTGTTGCTCAAAAAACAATTAAACTGCATTTTCTCCCAGAATTGTATTTTTGCTCAAAAAAGAAGTTCAACTTCCTTTGTGTTCGAAAAGCAGTCAAATTGCCTTATGTTTAGAAAGCTATAAAATTTCAGTTTTGATCCGAAAGCAATTCAATTCTCTTTTGTTTAAAATGCAGTAAAACTTCCTTATTGCTAAAAAACTTGAAATGCCTTTTGCTCAGGATTCAAGTACCATAGTTCAAATTCAAATTTTTTGATTTACTAATTAAAATCGATCGTCGATTCATTTTTCCTACACGAAGTACGAAAATTTAACGAATATGATTTTCACAAATTTTATTTTTTATGTATATGTCATCTTTCGTTATAAATCTAACTAATTTGTAGTTTTATGGTGGATTTCAATCCAATTTTTCTTCAAAAAGGAAAATACCAGTTTCATGTGGGTGTGTGAATAACATATGATTAGATGCTATGACTTTGGTGCGAAAGGGCATACGTTCGAAACTTGCATATCGTGATTCAAACCGTTGGACATATATTGATATGTAGTATGAAATTCAAAAAAAAAAAAAGTTGGGGGGGGGGGGTGGGGGAGATTCAACTGTTCTTATGAATATTCAAATAGATAAATTGACAAGCGATATTGTAGTCGGTTTTATTCTTGTTATCCCAGTTTTTGGGTAAAAACTGGAATATCAACAAATTCGCAAGGAATGATGGATGGTCGGGATTGGAAATCGATTGGGATCAAGGCTACGGTCGATATTATTAAAATTTGGTTGAGTTCCGATTGGGACGAAATTGATTGGAAATGATGATAAGGACTAGGAAAGGCTATGTTTCAATTTTCAGGATAATCGGAGTTCGTATGAAGGAGATATGATATGCTGGGCACGTTTTTACCTATTACCGGTCCAAAACAATGCCGGTCCAAGCTCCATCTTCAAACAATGCCGGTCCAAAGCATAGCCGAACAAGCCATCTTCCCTTCCCACCGAACCAACTCCACTTCCTCTCACCACCGAACCAAGCTCCACCGCTCCAAGGCCTCGCCGAACCAACTCACCACCGAGTCAAACCAACCACTACCGGACCGGGGCTACCGAACCAACCCACGCTCCACACACTACCGGTCCAGTCAACACTCCACTCACCGCCGAACCAAGGAGCTATCGAACCAACTTTGCTAGGCCAGATTGCATCAGCCCAGGCCCACCAGCAGCTATATACATCCAAGACCTATGTCCCCAGCCTGACTCTATAAATAGAGGGGCAGTGGTACAACAATGGCGGACAAGTTTGAGAGCTCAAGCCTGAAAGGAACTTTCAAACAACTTAGATATACTTGTAATCAAAGCTTTGTACTTGTAATCGGATCGGAAAAGGAGAATAACATATAAAGTGGACGTAGGCACATTCTGGTCGAACCACTATAAATCTGTGTGTCTTTTACAGTTTAGTCCCTGTTTTTTACATATTTGCATAAACCACTCAAATCACTACGAACAACATAAAATTAACTAAATGATACGACTTGGAGGTGTTTGCCCATTTTTTGTGTAAACATATTTGGGTTATTTGCTGAGATCTGTGATTTGTGTTTGAATATCGCTGATTTGTATTCATACACTGGTGCTTTCACGGTATTTGGGGTTTGTGGTCAATTTTGGCGCAAACACTTTGGTGCTTTCACTGAGAAGGACTAGCACCCGCTGCATCGGATAGAAGTTTGGATTTGGAAGACAATGGCTAGGCAAAACAGTAGAAGGCTAAGGGCTGAGAGAAGCCAACAGGAAGGAAGTCAACAAGCATCCTCCGGAGGTGAGGAAGTACCAGCTTCGATCTACATAACCCGGGATGAAATGGAAGCCATAACAAATTCACTACAAGAGAGGTTGTTGAAGAGTCAACAGGAGATGATGCAGACTTTCTTGGAGCAAATGAGAGCTGCAGGGACGCAGACTTAGGAACGGCTACCGCAGCCGTGGATGCAGGACAAGGAGCTAGGGTTATGGAACCCAATAGAGGACAGGATGCAGAGCCATAGGGCAATCGACAAGGACTTGGGGGCAGGTCCGCAGGATCCAACACAGGAGGACCTTTGGAAGGAGTTCAACAGGCTAGAACTAACGTTGCTGCTAGCGAGCCACATGAAGAGTATGTACCGGAATTCCTCGGGGGAAACCCCCAACAGACAACGCTGGATTGGTGGATATAATCAGGAAGACTGTGCGATGTGGTTTGACCAACGGAGACTTGGAAGGAGTGATCAGGAGTCCGTTTGCTCGGGAAATAAGGATGACTCAGAATCCACCTAAGTTCAAGCTACCTAGCGTGGAGGTATACGATGGCAAGACAGACCCTACGGATCACTTGATGAGGTACATCAGACACATGGAGGTGCTGGGGGCATCGGAGGAAATGATGGCCCGATGCTTCCCTTTGTACTTGACGGACTTAGCCGCGATGTGGTTTAGGCAGCTGGGAGAAGGATCTATCAGGACTTGGAGGGAATTGGTGGAAAGGTTTTTGGGACAGTTTCGGGTTCATGTCAAGAGACCGAAGAACGTGATGACATTGACATTGGTAAAGCAAAGGATCGATGAATCGCTTAGAGCCTTTCTAACTCGATTCAGTGCCGCAGTTGCTTCGGCAGATCGGCCTAATCCATCGATGGTTTTAATGGCAGCAGTATCAGGAGTCGGGGAGAACTCGGATTTCAAGGTATCTCTGATACGAGATCCCCCACGGGATCTCGACGAATTCTTTCACGAGGCAGAAAGGTTCCTTCGGTAAGAAGATGCGAGTACGGATTTAAAGTTAAAAAAGGTTAATGCAGTGGAGGTTGGAGGACCATCCAGCAAAGGTTTGGATAAAGACAAAGGAAAAAGGAAGTTGAACGATGGTTCTGGAAATGCTAGGAAGCAGTGGAAGGATCCAAAGTTTTCCACGTACACAGGATTGAACGAGACGCTGGAGCGGATATACCTGGATACTCGGAATCGCCTTTCCTACCGAAGGCCGGCTAGGAGAGAACCAACAGAACGGGAAAGGACATCAGGAAGGCACTGTCTCTTTCATGATTTGGATGGACACGACACCAACAGCTGCAGGCACCTAAAGGACATAATTGAGGAGCATGTAAGGAATGGACAACTGCCACAATATGTTGGACCTCGGAATGCAACGGCGGGGGAGGAGCAACCGCCGCCTACCTCAAGCTACGATGGTGGGAGGCCCAGGAATGATGGTCGGTTGATCATCCTTTGATCAGGTTAATATGAAATAAATAGCGAACTATTGGCAAGCAACCAAGTCATTTACACATGTACGGGGACGGAGATAGCCCCTAGGCATGCTCTGAATGATGATAAACTGCAATGCTATGGTTTGTGAAATTTGTCTTTTGCTTTTGGATTGGACACTGCTTTTCTTTTTGGTTTTCGGTTTTGGAGCTTGGATTGAGCTCCTGGTTTTTCTTGCCTTTTGATTTGGATTTTCCTTTGGATGATTGTTTTCGGTTTTGGATGCTGGTTTGGATTTTTGGTTTTGATTTGGATTTTGATTGAATTTTTATCTGATTTTTGATAAACGGTCGTCGGGTATGGATTATGCCTGGCAAGGGGTGAGTCGCTTTGCCCGAATGTGATAAATTGACTCATTCAGGTCGTCGAGTATGGAATATGCTCGGCAAGGGTCCGGAGTGACCAGGATTCGGCCTAGGACTTAGGCCCTGTATTATCAATTGTTATTTTCAGGCCGTTGAGTATGGACTATGCTCAACAAGGGTCCGGAGAGACCAGGATTCGGCTTAGGACTTAAGCCATGACATTGTACAGCGTCCAGGGACACTGGACCAAGGTCGTCAAGTGTGGATTACGCTTGGCAAGAACCCGGAGAGGTTAGCTCAACGTTCAGGGACACTGGACCAAGACCATCAAGTGTGGATTACGCTCAACAAGAACACGATGATGCTAGCTTAACATCCAGGGACACTTGATCACGACCGTCAGGTGTAGATTGCGCTTGGCAAGAGCCCGGAGAGGTTATGGATTTGGATATCGACCCGGAGAGGTCCTTGATTCAGTTATTGGCTATTGGATAAGGATGGTTTGGGACTCGGTTGTCGAGTTCGAATAGACATGAAATTGGCTCAAGCTTTGGTTATTGGATTTGGGATTGGATATCGACTCGGAGCAGTCAAAGATGGTATACTCTGGCAATATGGTTATGGACTTCAGATATTGTATTCGGAATTATTCAAAACACGTCTTGTTATCACAAGGCATGTTTTGGGGGCAAAGTGTTATCCCACTTTTTGGGTAAAAACTGGAATATCAACAAATTCGCAAGGAATGATGGATGTCGGGATTGGAAATCGATTGGGATCAAGGCTACGGTCGATATTATTAAAATTTGGTTGAGTTCCGATCGGGACGAAATTGATTGGAAATGATGATAAGGACTAGGAATGGCTATGTTTCAATTTTCAGGATAATCGGAGTTCATATGAAGGAGATATGATCTGCTGGGCACGTTTTTACCTATTACCGGTCCAAAACAATGCCGGTCCAAGCTCCATCTTCAAACAATGCCGGGCCAAAGCATAGCCGAACAAGCCATCTTCCCTTCCCACGAACCAACTCCACTTCCTCTCACCACCGAACCAACTCCACTTCTCTTCCCACCGAACCAAGCTCCACCGCTCCAAGGCCTCGCCGAACCAACTCACCACCGAGTCAAACCAACCACTACCGGACCGGGGCTACCGGACCAACCCACGCTCCACACACTACCGGTCCAGTCAACACTCCACTCACCGCCGAACCAAGGAGCTACCGAACCAACTTTGCTAGGCTAGATTGCATCAGCCCAGGCCCACCAGCAGCTATATACATACAAGACCTCTGCCCCCAGCCTGACTCTATAAATAGAGGGGCAGGGGTACAACAATGGCGGACAAGTTTGAGAGCTCAAGCCTGAAAGGAACTTTCAAACAACTTAGATATACTTGTAATCGGATCGGAAAAAGAGAATAACATATAAAGTGGACGTAGGCACATTCTGGCCGAACCACTATAAATCTGTGTGTCTTTTACAGTTTAGTCCTTTTTTTTTACATATTTGCATAAACCACTCAAATTACTACGAACAACATAAAATTAACTAAATGATACGACTTGGAGGTGTTTGCCCATTTTTTGTGCAAACATATTTGGATTATTTGCTGATATCTGTGATTTGTGTTTGAATATCGCTGATTTGTATTCATACACTGGTGCTTTCACGGTATTTGGGGTTTGTGGCCAATTTTGGCGCAAACAATTCTTACAGTCCCGATTGTTGGTAGACAATCTTAACTGTTAGTGCAGAATTTTAGGCAAAAGGTCAACACCCTTGCCGAGATTGAGAAGAGCATGACTTATGTCGGTGTTATCACGTACCACCACAGAAAGCCAGGACCGTTATACTTTATTGGGTCAATAACAGTACAGACTCTACATACTAGTATTAAGAAGAGCGATTCTAGTACAGTTCTAAGGCACTGTTCTATTGTATTTAGAAGTGAATAATTTATTAGGTCTACATGACCAACACAATTCTCTTGAAATATTTCTGGTTAAGCATGTGCAATAACAACATTCACATAAATAGATTGAAGCCCTGGGTTTGGTTATATTAAAGCAATAATGCTAGATTAAGCTTATACAGTAGCAATAATTTTACCCTGTAAAAGTCCCTTGCGATATTTCCCACTGATGATTCTTTCCATCTTTTCATTTTCTTAATTTGACAACTGTTGGACTTTAAAGCCTTGTTAAGTAATTTTGGAAAACAGTTAATCTGGAAAGGGGAATTTAGTTTAAGTGACTAAATTTTGAAGTTTTTTAGCTTCTTGGACAATGCCTTCAAAATTTAGCCACAAGGACGCGCCGCCCTTCCATGCGCTCATGCTACCGTACCACATCCCACACTGCCGCACCCCCCTCGCCGCCCTTCACCTGCGTTCCTGCTATTGTTCATAGTCACTGCCTCCTCTAACCCACACCTCCAATAATCGCCGCCAATTCAAAATCTAATCTTAAATAGCAGCAGATAAAAAAATAATACCGCACAATATCAACATATAAGAGAATAATGTAAATTTTTTTTATCAAGTATAAAATGCTACTAAGCTGTGTCATTTAACCATAAAATGTTACCACAAGGAAGGTTCCCTATCCTATATAAATTTAGCAGGCGGTATAAGGGCTTGGATCAGCGGACGGCTTTACAATACCCTCAGGAGTTTACCGGTCCGTCGGGTTCTATAAAAAAAATAAAAAAATAAAATAAAAAATAAAGAGGTTAACCATTGCAGTATAAAATTGGAATATAAGTGTTTTGTTCTTTTATTCTTTTAAATTCAGTAAATACAAAACTGATACTATTTAGCAACATTGATCCTTGTCCTCATAAAAGTTTTGTTCTTTGGCCAGACTTAGTTGTAAAACTAGTCTTTCGCACTAAAAAATTGAGTGCCGGTTCTATAAGTTGGAAATGTGATAAAATTTATCCTCCATTCTATTTTCCTGATCTTATCTGGAAAATGTTTTAATGTAAAATTGGAAATGATTTTTTCTTGTTTTTGGCATTCTGAAAAATATGAAAAATATAAAAAACACAACAAACTAATCTTCTTCCTTCCACTTCTCTCATTTGTTGTAATTACTAGGTTTTCTCACCTCCTCGTCTCATCTGCGTTTTGAAGTACACATTGAAAGCGTAAAATACACAATTTAAAATTCAAGCCAAACGGGTCAAGATGACGGAAGCTAATATTTTGTATTTGTGTTTGGAAAAATATGATTTTAAATTTGGCACTTGCTGAAATGACTTTGCAGATGTTCATGTTGAGGAAGGCATCGGATGAGCCAACTGGACATGCTGCGGCGATCATGTCCGACGTCTTGGTAAATGCTGAAAGCAATGGCATTATAACCGCATCTCAAAACAAACTGCTTCTTCAACAGATCGCTCTTCGCCTCTCCTAACATCAATAATATATAAAAAGAAACCATAAAGGCAAAAAGAAAAAGAAAAAAGGAACAGTATAGTTACCTCGGCTACAATCAACTCTGAGAGAAGTTGGAATAGAAACAGTGAGTATACTCAAACCTTATAATATGGAGGCTGATAGCTTGCTATATATACATACATGTATATATTTTCAGTTGATATTAGTGATAGAACTGTTGGTGCAATGAGTTTCTGAGGCGATTCTTAGATTTTCCTATGCTTTGAATCATAGATATACAGATTTTGCAATGAGGCTTTTTTGAGGCAATTATGCTCTGTTTTATTTTTGACATACTTTTTTGTGTGTTATACACACACATCTGTGCACGCGCGCGTGTTTGTGTATATGTGTGTCAGAAGTTTTAATGTACAATGTTTGTTATGCTTGTTCAACTCATGTCGCACGCGCATGTGTATATGTGTGTGTATATACTTGTATGTGTGTGTCGGAAGTTTTTAATGTACAATGTTTGTTCTGCTTGTTCAACTCATATGTTTGGTTTTACATCAAAATGTCAGATACAAACTACCATTCTACACCGTAATTATGATACCGATTTTACATGGTCTCAAACCCTGACTAACTCAAATTCTCAATTTTACATTGTCTCAATTGCTGACTGTGTCTGCAACACCGTGTAGAATGTCAATTGCTGACTGCTTGTTCAACTCATATCGTGCTTGCATGTGTATATGTGTGTGTCAGAAGTGTTTAATGTACAATGTTTGTTCTGCTTGTTCAACGCTTATGTTTGGTTTTACATCAAAATACCAGATACAAACTACCATTCTACACGGTAACTAAGATATCGATTTTACATCGTCTCAAACACTGACTAATTATCTTCAAACTCTCGATTTTACATTGTCTCAATTGCTGACTTATTGTCTGCAACACCGTTCAACCGTTACTGTACTTGAATTTGTGGATTAATCCCCAGTGTATGGTCAAAAGGAGCATATGATAAAGCCCAGAAACACCCAAATTGTGTTGAAACCCAAATGAATATTCTTCCAGGACCATCAACTTTGTCAGTCGAAATTATTAGTAGTTGATCACTACTCATGGTGAGCCGAAAATATAGATGAGTTCACCTTTCCTCGGTCGGAAGTTCCACCACAACAAATCCAATGCGATTGTTAACTTAGATTTTTGGCCAATTTCAAAATTATGATTAGGAACAAATTTTCACAATGGTAATTTATAACAATCGTGGTTGACATTGAAAAATAAGAGATGATTAAGAGAGATATTTTTAATGTAAATAAAGTAAATGATACAAAGTATATAGTTGATCGATCTTAACAATGATCTAGGTTCGCTATAGTTGATGATTCAATCACTTGATATTTCAATTACAAGGGCTAATATTGATAATGGTTGTAAACGCTTTTTGCTTGAATAATGGTGCTTGTATGAGTATAAAATCAGATCCTTGTAAAAAATGCATGTGGATCCCTATTTATAGCCGTAAAGATCATGCTTTATAGGGTTTGAATTGATGCTTTGGAAGGTAAGTTTCATTGTGATTCTTGATTACCATATACGACTTAGATGACAGCTAGCTCGGATGAAATGTGGAAAGGACGGTTCAAATAAGGCTAGTTGGCGGATCGTACAAAGGCGTGCTTGTGTCAAAAACGCAGCATGGAGCAAGGAGTGGTTGATGTACAATGGCGTTTTTTCCAAATGGACAACAAAGTACGAAGAAAGGTTGGTTGTTGTACAATGAAGCTTTTGTCAGATGAACATTGTCGCTTTATCCTGTTCTTGCCAGAGTTACAGTATGAAGTCATCACTTCATTTTGTAGGGACGATCATGAGGTTTTGTAAGAACCCTATCAGTCACGACAAAACGGTGCGGGCATTAGGACCGGTTGACTGTGGGGGGGGGGGGGGGGGGGGGCAGGAAAGGTGCGGTAGACAAGGCTCTCTTGCCATGACCTGTTTGCTCAATAGCGGGACGAGAGGATGCTATTCGTGGGGTTCCAAGTTCTTTGTTGATAGTGACACTTCGACGAGCAGAAGCCCGGATCCAAGAGGTGGTGGGACGACTGTGTGCTTGAGGGTTGATATGTTGAAGGTGGGTAGGAAATTTGGATCGGAATTGTTGTTGGACGGGCCGTGTCCCTTGAACTAATAGGCTCATTTGGCTTTTTTCGAGAAAATCGGGCAACATGCCCCCCTCCCCCGTTTTTCTTCTGTTGGAAAATGTAGACTTATCTTGTTTGTAATTAATGCGACCGAAGCGTGCCACATATCCGTTAGTCGGGATGCTTCATTATTCGGGATGGTTTCAGAGATATGATATTTGATGTAACAACGCCTCAGTTAGGATGGACGGCTGAAATCATATCCCGTCCATTTCATTGAACGGTGGAGATTTGAGACCCAAATCTATAAAAGGAAGTTACTTCTTTTCCCTCTTTACCAAGTTCGTAATGGGGTACTCCATCAAAATCGTGCAAGCTTTCTGCTTTCCTCTTGCCTTCTACCTTTTAGCAACTTTTACGAAGAATCATCATAAGTAAGTGTCCTTCCCCTCTTTGCTTTCTCTATTTCATCCTTTGACGTGCTTTTTCTTTAAACTAAAAAATGAAGTTTTCCATGTGTTATTTACTCATGCTTCACAATCACGATGATTAGGTTTGTAATTGGCCATTACTAAAACATCAGCCAACTTATGTTGATGGGTTGGCGTTGGTATGTAGACGTTGAACAATTCCGTTCATGTCCTAAAAGAAAACTTCATGCAACTGTTAAATTACTGAACTATCACCTCCCTAGGAAGAAGAAATTAGGTAGGGCTTTGGGTCGTGGCTCGTTAAATTGTCAAAATCACATGTTGAAGTAGATGTACCACGTGACTCAGTTAGGTAATGTGTTACATGAAAATGCTTAAGTATGGCGGTTGACACTGTGCTTGTGGGGAGCCTCCTTAGGACGCACCGCATGCTGGGTCTTCCGCTTCCCTACGAGGGATTGTGCTTGCCCTTTAGTCTAGTGTCATCACATAACTTTTTCCGAAAGAGGGGGAGGGGTTCAGTGACTAGGTTGCTTATACTAGTCTTCGTAGACGACAAAGGGAAAAAGAACCGCTATAGAGGGCGCTTTTTAATGCGGTCACATATTGAAAAGCGTTTCGTCTGAGGTGCAAGAAGGTAGAGACATGTTGGCCGAAGCACTTGCTAAGCATGACTTGCAGGTAAACCCGATGAACCCTCCTCTAGGTGATATACATACCTTTGTCTGGATGCTTTGCTTGGGTCATGACTTACATGAAGTGTGGGCCGACTCTTCCCCTACATAACCACTTCATTCGGTTTCTTAACGCACACCAGACGTCATCGACCTAGCTCACCACTACGGCTACACCCTGCTAAGGGCCCTCTACATCATCTGCCATAATTTAGGCCTCCTAAAGCCTTCGCCTTTCTTCATCAGATCCATGTTCAAACTCGCCAAGCATGTCCGTTCTCCAAAGGGTTAGTGTTATTACCTTCAGATTTGTATCACCCAGCACCGTTCTTTGATCTTCCAGACAAGATTATCGAGTATCAAGGCCGTTCATTTTTGTTAAATCTGTTGGAACTAGGTCAACATGCAATAGATTGAACGGGAAAATTTAAAAAACAAATATATTCCATTTTGTATTTTATTGGGCCCATGAAGTCTAAATTTATTTAGATCCGATTAAAATTAATTTTCAATGAAATAAATATTTTATTTAAGTTGTAGATAAAGTTTTATTTTACGTTATATTTATATTATATAATATAACATATGTATCATACACACACGTATATGTACGTGCAAGTACAACATGTATAGTGTACATAGTTAACATGTCCGTATATAAGTGCTTGGATTTACGCCACATCAGATATATTAGCCCCTATATATATATATATCATCTAATTTATATATGTTTATGTGTATGTGTGTATAATTTAATATGATAGGAAATTATATTCATAAAATATAAAATTTCTACAATTATATATAATTTTGTATAATAATAGTATTTGTAAATTCGAATATAAATGATTTCAAAATTAAATATAAATTCAAAATCCAAGATTTCAGATCTTGGTCTATATTTCAAATATCTCAAAATTTTAAATTTGAAACTATTCTAGAAGAATTATATTTAATAAATATATATGTTTTATATACAAATAAAAATAAATTGCATGTATATATTTTATTAAATAAAAATATGTATGATACATACATAAATATATATATATATATATTAAAATTAATATTTAAAAATAAATAAAATGATATAATTTTGAATACATACATACATGCGTCCATACACATGCATGCATACACACACACACACACAAACATATGTATACGTTCACGGCTAAACAAAATCAATTTTTTATATTTTACGGTTTTTAATTTTTTAGTATAATTTTTTTATGATACAAGTTAAAGTATATGAATAATTTTTTTTAAAAACTTACTTTTGCAATGTTTAAAATTTGCATATATTGAACTTATTATATGTATATATATATGTATGCTTATATATATATATATATATATATATATATATATATTATAAAATATATATTTACATACGTATTGAATTATGCAACATGTCATATTTTGAAATATATGATAAACTTAGGGGTATGCCCTAGAGGTAATTCTGTAATTTGTTGTAACTTACTAACCCTATAATCAATTCACACTCATAATAAAAAGTGTTTTCTTTCTATTATACGCTTGTTATAAGATGTTATAAATAATTAAATGTTTAATTGAAGTATATTTAACAAAAAATCCATAAAATCATGTTTGTGATTATAATTACAAATAGTTGTAATCACGAGTTTTGTATCACAATAAATGAAACACATCATTTTAAATATTCCTAGTCAAGTGTATCGAGATTGGATATCCATGCATCCATTGAGATAAAGTATGCAACGCTCTCCAAATGTGAGTAGTGTATTACTCATAACTGTTGGGGCACCAAATGATTACATATTGATAATTATTGGGTAATTATGGAGTGACTCACTCGAAAGTTTTCTGTTAGTTAATATAACTAAGGTCAAATGGAAAATATCAACGTGACTAATTTACACTGTTCTCTTGACTTGAGAATACTGTTGATCTTCAATATGGATGCTTCGTTTTGATTATAGTTAAATCGTGACATGTCGTCCATCGAACGACTATTGTTGAGTTGAGTGGAAGTATTGGAAGTGAAACACTATTCAAGAGAGGATTCACCTCCTTAGTTATACGAGTTTAGTATCACGGTCAATCGAAGTCAACTCAAAGTCAAAATCTCTAGCAAGAGTAGTTCGGTTGATAATAATTGTTATTATTGAATCAAAGACTTTGTGTTTGGACTATAGAGTTGAATATGAACGAGATTGGAATTTTGACCATTACCAAATTCCATAGTCCAAAGTGATATAGTTTTGTCGAATAGAATTAGTGTAAATAATTGTCACTACAGGGTAATGCTTAATAAAGCAAAATTGGATTTTACCGAGTTAAGCGATAAATTTATCCATAATGTCACAGCACCTGTTAAATGAAGTGTGAACATTAATATTCGAATTTTTTGATATTAATCGCTGACCAGATTTACACCTAAGAGTCACGCAACCGAAATGTTGAATACTCCTATTACCGCCCTATTTTTAATTTATAATTGTTATAAATTAATTAATTTTATGAAATATTAATTATAAATTTTTATTCGTTTGTGTGTTGAACAATATTAAAAGTGTATATATATTAGTTATAAATATACTGATCGGTATACAATTTTTTTAAATTAGATTCAAATGCAACAAATATTATTTGGACCTAAAGTGATTTTAAGTCCCATGAGGGGCTTGTTATCTTCGGCTAGGATAGACAAAGGGTAGGTCGACCATTTTGATGGCTAAGGAGGGTTGGAATTTGAATTAAAAGCGAGGAGAATTGGTGTGAGAAAAATAAGGATCTAGATCCTTATTTTACTCCTTAGTTATCTCTAACCTACACATTTGACATACTTTTTGGAACCTTCATCTCTTCTCTTTGCCGGCCATAATAAACCACCCATCTCCTCAAATTTTCAAGCATTTTAAATACAAATCAAATCAAATACAATCATCGATGGTAAAGTTGTTCGAAAGCTAGCAAATTCTAAACTTGGAACTGGATTCAAGGAGTTCCATTCTTCGTTTCAACATGTATATACTAGGCTTTGGTGAAAGGTATATCTCTGATTTATTAGTGCAAAATTTATTAATTATATGAATATGTGTTATTTAGCAATTACGACGAATCTATATATCGATATGTTGTCACATTTGGATGGTTGGATACGTGCATATGTATGAAAAAATTTATATGAACGCTATCATATTTCTCATGGCCAAGTTATAATTTTTTTAGAAATTAAAGATAAATTTATAATTAATTTCCTATTACCTAAAAACTAATACATTAGAAACTAATACACACACACACACACACATATATATAATATGTTTTATACTTTATAATATTTTTATTAACTCATATATACTCTTGGATTTAAAAATAAAAATTGTTATACAAATTTAATCCGTATATCATATATATATATTGTTATTTTATATAAAACTAGTTTATAGAATTAGTAAAATAATATGTGTATTTATAAATGACATAAACCATATTTATAAAAATATGATAAATGTACATTACAAATTTTGTTTTTGGGATTGAAAACAAAATTATTTAAGGATTTTATATACGAAAATATAAAATAACTATTTAAATATTTAAAATCCAATTTTTTCGAAATCTGGCCGTAAGCAATTATGATATTTATATAATTTTAATTATTAATATATACATGATAATATGTTTACAATAATTTATTTACACATACAAACACACAGACACACACACATGTTACTTTAAATTAAAATTTAAAAAATCTTATTATTTTTGACACACACACACATAGAGGTATGATCAATAGCATCCACCATTTTCTACCCCTCTAATATTAGCCATAAGTTTCTGTTTAAATATTTTTTCATTTTTCTCCTATCACATATGCCAAATATTTAAATATAAACCTGTGGCCGATATTATGGGCTACAAATGGTGCTAAATAAATGGTGCAATTGATCATACCTCTATGTAATTTCATACATTCATTCAAATCTATTTTGTATATTGATATTCAAAATATTTTACAATCTAATCTAATTATGTGTATATATATATGTGTGTGTGTGTATGGAAAATCTATTGTGACATATGTGTGTGTGTGTATGGAATATCTATTGTGACATAAAATGTAGACACAACTGGTGACACAATGGATTTTCATCATTCTATTGCTTCATGATTTCCACCTTCCATATAAGGATAAAATGATCCAATGGTTCAGATCTTTTGTGTCACCAATTCTATTTTGTTTTTTGTTTAACTAACCGGTCCCACATACGTACTACATATATATTTAAACAAGTGTATTATTTAAATATTACATTGTGATATACACAAATATATATATATAAACACACACATACATACATACACATATAAACACACACATACATACATACACATAATTTATGTTTTAACAAACACACACTTATACATTTAAACAACATATTTATATACAAAAGAGGCTAACATGTCCATCGTGGTATAAATATCAGCTTCTATATATGGGCATGTCAAACCATGGACACTCTTTAGAGCATCTCCAACAGATAAATGGCTGAATGTTAAGCCTTCGAAAATTCATTCCTTAATATCCAAGAGTTGGTCCAACAATCAGGTGCCTATTTAATAAATGTATGACCTTAGCCTTTTATTAAATAAGAGATTTATTCTCAGGCGCCTATTTAATAGGCACCTAAGCTTAGACGTCTATTTAATACATGCCTAGAAATCAATTTCTTATTGAATAAGATAACTTTGGTTCCCAGACGCCTATTTAATAAGTGCCCGAGCTCGGGTGCCTATTAAATAAATAGCTATCTGAACCAATTTAGAATTGGTCTTTGAATATTACCCTGCATATTTAAGGTAATACAAAAAATTGGAGTGGGTTTTTAAGGCTTTGCTGAAGATAAAGGCTGAATGAAGCCTTGTTGGAAATGCTCTTATGTTGCATGTACACATACACACATATGTGTATATAATGCACATATATTTGTATATAATAATATATATATACCATATACTATAATCTATATAAAATAAAAAATTATTTATAAATAAAATAAAATATTAATTTTATTTAAAAGGAAAATTTACAAAAGTCCTAAATAAATTTAGACTACGTAGGCCCAATAAAGATCGAAATAGGTAAAAAAAAAAGTTAAAATTTACCCAACTACTCCGTTGCAGGATGAGTCAGTTCCAACAATATATGTATATGTGTGTATATATATATATATATATGTATATATGTACGGTTTTATTAATAAATATACAATTTTTTTTTAATTTTGAATGATATCAAGTTTACATACTACCAAAATTTTATATGTAATATATATATATATATATATATATATATATATATATATATATATATATATATATATGCATTATAGAACCTTTTGTTTAAAAAATCCTTCTAAAATTATTATTTAATTCTAAAAAATATATATTTAAAATTTTCCTCTTATAGCCGTGAGCTACATGCATGCTCACATACACATATAATTTTTTTTTATACGTACATACATACATACATACACACACAAGTGCGCGCATATAAACGTACACACACGCACACACATATATATTCGCACAATGTTGATAGCACATACATATGTGAATTTATGATAATAAACATACAATCTAATAACACAGGAATTATGTATTAAATAAATATAGTATTTATTAGTGTAAAACAAGTTATCACCTTGACTATGGCCTAATTATAACACACTGAAGTGTTGAATCAGTCGACTCCTTGAATTTGTTCCCAAAACTTCTAGAGAGAGCTACCAGACTAAAAGTACTACCCACCAATCTATATTTTTAATTTAGTTTGTGTTTTAAAATTCTTGAAAATAAAGAAGGGATGGGGATAATCGATTAGAAATGGGGATAATGGAGGCAAAAACAAGAGTGCCAAAGTGAAGAGTTAGAAATGTTTAAGTAGGAGAAAAATGTAGGAGTTAAAAGTGATTCGGATCCACAAATATCTCCACCAATTCAAAATCTACTTAAACCAAATCAACCCCATCCTTCCCTTCTATCATAGCCAGCTACAAATGCCTCTTTATTGGCCTCCAAAATTCTTCAAGCTTGATCATATTACGCATTTAAATCTAATTTAAACCCACACCGATATCGTATGTCGATAAGTGTGTATATAACTTTTATATATGCACTATTTTAACACGATCAACACAAATCAAATAAATTTTATAGTTAATATTTCATAAATGTTTATTAATTTAACTGATTTATAACAATTATAATTAATTAAATCAGATGGTAGTCGGAGTATTCACATTTCAACTATTAGGTGTAAATTCGGTCTGCGATTAATATCAATGAATTCAAATATTAACGTTTACACATCACCTTACTAGTGGTGTGATATTGTGGCTAAATTTATCACTTGCATAGCTTCGGTAAAATCCAACTTTACTCATATTTTAAGTGTTACCTGGTAGTGATAAGTATTTCATCAATCCTCTTCGTCAAAACATATCACATTAGGACTTATGAATTTGGTAATGGTCAAAATTCCAATATCATCCATATTCAATTGTATAGTCCAAACACAATGTTCTTAGTTCAACAATAACAGTTATTATTAACTGAACTTCTTGGGACAGAGACTTTGACTTTGAGTTGGCTTTAGCTGACTATGATACCAACCCTATATAACAGAGGAGACGAATTCTTTATTAAATAGCATTTCACTTACAATGCTTCCACTTGACCCAACTATAGTAACTCGATGGACATTGTGCCATGATATAACTACAATCAAAGTGGAGTTTCTACATGAAGCTCAATAGTATTCTCAAGTCGTGAGAATTGTGTTATATTATCACACTGATGTTTTTTGTTTGACCATAGTTATATTTACCAATAGAACACTATCAAATGAGTCATTCCATTGTTATCCAATAACTATTAGCATATAACCTTTGGTGCCCCAGGCAGTCACGAGTAATGTACTCTTCAAAATTTGGAGTGTTACGTACTCTAGTCTCAACGGACGTATCGATATCCGATCTCGATACCTCTTGAGTAGGAATATTCAAAACAATACATCCATCATATTATGACATTGCTCATGATTACAACACATTGAAATTATTACCAAAAAACACGCCACTTATGAATTTTCTATCACGTATACTTTTAATTAAATAATAATTAATATAACATATTATATTAGGTATATAATAGAAAGAAAAACAGCTTTTATTTCGAACGAGATTTTATTACAGTGCAAATAATTTAGTGTAACTTACAAAACTTCCCCTACGGCAACCCCCAACTCTATCAATCTCCCGCTTGCACTTAGGGTCAATTATAAAATCTCTATCCCATCTCTTCGATTAGTTTGATGAGAACTGATCGAGTTAGGCTCTCCATATATTGATTTGAATTTTTATTTTAATCATCTACCAAGTCAATCGACTCTTTCCAATGCTGATAAACTACCTTTATCATCTGGAACTAGTTGGGGTATGCTTCTCGACTTCTAGTGAGCTCGTATCATTACATTGTCATCATATAGCAATAGTGTAGTATTCTCAACACTTAGAACCACCCCTAGGTTAGTTATAAATTTGTGCATTTTTTTATACATTGCTTTTATAGTGGCAGTATTCAAGGCAATGTGCTTAGCCTTTTCATTAAACCAGCCACAATGTTTCGTTTGAAACATTTCTAACTTAAAACTTCTAATTAAGGTTTGGACATGTTGGATCATAGGTTTTGATTGCTGACATGAAACAACAATTCATGAATCTATGACTACAACAACATCCGGACTCAACTACTCAAAGTATGGTACATATAGTTATATATTTTAACAAGAGTCGTCAAATATGTATATAGAGTCTAGCTTAGTGCTTTGTTAAAATCTTTCCTCAAGAATCATCATTCACATTCAAATAAACTTGCATGCATATTTTAATCAAAATTAAGTTTTTAAAAAATGCATAGAGTAGGGCTCGAACTCGGGTCACTAGTTTAAAAGGCAAGTGCTCTAACCAAATGAGCTATGGTGATTTTTGATTATCAATAGAATTCAGTCGACTGAACAAAGTCATTCAGTCGACTGAATATCTATAAACAGCCTATTGAACTTGTGCACATATGTATACACGTTTATATTTTCAAATTCAGTCGACTGAAGTTCATAGACTAGTCGAATGACCTAGTTCTAACTGCTATTTTTTTTGAAAAGACACTTCCTTTTTGAATAGCCTTCTTCCTCGTGAAGAGTTGCAGCCGTTGCTATTCGTTGAGTACTCTTCACCAGCAGTTGCAACTCCTTAACTACTATATATATGCATGAATTTTAAGATCAAATCACTTCACTTACTTGCTTATATTTGGATCATGTTTTTTGAATCAAATACTCTCTTGAATTCATACATTCATTGCTTACAATCACAATTCTATATTTCTAAAGCAATTTGAAACTTTCTAATCTTCATATACACACAACTATACACATCATACTTGAGGAAAAGATTATAGGAAGGGTGTACTACAAGTGATGAGTCTATGTTATTAGAACACAAAAAGTCAAACAATCTTTTGTATTTGTTGAAGTCATGTTCTGCTACTCAGGTGTGTGAAGTCCTCTTCGACTGATAAGGCGAAATCCTATTCCACTGCCTAGATCCCTGTTCGGCTACTTAGGGGTTGTATAGACCCGTTCCTCCGGGTTAAGTGAGGGTTATATTTTAGTGAAATTCAAGAAGGGTTCTGGGACTGGACGTAGGACGGAGCTCCGAACCAGTATAAAAATCTATGGTATTATTTTTATTATACTGCTTTTGTATTCCGCACTATTTACTGTATAGCTATCATCACTATACTCTGTACCATTGTATATCCATATTACACGAAATTTTCATTTGGTATCAGAGCCTGGAATTCTATCGATCATCACAACATCATAGAATAATGGCCAGAAAACGATCCAGTCTAAATACAGCAGGCAAAATCCATGTCAAAGCCACCAATGAGGACTACAAAAAGGTATTTTATGATTTATAAATTTCAATAAAAGATAATAATGAATTAGTTAGTATAAGCAAGTTATTTTAGAAAAGATGAATTCTGTTGAACTTGAAAATGAGAAATTGAAAAAAGAGAAATTAGATATAGAAAATCAACAGGGTGTTTTGAAAAAAATAATTTTGAGGCTCTTAAAGATTTTCTAGACGAACAAAATAATATGTGTGAAAAAGAAAAAGAAAATTTTTCAAAAGAAGCTACGGATTTGAAAAGAAAAAAATAATTTATTACAATCATCTTTAGTTAATTCAGAATCTCGAATATTTCTTCTCGAAAATGAGAACTGTACATTAAAAAAAGGATAATTCTAAATTAAATAAGCAAATTAATATTTTGAAAAACATTAGTATTTCTTTTGAAAATAATAATTGTGTCTTTAAAGCTAAATTTGACAAACTTAACACTGAAATCACAAAATTTAATAAAGGTCAAATCGATTTAAACATGATTTTAGCTAGTTCTAGACCTTTACACGATAAAAGTGATTTAGGATATAATAAAACTGATCGTAGAAATAGCACTAGACACGCTTTCATGTATAGTAAATATGTTAGTGCTAGTACTAGATTATAAGTAAAGTTTAAATCTAATTTTTATAAAATTCGAATACTGCTATGACCAATAATGTTTATAATTTCTTTAGAAGTATAAAATCATTGACGGAAAATATGAATAAAAATTATTTAAGTATTTGGGTTCCTGTTAATTGGAAAAATAGAGAAAAATACATTGATGATTATTTTGATATGGTATTTAATAATGAAAATTATATTTATAAAGGTTCAACCACACCCTTTATAGAAAGATATTGCTCTAACACTCTTTGCAGGAATAAACAATGCAAGCACAAATTAAGGGGGAGAAAAGATTAATTATTTACTGAAATATATAGCATAGATTCAGGGGGAGAAATCTATAGCATAATTATAGAAATATATTCAGGGGAGAGATAAGTCAACAAAGCTTGTCGAAGACTCGTCCATAGCAAATGAAGTTGTCATCATCAAAAAGGGGGAGAATGTTGGATCATAGGTTTTGATTGTTGATATGAAACAACAATTCACGAATCTACGACTACAACAACATCTGGACTCAACGACTCAAAGTATGGTTCATATAGTTATATGTTTTAACAAGAGTCGTCAAATATGTATATAGAGTCTAGTTTAATGCTTTGTTAAAATCTTTCGTCAAGAATCATCATTCACATTCAAATAAACTTGCATGCATATTTTAATCAAAATCAAGTTTTAAAAAAATGCATAGAGCAGGGCTTGAACCCGAGTCACTAGTTTAGAAGGCAAGTGCTCTAACCAAATGAGTGGTGATTTTTGATTATCAACAGAATTCAGTCGACTGAACAAAGTCATTCAGTCGACTGAATATCTCTAAATAGCTTATTGAACTTGTGCACATATGTATACACGTTTATATTTTCAATTCAGTCGACTGAAGTTTATAGACCAGTCGACTGACCTGGTTCCAACTGCTATTTTTTTGGAAAAACACTTCTTTTTGAATAGCCTTCTTCCTCGCGAAGAGTTGCAGCCATTGCTATTCGTTGAGAACTCTTCACCAGCAGTTGCAACTCCTTAACTACAATATATATGCTTGAATTTCAAGATCAAATCACTTCACTTACTTGCTTATACTTGAGTAATATTTTCTGAATCAACTACTCTCTTGAATTCATACATTCATTGCTTATAATCACAATTCTATATTTCTAAAGCAATTTGATACTTCCTAATCTTTATATACACACAACTATACACATTATACTTAAGGAAAAGATTATAGGAAGGCTGTACTACAAGTGATAAGTCCGTGTTATTAGAGCACAAAAAGTCAAACAATCTTTTGTATTTGTTGAAGTCATGTTCTGCTGCTCATGTGTGTGAAGTCCTCTTCAGCTGCTGAGGCGAAATCATGTTCCGCTGCTTAGGTCCCTGTTCGACTGCTCAGGGGTTGTATAGTCATGTTCCTTCGGGTTAAGTGAGGGTTGTTGTTTTAGTGAACTTCCAGAAGGATTCTGGGACTGGACGTAGGACGGAGCTCCGAACCGGTATAAAAATCTCTGGTGTTATTTTTATTATACTGGTTTTATATTCCGCACTGTTTACTGTATAGCTATCATCACTATACTCTGTATTATCGTATATCCATATTACACGATCCATAACATAACAAACTTTCAGAACATAAATTTAATATTGATATATTATACTAAATTACACTTATGAAGTTCGAGTCTGAACACTCCTTTATAGAAGTTTATTTCTTTTGCAAATAATTCTCTAGTATTTCATAAATACTTAAGAACACTTTAAACTTTCATTTAGTGATCTTGATTTCGATTAGATATTTGCTTCATACATCAAATACATAAGCAAATATGATATTGTAGACAATACAACATATATGATAATTTCTACTGCCAATGCATAAGAAATCTAAATTACATGTTCCATATTAGACGTTTTAATACAATGCCCTTGCATATCATTTGGGACATTCTTTACATCCTTTTACTTATTATAAAACTTACAAATCCAATATCAAGTATTAAAATACCAAACTAGAATTGATTTTAACATAAGTATATTGTTAACAATTGGCAGTATATTGTTTACTTATTGTTAAGAAATATCTATGTACCTTTTAATGATCTTTCTTGTAGACACACATTTTCTCTACATTTTAACTGAGAATTAAACTCTTTGATATTTCTATCAAAACACTTGTTCAACTTTGATGCTTGTCGAACATACTTTCATATCCATTCTTGAATCATATCCAAAAACTCACACATTCAAAAATCGCTTCCCTTGACTTCGAGTCACTTTGGTTGTTATAAGCAAACAGTCTATTCTAAATCATTATTTTGAATGTTTTGTTTCAACAACCAAAACATAAATTTTTACCAGACGAAAATTTTGTAAGTAAAATCCAAATTAACTTGAGCACATCGAACGACGAATCTATTATGCTATTTCAATAATTGGAATTTATGATGTTATTCGTACTGATATTGCTCAGTTATTCCAACCACATTATTCTTTCTATTAAAGATACATATACGGCCGATGGATCATATTCGTTCAGGTACAACTATCAAAATCATATTTGATAATGTACTTGGAATCCTTTCGAACTTTCGCATCATACCACCATATGGTAGAGTCAATACTCTTAATGGGTTCATTGATAATGTAGGATTATCTATTCTCAACATTGATAATAAACTCATAGTTTCTCTTCAATGTACAAGAATTCTTATTATACACTCAAACGCGTTGTGCTCGTTTAGATTTGGTTAATTTCATGTCATCCTATGAAATCAGTTTTATTTTTAGATCGTATCCAAATCCATTTTGCAACCAATAATTTCATCAACGAAATCCTTTAGTATAAAGTTAATATTCTTGAAACAATAATTGATCCTTAGTGCAACGAAATAGGTATTCATGAATTCCTTACATACATAACTGATTTAGTTTTAGTTTATGATGCTTATATTCAAAACATAAATTGGTCATCCAATGACGATCGTTCTCATACTCCTTTTTAGGTGATATATACAAGATCCCTTACATACAATTATTACGTGTAGTATTCCGACTCGCATAGCCTAGCATTTCTCGGTCTTGGATATGTTGGGGTTTCTTGTAAACTCTTATCTTGTATGATTTTGTAAATTATTCTTTAAATGAAATTAATTTATCTTGTGTACTACTCTTAAGTACATAATCTTACAGAAAGAAGTTAACTCGATTTTTAATTAATCGTACTTTGTTCAATAGTGTTCAATTACTCCTTATCGATAGATCATTATGTATCATAGGGAGGAGCGACTTTTGAAATGAAATCTTTACTCATTTTTAGGTATGTTTGGAACTCTTCCAATATACTCACCTATTTGAACTAATCGAATCATTTTATTTTTTATTGCATGTTATTTTATTTACTTTTGGTTTATAGTCTATGAGCTTATCATAGACATACATGTGTATCAATTACACATGTTCATGTCTGCAATAACTCATTGGTGAATACAACAAAGTACATGAAATCATTTTGTATTAGTAGACTTACGATTGCATATATCTATATATATCAAGTTGAAAAGTTCGTCAACTCTTATCTTGCTTTCACCTAATGGGTGCTTTGCCCTTTTTGTTTGAGATATAACTCACTAGTACCATATGATCTATAATTTATAATCAAAGAATTATTTCTCCACACCGTTGGATTAGTCCATAATTCCAAAATAATTGCAAATAAATTTAGATACTTCCTGTTTGTATCAAAATTGGGCATAACACTCTTTAAAAGTATTTGAAGAGATAAAAATGAAGAATAGAAATGTAAAAATGGTTATTTAACAAACACTTCAAAAGCAAGTGAGCAAAACACGCAGAAACACAGGATTTTAGAGTGGTTCGGCGTATGGCCTACGTCCACTATGAAGTTAATGATTTTATTAATATTCACTTGCTGGTTATAACCGATTACAGTGAATTACAGTGATGAATTTCGAGTACAAAGCAGCTCTAAAGTGCAGCAATGGTTTTGGTTGGGTCTGGACGTCAAAGAGCCAAAAGATCCCCTTCCTGTAGGCTCTGGGTGCTATTTATAGGCGTAGACTGAAAATATCTCGTTCAGATCTCGAGAGACTTCTTCTGGCATGTATGTGGGCCTACGTGATCGATCCCATGTGATTTCGACTTGATCTATGTTCGATATGAACGAATTTCGTATCGATCAAGATTTGATCCAATCAAGTCGAAACTTGGCAGGAACATTTCTTAGGTTGTACGTAAGCTCCTGTGAAAATTTCATCGCATTTGAACTTGTGGATTGTGAGTTATGATTGATGCAAGTTTGAGCTTCTCGTACGCTGTTTTGTTCATATCAATCCCTTTGTATTGTTATATTCGTATCGATCAGAGCACATGTCTGCATGTTGAGTAGTGCTAAATTATTGGATCGATCCACTTTTGATGCCGATTTGACCGAGTCATTCCAATGTTTTCGCCTTATTCGTATCGATCATAACCGTTCTGTTCGCATTGATACTTATTTGACTTGATTCACCATGGCTTTGTTCATATCGATCGGGGTGGGTCTATTCAACTCTATTCACCATGGATTTGTTCGACTCAATCCAAGTAGTTTCGTTTATAACGGTTTGGCTTGGTCTTGTTCGTATCGGTTGAAGTCATCCTGTTCGTATCGATGGACTTGGTCTTGTTCGTATCGATATGAATTAACTCCAGTTGATCGATACGAAGTTCAACCAACAGGATGAATACGAAAAAATGATAGCGCGATGGATACGAACTACAGGTAACATGACGGATATGAACAAGTGGTAACATGATGGATACGAACAGATGAATGGCACGATGGATATGAACTACCGATGACGTGATGGATACGAATAACGTGTTCTCTTGATTTGTATCGATCTTATCTCGTGCATACAAACTCCGATCGACTTGAGATTTGGACCACTGGCTTCCATTTCTTTACTTGCCATGTCATATTAATTGTTTCTTGATCCAGACTCGAACAAAATTTATCAACATCCACAGCGAACCTGTGCATACTCGATATTCGGGATGAGCAGTCTTTGGTTTTCAGTCAATTCCTTAATATCTCGGCCTTGCCAAAAGGCAGGATAACATTTTTCCCCCAAAGTACGTCTTGTGAGAACATGACATGCTTTGAATAGTTGTAATCTTCATTCTGAATAGTTTCATCTGACTTGTTGAACGGTTGTTGTGTTTTCGTTGAAAGATGCAATCTTTGACTGAATTTTCAGTAACATGGACGGTTGACCGCGGACTATTGTACTGTGCACTGTTGTAACTGACTGTTGTACGATAGTGATCAGTTGTTCATTGTTGTGATTGTTTTTCAAGTGGGAATTCGACCTGTGAATTTTGAAAATTGAAAATTAGTCCGACATATATGCATATATGTTAACCTGTCTCTCGTTAATGTTCGCACGTTCATAAGTCGTTGTCAGTTCTCTCATATTGAATTCCGTGTCGATCCTCTCCTGAATCAATGTGAAATTCAAGTTGTAACAACACTTGATGGTTTTCCTAGAATGTTCCTTCGTATCGATCCTCTCCCGGATCGATATAAAAGGTCGAAAGGTTGTTGTTGTATCGATATATCTCACATTGTGGATACGAATAAACATTTCGCATCGATGAATATGAGTTTTGGTGAACTCCATAGCAGTGGGTATGAAGTTCTGATTTCGCATCGATGAACTTATGAGGGATGCAAATAGAGCAGCTGGTTCTCTGGGTACTATTCGTATCGATTGATACGAGTCTTTGTGGGTTGCATGTTGATGGATATGAACAATGTAGTTCGCATCTGAATGTAGTCGAAAATAGTGGATACGAACAAGTGTTTCTTATTGATAGATATAAGCTCCTGTGAGCTCGATGTTGATGGGTAGGAACTGTGCTTGCTTCGAGTCGATGATGAATGGATACGAATAAATTGCTTCGCATCGGTTATACGAACCGTCAGTCCCCTTTGGTCGAACCCATATAAATAATTTCTGGACTTAGAAAAATCTCACTTATTTTCTACTTTTATTCTTGTCTTCGTATCGTTCTAGAAACTCGAAAAAAAATCGCTTTCTAATCGAACCAAACACCAATCCCTTCGTACGAACTGCTGAAATTAGGTAACTCATCGAACAAATTTAATCTTAGTGTGACGAGACTCGAATTCTCATGTCATTCCATTTAAACTCGTGGACAAACATTGTGTAGAAGAGATAGTTTTGTACGAGGTCGAGGGAGGTCAGGGATGTTTTTGTTTGGGAAAGAAGAAGATAGAAGGGATCAATGGCTCTAACTTCGTATCGGTGGAAGAGAAAAGAAGGCTTGGCTTCGTATCGATTCTGGACAGTAGATTGATGTTAGCGGGTCACTGATCGATAAAATGGCGAACTTCGTGTCGATATTGGAGTGGTGGTGGTTTGTATCGATCAGAATCGATCGGTACGAAATTGAATAGCTTCTAGTGGATACGAAACCTGTGACAGGCAATCGATGCGAATTGCATAGGTTGGAATCGATACAAAGCTGGTAGCTTTCGACCAATACGAACTTCATCGCATCCTGATCGATGCGAAGCCAACGTGACTTGATCAATACGAAGCCAATAGATTTCCTATCGATACGAAATGAAAGCCTTGGAACGATACAGAATGGTATATCGATACAAGTGTATCGACGCCAACAAATCATTCGGCCTAAATTTATGATCGACACGAATTTGAACTTTGGTGATCAATTGCGAATTGAACCTTGATGAATTCGAAAACCCTCGTACGTTTGAACACCTAACTCCGACGAGCTTCTGCCCTGCATATCTGGACTTAACTTTTGTTCACTGCATACTTAATTGTCTTCCAAAGTTCGTCGATGGAACCGTAACTTAACAAAATTTCGTCGAACTTTAACTCGAGTCGATCTATAAAGTCTGGATGGCACGGTTTTGACGGTCAGCGATAATTTGTAGCATTGCACTGCACAACTCGTTCACGCACTTCATACTGAGGAACACACAGGCTTATTATCGTTTAATGATGATTTTCAATAAGTTGATTAGCTATGGAGTCTACAAACTCTCAACAGTAGGAAATTCAGTTCACTTCCCTTAATAATAGAGATACGGGTCATTGCGGCCGAGGTTATAGATCCAGCTCCGGATGAGCTACCAGGTGCTACTTTTATCAGTAGCCCATAAGATTCTGTTCCGTCAAACATCATCAAAGACATGTTGGGATGGATATGCCTAAGGGATGGTTTGTCTTTTGACGACGTGTCATTGCCAGGGCCAAATGACAGACCACATGCTCCACCGGAGGGGTTTATTGCCTTCGATCGCCATGCATTTACAGCCGGCCCTTCCTCCATTTAACCAATACATTAGAGAAGTGCTATCTTTCGTCGGAATCGCCCTGTCTCAGTTACACCCCGATGGGTACGCTTTGCTAACATCCTGTTCATTGTGTTTATGGAGCATCTTTTCCGACCACCGATCCCGATCGAGATTAGATACTTATTTAATGTCAAGAGTCAGAGGGATAGCCGTTCTTTCACGTTCCTGGAATCGGTCAGGAATTGTCAAGTGGTAACGAGATCTTGGACCAGGCTGAGTTACTTTAAAATGGACTGGTTTTATGTCCGATGCCCTCCGGGATTTGCCAGCCGATAGTTAGTCAGACGTAAGTGCTGCGATCTTTCCAAGTAGTTAATGAGATAACCATAACTGAGATCTAAACTAATATATCCTTTTCTTTATAGCTGTAATTCCATGACCCGAGGGCGTACACTTAAAGAGATAGTTCATGTTCTTTAAGAAGTGCTGGATAAGATGAAAGAAATAGAGTCGGTGTTAACAGACCGAAACTTGAAGATCGTTTGGCTGATCGAGCGAAATCAGAATATAAGGCTCGAAGGAACGTTGATGGCAGTCCCGACGAGATGCGTGAAGCGTAAGATGCCCAAGGTTGTAATAGCTAAAGAAGGTGGTGATGAAGATACATCCACCGATGATGAACCCGTTGCCGGGCCTTCCAACTCCTTTCTAGATTCCAAGGGAAGGAGAAAAGGCAAGGCTGCAGCCCACAAGTGTTCTATATCTAGGAGATGGAAATCTATGATCGTGTCTCTCCCCGTTTCTGGTATTAGAATTTCAGAGGCTCCTCCCTCGCAAGTGGAGAACCTTTTCGAAGGGCTTGCCGATATCCCAATTTCAGATTATGTGTCACTCCAACACAATTCCGGATTGGAGGAGCTTCAGGTTCCTTAGACTTAAGCGAGTCTCTTCCCACATGTGTGGCCGACATTTCTGGTTGGTCAGAGGGTTGCACATACATACACACTTCAGGGCACTACATGATTTCCTTTCGCAAGATGTTTACTTCGAGAGATCACTCACTTTTCTTCTCTTACTTTGCAGGTACAATGTCTGGACGTGGGTCGATGTTGGGGAGTCTTTGCTCAGCTTGCCGATCTTCTACATATTACGAGTCATGTAGGAGAGAGGTAGAGAGGGATTATGATCATGGATACTCCAGCCAGGAAAGATATGACAGGGATAAGGACAGGGACTATAAACACCGATCCTGATCCCGTTCTCTACCTCCTAGAATCCCTACACACCCGTCCAGCTATGGAAAACAAACTATAGAGCCTCCTCGCCATTAACCATCTTCCCAATCCTCTAGGCCTGAGTCACACCATCGCAGACACGAGGCCGAAACTCCTGTTGTCACTAAACAAGCTATTACTGAGCCCGCCAGAGAAGGGGATATTAGAATCGCACAACTGAAGTAGGATTTTTCGAACATTTGATTTGATGGCTACATCTTTCCTCCGCACTTAAAGATAATTCCAGCGGAAGCGTAAAACATAATGCACGATTATATTAATTACATTTATACTCAGTATAAGGAGTGGTCGAAAGCCGCAGAGAAAGCATCGAAGCTAGCCTTTTGGCGGACGACCACCATAGCGAAATTAGAAAACGAGCTCGCTCAAAAGGATCGAATCATCCAAATGCTTAATGATGAACCCGAATCCTCCCGAAATTCAGAAATAGAGGCCACTCAAAAGGCCGACGAGGTGAACTTGGCCATGGAGAGGATGAGGCAAACATACTATGCCCTGGTGGAGGAGATGAGCCATCGGAACACCACCATCACCGCTGAACGGGATGCGGGTCTCAAAGAACATAACGAGCTTAAAGCCAAATTCTCCAAAATTATCAAGGAAAGAGATGATGCAAATTGCGCAGCTCAGGAGGCATGTGAGCAGGCCGTAGTGTCCGGGGTGAATGGGATGCGGCAATGGATAATGTCCGTGTGGTGGAGACCGAGGTCGAGGAGAGGGTCCAAACGGCGGAGTCCATGCTAGAGGCTGATATCGTAGATCTCCTCATCACTTATAATGCTAATGTGCCGAAGCACAGGCACCTAGCCTGGCTCGAACATTATCCGGTACACCTTCACAATGCTTGGGGCTAATTGGTTGAGGAGGAAAAGGTGATGCATCCGAGTGAATAAATTGATGAGTTTGAGCTTGAGAATCGTATGTTGAATGAAGATAAAAGAATGATTCTCCACGAATCGATGATTTCACAGGAAAAGGAGAGGCTCGACACCCAACACTCGGAGGTTGGAGAAGGTTCAGGTGTTGAGCATCACGACGCAAGGATTGAGATTCTTGCGCCAACCTGACCTGAATCTGCACCCGTGGTTGATCCCTAACCCATCCGTGCTTACAATCCGGATCAGTCGCAGTTATCTCCGGCTAGAGAGCACACTTCTGAAGTTGTTCAGCTGTCCACGAGCCAAACCGAGGAAGATATTCTGAACATCCCTCATACGTGTTCTAGATAAGGAGTTTGATTTGAAGCGTTTACTAACAGACTTTATTTTTCTCTATCCAGTGAATGGAATTACACTGATTGCGCCTCTTGCAACTCAAGAATTGCATCAAGCGCAGGAGGCAATCATTACTGAGGCGACCACCATAACAACGACTGAACCGATTGATGGAACGCCGGGGTGCGCACTCTCTTTCGACGAATAGATGATGAAGGAACTTCTCAGTCATCACAGTGACCCTTTTGTGGACCTACCATTTGTTATGGGTGGAAGCGCACTTGCTAATGGCTCTTCAATGCCAATCAATGAAGCCCCCAGCAAGGCTCAAGCAATTCGTGAAAAAAGAGATATTGGCCGAAATCGATGCTAAAATGGAGGCAGCGGTTCATGGCGGTAGTTTTGGAGGTGGAATGGTGGCACCTGGCTCGGCTCCGCTGAAAATGATATTACCCGGTGGTATAGTTATCGATACCAGCGCATCTATCCTACCTCCTGTAGTGGATCCAACCCCTCCAACTCCACATGCAGGAAGTATTCCTATTCATTTGAGCTCAGAGAAGGAAGTAGATATAATGCCACCTACTAGAGACCAGCCACCGAAAGGCAAAGGCTCGAAGAGGAAAATTACTGTCCAGCGGGTTCACGCCGAAGGGGAAACCAAAGAAGAAAAGAGAATAGATGCTCTTCCTCCTCGGCTCATTTTTGAGTAGATAGGAAATTTCTTTAAGCTTTTGTAGGCCGTGTATAGATGTGGGTTCGGCCCCTGCTAGTAGGAATTTTGGAAATAACTTGTACATGAATTTCTTCCACAGATAGTTGAAATGAAACTCTTTTTTAGCTTCAACCCAATTATTGTTTATTTTGCTTAAGTGTTCCAATATTTGAATTCCAGATCAGTGCACTTACGAAGTTCCAAACTTTAAGTCAAGTTTGTTTTTATTTGTCATGTCCAGAAATCACAGACACGAGTCATGATCGAGGATTAAGTTGAACCTTGATGTTGCATTGCTTCATTCAATGGTTAACACTTAAGTTCTGTCCCCAGTTTCGGGAATGAGTTGTAAAGATCGGCCATCGATTGCATTTCGACTTCATTTCGTTGAGCTTAACATCGTTGAATCGATGCTGAAACAGGTGAGAGTCGAGTGGTCGAATCACATTCGCTCATTTATTAATGATCACATCTGTTGTAACAACCTACATATTTAACGATTATATATTTAAATGTTTTATTTAAATATAGCGTTGTTAGTCGGATTTTTGGGTCCGAAATGTTACCTTTTGCAAACGGCCGAATTGGGGCTCGATACCACGTCCATTGAGTCCAAAATGGCGTTTGCGATCTTTTTGAGTATAAGTTTTGATATTTTTGGAGTAAGTTGAATTTTGCAACTTTTTCTAGTTGGGCTTTGGGTTTGGGTTCAGCCCACTAACTAACTAATTGACCCTAGCTCAGTCCCTCTCCTCTCCATTCACTTATTTCATTTCATAAAACTTAAGCTAAAAACTGAAAATGAGGGTAGAGAATGGGAATTAGAAGTTCCAAGCCCTAGTTTTCTTTGCAAACTTGAATTCTTACTCCAAAATCAAAGAGAAGCCATTGGTAAGCCTCCTCTTCATCTTCTCCAACTCTTTCTCCTTCAATTTCAGAAAGATTCCTAAACCTAACTTAGGAAATATGTGTTTTATTCTTAGATTGAAGCTTGTAGAGTTGAAGTGAAGAGTAGTTAGTATTCTTCTTGTGTTTGAGCTTCTTCTTCTTTGTTTTGAGATAAAAGGTGAGTTTTGAACTCACATCTACTTCTCTTGATTATTGATGTAAGGTGAGATTTTTATCTCTCATGTATGCTTATATCTATCCTTGATTGTTGGGTATGAATTCCTAACAATTATTCATGTGCAATTGCTTTTGATTCAGATTGGTTGTGTGAACATTGAAAATTTTGGTGTTATGGAAGTATAAAACTCAAAAATCATAGCTTTGATGTTTTGATCATGTTTTTGGTGATGAACCGAAGTACTTATAGTGCCGGGTAGTCACTTGGCGTAAATCTCTAGCGTCCGTGCTTGTCTGATTGAATGTTGGTAGAGTTTGCACTTCATTGGTAATAAGTAGGAAATGCAGGAAATTGGGTTCAGTCAACTGGATCCTCTGTTCAGTCGACTGAGCTGAAGCCCGAAATTTTTTAGACAGTGTTCAGTCGATTGAACAGGGATTTCAGTCGACTGACCTGCTCCTGTTTTCCTGTTTTGCCTATTTATGCTTATTTTGATTGGTTTTCCGAATTTTATCGATTCATGTTGGTTCTTAGTGGTTGTTATTGCCTCTTTGACTTTGATAACTTATTCTTGATTTCATCCACGAGTTTTTATAAAATAATCTTTCTAATCATATTAAAAGCTCGTTTCTTCAATTTATAAATTCTATTTAAAACACACACAATTTCGCACTTCGAGCGAAGTGAAGGGTGATTAAATGGTTGGGTAAAACACGGACCATGAATCTGTGCGTTTATCCTTCCGATTAATCCCCGACCTATTCAATTGATCGTTTTGACCTTTGGCTTTGGTTTACCGATGATATGAGGTAAACTTTGTACTGCTTTGAGTGTGAAAGTGACTGACGGATAGTAAACCGTTTAGTGCGAACGAGCGGTTATGGGACTCACGTTACCACTTTTCGGATTCCTTTTCGTGAGTTGTGACACATTCTGCCAGTTAGTGGTGTCTAGTACTGGGCCTCCGGACCTTCACCACTACGGTTTGTTGCATTCGGGTGTGTTGCCTTCGGTTTTGCACCTTCAGGTTTGTTACCTTCGGGTATGTTGCCTTCGGGTATGTTGCCTTCGGGTTTGTGCCTTCGGGTTTGTTGCCCTATTGTATCGCTTTCGGAGTTAGGTCTTTTTGAGCCGCTCGTGTGATATTTGGGTTTGGAGTCTTCGGGCTCATGGATCCTTGTTTATACAGTACCGAGCACGTGCAAATTTTATGATGTTTCATTGATATGTATATTCCCTAGGTATCGCTCTTTGGTGTTGGTCTTTTTGAGCCGCACGATTTATCACTGTTACCTTGTGGAACTTGTGTTACCTTCATTGGTATTTGTTATTTGCCTTTATGGCTTGTTTTGGGATATTCCTATCCTTTGTTTCTATGAGTTGCCGATGATATGAGGCTTGTTAAGATATGATTCATCTTTTGTTAGATGATTGTGTTATCTCTTGTAGAGATATTTGTTATACTGTGTGACCTTGCAGGTTATTGTTGTTCAGTTTATCTAACTGATTTGTTTAGCTAGACTGACCAGTGTATTTATACTCGGGTCAGACCAAGTTGTTTCAGGTTAGGTGCTTTTGGACTTAGCCTATTTTGCTTCCACATGGACTATTCAGCTTGTTCCTTTTTGTTAAAGCTTTTTGTGTAGTCCTTTTTGTCATAACTCTGATATGTATTCCTTTGGATCCGTCTGTATATTGTGGTTTGCTATGCCACTTGTGATGTATTATTTTGTATACTCTATTATGTATCAGTGTATGTGTATATGATGATCTACTATTCTGTGATGTATATTACATTTGAGTTGTTATATTATGTTCTGATAGATCCTCCAACCACATATGGTTTTGTTTTAAGTATTCATTGGGTATGTCGACCTGCTTGGTATGTCTATTGTCGATGTATTCAATAGATAGTTAGAGCAAGGCTATAGATGGTCGCTCCTAACCAGCCTTATTCTCCGTGTTAGTTGACGGCATTACCCTGTAGTGTCCTTGGCTAGCGTGGGTATAGAGGTGGGGCGTCATAGCTTGGTATCAGAGCAAGGTTCAGAACAAAATATGATAAACACAGAATAGAAGCACATATTACGATACATCAAAGTGTATAAGTGATACAAATCTTTGAACCATCGTGTCTCTATTCCTTTTTTTGCTTTTGGGGTAGATAGAACTTGGGAATACGTCTAGGAATGTATTTTATTCCGTAGTATTCCATATTTGAATTAGTGACATCTACCTTATGAATAATCTTGTTCTTATCTTAACTTTCAGCTTATGGATGGAAGAGGCAGAGGACGACGTTCGGATGCTGGGCAATCCAGTGGCTCACATCCGGATGGCGTTTATATGTATGCCGATCAGTTGTTGGAATTGTTTAGGAGCATTCAGCCTCCAGTTCCTCCTCGAGTATCTCCACCTCGCAAGTCTGCCTTTGCACATCAGTGCAGTGATTTTTCTCATCTTGGAGGAAAGCCGTTTAAGGGCTCCGAGTCTATTCTTGAAGTCCAAGCTTGGCTTCGCACGTGCAAGCGTATCTTCTTCTCTCGCATGGATCTTTCTGACCATGATAGAGTTCTTGTAACTTCTAGCTTATTACAATGGCGTGCTCTTGATTGGTATGAGCTTCTTGTAGCCGAAATTGATGAGTATACTCTTTCTTGGACTCAGTTTCGGGGACGATTTGAACTCAAGTTCGTTCCTGAATCTGAAAAGTTTTATTGACCCGTCGCTTCCTTGAGTTGAAGCAAGGGAAATCTTCTGTTTTTGAGTATGTTGCATCATTCGAGGCTTTATCTCAGTATGGTCTTGAATTCGTTAGCACTTCTTATAAGAAGAATTTGAAGTTTGTCTCTGGTCTTAAGAAATATCTTAAGAAGTCTTTGTTGCTCCAGCTTAAGATCTCTTTTGAGGAGTTGGTTGATTCTGCACTTCATCTTGAAACCGTCGAGAAGGAGTGTGATAGTGGTGAGGATGTTGAGGTTTCCAGGAACCCCAACAAGAAGCAGTTTCCATTTCAGAAGTCCAGGTCTTTTCCTTCCAAGAAGAAGAAGAGTGGTAGTTCTAATTCTCAGTCTCAGTCTGTTGGAACACCTTTCATTCGGAAGTGTTTCAATTGTGGTTCTCCTGATCATATTATTCGAGCTTGTCCTAAGCCTATCTTCTGCCGCTATTGCAAGAAGGAAGGTCATCATGTTTCAGCTTGCCCTACTGTTCCTGGTGGTGCTAAGTCAGGCAAGCTTAGTGCCGCTAAGGCTTCTGAAGGTCCTTCTCCGCCCAAAGGTATATCTCCATCTATTTTGGAAGGTTCTATTTTATTTTATTATCATAGTATTCGAGTTCTTTTCGATACGAGTGCATCACATTCTTTCATATCGAAAAAGCTTGTTGATGATTTATCCTTGGATGTTTCTTGTTTGGTTACTTCTTTAAGGATTTCGAATCCTATTGGAGGATCCGCGACCCTTAATATGCTTTGTGATGATGTTGAGATTGTTTTATGTGGCTTTTCTTTTCGTGCGAATCTGCACGTTATTTCTTGTCTGGGATTTGATATGATTTTGGAAATGGACTGGCTAGTGAGATATGATGCCAGGATTATTTGGTCGGAGAGAATTTTGTATCTTCGACATCCGGATTCGCCTAATCAGCTATTACTTGTTCTTCGGAATGTGGATAATTCTGAAATGGCTTTATATTTTCTTGATTCGCGAGATGATGATGATATATCTCGTATTCCTATTGCTTGTGACTTTTCTGATGTTTTTGAGCCTGTTTTGGGTTTGCCACCCAAGCGGGCAATTGAGTTCCGCATTGATCTCATTCCAGGCGCGCAACCAGTTAGTCGTCCTCCCACGAGGCTGTCTACAAAGGAAAGTGAGGAACTCAAGAAGCAACTTTTAGAGCTTGAGTCCAAGCAGTTGATTCAGTCCAGTTTTTCTCCGTGGGGATCCGCGGTCGTCTTCGTGAAGAAGTCTGATGGAACTCTTAGGCTTTGCATTGACTATCACAAGCTTAATGAGTTAACCATCAGGAATAGGTATCCATTGCCTAGGATGGATGATATGTTCGATCTATTAAGTGGTGCTAAGGTCTTTTCTCAGCTAGACCTTGCCACAGGTTTTTATCAGTTATGAGTCGCGGAGGATAGCATACCTCTTACCGTTTTTCGCACTCGTTATGGTTCTTTTGAGTGGCTCGTTATGCCGTTCGGTTTAACAAACGCTCCTGCTTTCTTTGTCTATCTCATGAATCGAATATTCCGGAAATATCTCGATAAGTTCGTCCTTGTGTTCATTGATGATATCCTTATTTATTCTAAGTCTGAAGCTGAGCATGCTAATCACTTGAGAATTGTCTTGAGTACCCTCCGTCATCATCAGCTTAGAGCCAAATTCTCCAAATGCCACTTTTGGGAGAATAAGGTTAAGTTCTTAGGCCATGTTGTATCTTCCGATGGCATTTCTGTCGATCCCTCAAAGATCGAAGCCATACAGAATTGGAAGAGGCCTGAGAATGTGCATGAGATTCGTAGTTTCCTTGGATTGGCGGGTTATTACCGTCGGTTCATTAAGGATTTTTCCCGTGTTGTGCTTCCTCTTACCGGCCTTGCTCGGAAAGGCATTCGTTTTATTTGGTCCGACAAGTGTGAAGCTTCCTTTCAGACATTAAAGGAACTTCTCACTAATGCTCCTATTTTGGTGGTTCCCGAAGGGAATCATGATCTTGTTGTCTACACCGATGCATGTGGTAGTGGTCTCGGTGCTGTTCTTATGCAGAAGGATCAGGTAGTTGCTTATGCTTCGAGGCGACTGTGTCCGAATGAAGTTCGCTATGCCACTCATGATCTTGAGTTAGCCGCCATTGTCTTTGCCTTGAAGATTTGGCGACACTATTTATTGGGCGAGCGCTTCATTCTTTATACCGATCATAAATCCTTGAAGTATTTGTTCACTCATAATGAACTCAATATGAGACAACAGCGTTGGCTCGAGTTTCCAGTATACCCTTGGAAAGGGTAATCGTGTTGCTGATGCGCTTAGTCGCAAACATTCGGCTGTTGTTTCTATGATGCTTGCCGAATGAGATATTCTTAAGACTCTATCTTTTTGTGAAATTCGTGATCGAGGTTCATCTTCTGATTCTACTATTCTATTATTTAGTTTGGGAGCTCAACCCATTTTATTGGATCGTATTGCCGATGCTCAGCGGCGTGATCCTGATTTGTTGCATCCTGTTCAGCTTTGTGAGTCTGGATCCTGTGATGAGGTGTTGCGGGATTTCAGCATTGATTCTCATGGGTGTCTTCACAAGAAGAACCGTCTTTTTGTGCCTTCTGATTTTGCGCTTAGGCATGACATTCTTGATGATTGTCACCGTTCTAAGTATACCATTCATCCTGGTAGTAGTAAGATGTATGCCGATATGCATCGTCTTTATTATTGGGAAGGAATGAAACGCGATGTGGCGAGTTATGTGAGTAATTGCATAACTTGTCAGCGTATTATGGTCGAACATCAGCGTCCTTCGGGTCTTCTTCAGCCTCTAGAGATTCCATTGTGGAAATGAGATCAGATTTCTATGGATTTCATTGACGGCCTACCTCGTTCGAGATCGGGCCATTCTAGCATTTGGGTTATTGTTGATTGCCTCACTAAGTTTGCTCGTTTTGTTCCTATTAAGTCTAATAGGACTGCTTCGCATTTGGCTAAGCTGTATGTCAAGGAAATCGTGAGACTTCACGGTGTTCCTAGTTCTATTGTGAGTGACCATGATTCTTTATTCACGAGTCATTTTTGGAAGAGTCTTCAGCAAGCTTTGGGAACAAAGCTTAATTTTAGTACAGCTGTCATCCGCAGTCTGACGGACAGACTGAACGGGTGAATCGTATCTTGAAAGATCTCCTTCGTATTTGTATTTTTGATTTCGGTGGTAGTTGGGAGGATCACTACCTCTTGTAGAGTTCTCCTACAACAATAGTTTTCAGTCTAGTATCGGTATGGCTCCTTTCGAAGCTTTATACGGAAGGCCATGTCGATCACCTTCTTGTTGGTTGGAATCTGGAGAGAAGCTTATTCTTGGCCCAGATTTTGTTCGTGATTCTTTCGGAAAGATTGATCTTATTCGTTTGAGAATGAAAGAGGAACAGAGCCGCCAGAAATCCTACGCGGACAACCGTAGGAAGCCTCTCGAATTCTCGATTGGTGATCTTGTCTTTATTCGTGTTTCTCCTTTGAAGGGGGTTATGCGTTTCAGTACGACTGGGAAATTGGCTCCTCGCTTTATAGGACCATTTTCTATTACTGAACGTATTGGCCCTGTGGCTTATAGAGTTTCACTTCCAGCTCATTTATCTGGCATTCATGACGTGTTTCACGTCTCTCAACTTCGGAAGTGTCTTCGGGAGTCGGATTCTGTTATCGCTTCTCTTGATTTGCAAGAGCTTGAGGTCTCACCGGACTTATCTATTGTACAACAGCCTATTCGCGTACTTGACACGGAGGTGCGACACCTTCGGAACAAGGACGTGCCGCTCGTTAAAGTTCAATGGTCCGCTAACCCCAATGACTGTACTTGGGAAACCAGAGAGTTTATCGAGCGATCTTATCCGGGTTTTCTATCTTGTCTTGGCAATGGTGAGAATGTCTTTTCATCTCAAGCTTATTTCCTTTCCTTTTTGGGATGATGTATGTATGTGGTTGTTACAAATATCGTCTCTGGGAATTGCGGGGACGCAATTTTGTAAGGAGGGGAGATCTGTAACAACCTGCACACTATTAGTCAGATTTTTGGGTCCAAAATATTACTTTTTGCAAACGACCGAATTGGGGCTCGATACCACCTCCATTGAGTCCAAAATGGCGTTTGCGATCTTTTTGAGTATAAGTTTTGATATGTTTGGAGTAAGTTAAATTTTGCAACTTTTTCTAGTTGGGCTTTGGGTTTGGGTTCAGCCCACTAACTAACTAATTGACCTTAACTCAGTCCCTCTCCTCTCCATTCACTTATTTCATTTCATAAAACTTAAGCTAAAAACTGAAAATGGGGGAAGAGAATGGGAATTAGAAATTCCAAGCCCTAGTTTTCTTTGCAAACTTGAATTCTTACTCCAAAATCAAAGAGAAGCCATTGGTAAGCCTCCTCTTCATCTTCTCCAACTCTTTCTCCTTCAATTTCAGAAATTTTCCTAAACTTAACTTAGGAAATATGTGTTTTATTCTTAGATTGAAGCTTGTAGAGTTGAAGTGAAGAGTAGTTAGTCTCCTTCTTGTGTTTGAGCTTCTTCTTCTTTGTTTTGAGATAAAAGGTGAGTTTTGAACTCACATCTACTTCTCTTGATTATTGATGTAAGGTGAGATTTTTATCTTTCATGTATGCTTATATCTATCCTTGATTGTTGGGTATGAATTCCTAACAATTATTCATGTGCAATTGCTTTTGATTCGGATTGGTTGTGTGAACATTGAAAATTTTGGTGTTATGGAAGTATAAAACTCAAAAATCATAGCTTTGATGTTTTGATCATGTTTTTGGTGATGAACCGAAGTACTTATAGGGCCGGGTAGTCACTTGGCGTAAATCTCTAGCGTCCGTGCTCGTCCGATTGAATGTTGGTAGAGTTTGCACTTCATTGGTAATTAGTAGGAAATGCAGGAAATTGGGTTCAGTCGACTGGATCCTCTGTTCAATCGACTGAGCTGAAGCCCGAAATTTTCCGGACAGTGTTCAGTCGACTGAACAGGGATTTCAGTCGACTGACCTGCTCCTGTTTTCCTGTTTATGCTTATTTTGATTGGTTTTCCGAATTTTATCGATTCATGTTGGTTCTTAGTGGTTGTTATTGCCTATTTGACTTTGATAACTTATTCTTGATTTCATCCACGGGTTTTTATAAAATAATCTTTCTAATCATATTAAAAGCTCGTTTCTCCAATTTATAAATTCTATTTAAAACACACACAATTTCGCACTTCGAGCGAAGTGGAAGGGTGATTAAATGGTTGGGCAAAACACGAACCATGAATCTGTGCATTTATCCTTCCGATTAATCCCCGACCTATTCAATTGATCGTTTTGACCTTTGGGTTTTGGTTTACCGATGATATGAGGTAAACTTTGTACTGCTTTGAGTGTGAAAGTGACTGACGGATAGTAAACCGTTTAGTGCGAACGAGCGGTTATGGGACTCACGTTACCACTTTTCGGATCCTTTTCGAGAGTTGTGACACATTCTGCCAGTTAGTGGTGTCCAGTACTGGGCCTACGGACCTTCACCACTACGGTTTGTTGCATTCGGGTGTGTTGCCTTCGGTTTTGCACCTTCAGGTTTGTTGCCTTCGGGTATGTTGCCTTCGGGTATGTTGCCTTCGGGTTTGTTGCCCTATTGTATCGCTTTCGGAGTTAGGTCTTTATGAGCCGCTCGAGTGATATTTGGGTTTGGAGTCTTCGGGCTCATGGATCCTTGTTTATACAGTACTGAGCACGTGCAAATTTTATGATGTTTCATTGATATGTATATTCCCTAGGTATCGCTCTTTGGTGTTGGTCTTTTTGAGCCGCACGATTTATCGCTGTTACCTTGTGGAACTTGTGTTACCTTCATTGGTATTTGTTATTTTCCTTTATGGCTTGTTTTGGGATATTCCTATCCTTTGTTTCTATGAGTTGCCGATGATACGAGGCTTGTTAAGATATGATTCATCTTTTGTTAGATGATTGTGTTATCTCTTGTAGAGATATTTGTTATACTGTGTGACCTTGCAGGTTATTGTTGTTCAGTTTATCTAACTGATTTGTTTAGCTAGACTGACCCGTGTATTTATACTCGGGTCAGACCGAGTTGTTTCAGTTTATGTGCTTTTGGACTTAGCCTATTTTGCTTCCGCATAGACTATTCAGCTTGTTCCTTTTTTTTAAAAATTTTTATGTAGTCCTTTTTGTTATAACTCTGATATGTATTCCTTTGGATCCGTCTGTATATTGTGGTTTGCTATGCCACTTGTCATGTATTATTTTATATACTCTGTTATGTATCAGTGTTTGTGTATATGACGATCTACTGTTCTGTGATGTATATTACATTTGAGTTGTTATATTCTGTTCTGATAGATCCTCCAACCACCTATGTTTTGTTTTAAGTATTCATTGGGTATGTCGACCTGCTTGGTACGTCTATTGTCGATGTATTCAATAGATAGTTAGAGCAAGGCTATAGTTGGTCGCTCCTAACCAGCCTTATTCTCCATGTTAGTTGACGACATTACCCTGTAGTGTCCTTGGCTAGCGTGGGTATAGAGGTGGGGCGTCACATCCGTGCTCCGGGGATCTGCATTTGTACGTTGGCGGTCAATCACGCCTTTTCAAGTTTTAAGTATGTGTCCACACTCTGGGGACTTAAGTTAGTTTATGAGTGGTCATTCACACCCATGTTATGTATATACTCTGACCACACTCTGGGGATTAAGAGTTAATTGCGGTCGGTAATTTGGTTCGTACTCTGGGTATCCGAAGATAGTCGACATTTGTACTCCAGTTCGCACTCCAAGAACTTGAAATTGGTTGATATCTACAACTCACACTCTGAGAATTGGGAGTCGATGTTTATACTCTGACTCACACTCTGGGAATTCAGAGTTGGTGTTTATGTTCCAGTTCACAATTTGGGAACTTAGAGTTGCTATTTATACTCCAATTCGCACTCTGGGAATTTGGAATTGGCCGACAGATGGTCAGTCGCATTTTTTAGGCTTTTGAGATTTCGTTCGCATTCCAGGAACGATGGATTTGTCAGGATCATGGATGGTCGATTCACATCCACCGCGAGTTAACAAGTGAGGTCGTTAGATGGACGGGTCTATCCTCCTCGAACTTGGTTAGGATACGGTCGAAGTCGTTAGGTGGATGGATCCACCCTCTTCGAATCTGCATTCATAAGTTTATACTCCAGCTCGCACTCCGGGAGATTGGAGTCAGTTAAAGGATTGTCGTGTGTCAATCCTTCTTTGGCTTTAGTGTGATGGCTTGTTCCCGAGCTTGGATTTCACTTAGTGAGTGGCCTATCGTATCACAGTCACTCCCTATTTGAATAAGTTCCACCGTATAATGAAACTTAGCTCTTCGTGTATCATGATGGTTGTACGTCACATTCAGTAAATCACGGCTCTGGCTCGAAGAGATGGCATTTTATTGTTGAAATAAGATAATACGGCAAAGTCAGTTGCCTTATTACAAATTCAAATTTTGAAATGCAGATGAAAAATTGACTAAAATAAATAAAGCCTGTCATGTGTAGTAGCGATGGAGACTCTCGCTGTTCCAGGCTCTAGGCAAAGTAAGACCGTCAATAGTTGATAACTTAAACATGCCATCTACGAGCTTTCGTTCAATCACATATGGCCCTTCCCACATTGGTTTCATGTGCGAAGGAACCGGGTAGATTCTTTTGAGGAAGAGACCGTCGAGTTCAAAGGTTCGGGGTCGAACCTTGGCTTCGTACAATCGGGCGACTCGACTTCGGTATGCGGCTGCCCTTAAATCAGCATCTTCGTGCTTCTCATCCAACAAATCCAAGGATTCAGCGAGTAGTATGGCATTTTTCTTTGGATCGTAATAAGTCACATGATGAGAAGGTACTTCCACCTCGACTGGTATAACGGCTTCTGAACCGTAGGAAAGAGAGAATGGAGTGTGCTTAGTCGTAGACTTGTGGGTTGTTCGGTAAGCCCATAAAGCCATAGGAAGTTCATCAACCCACTTGCCCTCGACCTTTTCTAGTCGTTTCTTTAGAATAGACTTGATAACCTTATTAACAGCTTCAACCTAGCCATTCGCTTAGGGGTGTGCAACTATAGAGAATTTCTTTTGAATGTGGAATCGTTGGCAGAAATCCTTGAATTCAACGCTGTCGAACTGGGTTCCATTATCAGTGATGATGGTATGTAGGAGACCAAATCGGCAGATAATGATGCGGACTACAAAGTTGATCACCTTCTTCGTCATGATCATAGCAAGGGGTTCAGCTTTGGCCTACTTGGTAAAGTAATCAACTACGAACGATGGCGTACTTCGCACCACCTTTGGCTGGAGGTAGAGAGCCAATGATATCTATTCCCCATACTGCAAACGGCCATGAACTGACCATTTGGGTTATCTCAATAGGTGGGACTCTAGGAATTAGATTATGCTTTTGACATTTGTCACATTTCGTAGCGTAATCTACTGCATCGCAGTTTACAGTCAGCCAATAATATCCGTATCGGAGTACTTTCTTAGCGAGAGCTTTCCCCTCGGTGTGATCACCACATTCTCCTTCGTGTACATCATGTAACACTCGCTTAATTTCATCGTGGGCGATAAATCGGAGTAGAGGAATAGAGTACCCTCTTCTATCATGATTCCATTCTGAATAGTGAACTGCGAAGTTTTTTGAAGAATCTATCTCTTCTCACTCCTACGCTCATGTAGTGTTCCATGCTCGAGGTAATTTCGAAACGGAGTCGTCCATGACTCCTTATGGGGAGTGATTTCAAACATCCAGTCTGTCTCCATCTGATCAATGCTTGGGGAAGATAACGTTTCCACAGGAACGAGTCCCATTTGTTGTGCTTCGCCCGTACTTGCTAACTTTGCAAATGAATCGACCTTCAAATTGCGCTCACGGGGTATGTGGAAGATGACATAATAATCAAACTGATTAAGCATCTCCGGGACTCGAGCTAGATAAGCAGCCAGTCTTCGATCTTTTGCTTGATATTCACTCCGAACTTGACATACAACTAATTATGAATCACAATAAATTTCCACAGCGATGATTCTCAAATCCCGGGCGAGTTTCAATCCGGTGAGCAAGGCTTCATATTCAGCTTCATTATTGGTCGCATGAAAATCAAACTTTAGGGCATAACATATGGATCGGCCTTTGGGGGTTTCAAGTACAATTCCAGCACCCGAGCACTGGTCGTTTGATGCACCATCAATATGCAGCTTCCAGATATACTCAGGAGACGTGCAAGTCCTCTAGGATGGTGAATTTGACCATGAAATCCGCTAGTACTTGTCCTTGAATAGCTCGCCTTGGAGTGTAAGTAATATCAAACTGGCTCAGTTCAATATTCCATTTGAGTAACCTACCAAACGTCTCATGCCATGTAGGGACCTGTCGTAACGGCTGATCGGTGTAAACTGTGATAGGATGAGCCTGGAAATAGGGACGGAGCTTCCTTGAGGCAATAACGAGACAATAAGCCAACTTCTCTAGCTTTGGATAATTTCTCTTAGCTCTGGTTAGTTGTTTACTAATATAGTAGACCGGTTTTTGTACTCGGTCTTCCTCCCGAACTAAGGCAGCACTTATTGAGTTTTCTAATACCGCCAAGTAAAGGTACAATTGCTCGTGATCGATAAGCTTTGACAAAATAGACGGTGTGTAGAGGTGCTGAATTAGTGCTCGGAATGCGTTTTCACATTCCGTGGTCTATTCAAAATTTCGTTTCCCTTTTCGAATCAAATCAAAGAAAGGAATGCATTCGTCAGTGGACTTTGAAATGAACCTACTCACTGCTACTACTTTCCCGTTGAGGCTCTGGACTTACTTTATGGTTCTTGGAGTCTCAAGATTTCTGATTTCCCAGATCTTTTCGGAATTATCTTCGATTCCTCGAGCGTTGACAATAAACCTAAGAAATTTTCTAGATGTGACCCCAAAGTGACATTTCAATGGGTTGAGCTTCATCTTGTATTCTCGAAGGATATTAAACAACGATTCCAAGTCTTTAATATGATCAGTGGAAAATCGTGACTTCACCAGCATGTCATCTACATATACTTCCATGGTCTTTCCGATCTGGTTAGCGAACATTCGATTGACTAGTTGTTGGTATGTTACCCCAGCGTTCTTGAGTCCGAATGGCATGACTTTGTAGCAGTAGAGTCCCAAATCGGTTATGAAGCTGGTATGTTCTTGGTCAGGTAAGTGCATGGGTATTTGGTTGTGACCGGAGTATGCATCCATAAAGGATAATAATTCATGCCCAGTCGTTGAATCTACGAGCTGATCAATTCGGGGAAGTGAAAAACTTGTCTTTGGGGCAAGCTTTTTTCAAGTCTGAGTAGTCAACACACGTTCTCCATTTCCCATTTGGCTTTCGGACAAGCACGGGATTGGATACCCACTCCGGGTACTAGGCATCTCGAATAAACCCATTCGATTTTAACACCACTTCTTTGGTGGCGGCAGATCTCCCTGGATCCATACCACACCTTTTCTGTTTAACGGGGATATATCGTGGGTCAATATTCGAAGTGTGGCTCGCGATGTCCGGCGAGATCCACACATGTCAGAATGTGTCCAGGTGAATGCATCGAGGTTCGCTCGGAGAAATTCAACCAATTCCTTCTGTGTCTGTTGGATTAACTGGGATCCAATCTTTATCACCTTTGAATCATCATCATCGTCGATCAGGACATCGATTGTTAGTTCAGCCGGGAAAGCTTAACTGTCTTTAGTTTCATCTTCACTTTCAGTATTTCTCGGGTCAAGATCCCTTTGGAATTGGTTGGGGTGCCTGGGCCTGAGCCCAGACACCAATTGTCAATTATCAACAAAAAGGACGTAGAGAGATTCCTCCATGCCCTTTCCTTTCTCCTTTCGCTACATCTCGCATAGCTCAGCAACATAACAGGCTCTCCCAGTAGCCTAATCTCCTTGAACGACTCCAACTCCATGATTAGTGGGAAACTTTATAGTCAAACACCATGGGGCAATGGCTGCCTTGAATTCAGAAAGGGCCGGTCGACCGAAGAAAGCATCGTAATGTGAGTTTATGTCCAACATAACAAACTGTAATATCTGGACTCTCCGGCGCTCTCCAACTCCCAACTCCACTGGCAGATCCACCACTCCAATGGGTATAGTTTTGCTTCCATTGAAGCCATGAATGAGAGATTGACAGGGCTTCAAGTCTTTAGCTTCCATTTTTATTTGATCATAGGCTCGCTTAAACAAAATATTCACAGACCTTTCACTGTCAACCAAGATCCTCTTCACCCAAGCAGGACCTACCTGAGCTGATATAACCAGTGGATCAATAGTGGGGGATTCTATCTTATCAACGTCTCTATTTCGGAACACGATGTCGTCAGTCATCGTCTTCTATTGTTTGGTCGGAGCCCCTTCATCAAAACTACCACATCACTTGAAGTCTGCATGCCTAATAGAGTTGGCATACGACTCCATTTCCATCCAGCTTCGGTCTGCTGGATGAGGACAGCCACTTACAGTATTTATTACCAATCTTCCGCCAGCACGAGCGGGTTCCTCCTATCTTGCCTGGTTTGGAACACGATGTCGATTTGATGGGTCCGCATCTCCTGACTGCGGCGCCTGCACGAACTGATCTAGCTTTCTTTCACGTATCATCTTTTCAATGGGATCATGTTAATGATGACACTCATTTGTATTATGGTCGTAACTTTCATGAAATTTGCAAAACTTCCCTGTTTGGATCTATTTCTCCGATGATGGTTTCGGAGCAGGCTTCTTGTATTGAACAGTATTGTAGGTCTGCAAATACACATTCTCCAACAACATATTCAATGGACTATAATTACCAAACATAGGAGCTCTACGTCATGAACCATGGTTTTGATCTCATTTTTTATTTTGATTTCCATTATCCCTCTGCTTATTTTGCTTGTTTTTAATGTTTAACCGCACCTTTCTGGAACTCTCCCCGGTTTCTTTAACAGCAATATTACTCTGAATTCCTTCACCACTTTGCTCCGCGTCATCCTTCTTCCTAGACTATTTTGCATCCTCCCTTCTCAAGAACTGGGATGCTTTGGAATAGAAACGGTCCAATGACGCAGGAGGCTTCCTAGCCAACCAATTTTCGAACTCGGAATCTGGATCAATCCCCTTAGTCAATGCCACCAATATAGAGTTGTCATTGGGATTGCTTATCTCTGCACACACAACATGAAACTCTCTAAGTAGCGTCTGAGTGTCTCTCCAGGAGCTTGAGTGACACTAGACAGAGTATTAACATCTTTTGGCCTTTGCGACATGCATCCGAAACTGCACAACAAACTTGGTTGCCAGTTGGCCAAAATAAGAAATAGATTGGGGTGGCAAACAAGTGGACCACATAGTCGCTATGCCCCCTAGAGAAATCTAAAAGCTTCAACATTTAACTGCTCAGTCCGTGCAACACTCATCGACCACTTATATTTCATGATGTGTTGGTTGGGATCAGAACTTCCTTCATAGACTGGTAAAGTCGACATCCTGAATCGTCGTGGTAGTTCAGCATAGAGTATTTCATCAGTAAAGGGTGGCTCTAGAAGATTCTCCAGTCGTCATTTGTGAGGCATTGACTCTCTCGAATCATCTGACAAATCATCGTCGGTATATCCAATATCTGGATATTCTATGCACGTTGAGCCAAGGTGTGGCCGGGTTCCACAATGCGAGGCTGGACCGGACGCGGTCGAAGGTCCATGTCTCGCCTCGTTGGTTCCACGTCTTCGGGGACGTAGGGTTCGGGAGTACATCCATGCTGACGATGGTTCAGATCTGGTTGATTTCGGGCATCAACTCCTGGTTCAATAGCAGCGGTGGTAGCACGATTTTCTATGGTGTAATGAGGAACAGTACCTCCCCGTGAGGAGGATCCAGTCTGGTAGTTGGTTGATGGGACAACGTTGGGTTGCCCAATGTTCAGCGTGGGTAGATGTCTGGTAGCTTGAGGGTAGCTTACGTCCAGCCGTGGGCGTGTAGATCTATGATGGTAGTTGGGTGAGGCTGAACTCTCTGTGGACAAGTAGGAGGCATGATCCCTCCTATATCTCCTACGCCTTTGGCGGTTTAGCTGATTAGTCAATTCTGCATTGGCGCGTAGTTGTTCGGTAAGTTGTTATAGACTCTGTGTCAAGTCTTGAAGTAGCATCTAAAAATCTTGTCCGGTGACAAGGCCCGATGGATCTGACGGTCCAACAGCAGTCTGGTTGGATGGATGCAGTTGTATGGGGTTCTGTTTGTCCCATCCTTCTTGATTTGTAGCTGTAGAGGCGATCCATATGCTAACCATGGTGGATGATGAAGTCCTTTCCTAGATTTGACGCAAATCTAAATAGGTTGGATGGATTATGAATTTGAGATCTGGATCTTCTTCTTAGATTTGTGCAATCTGGTATTGACAGTAGATCCAAAGAGAAGGAGAAAAACTGTGTTCTCTCGGTGAAGTGTTTGTACCAAAATTGGGCACAACACTCTTCAGAAGTATTTGAAGAGATAAAAGTGAAGAATAAAAATGTAAAAAGAGGTTATCTAGCAAACACTTCAAAAGCAAGTGAGAAAAACATGTAGAAACACAGGATTATAGAGTGGTTCGACGCATGGCCTACGTTCACTATGAAGTTAATGATTTTATTGATATTCACTTATTGGTTACAACTGATCACAGCGGATTACAGTGATGAATTTCAAGTACAATAGCAGCTCTAAAGTGTAGTAATGGTTTTGGCAAAGTCTGGACATCAAAGAGCCAAAAGATCCCCTTTCTGTAGGCTCCGGGGTGCTATTTATAGGCGTAGACTGAAAATATCTTGCTCAGATCTTGGGAGACTTCTTCTGGCGCGCGTGTGGGCCCACACGATCGATCCCACGCGATTTTGACTCGATATGTGATCGATACGAACGAATTTCGCATTGATCAAGATTTGATCCAATCGAGTCGAAATTTGGAACGAACATTGCTTAGGTTGTACGTAAGCTCCTACGAAAATTTCATAGCATTTGGACTTGTGGATTGCGAGTTATGATTGATGCAAGTTTAAGCTTCTCGTACACTATTTTGTTCGTATCGATCCCTTCGTATCGTTCTGTTCGTATTGATCCGAGCATGTGTCTGCATGTTGACGTGGCGCTAAATTCTTGGAGCGATCCACTTTTGATGCCGATTTGACTGAGTCATTCTACGGTTTTCGCCTTGTTCGTATCGGTCCTAACCGTTCTGTTTGCATCGATACTTGTTCGACTCGGTTCACCATGGCTTTGTTTGTATCGATCGAGGTGGGTCTGTTCGACTCAATTCACCATGGCTTTGTTCGACTCGATCGAAGTAGTTCCGTTTATAATGGTTTGGCTTGGTCTTTTTAGTATCGGTTGAAATCGTCCTGTTCGTATCGATGGACTTGGTCTTGTTCGTATCGATCGGAATTAACTCTAGTTGATCGATACGAAGTTGAACCAACATGATGGATATGAACAAATGATAGCGCGAGGGATACGAACAACAGGTAACATGATGGATATGAACAAGTGGTAACATGATGGATACGAATATATGGATGGCACGATGGATACGAACTACCGATGATGCGATGGATACGAATAACGTGTTCCCTTGATTTGCATCGATCATATCTCGTACATACATAATCCGATCGACTTGAGATTTGGAGCGCTAGCTTCCATAGCTTTGCTTGCCATGTCATATTAATTGTAGCTTGATCCGGACTCGGACAAAATTTATCGACATCCATAGCGAACCTGTGCATACTCGATATTCGGGATGAGCGGTCTTTGGTTTTCAGTCAATTCCTTGATATCTCGGCCTTGACAAAAGGCAGGATAACACTTCCATATTTTCTAGTGCATCACAAATACCACTATTATAGTTTATTTTATAATTAATATTAATAATATTCATTTTGAAATATAATTATTTTATTTTTCAATCAATATGAACAATAATTACTATTTGATAAATAATGTTTGGTATATTTAAAAAAACAACTTTCGTAACTTGATGTGACCAATAAGTGTTATACGGCACACTCCTACTGTTTTTTCCATTACTATAATTGCATATGAAATATGATGTTCCATTCAATAATTTAATATAGGTTATTTATTTCAATTACTATAACTGGTTTATATGTGAGAATTTTCAAATCAAATAACTTAAATTCAAAGAAACAAATCTCATAGAAAACAATTTTCTTGTGAAATACGTTTGGAATATATATATATCATATTTCATATTCCTTATCAAGTATCTATTATTATTTTACAATTCTCGTTTTCAATATTTCTTTAAGAAGCATAAATGACCATTAATTCTCGTCATTCCAACTGTGCCTTAAGTTACATTCACTTTTATACATCCATTTTCCTTTCTAAACCATTCAAAGAAAACCTTATTACAATATCATAATGAACTCTTTACAAAAATATATTCGTTTGATATTTAAGGTGCATTTTATGTAAAATGATCAAACCGACATTCAACAATTGAATTCTTAGATCTATCATGCAGCCGGTCTAATGTTACATTTAACATGACGAGATTATGATTGTAATTAATCATATTTAATACATGACCAACAAGGTTTACTTGCTTATTTCGAGTGAACTAAATTCATCGAGCTTTTGTACATTATGAGTTGCAACCATTCACCATATGACATTTCTACGTGACTAGAAATATATAAAGCATTCATATCCTTAATTTTCTTTAGAGTTCAAAACTCGTTGAAGACAATATACGGTTTTGGACAAGTAAACACGTAAATGACCAAGTTATGAGCGTACTTAGTAGTTGTATGATTATGCACTTGCATTAGTCTTGAATTGACAATATGCAAAATTTATTATTAAGTGTATTTTATATTTCTATTTGTCAATATTAATTCAATTCATTTGAATATTTTAGTTAATAGACATTTTATTAGTTATATTTAATGCACAAATTTGTCGATGTAGATTAATTTAATTTATGCATAACATATGTTCTTGCAATATTAGAAAGGTTAAATGTTGTCATTTCATTTTTCTAATAAGGTTCCCACTAGACTTTTATGCTTCTTAAAACTCTAAATGAAACATAGAAATCTTTCGATTTCTTTAGTAGGTTTCAGCACTCGTTTGCCTTGGGATTCTGACCATGAGTTTGCTTAATAAATCATAGACCCGCAAGCAATGGATAACATTTAATCGTTTGCATACAACTCCCAACCCATGGTCTTAATCCTATTTCGACATTGAGTTTTCTCAACAAATCAATTGAAATTATTCACTTATACACACTATTTTGCGATGGCCTAAGTATAATATATGTACCTTGAGTTTGCTCAACAAATATATATAGTTATCTTGCCTCATCTAGTCTATATATTAAGAATACTATACATAATATCCCTAGCTTGCGTTTGCTCAATAACGAGAGAGTTTGCATGTAATTTAAAAATATATAAATGGTAGAGGACAACACATATATTAAGGATTTATAACCTTTAATATATATAATTAAGTGATATCAAAATATGAAATAATGTACCTCCTATAAAATACCCTCGTGATTCAAATGTAGGACACATTTGAAATCATGGTGCACGTAATAATTTTTTTTCCCTTAAGTCTAATTGGATTTCTTACCATTCCACCTTTTGTTATACATTCATATTATATAAGTTCAATTGTTGTTTAATGTTTTATAATTTATTTAACTTGTATAACAATCTTATGTGTAATCTTATACTAATTTTATTAAATAAATCTTATTTAATTAATTTAATTAATTTAATTAATTTATGAACATTTTAATCAATTTCATATTATTTATTTTAAATATTTTAAATTGAATATATGCACTATAACATTTATAGTTATACATATATATCTTATATATGTATCGTATTATCTATTAAATAATAATTAATTTATTTACTTAATTAAAACAATTTTAATTAATCATAATTGGTTTCGAAAATTATATATATACATATAATACCTTAACATTTGAAGATAATGTCACATACATCGATATATATGCTTTCAATTTAAGTAGTTAACTTTTAATTTATTATTCATTTTATTAATCTATTTAATTATTAACAATTTAAAAAATAATTGAAAATTATTTTATAAAATTTGTAAATTCATTACTTATTTTATATTTTACCTTTCAAATATAAATATTATTTTATTTATTTTAAATTTTAAAATTTTGAATTTTATTTTAATTTCAAAATAGATTTTGAAAATTAGCTTAAATTAGGGATAATCTTTTGGCTTACCTTATCCTTTCGGGCTGGGCTAGCAGTCAAGTAGGGTAGAGTACTTGATTACCCAGATTCAACCTTTGACACAACTTTTTTAGACACCCTTCTATAAGTGTAGGCTTTGATAAGTTAGTCCTAATACTGCTAATTTAGACCGCACAGTCTATTTGACTCTGATACAATATTGAAAGTGAGCTAGTATAAGTATTTCAAAATGTTTATTTCATTTTGGACCTTCTGAGCCTATGAAGTCTAAATTTGTTCATATTTGATCTAAATTAATTTAAACTATTATTTTATTTAAGTTGTAAATGAAGTTTATTTAAGTTATATTTTTATTATATAATATAACATGTGTATCGTATATACATGTGTGTACGTGCATATGCAACATATATAGTATACATGGTTTAACATGCTCATATATAAATACCGGGATTTATGCTAGAACAATCATATCATCTCCTCGATATACATATATATGTCATCTAATATATATATATATATATCATTTTCAATATATTTATATATAGCTTAACACTGAAATTATACTTCTAAAAATATAAAATTTGTATAAATATATATTACTTTGCATAAAAATAATATTTATAAATTCAAACATAAATGATTTCAAACTTAACTATAAATTCAAAATTCAAAAGTTAATTTTTAGATCTAGATCTATAGTTTAAAATATCTTATAATTTGAAATTCAAAACTATTGTACAAGAATAACATTTAATATATATTTGTGTGCGTGTGTATGTGGGTGTATGTGTTTTATATACATACGAAATTAAAATACAAGTATATATTTTATTGAATGAAAATACAATTATATATATACATATTGGCGTACATATATTAAAATTATATTTAAAAATAAATATAAAATGATATAGATTTGAATAAATTCATACTATATATATTCACGGTTAAACAAAATCAATCTTTTATCTTATGGTTTTTAATCCATTTGATATAATTTTTTATAATACAAACAATTTAAGTATGGAAATTATTGTAGATGCATACGTAATTTTTTTTGAAAACTTAGGTTTGCAATGTTTAAAATTTATACTTATTTAAATTATTATATATACATACATACATACATATATATATATTATAAAGTATATATTTACATATATATATATATCTATTAAGTAATTTGTCATATTTTGAAATATTTGTATATACGATTTTCATTAATAAATATATGATTTTTTTTAAAATTTCGAATGATACTATGTTTATATACTAAAAAAATTTTATACGTAATTTATATATTTATTTATACATTATAGGACATTTTATTTAAAAATCCTCTTAAAATTATTATTTAATCTGATTTTTTAATATTTTTTCTCTTATATCCATGGCTATAAAAGCGCGTGTGCGCATATACCCACACATACACACACATCTGTGTGTACTCGTCCAATGCCGACAACACAAGCATATATGGATTCATGATAATACACACACAAATGGCATAGCGAAGATATAATAAATAAACATATGTATGTACTAACGTAAATAAAGTTATTACCTTGACTTTGGCCAAGTTGTAACACACCAAAACATAGAATCTGTCGAGTCCTTGAATCTACCCAAAATTTCTAGAGAGATTACCAAACTGAAAGCACCACTCACCTATCTACTATTTTAATTTAATTTGTGTTTTAAAATGTTTAGAAATATGGAGAAGGGCAAGGGGATAGCCGTTCAGAAATGGGGATGATGGAGGCAAAAACAAGAGCGTTAAAGTAAAGAGTTAAAAGTGTTTAAATAGAAGAAAAGGCAGAAGTTAAAAGTGGATTTGGATCCACAAATATCTCCACCAATTCAGAATCTACTCAAACCAAATCACCCCTTCCTTCCCATCTATCATAACCAGCTGCAGCTGCCCCTTTATGGGCCTCTAAAATACTTAAGGCTCGATCAAATAAAAATAGGTTTAAATATAATTTAAATGCACATCGATATCATATATTGATATGCGTATGTATAACTTTTATATATGCACTATTTTAACACCGATAAACACAAAACAACTAAAATTTAATAATTAATATTTCATTAATATTTACTAATTTAATTAATTTATAATAATTATAATTACTTAAATCAGGTGATATCCCGAGTATTTAACATTTCGATTATATGACTCTCGGGTGTAAATTCGGTCAGCAATTAATATCCAACAATTCAAATATTAACATTCACGTGCCACCTTATCTAATGGTATAACATTATGGCCAAATTTATCGCTTATATAGCTTCGATAAAATCCAATTTTATTATCTTAAGCATTATCTGGTGGTGATAATTATTTACACCAATTCTCTTCATCAAAACTATATCACATTAGGACTTATGAAATTTAGTGATGGTCAAAATTCTATCATCCATATTCAACTTTATAATCCAAACACAAAGTCCTTGGCTTAATATTAACTATTGTGATTATTCGAACCGCTCTAGCCTGGAACTTTGACTTTTATTTGACTTTAGTTGACCATGATACTAACCCTATATAAATAAGGACGAATTCTCTATTAAACAGTGTTTCTCTTCCAATGCTTCCACTCGACTCAACTATAGTCTTTCGTTGCGCCATTATTTAACAATAATTAAAGTGAAGCTTTCATATTGAAGCTTGATAGTATTCTCAAGTGGATAGAATTGCGTAATACTGTCACATCAATATTTTCTGTTTGATCTCAGCTATATTAACCAATAGAAAACTGACGAATAAGTCATTCTATAGTTATCCAATAATTATCAGTACATAACCCCTTGGTGCCCTAACATCCATGAGTAATATAATGCCTAACATTTGAAGAGCATTTCGTATTTTAGTCTTAATGGATGTATCGATATCTCGTCTAAATGTATCTTGACTATGAATATTTAAAACGATGTGTTTATTATGTTATGATAAATTGCTCTTTATTATAACACATTGTAATTACTATCACAAGACGCATCATTTGTGGATTTTCTATCAAATATACTTTTGTTCAAATAAATAATTAATAGAAAACATTATATCAAGTATATAATAAAAGAAATACACTTTTTATTTTGAATGAGTTTTTATTAAAAAGGTAATAATTTACTATAAATTGAAAAGTTACCACTAGGGCATACCCCTAACTATATTAGAATCAACCGTCAGTCCCAACCTCTAAGTGGAGGAGTTTAGGGTGCTAGGTATTTCCTTTGTTCTTTTGAAATTATTTCCATTTTCTATTCCCTCTTTTCTAATCATGTGCGTTTTCTTTGACGTAGTGTCTTAAGTAGAGTCCGGGAAAAGTTCCAGTGCATCGGTTAGGTGGACTGCATTTGCACGCTAGAAGATAACTAATGGAATGTGATACTAATCTTGATCGACTAAAATTTATGACGGGTCTTGTTGTTAGGGCATGTCTAAACGATGTTAAGGGAGAAAGTGAGAGCTTCAAAGCCTAGAAAGGGGAGGGAGGCGACGGTTATAACAACCCTGGTGGAAGCGAAGAGCGGCATAAGTTTGACTGACAAGGGAGTGGAGGTGGCGAAAATCGACAAGGGTCTGGATGTAAAAACCAACTTAGCGGTAGATGGCCAAGGTAATATAGGTGAGTGGAAAACACACGACGACCTATGTTTGTACGAATATGAAAGGAAATAAATAAAAGGGACTGCCACCCATTAGGATGGGCCGTGGACGGGTGTCCGAGCAACTGAATGTAATATTTCAGGGTCATCCAACTGCACAAGCACACTAGAGGCCTTAGAGGTGGAGAGGATGGGAGCATGACTAGGGCCATGGATACTCCAAAGGGCATGTGCTACTCCTATGAAGTCGCTCTCCCCTTGGGTTTGTTGAACAACCTGACAAAAACTTAGATGTGCCCCCTAGCATGCGTTCATTTGAAGGGGAACACAGTAGTGACAGTGCCATTGAATCTTTTTACCTACTTTATTAGAAGGCGGTGGTTGATCCACCAAAGGATAGATGGATTTTCCTTGTTAGCTTTGTCTATAGTAACCTATTTTATTTGCTCGCTATCACACTTCCCTTTTCATTATTCACTTAATTGTTCTAACAGTTATTGAATGAGTGGAGCTGCTTAGGGTTGAGCCCCATTATGGTGGTGCCGCTTCAACTGAGAGAAGTAAGTGTTAGATGGTGTATCCCCATTAAGGTGGCCAGTCCAACTGAGTGGAGTGGAAAGCAGTACAAATGCAATAATCAGGATTACATGTGGATAATTGCATTCCTCTTTATACTAATGCCCTGTTCCACTCTTATTAGAATGGACGACATCACGGATGAAGGAATCATGACTACTGCATGGGTCATCGTGCCAATGGTCGTAAATGCCTTTGGTGTGGATGAGGGCATTGTTTGGTTCATGCATTCTTATGGAGTAATACACTATAAACGTATGATTTAGGGCTGCAATAAGGATGGTCTTACTATCTATGCACCAAAGTCCTAACATAGATGGCAGCATTGTTTTGCTCGTGCATCTTCATAGAGTAGTACACCATGGATTCAAAAATTGAGAACACAATATATATGGTCTTGCCATATATGCCTCATTCTCTCTAGCACAGATGAGAGCATTGGTTGGCTTGCACATCCTCTTGTAGTAGTCTTGTACCTTTTCGACATTAGTGGGAGCTTCTTATAGCGCTTGCGCTCTCTTAGAGGTCTTTACTTTGGCTTGCCCTTAACACATGCGGAGGTGCCATGAGCTCATACTATCATGGGGTGGATGATCAATTTTTGGCCACAGGCGCTGGGCTCACATGAGGCATGTTAACAACTATATGATTGAAGTACCCTATTTTTGCACACAAGATGTTACAGTATTTGATCATCTCATAGTATGGAGTAAATGCTTTTACATGCCTTAGAATTTCAGTTTAAAAGAAGTAATTAATTATGTGTGAAAGGTTTGGAGGTGCTTTGGGTTCCACATTCGGTGAATGCTGGTACCTTCAAGATTGGTGGGATGATATTCCCCATTGGTTAGGGCGGTCCCGATGACATATGCCCTTCCCAATGTGGTTCAAGAATCTCATCAGCTAGGTTCTTTGTGTTGGCAAAAACTCACTACAAGACATGGTCATTCACAGTAAGTTTTGCTACTTAATCCTAGCTTTATAATGCTTTGCAACCATTCTTTTGTAGGCCTCCCATCGAAATTCTTCTTCCTCTCTCCTTTTGTTTAGAGAGTCGAGGCTTAGTCGCAACAATTCTTCATTCTACTCGACGTTTAGGTAAGACGCCTTAGCGAGGGAACATTCACCTCTATGAGCAACATTGCTTGATACCCATAAGGGTTGGAGAAGCGAAAATGTCCAACTGAGGTTTGGCTTGAGGTATTATATGACCAAAGTATGAGTAGTAGATCTTTGATCCGGTTCCTCTTAGCCTTGATGAGGGAATCTTCCACATGTCTATTTGCTTAAGGGTTGGCAATAGAGGAGAAGCATTTTTTAATTCTATTTCTTTCAAAAAATTTGAGGAACTGTTCACTTTCAATTGGGTATTATTATCCATTATGATCTTCTTTGGTAGGCTAAAGCAACCGATGATGCTCTTGACGATGAAGTTAAGGGTTTTGGATGTGGTGAACCTAGCGAGGGGTTTCGTTGTTACCATTTGAAGAAGAAGTTGATGGTGACTACTGCATGGTTATTTCTTCTCTTTTGTGTTCCAGAACTTCCCAATCAGGTCAATCCCTTATGTGCCGAACTACCATAGGGAGGTCGTTGGGGTTAGCTAGTTAGAGGAAGATCTTGAAATTTTAATGAATCATTGGTGGCGATCAAACTCTTCGGCATAATCCATGGTGCCTTTAATCATTGTTTGCCAACAATATCTCTGCCGAATAGCCTTCTTGGTGAGGCATTGTCCTCTAGCATGATCTCCACAAAAGCCCTCATGCAGCTCTTCAAGGGTTTGATCGGCTTCTGCTTTTGTGATGTAGCATTAAAGTGGGGGTGGAATAGCCCCTTCAATAGAGCTTTCAATCCGTAATCATGAGTTAAGCAAGAGCAGCTAGTTTAGGAGGAAGAGGACACCAGGGGTGTTACTCACTTGACTGAACTACCTAACCTTAGCTCGCTTACTTTCTGATCAAGGAAACAACCGCAAGACCTATTCCAGTTTACCTTCGCTGGTTCCAAGTTTCATTCATCTATTGCTTATTACCCACTCAAGTGGAATTATTAGTTAGTTCTTCCGAACTACCATGTAGCTTGGTGTTGGATGAAGGATTGTTTAGAATCCTACTATTCACTAGGCAGTTTCCCACTTGCCTAATACTTTAAGAGCGAGGTAGGGTTGGCAATTAGAATCGAGACTTGTATACCTAAGCCAAACCAACCAAAGAATAAGAAAACTTAACCGAACCTTCAGTTTTGGATTAGATTTAGGTGATGAAAAATACCACTTAGACCCGATCAATCTCAACTCGAACTAATCCAACCCGAAAGGTCCGACAAAACATAAAAATATGTGTATTTTAAGTGTAAATACCTAATCGAACTCAAACCAAACTGATCTAGTCCGAATAGATCCCTAGGTCGATTTGGTCTAGGTTTCAAAATGCATAGTTTGGATCCAAAAAAACTTAAGCTGCCTAGAACCAAGACCCATCAGGTTGGGTAAAGGTTCAACCCGATGAGTCTAATTTCTAGCCCCATATTAGGGTCACCCAATTCTCTTACCCTTCGTCATTAATATCCATAGCCAATTCCCTCTGTTTGAGCTTGTGACATGTTAGATTTCGAGTGGAACTTATGTTTTACCTCCCTCGGGTTGCTTGCTGCCTTGGCGAATGGTCAGCCTTGGCATCCTTATCTTTGGATATTTGTTTTAGCTTGAAATCGAAGAAGGTATTTATGAGCTTTTTGGCTTTGGCTACATACAGGGCTAAAGTTTTTCCTTTTACCTCAAAATACTCACTGATTTGATTGATGACTATCGATGAGTTATTGTATACTTGGACCGCTTCAATTTTGAGTTCTTTTTCCATCTGGAGACCGGCCAAGATGGCTTCATAATTAGCTTTATTGTTGGTCGCTTTGAAATTTAGGTGCACAATAATGCAAATATCATTCCATTTGAGAGTGACGAGGACCATGCTGGCCCCAGCTCCTTTTTCATTGGATGCCACATCAACATATAGTTGCCAAATGCATTGATTGGGGGTGTCTCTTTGTTTCCACCTTTTGAGCTAGAGCATTCCACAAAAAAGGTCTTCAAAGCCCAGCCGTTGATGGAAGTATAGGGGTTGAAGGTGATGTGATGCTTGCCTGGTTCCACTGTCCACTTCAGTAGGCAACATGCTGCGTTAGGTCAGCTTAATACTTGCTTGAGTGGTTGATCGGTGAGGACCTTGATGGGTGGGCATGGAAATAAGGTTAGAATCTGCGTGCATCCACGAGTACGAAGAAAGCCAACTTCTTGAACCTAGAGTATCTCATTTCTAGGCCCAATAACCTTTTACTGACATAATATGTTAGTCGTTGTACTCATTTTTTCCCTCGTACCAAGGAAATTCTAATCGTATGGACAGTGACTGCGAGGTTCAAGTAAAGATCTTCCCCATCTACAAGCTTAAAGAGGACAAGGGTGTTGATAAATGATGGTTTAATTCTTTAAATTCCTTATTTCACTCATCATTCTATGTGAACGACTTCCTTTTCTTTATGATGTCAAAAAAATGGATGTACTAGTCGGTGGCTCGGAATACGATGGGATTGAGTATAACAACCATCTCATTTAGGCTTTGTACTTGCTTGAGAGTGCATGGGATCTTCATGTCTTACAAAGGCTTGAATTTTTACCGTATTCACCACAATTCCTTTGGCACTCACCATAAATCTCAAGAATTAACTAGAACATACAACAAAAGACAATTTCTTAAGATTTAAATTCATTTTGTGCTTGCGGATGATGATAAAAATTTTGAAAAGATTCTGTATATGTCCATCCACTTTCTCAAATTTGAATAGCATATCTTTATTATGGAGATCCATTGACCTTTAGATTTGTTCTGCAAACATCTTGTTGATTAGTCATTGATAGGTTTCCCTGATGTTTCAAAGACCAAAAGGGCACTACCCTATAATGGTAGAGTCCCCTATTGATTATAAATGAAGAATGCTCTTGATCAAGGTTATTCTAGCAATTCGATTATACTTGGCACAAATGTTAGCAATTCATGGCTATTAGCCTTGTCCATGAGCTGGACAATGCATGATAGAGGATAGCTATCATTTGAGCAAACCTTAGTGAGGTTAGAGAAATAATGAAAGTTCTCTAAGTCCTATTAGGTTTACGATCTAATACTGTATTGGCCAACCATACTAGACATTTTAATTCTTGATGTGAACCCGTTTTTGAGAATGTAATCATCTACATTTCTTGAGGTGAAGATATTTAAATAAGTAATCTAAAATTGTTAATCATTAATTATTGAAAGGCATAAAAACCGAATTTTCTCATACGGGCAAATTAGAAATCAAGACCGCTTCCAGTAAGTTTGAAATGATGTTACGAATAAAAATGAGTCTAAATATCATTATGTTTGGAGTCATAACATTTTGCAATTTACAAGTAGTTGTACGTATTTTGCAAAAATACATCCGCAATTGGGTCCTGTTGAATCTCGATTGGTGGCTTGTGTTTTTGGGATGATGACTTCATTATGAGGTGTATGGTTTGAAGAATTTTCGAATTCGGGCTATCTGATGGAAAAGGCGACCTCGAAACGCATAGGATGGGTTTGCTACAGGCGGGAGGAAATTTCGATTTGGGTAAGAAAGGGGATTAAGTATGAAGAGGTAATTAATTTATTAATTAAAGAATAATTAACAAATTGATTATTCATTTCGTATTTAATTCACAACTCTTTCATACGAGATCCAATCGAGACATGGTTTTGGTATCTACGTCTTCTTGTAGATTTGGCTGAGATATGAACACTTACAAAATATCACTCATGTGAGTGTTATTAACACTTTGAATGTATATTTCAGTATAAATCTCCATATGTGTGTGTGTCTATATTTATATTGAGAAATATTACATAGAAGGGTTAGAATATTATATATGCATAACTATTTCGTTGTTTAATTGGATTAGTTCGTGTACATATTCGAGATAGTTAATTAAGGTCTCGTATAAATATTGTGTTATGTTAATATTGAATTGAGTTAGACGAAGATGATATTAATTAATAACATGGTTGTAGATTAATTTATCTCCAATTTTTAGATTATATTAGTGATAGACATATTATTGTATACTTCATTAATAATCGAAAGGCAAGAGTAGGACTTTTAAAAATAAGCTAGAAGGCTAAATGAATGGTTTTGGAAAATTCAACTTATTTTAAAATAGCTTTAAAGTTTGTTTGGCCTTTATAATGGTCTATTATGGTGTAGTTCAATGATTAAATAACTGATAAATTTTTATAAAGAAGATTTGAGAAGTTAGTAAACTACAAAAGAGATTTTGTATTCTTTAATAGGGTTTGGTTAAAGTTATAAAATTTTAAATACTGTTATAATGTAATTTAGTTACTATAGACCTTAAGAAATGGTTTGTGATACATATGTGTGTGTGTATGTGTATAAATTGTACACGTGATCTATATAATATTTTGAGGCTTTGTTAATAACTAAACCTAATTTTCAAAGAAGAATTAATTAATATTACGTTGTAATAAGACTGATAAACAAGTATATCATTTTGTAAAATAAGTTTGGGCCTTTAAAATAATACAAAGAAATTTGATCGAAATGAATAATTAAATAATATGACTATTAGATCAATTACTTAAGCAAGATGTATTTTACTGAATTGGATGTTAGCATTTATAAGAGTTGCATAATAGCATGAATCGATTGATTTGTTGATATGATTGCATGGAATGTATGTACAAATTATATTAAGTGATTAAATAAGTCGAATGTGCGAACTATGTGAAAGAATGTGCATACATATATACATAGTCTATATATTAAATATAAACTCACAAAAATATATTTAGTTGAGTATGATATTCAATAAGTGTATTTGAATTAGTTAATTAACTAAAGGAGAGAAATGTTGTACATTGTAATATTAGTTGCTATGGATCGAGTATTGCATTCCGATTGCAAGACGATGTAATGAATGTAGTCAAAACAAAGCTTCGTCAATAACTAGTCGATTGGTTGTTAGCTGAAATGGGCAATGAGCCTAGGTCTAGGGTGATTTACATCCAAATATCAATCTGATCCTTCTGATACCTGGTGTATTAGTTTTAGGGGACCTCTATTAGGACTTGGAATCATCATACTCGATGTAATGAAAGGTAAGGCTCTCATGTGGTTTCAAATGAATAAAACGATGCTCAGAATGTGGTGGAACTTATGGGATATTTTCACTTGAAGCGAATGAGACATAATCTACAAGAAGTGATAACGGTATGACTGATTAGGCAGGACTTGATTTATATATTTACTCTCATTGCTTAGTATGTATGATTAAGACACAATATGTATTATACGACTTCGGTGGGTCGACCCGGGCCACCAAGCGCACGTTTTATGGGATACGCTCATTATTCATATAGTATGGATGTATAGTTACTAAATAACTAATCCACCGTACCGAAGGAAAATCACAAAACTTGCATACAAGATCCCAGAGCATGTTCAAAAAGAGACAACGATGGCCATTTAGAATAGATCACATATCATCTATGCCTATAGTAGAGGTCAGGGTGAGAACTATACAATTTTGTTGCATTATGATGCAACTCGGATTCTATGGTATGTTTAAATACAGACTTGTTTTGGTCTATTCTCTAATGGGTAGTTAATGGAACGCCGATCACTAAGGAGGTCCTAAGGACTCCACCCCCACACTTATTGATGGGTATATTGTATAGTAAATGATCAGTAGTATGCTGTGCAGTTGACGACTTGTGACTGATAGTGGGTGGTATGGTTCTATTATGAAGTTCTCATATGCATGTATTATTTACTTGACATAAGAGGCAGACCTATATTAGGATTCCTATAGCACCACTTGTCTCAAGAGAGTGCAGTATTACCCCTACACTTATATACTAGGATGTATCTTACATTACATTGTTGTGCATGCTATTTTACCGTCATAGCATTATATTTATGATGGACTAAATCTTTGGGTATAGGAGGAGTAGGGTAAGGTATAATTCCCTATTCTTTGGCATAGATTTACTTTACTTGCTAATGGATAGTCTGGATTACCCCTGAGCCACATTTATAGAGATGACCGAATGTGAGCAGCTTCCAGTTATATATATATATATATATATATATATATATATATATATATATAGTTTTAATGAGATAGTTACCCTCACATAAAGCTTCAAGCTTGATCCACTTTTGTCTGTCTTTTTATGTCATGAAAATTCTCGGGTACTCGATTGAACAGTTTAGGAGTTGGGTGCTTTTAGGATATGCTTACAAGATAGTTGGAGCATTTTGGAGGAATATTGTTGATATTTTGGATATGTATACTTATTGGTGATGTAGTACATGGCATACATGTTATTTTGTATATGAGACTTGTGGTATCATTTATTATATTCCAAACTCTGTATGTTTGTAGTTTATATATTCTAACCTTTTGTGCTGATGTTCATTTATCAGTTGCTTCTACTAGTGTAGTCCAAAAAATCTAGGCCTTATATATAGGCTAACATTTTAGACCTACTCTACCCATTGGGCTTGATAGTTAGTCAGGGAGAGGAGAGTACTATTTATCTAATCTCAAGTCTGGACACTACTATTCTAGATACCCATTGGATAGAAAAGTTTATTACTTCGCCCTAAATGCGGGCTAATTAGATTGCATAGACCGTGCATGCTCTAGCACCATTGTTGGGCTTGTCCCATTTTGGTAGTAGGTAAAATGGGTAAATTTCAAAAAAATAAATTCTTATTGGATCTTTGTGGGCCTATTTAATCTATTAACTGGCATTAGGTCCAATCTATTTATTAAAATTAAATCAAATTTCATTTTAAAATATTTTCTTTTCATTTAATTAACCACATTAATTAATTTAATTTAATGATTATTTTGAATATATCATATATATTCATAACATGACATGATGATAGTAATATATGAGCATGTGTATAATTATATATACACGTATAAATATTGGATTTATATCTATTCTATATACATATATATATATATATATATATATATATTATATTTAAATACATACATACATATATATATATATATATGATAAATTCATATGCATATCAGAAATATAAATGCCCAAATATATATGTGTGTGTGTGTGTGTGTTTAAATATACTATAATATATATGGTTTGCATACACATACTAATAATACCATGCATATATAGATAAGATACCACACACATTACTGCTTATATATATATATATGTATGTGTGTATAATTAAAAGTAGATATCTTTGAACATAGACGAAGGTTTGGTGTTTAAGAGGAAATAGAAATATGCATATTCTGGATCTAGTCCAATAATATGTGAATTTAAATAGGAAAGAGGAACCGGAATTTTTTTTGAATAATTATATCTTCCTTCTTTTCCAAACCCCTAATTAAATATAAATATAAGTTCTATATAGAAATGAAAGTCTGATTCTATAGTTACCCATTATTAAATTTAACTTAGCATTAAAATTTTAGATCCAAAATATCACATAAAAAATATATAAACTAGATCACTTTAAAATAGTGCCATAATTAAATTGTTCCAACAATATGAATTAGTTAATTAGAACATTACATACATATATACATATATATTATAATTTGAAATTAATTAATAAATTTAAATTTCAAATATACTTGTTGGATAATAAAACATTAAAATATTTAAATTTGAAATCAGGACTAACTTAACCAAATGTTTTACTCTTTCAAATAACATAAGATGTTTAAATAAAATTTAAATATTTTGAATATCAAATTTATTATTTTAAATAAATTATATATATGTAGTGTGTGTGTGTGTATCTGTATGTGTGTTGATTTATTTCTGCCAAATTTAAATATACGCTAATAGCCAATTTTTCGTAAATATGTTTATAAGAATTGGTTTCATGTTTAATAAATAATACAGAAATAATATAGAATCAAGTCTAATAAGTGGTAATATGATATTTTCATATGCATAAACTAGGATCAGGGTTGAAATTAAGAATGGATAATTTAAAATAGGATTAACCTGAACTGATCTTGCTCTTTGTAACATCTAAATTTGTGAATCATCTCCTAGATTGCTTGAATCACCACCGGATGTTGCTAGGATCGAATAAACCACTTTTTTTATTGGTGAATTGTAGTTTGTCCACGGAGGAAGTGTGGATAAGAGTTGTAGCCACGAAAAAGTGGAGAGGAAGAAGGAATTAAAAAATCAAATTAATATGGAAGGTTTTTTCTTGTTGAGAGAAAAAACCTTTTCTCGTTCCTCTCTTTCAAACCTTCATCACTAATTCCCAATTATATCTAAATCGAATATCCATACAATATTTCCCTTCTTATGGTTGACCATTCCTATCTTGTATGGATTAAAATAACCCCAAATCCTATTTAAGTAATTAAATATATTTAAAGCCTATCAATAGTGCATATGTAACTTCTATATACAAATCCAAATAATTACTAATAGCGTCCAGAACATTTCTAAGAGCCATCCTACTTATCAATGACACTTCAAACATCAAATACATTGATAATCAATGTCTCTTAAATATTATTTAATTTAAATAATTTATAACACTTTATAATATAATTAAATTATGTGACAAAGAATTCAGAAATATGGCTATGTGACTTGGATGTGTGAATTCAGTCAGCGATTAATAATGAACAATTGGAATATTAACATTCACACTTTACCTTAGCCAAAAATAACTTATATATGATTGAATGACCAAAAATAACTTATGAGAAAAATTGCATGGTAAAAAATAATTACATATATATGATATAATTTTTATTTGATATAATTTTACTTAAGGTACTAAAGATATTTAATCAATTGTTAAATCGTATTATTCACACGAGATTATAACATGGCAATTAACTATATGAATAAATGGTGATAATGAACATAAAAACCCTAAATGAAATAGAATAGTTGAACCTAAAAATTCTTGCCCTTTGTAACACCTTGATTTTAGATTTCCCCTCGGATCTCAAGAAGAATTACGTCCAGCTTTGCAAGATAAGGATGAACTACTTAGCTTTTATTTTATTAGATGTTATCATTTGATCCGAAGTTGAATTTTTTTTGGAATTTTCTCATGGTAATTTCAACCATGGATGATGAGTATAAGAGGAAAAATTAATAAAGAAGAATAAATAATGGAAATGATTTAATGGATCTCTTATTTAAACATTGTATAAAATTATACCAATATCATATATCGTTGCACATAAATAAAACTTTTGTATATGCATCTAATAATTACAAACAACTCCCAAACATCAAATAAATTAAATAATAACTAATATTTCTTAAATGTTAATCAAATACTGATTTAAAACATTTTATAAATTAAATCAATTGTGTGGTTTTTCAAAAATTCTTAAGTACGGTTGTGTGACTTAGAGCTATGAATTCAGTCAGCAATTAACGTTGAACTATTCAAATATTACCATTCACACATCACTTATCTAGTTGCAACGATCAAATTTTCTGTACAGTCTAAGCTGCAAAATAAACTGCACATGTCAAATCAAATTAAACAAAAAGGTGAATTGTTAGGATTAAAGAAGAAAGAAAGATAGAAGAAAACAGAAGCAATAACATAGAATCTCATAATCACAACTGAACAATATATAGTAACTAATAATAGATCTTTACACAAAAAGAACTTTAATCTTTTAATATACATATCATTACCAGAGTACAATAGTAAACAAATCAATCTGGATGGTTATAATAACTTTTCCTCAAAAATACTAACTATACATTTTATCACACACAGCGAAAACAACCAAGTATGTGAAATATGTCTGAATCCTCCAACTCGTCTCTTGAGCTCCATAACATCCTAACCTGAATCTGTAGTACTCGGTCTGACCCGAGCATTATAATAAAAATAACACCCGAGTTAGTCTAGAAAACCAGCGTGAGAAAACACACTCAATTTGAATTATTACTATTTCAAAATCCTTTGAAAAACAAAGGTATCCCGTAAGACCATGCCACACATAAAAAAGATGGGTTTTTAACTTACGATAACCAAAACCTTTTATATCAAAATCATCCGATATTATAATAGTGTCTATAGAAAGTAAATTGTAAAATAGCTAAAATGCTTGCATCTCATGTTTCAGCATAGTTGGGCACAATCAAAACAGTACAGGATCGTTGTGGATATTAGATTCCATACAACGATTGGGCTACTGGGGTATCGCCCGCCAAAGTACATCTCTAGAAAAATGCATGGAGATCGTACCTAACGATCCCTGCCAACAAAAGACCAGCCTACCCCTAACTTGGATAGTACCGAATATGTTATCACCCCAGGTATTCCCACCCTAATCGAATGATCTCTTTTCCATGCACAACTAAATCCATAACTTTAATATAATATATCCGAGGGTATCTAGAAAAGTGATAACATACCCTACTTGTGTGCGACCCACTTAGCCCTACCGCATCTTCCCTGTTTTAGTCATTCCCGGTTGATGAGACTCAAGGCTACTAGCATTCATACTTGGAATGCTAACACTATCTTCCAGGTAATGATGCAATGATAGCATTCATCCATACAAGTTGTTCTGGGTCTGAAAAAACCGAATCTCCTTTAAGATTACCATCTCCATTATCTTTGAGATATCACAATCTGTAAGACACAAATCAGATCGAAGTGGTTTTCAGATAATTAAATCCGATCCTGGTCTCTTCGATCCGATCAACGAATTTGGACAAATTTGATAGTTAGTTATCTAACTATCAAATAACATCCATAAGTAGTCACTAGGCCTCATTTTATAAATCTTCAAAAACATTTACTTTAAAATATCCTTACAAAGATATATATTTCAAATCTCTTCTAGTAATTCAATGCTTTGAAACAATTCCAAAAACTTATATTCATAACATGATATTTTCAAATCATATTTCATTTCAGCACTTGGTGAAATATTTCTAGATTTAATTTATAATCCATTACTTAGAAAAATTATCTCTAACTAAATCCTTCGTCACTATAATATTCCCAAAACCTTTCATTTCAACACTTAGGAAAATATTATAAATCTGTTTTCCGAAATCATTTCTAACACCCATACTCAGGAAATATTTCATAACTTATCTCATAAATCTCCAAGAATTAATATTAATTCTTTTTACATTTTCCAAAATCAATTATACTCACCTATAATCTCGTTAACCAATTTATAACTTCTTTAATGAATTCAGATTCATTTTTCGAGTTCACTTATCTAACCATTTTGGAAATTCCTTAGATCCCAAAATTCCATTATAAGATTTCTCTTATAAAAATCCTATCCTTTAAATAAACTCCATTTACAAATCTCGAGAGAATTTATAATTAAATTCCAATTACTTCCAAAACACTATATATAATAAGTATTTTTAAATAATAATATTTTATTTTTAAAACACGTTTAATTAGTTATTTAACATATCCAAAAAACTTTAAATAAACATCAATAACTTATTTCCAATTCATTTTTAAATAAAACAAATCGATTTACAAGGCTTATTATAAAAATTAGAATTTTATTTCAATTAATATTAGATATTTGAAAAATTCACTTACAAAGTATTTTAATACTAACTAGCTTTAAATTACATAGTTTTATAAACCAAATTTCCCTTCTTAAAACAAAACTTAACTTTAAAATTTCAATTACCAGTTTCAATCTACAAATCCCTCTCGAATCACAACACATCGATTTCATCCCAATTCTCTAACCATTTCACTTTTCAAAAATAGAATCCACTATTTTTCCCCAACTTGATTTCCATATATCGATATAAATTCACACTATGTATTTACATTCCCAATTCATCAACTATTATCATCTTCCCTTATTTATAACATCGTTTATAAATTTATAAACCCTTTTTGAGCATCACTTGTTATAAGAATTTATCTCCTTTACAAAATTCCATTTTATAAATCCAATTCTTTTAAAATTCTATTTATTTTACAAATCCATTTTAAATATCGATTTTAACTTCTTTCCCATATTTTTTCAGAAGTATCAATTTAATATCCATTGTTTAAAATCCTCTATATAAATTATTTTAAAATCTCTATTTAATTTTTTTTCCCAATAGTTAAGTACAACTCAAAATCAATTATTGTTTTATCCAAATCAATTTCTTTTAAAATAATCCAAATTTCGATATAAATTTTTTTATATTCAAAATTATAATTACTCCAAATTCAAAAAATAATATTTATGATATTTAAAATACTAGAATTTAGGCCAGTGTTACTATAGCATCCAAAAATCAAATCACACAACAATCCATAAAATATTATTAAATCACATCACATATCGCTATATATGAACAAATCAATATATTTTTGAGAAATCCATTTGGATCTCTCCAACCTGTTTCCCAACATCCACAGATGTTATACGACATAAAAATACCGATCCTGCTTTGAGGTGGGATATCGCGGTAATATAGGTCATCCGCTATTATGCGGGGTGCATGGTGTCTCATTCGCTCCAATCGGTGGGAAATATATTCAACTACGAATATATCAAAATATAACATCCGACTGATAATAAATTTATAAATTCGATCAATCATCCAATAATTTTTATAAATTAAATTCAGTTATCCAAATGAGTGAGGTTTACTCATCATGAGTTTTAATTTATCGAATATCTAGATTTTAAATTAAACCGAATAACGTTCGATTTAATCTAAAATTCCAGCTGACTCAAATCGACTCCAAATTAATTCCAGATACTGTATTCATCGATATGATTCCATCACGTCTTGTTTGCTCAATTTTGATCTTGTATGAACATGTTACGAATTTTATTAGCATATGATTTTAAATAATACTTAATCTAACGAATAAATTTTTAATTACTTTAATAATCAATTAACAGCCTCAAAGCTTTCTTCTTATCACGATCGTCAGGTCGACAATGCCAAACTATGCCACTACCGTGATTCTCCCCAACCATCGTTGCACCATCATCCTGGACCAAAAACATTACCATGCCATATCAAAATCAAATTGCGACACCTCCTCCTGAAACCACGACTTCAAATGACCGAACCTCCTCCACCAAGACCATCTATCCTTAACCAAGACCTTTGACCCGCACCCATCCTTCTACTTACGATGTTCCAGATCCACAAGCGATAGCTGAAGTTGCGTTTTTGCCTCCTTGATCGATCGCGATTCCATCGCGAACCCTAGCAGTCATAATCCCAAAACCCAAAGTCGATCGAGTCGTGCACCACCTCGCTCACGCTTTCTCCTGGCTGAAGTCGCAATCCATTGTATATTTCTATTATTATTTTTATAAAACGAATAGTTTTCAATTTTTTATTTGTTTATCTGCTCGAACTTGAGGAATACGAAAGGAGAAAAATCATATTTAAAAACTGGAAATGGTGGTGTATTTCAAAAGGCAGGACGGCTGTGCAGAGATATGGTTTTAATTTTATATTCAAAATATCTCGTATTGGGTAACTGAAAATCTTCAATCTCTATCGAGGTGTGATGTCTGACGTTTTTAATGTTATACCGCTATTCTGAACCCAATGGAACAAGTCTAGGAACCTAATTCGATCGTATGTGGAAGATAGCTTTTTAAATCGACTATTTAAATTAAATTAAATTATTTCTAGGCATTTTCAGATCGCAGGACCAAATGGTAAATCCAAATGTAATGAAATTTGAAATTTGATAATAATACACTATTACGGATCCAATGGAACTAGTTTCGTCGAATTTCGAGCCTGTACCCCAGATCGTTATTTTAACGCGTCGATTAAATTGACAATTTCAAAATTTATGAAACCACTTGAAATTACAGTTTTAAAAACTAACTAACTCAATTCTAATTCAAATAGAATTTACATTGACATTAGAAATCCTTTCAATTTCTATTCAACTCAAATTTCTATTCCTCACCATTTCCTTATTATGATAAATCATTACAGTTGAAATTTGAATTCATTTTATAATCTCACCAAGATCTTCATATTCAAAATACATTTATTTTCTAAATCCAATATGTAAAACCATTCAAATATTCAAAATCAAACGATGGAAAATCTGGATCGTTACATTCCTCCCCTCTTAAAAGAATTTTGTCCCCGAAATTGCTAAGGTATGAAAAATGCTCCAAACCCATTAACTTATCAAAACTTACTTAGTTAAAACTCGACATTTCACCTTTTCTAATTCTTTAGTTTCAACCAAAATAATTAGTTCCCATTTCTAATTCAAAACCCCTTATTTCAATTATAATTCAAAAATCAAATCTAGTTAAAAAAAATCCCAAAAATTTTCAAATTTTTTCTAACATCCATAATTTTCAAAAAGTTTGGCAGAGTTTCCCTTGTATGGAGAGCCTTTTGCAATATGACAAAAATGATAAACATAATATACATCGACTCACACGGTCAGAAACACAATATATATCAATATTTATATCATCGCTATATTTAGTCCAAAAGCATACCTTCATTTAGCAGTTTTAAGCAAGCGAGCTTACTTATATGCAAATTTTGCAACCCAAATCTAGCCTAATAGCCTCCTTGTACCTGTACTTACTTAAATAAATCCCATCATTTTCATATATATGAAATTTTATAGCTTTACATTCCTTTAACCATTTTAAACACATGATTTCATAATGCCAATATGGTATATCATGTATTTTAGAAGGTACATGCAAAAAAAAGTTCCAACATTTAATTATTCACTTCAAATTCAATTTATATGCCATGTCATTCAATTCTAAATGATTCACATACCATTTATTATCATTAAATTCATAATTATACCGAACAAATTCATATCCATTTCAAATTGATTCAAAATCAGTTTATTCACTTTCCATTGATTCATAGAATTTTGTCCACTCAATTCTGTATCCAACAACAAACCAATCCATGCCCATTTTATTTATGAACCATTTCATAAATTTACATAAGCCAAGTTTTCATCCAAATATATTAACTTAAGTTAATTCAATTATTTCCAATTAATTCATCTATATAACTTAAGTTTATTCCCCTTGCAAACAATTTCCATTCCAAATTTTAGATCGATTCTTATTCAGTCTATTCAATTCCATTTAACTCAAGTCTCATTCCAATATCCAGTTCACTAATTAGATCATCTAATTAGTTTACTTTCATTTTATACTTCACAATTATTTTTTTATATCAAAATCACGCCATTTAACTTACGTGAGTTCAAATTCATTTTACAATTCAAGTTTGGAATTTTATTTCTTCACCAAAATATAAAAATGATTTTATTTTGGTTTTTCTATTACACTTTTCCAATTTATAAGTTTCACACTTATTTTTCTCAATTATATGAATTTTATACTTGAGTTGATTCCATTTAACTTATTTTAAATTAAATCTTCTTCGCAAGGTTAAATTTCCAATCAAATCCTATTCCATCGACGCTTACTCGAGTATAACCATATTATAAAATTTTTAATCAGGATTATACATCACTTTATGGATTAAGTATATTTTTATTCCATTAACCCCAATTTTGTAAGCCATTCAAACTTATTTATTCACAACTCCGTAAATTTTCACTTAAATTTTTTATTCCATTCAGATTTTATAACTTATAGTTATATAGTCACTTTACAATTCACGTTATATATACACAATTCCATTCGATATCATTCTAATTCCAATTTAATTTTTATTTAACTTAAGTTAAATTTTAATTCATTCCATCCTTTTACTAGCTCAATCCATTTAACTAGCTTAAGTTAAAATTTTAATTTCATAACGAAATTCGCATTTCCAGGTTGTAAGTTCAAAAACTAATCTTCTTTCGATTTCACTATAATTTAAATAGAAGTTCCAAAGTTCAAACACCCAGTTTCATTTCAAATCATTCGAAATCACACACACACCCCCCAAATCCCACTTTTTAATTTTAAACCAAACCTGTTCTTTATCCAAACAAATTTCCTTCGAAATTTCTAAAACAATCCTTGTTTCTAAACAAAAACATCTATATCACATTATTACGGTAGCAATCCATCACTTAGAATCTCGAAAATGAACACCGCTGATGTCGTGATAATCATCGGAATTATTTTTCAACGACTGAAGTGAGTTTAGTGCTTCCTTACCTTCAACATCCATTTAAAACACTTCCATTCAAAAATATTTCCAAAAATAATATCACTGGAAACATTTCCAACATCTCCGAGATTTAAAAATTCCCAAATACTTAGTTCAAATCCATTTAAAACATTTCTCAAAGCTTCTGGCATTTCAGATTTCCAACTTCTGGTTTGAATCCGTTTTTATTTATAATTCATTTGCACAAATCATTCTTATACAATCTCTATTTGGTTATATAAATAACTATTTCAAATTTTATAATCTGGTTTGGATTAATAACAACCAAACATACCAATTATACTATAATAATTTCAGAAAATTATTTCTTTTATATCAAAATATAGTTTGGGTAAAATTATTTCATTCACCCGCTTTAAAACAATACTATGTCTAATTGCCTGTTTTAAGTGTTTAGAAATTCCTATCGATTTAGTGGCCTCCCACTACTCGACCTGAATTTATAAGCCACTCAATAGATAAATCAACACAATATATAAAAAAAAATATTCACTGGAAAATACGTGCTCGTATCCATTAATACACTCAAACCTATTCTAGGGTACTACTGACCCTACCTCTAATGAGTAATCTCTACTAAAGCCAAGGTTCTCGCTTAACATTCAGCTCTGATACCACTTTGTAACGATCCACTTTACTGTATAGTCTAAGCTGACAATAAACCGCACATGTCAACTCAAATTGAACAAATTGGCAGGGTTGAAGAAGAAAGAAAGATAGAAGAAAGTAGAAGCAATAACATAGAATCTCACAATGGTAGCAGAACAGTATATAGTAACTAATAATAGATCTTTACACAAAAAGAACTGTAATCTTTTAATATACATACCATTCTCAGAGTACAATAGTCAACAAATCAATCTGGATAATTATAATAATATGTCCTCACCAATACTAACTATACAGTTTATCACACACAGTGGAAACAATCAAGCATGTGAAATACATCTAAAATCCTCCAGCTCGTCTCCTGAGCTCTATAGCATCCTAAGCTGAATCTATAATACTCGGTCTGACCCGAGCATTATAACGAAATAACACCTGAGTTAGTCTGAAAAACCAGCGTGAGAAAACACACTCAATTTGAATTATTACTATTTCAAAATCCTTTGAAAAACAAAGGTGTCTCGTAAGACCACGCCACACATAAAAACGACGGGTTTTCACCTTACGCTAACCAAAACATTTTATATCAAAATCATCTGATATTATAACAGTGTCTGTAGAAAGTAAATTATAAAATAGCTAAAATGCTTGCATCTCACGTTTCAGCGTAGTTGGGCACTATCAAAACCATACAGACTCGTAGTGGATATTGGATTCCGTACAATGACTGGGCTACTAGGGTACCACACGCCACAGTACATGTCTAGAAAAATGTACCGAGATCGTACCTAATGATCCCTGCCAACACAGGACCGGCCTACCCCTAACCTGGATATACCAAATATGTTATCACCCTGGGTATTCCCATCCTTATCGAGTGCTCTCTTTTCCATGCCCAACCATATCCATAATTTTAATATAATATATCCGAGGGTATCTGAAGCACCCCATACCCCTTAATATACCCAAAAGGGCACATTAAAAGGCGTGGTGCATTATAGGTATAACTGAAACTAATAGAAACTAAGATTCACAATAGGTAAAAATAGTGAAAACTAAAATAATAACTTATTCAAAACAAAAACTTCATGATTGCTTCATAAACCAAATAAGTCAAATACCAAATACAACATACATGTCTCAAAACCCAATATGTCTCATGAAATAAAAACTCGCGGTCTCAACAAAAATCAGAGTATAAATATCTCTCTTAAGTGCCAGTAAAAAGAAAGGAAAATGGAAATAAAAGTAGGGAAATACATAGCAGAAATTTCTCTAAGAAACCTCCGAGCAACTGCAATCTACCGCCCTCTCCATTGATTGCCTATGGGGGGGAAAGGAGAAAATAGAGGATTGGGTCAGGCTAAAATTCTGGTGAATGATAGTAACTACTAAAATCCTTAAGAAAAGTAAAAGTAATAGACTCTTCAATAGTTCTAGTGTATACAAAAGAAAACAAAGGAAATAGAAAAGAGATAAACTGGACAATACAATTAAACTATTACAGTTGATAAGATAGGTCAATTTTAATTGTTTTCACTTGTTTTTGATAGCTGCTTGATTAGCTTAATTCCTAATCCTATAATTGGACTGAAATCCTAGTTCTACCCTTTGATCAGCCTGCTACTCCATAGACCTTACTGCGGACTAGACACTATATAACTCCCTACACAGCAGCCAATGGTAACTACGAAAGATACACAAAGCACCACTGTGGATTAGACGATACATAGCTCCTTACACAGATGGCAATGGTGTATTTTGTAGACACACATACTAAGTGCTTGGAGCTCATATCGATTACTGAGCACCGAAATGGAAGTCGCACGCATAAATGCCACCATGCTCATGCTATCTGTTGCTCCACCTATTGGGTCGTATTATTACCTTGACTCAGCATAAGCGTGCCCCTCGTCTCACTTCAGGATTACATGAGACACCGTGTCCATAGAAAATATAGGGGAATGCTGCCGGTATTGGTACATCAGCCAAACAACATCTAATAGCGCCCTTGTCCAAATACCCAGATTTGAACATCTCTATATTAACCAACTACTACCACTACTAGCATAAGCGTGCCCCTCATTTAACTTCAGATTTATGTGAAACACCGTACCCATAGAAAATAATAGGGAAATGCTATTTGGTATAGGTCCTACTTATTTCTTTGCTTATTAACTTTGATAAATTATTTAAATAAGCCTTTACTCTTGTTCTTACTATTTGTGCTTATTAATTTATCCTAAGTCTTAAAATAAGTCTTATTCTATTCTATTTCTTATCATAACCTACGTTACAATCATGCTTGTTACTTAACTCAAGGTCTAAGTGTGAAAATAAGCTTCTTTTATTCCTTTTAGTTATAATTCCAAGTTATAACTAGGCCAATCTCTTTAATTCAATCCAATTAATATCATAACTGGACATAGTTTCAGTCCAGTTCCATTTATATTACAGTCTTTATAATTTACATTTTATATTCCATTATTTCAGATTTATTATAATTCAATACAATTTTGCGTTAATTCTATTATTCTGTACGCGAAGAAGAAGAAGGGTAAATAAAAGAAAACTGGAAATAGAAGGAAACCTAAGGCGTAAGAAGAAGATGTATATAACACATAAATAACAGTAGATAAGCTGAAATACTGTAAATAAATGGAAAAGGTAGAAATAAACTAAAATTAACTGGAAATAATTCTAAAAAATGTAAATAAATTACTAAAAAGGTTACTCTAAAAATTATAGTAAAACTACAATTATTGGAAACCCTATTATTTTAAATTTCTTAAAGAAATTTAAAATAATTATAATCACTCACCTTTCGTGGATCCACTTAGGCCTTCATGGATCCACTTGGGGTTGTTAAATGTTTTTATTTAAAACGATTTCCTCCTTGGTAACCTATTCCACTTAGGGTCCTTCCTGAATAGGTGAACCTAATTGGAGAAAATCTTAAAATGAGAAAAAGCGTTAGGCCTAGGGTTCTATTTATAGATGTAGAAGTGGATCTCAGACCGTTGGATTTGGGGATTGAATATGATGGAACCACGTCATAGGCTGAATAAGGGCCATCGAATGCAGAAATAGAAGGACCAGATCGAGTTGAAGAATGCAAGATACGTCACTAACGTTCGAACAAATGAACTTCATTCATTTGCTAAATAAACAAGGCTGGTCGACCAACTGGTCGACCGCTCTTATACCTGGTTCGACCGTCCGGTCGACCTGGCCTATATATATAATATATATTTTGTTTATTTAGTTTAATTCATATGTTGTTCATTTTAGCTTGGATTCTGAAGTTCTATATATAGAGATTGACCAGAAAATTACCACGGACACAATGGTGCACCCCGTAGCTCAATTCTGATAATTTCACAAAGCTATTTTATTATTTCGTTAATTAACAAATTAATTATTACGGATTAAATTTCGAATTGTTACAGTATCTAGAAAAGTGATAACATACCCTACTTGGGTGTGACCCACTTGACCCTATTACATCTCCCATGTATTAGACATTCCCGGTTGATGAGGCTCGAGGCTAGTTTTACCTTTAGAATAGCGTTCATACTTGGAATGCTAACTCTGCCTTCCAAGCAACGATGCAATGATAGCATTCATCCATATAATTTGTTCTGGGTCAAAATAAATCGAATCTCCTTTAAGATTACCATCTCCATTATCTTCGAGGTATCACAATCCATAACACACAAATCAGATCGAAGTGGTTTTCAGATAATTAAATCCGATCTCGGTCTCTTCGAACAGATCAACGAATTTGGCCAAATTTTATAGTCGGTATTTAACTATCAAATAACATCCATAAGCAACCACTAAGCCTTATTTTATAAATCTTCAAAAACATTTACTTTAGAATATCCATACAAAGATATGTATTTCAAATCTTTTCTAGTAATTCAATGCTTGAAACAATTCCAAAAACTCATATTCATAACATGATATTTTCAAATCATATTTCACTTCAGCACTTAGTGAAATTTTTCGAATTCGATTTATAATCCATTACTTAGAAAAATTATCTCTATATAAATCCTTCGTCACTATAATATTCCCAAAACCTTTCATTTCAAAACTAAGGAAAATATTGTAAATCTATTTTCTGAAATCATTTCTAATATCCATACTCAGAAAATATTTCATAACTTATCTCATAAATCTCCGGCATTAATATTAATTCTTTTTACATTTTCCAAAATCGATCACACTCACTTATAATCTTGTGCACCAATTTATAACTTCTTTAATGGATTCAGATTCATTTTCCGAAGTTCACTTATCTAACCATTTCGAAAATTCCTTAAATCCCAAAATTCCGTTATAAGATTTCTATTATAAAAATCCTATCCGTTAAATAAACTCCGTTTACAAATCTCAAAAGAATTTATAATTAAATTCCAGTTACTTCCAAAACACTATATATAATATTATTTTATTTTTAAAACATGTTTAAGTGGTTATTTAAAATATCCAAAAAACTTTAAACGAACATCGATAACTCATTTCCAATTCATTTTTAAATAAAACAACTCAATTTACAAAGCTTATTGTAAAATTAGAATTTTATTTCATTAATATTAGATATTTGAAAAATTCACTTCCGAAGTATTTTAATACTAACTAGCTTTAAATTACATTGTTTTATAAATAAATTTTCCCTTTTTAAAATAAAACTTAACATTAAAATTTCAATAACCGGTTTCAACCCACAAATCCCTCTCGAATCACAATGCAATGATTTCATCCTGATTCTCTAACCATTTCACTTTTCAAAAATAGAATCCACTATTTTTCCCAAACCTGATTTCCATATATCGATATAAATTCACAGTGTATTTATATTCCCAATTCATCAACCGATATCATCTTCCCTTATTTATAACATCGTTTACAAATTTATAAACCCTTATTGAGTGTCACTTGTTTATAAAAATTAATCTCCTCTATAAAATTCTATTTTATAAATCCATTTCTTCTAAAATTCTATATATTGTACAAATCCATTTTAAATATCGATTTTAACTTCTTTTCCATATTTTTTTAGAAATTTCATTTTAAAATCCATTGTTTAAAATCCCCTATATAAATTCTTTTAAAATGTCTATTTAATTTTTTTTTCCCAATAGTTAAGTACAACTCAAAATCAATTATTGTTTTATCCAGATCAATTTCTTTTAAAATAATTCTAATTTCGATATAAATATTTTTATATTCAAAATCTCCCTTTAAATTACTTCAAATTTCAAAATAATATTTATGGTATTTAAAATACCAAATTTAGGCCAGTGCTATTATAACATCCAAAAATCATTATTAAATCACATCAGATATCGCTGTGTATGAACAAATCAATATATTTTTAAGGAATCCAGTTGGATTCCTCCAATCTATTTCCCTACATCCACAGATGTTGTACGACAAAAAAATACCAATCTTGCAACAAGGTGGGATATCGTGGTACTATAGGTCATCCGCTATTATGCTGGACGCATGGTGTCTCATCTGCTCCAATCGGCGGAAAATATATCCAACTACTAATATATCAAAATAAAACATCCAAATGATAATAAAATTTTAAATTCAACCAATCAGCTAATAATTTTTATAAATTAAATCCAGTTATCCAAATGAGCGAGATTTATTCACCTTGAATTTTAATTTACCGAAAGTCCAGATTTTAAATTAAACCGAACGATATTCGATTTAATCTAAAATTCCAACTGGCTCGGCTCGACTCCAAATTAATTCCAGATGTTGTATTCATCAATATGATCCCATCACATCTTATTTGTTGAATTTCGACCTTGTATGAACACATTACGAATTTTATTAGCATATGATTTTAAATAATACTTAATCTAACAAATAAATTTTTAATTACCTTAATAATCAATTAGCAGCCTCAAAGCTTTCTTCCTATAGCGATCATCCGGTCGACATTGCCAAACTACGCCACTGCCATGATTCTTCCACACCATTGCTGCACCATCACCCTGGCCTAAAAACATCACCATGCTATGTCAAAATCAAGTCGTGACACCTCTTCCTGAAACCACGACTCCAGATGACAGAACCCCTCCACCAAGCCCGTCTATCCATCACCATGACCTTTGACCCACACCCATTCTTCTAGTCAGGATGTTCCAGATCCACAGGCGACAACTGAAGTCGCGTTTCTAGCTCCCTGTTCGATCGTGATTCCATTGCGAACCCAGCAGTCACGATCCCAAAACCCAAAATCGATCGAGTCGCGCAACGCCTCGCTCGAGCTTTCTCCTGGCCGAAGTCGCGATCCATTGTATATTTCTATTTTTTCTTTTTATTATATAAAATGAACAGTTTTTTTATTATTTTTATTTTGTTTATCCGCTTGAGATTGAGGTAGAAGAGAGGAGAAAAATTGCATTTAAAAACTGGAAGGGGCAGCGTATTTCAGAAGGTAGGGTGGTTGAGAAGAGATATGGTTTGACCTTTTATTATTAGTTTTATATTCAAATATCTCATATTGGGTGACTGAAAATCTACAATCTCTATTGAAGCATTCCACTTAGCGTTTCTAATGGTATACCGCTATTTCGAACCCAATAAATAAGTCTCGGGACCTAATTCGATCGTATGTGGAAGATAGCATTTTAAATCGATTATTTAAATTAAATTCTATTAAATTATTTCTAGGCGTTTTCAAATCGCGCAACCAAACAGTAAATCCAAATGCTATGAAATTCGAAATTCGATAATAATACACTGTTACGGATCTAATGGAACCGATTTCATCGAATTCCGAGACTGTGCCCCGGATCGCTATTTTAACGCGTCGATTAAATCACAATTTCAAAATTTACGAAATCACTTGAATTCCAGCTTTAAAAACTTACAAACTCAATTATAATTCAAATAGAATTTATATTGACATTAGAAATCATTTCGATATCTATTCAAGTTAAATTTCAACTCCTCACCATTTCTGTATTATGATAAATCGTTATATTTGAAATTTAAATTCATTTTATAATCTCAACCAAGATCTTCATATTCAAAAATCAATTTATATTCTGAATTCAATATTTAAAACCATTTAAATATTCAAAATCAAACGATGGAAAATCCGAGTCATTACACTAGTAGTGTGACAATTTGGCCGAATTCATCGTTTATAGACTTTTAGTAAAATCATATTTTATAATTTCTTAAGTTTTAGTAATGATTATTTGCATACACTCTCTTTGTCAACACACCGTATCCTTGGGACTTATTAAATTTGATTTGGGTCAAAATTCCAATGTCATCCTTATTCAACTTAGTTAGTCCATAAATAAAGTCTGAGGTTCAATATTAATATTTACTATGTACGTACTACTCTGGCCAAAAATTTTGATTTTGAGTTGACTATAGTTGATTATGATACTACCCTCATACAATTGAGGAGATGAATTCTCTATTATTAGTGTTTCACTTGCAATACTTCAACTTAGACCCAACTATGGTAGCTTGATGGACACCATGCCATGATTAAGTATAATCAAAGTGGAGTTTCTGCATTAAAGATCAACGATATTCTCAAGTCAAGAAAAATGTGTAATTTCTTTACTTTAAAATTTCCGTTTGACCTAGTTGTTATTAACCTATAGGAAACTCTTCGACAAGTCATTCCACCGTTATTCAATAACTATTAGTGCATAACCCTTTGGTGGCCCCAATAGCCATGAGTAATATACTACCGAACATTTGGAGAGGGTTACGTATTATGGTCTTAGTGGATGTATCTCTATCCTTTCTCGAATATATTGACCGAAAATATTTAATAAAATGTTATCCTATATTACGATTACTATTTGCAACTATAATTATATACCATTTCATTTAAGGATTTTCTTATTTATATATTTCAATTAACTACTTAATTAATTATATCACTAGATAAAAAAGTATATATTAGAAATCAAATACCTTTATTAAGAACAAGATCGATCATCGAGTCAGATATGTGTAACAAATTACATAAGTTCCCTAGGGCATACCACTAACTCTATCAAAATATTCATCAATTCTAATAATATAACCTATACTTATCAACAGTTTATGAACCAGTTATCATTCACATTCACATGCATCACTATACTCTTCTTTACATGTCGGTTTAAAGGTTATCCTTAACTTCATTTAGTAATTACCCTAGGTTTATCTATCATTAATTCATTTTACTTGAAAATCATCAATAAAATGACCACTCATCCACTTTTGAGAACCATCTTAACTAGAGCCACCTTGACTCTCCTAGGAGGTTGGATGTAAGTGCCCGAAATATATTCTTGCTAACACCCTTGCTAAACGTCACCAATCCCACATGGTCCTAGAAATACTTTCATTTCATGTTGTCAATTCTTTCATTAATTATGTTCATTTTGATATTATTACTTGCACTAGAGTTAAAATTTCTGAATTCAACTCAATAAATATTCCAAGTCTTGGCAAATTGCCAAATACCCATTGAATTTAGACTTCACTAAGCCTTGACACCCTGCCATCCCAGATCTCCATAAGTAGGTATATTTTAAGATCTTTATTACAGTCCATTTCTTACATAAATTAATTATGTACTTTACAAAAATCTTTCCATTCTTTAGATAAAGTAAATTTATCCTTCTTATTGGATGATACAACTATCAATTCTTTGCTTACCTAAGCTTAGCCATTTTCATCTTTATATAAGTTATTACATTTTAACTTATCATTCCTCTTGTATAATTTTATGTGCTATGAAATTTAACTAAAACATCTAGGAAACAGGCTTCCAAAATGCTTTCTATGATTCATATATTTTAACTAATGGAATTATTATCATTTGCTATTGCATATATAACAATTGAGCTTCTAAGACTACGCTATCAAGCATTTTGCTATCGTGTATCTAAGTATTATTGAGCCTTTAGCTATTGCATGTCTTAATATTGAGCTTCCTAGGTTAAACTACTGCATGTCTAGCTATCGAGTTCTACATATCAAAGGTGCAAGCTATCAAGCTTCTAAAGTTAAGCTATCGAGCTTCTAAAATAGGCTACTGTTAAGCTTAAAATTTGGCCTAACTTTTAAGCTTTAGTATATGTGTCGATGTTACTTATGCAAGAGGAGTTCCTATTGGACAAGTATGCAAACTCTAAATAAAATAGTCCTTTAACACAGTTTTTCAATTATGATTTGACCAAGAGGTCATCAATTCCCAAATCAAGCTTTATGAATTTCTCAAATTACAAATGAAAAATAAAGTAGAAGAGAATTCAGAACCCCTTCTTAAGTGGGGGTACATGCCTATTTATAATAAAATTATACTATTTAATCCTTGACATAGGGTGGTTACAATCTTGGACGGTTGAGATCATTTTGGTTGGCTGATGACATGGCATGTTGTTGGCATAATACGTGGTACTTCTGGCATAAGTCATTTCTTTATCTTTTCTACATTTTTATGCTTGATGTGGCATAATTGGTCTAATAAGAAGTTAAGATGTGTACAATTCCATGAACTTTTTATGACTTCTATTGAACTTTTGCTAGGACACCATAACACTTTTTATTTAGAGGCTCGATAGCACTTTTATCTATATTCCAATCGATCCTTTTTAGGCCTTTGATAGCTCATTCTTTAGACCTTAGATAACTTGTTATTTTGATTTCTATAGTACTTTTTAAACCTTCAATAGCTCTTTCTCTATATTTTTGATAGCTCTTTCTCCAAACCTTTGATAACTCTTTCTTTAAACCTTTGATGGCTCTTTATTTCGATCTTAAATAGCTCTTTCTTTAAAACTTCGACAGTGCTTTCTTTAGATTTTGATGGCTCTTTCTTTTGACCACCAATAGCTCTTTCTTTTAACGTTTGATGGCTCTTTCTTCAAACCCTCAATAGCTCTTTAACCTTCTATATTTCTTTTTATAACCTTTGATATCTCTTTCTTTAAACCTTTGATAATTCTTTCTTTAGACCTTTAGTAGCATATATTTAAGCCTTATTTACAGTTTACTACTTCCGCCTTGCGACTATTTTTCTTTTTCCTTGTAAAAATTGGGTATAAAAACCGTCTAAGATGTAAGTTGTAGAGCTACTATTTGATACCATCGAAGATGTAAGTTACTGAGTTTCTAGAGTTAGGCTGTCGAGTACGTAGGCCATCAAGCTTCTAAAATAGGCTATAAAAGAAGTAAGTTATCGTGTCTCTTAGGTTGGGATATCTAAGAAGAGGAAGTAGAAATATCACAAAAGGAATGTAAAAGATTATCTTTTCAAAATGCTACTTTATTACATGATTTAGAAAATAGCAAATTAGAGAATAATAAACTTGAAAAAGAAAAGCTTGAATTAAAAATAAGCTTAGATTCTACCAATGTTAAAAATTATTGATATTAAGAATAAATTAGATAAAACTACTAATAACATTTAAAAATTTAATAAGGGAAAACAAAACTTAGAAAATTTGATTAAAATATCAACCATCAGGAAATCGAAATGGAGTAGGTTTTAATAGTAAGCAGAAGCTCAAGAACTATAGTTCACTATACACCAAGTTCAAGAATCCGAAATCTAAGACTAAGATCAAAGCTTCAAACTTGACTATGGTTGCAATGTGGATTCCTATAACCATAACAAATTAATTAGCCAGAAACACACAGACGAGTACTTGAAAAATGTTGTCGATAATGATACTTGCATTTCTAAAAGTCCCAAACCCTCTTTGGTATGGCTACCTTCACCCACTAACACACATGACCATAATGGAGGAAAGGAAGTAGGTACCTATTAAATTCTTACTATTTTGAAAGTACCCAAAAACAAATTTAAAAGCAAGGAGAAGTGGATACTTGATAGCGGATACTCTGAGCATGTGATAGGAAATGCACAAATGTTGTCAAATATAACATATATTGATGATGGCACCGTGACATCCGGAAATAATTCAAAAGGATTCGTCATTGGCATTGGAGAAGTCACCAACATCAGGATATCTACTTCTCCTATAATTACTAATGTTTTACTTGTAGAAAATTCAAAACACATTTTGTTAAGTACAAGTCAATTATATAATAAATGATATAAAATCGACTTCGAAAAAAATAAATGTAGCATATTTGATCAAAGTAAAAATTTAATATTTGAAGGATCAAGAAATCGAAATATTTATGTTTAAATATAAATATTAAAAAAGATAGTCATTTGTGCTTAACTGCAAATCATAATTACCTATGGCCATGGCACATACACTTTTGTCATACAAATTTTAGGGGCATTTCACTAGAAGGACAAACATTGCAGTCCAATTAGTTTATAGGACATACATCCACAGAAATTAATTTCAAGGCCTAAGTCAGTAGAATGATTACTTTTAAGGACAAAGTCGGCAGTCCAATTACTTTCAAGGACATAATTTCATAGGTTTTTAAGCCGTAGAAACTAATTATTTTTAATTTTGTCCTTAAAAGTAATTATTTCAGTTGTGTATCATAAAAACTAATTACACTTGCTAAAGAGGCCCTTGTGGCTAATTTCCACTAAAATTTGAAGCATATAAATAAATAAGCAAAAATGATTTAGTAAGAGGATTACCCAAAATCCATGTCAACTTGAAAAATTAAAGAAAAGTTCATTTAAATCTAAAAGAAAATTTCTACAAAACAACCACTTAAACTACTCCATCTAGATTTATTTGGTCCAATTCAAGTACGATCAGTAAACCATAACAAATATGTTTTTGTGATCGTTGATGATTTTTCAAGATACATTTGGTTACTGTTTTTGAAACATAAAAGTGACATGTTTGAAGTGTTCAAAATTTTCACTAAAAGAATTTAGAATTTAATGAACTTAAAAGTCAAAAGTATAAGAAGTGATCATGGCGGAGAATTTGAAATTGATATTTTTGTAAATTTTTGCAATAAAAAGGGAATTAGTCATAATTTTTTGTTTTCACGAACACCACGACAAAACGGTGTAGTAGAAAGAAAAAATCAAACACTACTAGAATGTGCACGATCTTTTCTTAGCGGCGGTAGTTTACCAAAGAATTTTTGGGCCGAAGCCACTACCACCACATGTTATGTATTAAATCGTGTAACACTTAGACCAACGAATAAGAATACATGCTAAATGTTTTTTGGTAATAAAACTAAAGTATCATATTTTTTTATGTTTTTGGTTCTAAATGCTTTATTTTGAATACTAAATATAATCTTGTTAATTTTGATCCAAAAGCCAATGAAGATTTTTGTTGGTTATTCGGATCGTAGTAAAGCTTATAGAATTTTTGATAAACGAACTAACATTATAGAAGAAAGTTTTGATGTTTCTTTTGAAGAAGATTTTAAGAATAGCAAAAGTAATAACGACAAAGAAGTTTTCGATAATAATGATAATGATACTCTTGTACCTGAAAATAGTATCATAAACAACAGATAATCTGTTAAGACCATCACCTTGAATCTTAAAAGATCATTTGATTAATAATGTAAGTCGTGACATAAACACAAAAGTTTTAACTAGAAATCTACTAAACTACACGAGTCATGTAGCTTTCATATCTAACTTCGAACCTGAAAACCCTAAACATGTATGAGAAGAGGATTTCTAGATTTTAGCAATGCAAGAGGAACTAAATCAATTTTATCAAAATGATGAGTGGGAACTCGTATCAAGAACAAATGATCAATCCATAATAGGAACAAAATGGTTTTCAAAAATAAAGCAGATGAAAATGGAAACATAGCACGTAATAAAGCAAGGTTAGTTACTCAGGGATATAATCAAGAAGAAGGAATTAATTATGAAGAAACGTTTTTCCCTGTCGCATGTCTTTAAGCTACAAGAACATTACTCGCCTTTGCGTGTCATTATAATTTCAAATTATTTCAAATGAATGTTAAAATTGCATTTTTAAATGGTTTCACAAAAGAAAATGTTTATGTTGAACAACCATCTTTATTATTTCATGAAAAATATCTTGATCATGTTTTCAAATTTAAAAAGGCATTATACGGGTCAAAACAAACACCTCGTGCTTTGTGTGAGAGACTTAAAGCACAGTTACTAAATTCGGTTTTTAAATTGGTAAAATTGATTGTAACGACCCGCTATTTTGGACTATTCGCATCCGCACACCTCAGACTTGAATAATTCAAAATACCGAATTGTTAATTTAAAATTTGGCAAAACTCAGATATACACAGTAAACAAATAATCACAGAATCATAGACATAGAGTAATAATATGTAGCGGAAGTAAAAGAGATAGTAGTTCATGAAGCTACTATATAAATATATAAGATACATCAGAGTTTACAACGGAAGAGAAATATGATACATCAAGTACAAATCGGAATACATCACTGGAATCATCGAATACTGAAAGCAGAATAGATGGTTGGATCTTCAAGCAAAGCTCCAACTCCAAAGGTGAGCCCCGAATACTGGTACACTCGGTCTGACCCGAGCGTGAAGCAAAACACAAAACACTCGAGTCAGGATTAATATTCTCATATCAATAAATCCAACTCAAGTGAAAAAGCAATCGAAATACAAGTAACTCAAAGGATGTTGGAATCACTATCCTCTAAGGATCCGTTAAACTATCTACTATGTAGTAGTGTACGCTAAATAGATAATGTCTATCAGTAATATAAAATATCAAAATAGTGTTAAGGCCTTACCATTATCCCCCTTAACACATTTTATATAAGCATCATAGTCTATACAGCACTGTAAACTCCACCATAAACTGGTGGGATATCAGGGAGTACTCCATAGGTATAACACAAAACAAATTCGTAGTGGTCGCGTATAATAGGGATACAAGTATGACAAGGCACATGAGGCAATATCCAAGGTAGTGAAACTACCGTTCGCCTGATCCGGACTGGTGAGAACACATCGCCGCAGCGATCGCAACACCGCAAAACAACACTCCTGAAATTCCGAGGGTGCACCAATCAATCACAAGTAATGAGTAGTAGTTATGAAGAAGTGTGTTCGCTCGAGGTGGCTAACCCCATTTGGCCTGGCACGGCTCCTGATTTTAGTCATTTCCAATTTGACACAAGTGTCAAGGTTATCCATTATCGTTCTCTTTCTTCAGTCATCACGTACATCATTCCAACCACTTCATTCTGGATCACAACTCCGCGTATAGTTATTAAAGTGGTTTTCGGTTTAGACAGAGAGTATGTCCCTAATCGATCCCGGTTTCTTTAATAACTTTCGTAATTATTACACTGATTGGTCGTTTAATAAATTTCAAAACCAAATCAATTTCAATTTCAATTAAAATTTATAAATCAACATTTCATTTGTCTTTCTAAATCAATTTCCAAAATTTACGTTTCCAAACATCCAAATTACCATTTCAAGATCTTAAAATTCGATTTCAACTTTTATTTAAACAATTCAAGTATTGATTCAAGTTCGTATATAAGTTTCATTCCGGAATCATTTAAAATGGTTTAATTTTCATTCAAATCCATTTAAATTCATTTATCGATTCCATTCAATAATCATTAAGTAAATTTGTCATTCAAAACGGCTTCTATTTAGATTCCAGTTCATTTAAATCAGTTACTTACGTTTAATTCCATTATCTCAAAACTTCAAATTGAATTAAATTAGATTCGTAAATCATGTTCTTTAAATTACAAGTCTTACGTTAATTTCAATAAATCTCATTCATTTCAATAAATCACATTCTTTCCTTGTTAAAGAAATTCAATTTTCACTTATTTATTGACTTTGTTACAAATTTCAAACTCAATTACTAAAGAACTAAATTTCATATATTCAAGAAGTTTAATTTCACTCATTAACTTACTTACATTTTCCAAAGCTTAATTAATAAATAAAGTAACTCAATTTCATTTATTAACGAAGTTCAAATCCACTTATTCAAAAGTTCAATTCCTCTTATCAAAGAATTCAATTTCTTTTCAATTATTAAATAATTAAATCTTATTCAATTATTAAATAATTTCAATCTTAATTATTGATAATTTCAAAACTTAATAATTACAAACTTGATTACAAATTCAAACTTAACTATTAAATCATTTCCACTTAATTATGAATTCAAACTTAATTATCAAATCGTTTCAACTTAATTATAAATTCAACTTAATAACTTCAAACTTAATTATAATTAATTCCAAATTATTTACTAATAATTCCAAATTTAATTATTAAATAATTAAATTTCAAACAACGTTCTTTCATCAATTACTACATTAATATTTGTTTCAGATTTCAATCTTTACATTTTCCTTTCATAAATTCAATTTCCAACTTCATTTCAAAACTTATTCTTTGCTCGAATAAAATCATTATTTTATTTTTAAATCAATTTATTTACCAATCGGATTTTATTAAATTCTCTATCCTAGGTCAAATTCATTTTGGGTATTTATCATTTCAACCCGATTCCAAATTCAATTCAAGATCAAGCATAATTAAGGGAACTTGCAGTGTGATAACTGGGATGGTGTCAAAGTAAATAAACAAACAATAACAACAATCAATAATAATCCAATAATTAATTCAAATAATCTCGAAATAATCGTATTAATTCGCATTGTTATTTATGCGAATTAATATAATTATCTCTAGAATCTACACTATCATTTCATGTAGATTAAAGATTATTACCTTACGGTTTTTCCACTTGTCGTTCAATTTCAATTTCAAATTTTATTCTACAACAATTAATCCAATATACGTTCAAAGGTTCAAAATATAATTTATCAAATTCTACGTATCAATTAACTTAACAATTAAAAGGGTCATATTATTCCAATTAACTAATCAAATTCAACACATATGTCGATTCACAATTTTTAAACTATCCTACGCCAAATTCAATTGCATAATATTTATCACTTTAAACATTACAATTTACATCCAATATTAACAGCAAACAATCAATCAATTATCAACCAAACTGGTTTATCATTGCATACATAACAGATAACGGTGTGAGATGTCAAAGGTGAACTGATACATAAATAACAGTGCAATAAATAACAGCAGTATATTTCAATTGTCGTTTCAATTGAAATCAAATTTAATAAATAAAAAAATATTAATCGTGAGTGATTGTTCACCTTTCGAGGCTAGAGATCAGCAGGAAAAGAACACGACGCCCACATGGATTCGGATACGGACACGCATACGAAGAAAGCAAAACGCTGTTGCGATATATTTCAGACAGCGGCGAGATTAAAAGCAAAGCACGATGGACTGCATTCGATAGAAACAAAATATAAATTATATTATTATTTTCTTCACTAAAATCAATATTTAATTAAAACATATACTTAAAATAAACCTTTCACACTATACTCTTATTAAAGCCAATATCCATATAGTGTATTTTAAAATCAGTCTTTAACGTAAATAAAACATGCAACTTGATAAATATACTTGCTTTGCCATACACACTTTTAATATATGAAAAGTATAAACTCACGGTACTTTCTACTATAACTGTATAAACCTTATTTTATAACTACAGATTGTAATAAAGGATTTTTTTTTCATTTTCTTTCAGCGATTCAAACATACTTTTATAACCTATAACTAATATAAACTGACCGAACAACGATTTCAAATGTTTTAAACACAGTTAAAATTTGTAACTTTATATACTTATGAAAAAAATGTTCTGAAATCAAATATAAGACACTGATATACTATTGAATTCAAATGTTAACTTATATTATATGTTCAAAACTGTTTGAAATCAACTGACGTATGAAATTTATGTACGTAAACTGATGTACAATATATATTTTTAAATAGTTTTATATAGCTTTAAAACACGAAAATATGCACATCCAACCATGTAAATACAACTAGGCAGAACACTGCCTTACGAAAATCTATTCAGGCATACATATATGTGACTTTACAATGCTAAAAGCATATGCATATATAATATACATATTTATTATATTAAGACATAAGTATACAACCACCTACTACTATATAAAGCATGCGCACCTAGTTCATGACAGAGCAACAGAGGTTTCAGCCAAGGCTGGGGCGAGTTCGGCCGAGCACGCGGTGGTTCACTGGGTGCGTGACGTATTGGAGGCGGCACTACGGATTCTCGATGGATCGCTGGAATTGATGTGGATCTCGGCGGAGCACGGCTGCTAGTAGGTCGAGCCGTGTGCTAGCTGAGTGGTACTCGAGGTGGAGAGGGGAGCGGGAAGTGGCGAGGTCGGAGGGCTCGGGTCTGGGAACACTCGGGTATAGGTTGGTTATTGGAAGGTGTCGGGGTCGTGGGTCTCGTCTGCTTGGATGTGTCAGGGATGGACGAGAAAGTGATGGAGGCCGAGAAGTTTGCGGGGAGGAGAGGGCGATGGTGTGGTGTGCGGGCCGGCTGTTAGGGCGTGACGATGGCAGTTATGGTGGGGAAAAGAGGGTGTGCGTGTGAAGGCCATGGTAGGCGGGTGGCGGAGACAGGGCTCGGCTAGATGGTGATGGACTTCGGTGATGGGTTGCGTGGAGATTAGTGGATGAAGGTTGGTGAAGTTGATGGGCTTTGATATTTGTAAGGTGGCACGGTGGGTTAGCTCGAGTGGAGAGAGGGAGAGTTTGTTGGACATGTATGTTGTAAGAGGAAGAAATGAAAGAAGTAGGTATACATTTCTCAGATAGCAAGGGCCTGATAATCTGAAAGCTTCAGATGGATAAGAAGAGAATGTGCCCTTTCATAAATATAGATAACGTGAATACGGGAAGAGAATGAGTTTTTTTTTTTTGAAATGTAAAAGATTAGTGGCTTGTTTTTCGGCCGTTTGAAAGACGAATGGTCACCAGGATCAAAATGGCACAAAACAAACACCGCTACGTTAACGTTTCTCGGATTCTGCTACGTATCGAACTTCAAAACATAGAAATAGATACACCGTAGATATCAGCGCGACGAGACGATCACAACAACATACGGATATCAGTGGCATGATTAAATCATAAAATTTTGAATTTTTTTCTACTACGAAAAGTGCATAAAAATCGCAGAAAAATAAGATCGACGGAGCCAAAGATGTCCGAATTTGAAAAAACGACAAACTGGCAACTTGCTCAAAAGATGTTTTAGAATTTTTCAATGTAAAAATATTTTGGTTTTGAAAACGTTTTATTTCATCGCTTTTTAACTGATTAAATTGAAGTAAATTTTACGCGCGAAATAAACTTCATATTTTCGGACGGAAATTTACCAGTTGCTATGTTTAACTAGACGCATTTCAAATATCCAATTTATATTTCAAAATTTTATCGTTTATAACTTCACAAAATTTCAATTAATAACGGCTAAAATTTACGGGTCGTTACATTCTCCCCCAGTCAAAACTTTTCGTCCCCGAAAAGGAAGGAGGTAGGAGAATAGAAATAACCAGAAGAAATAGACTAGAATTACATAATAAACAATTAATTTAAACCATATAAATTTCAATTTAAATAAATTTATATTTAACAATTGACTTTAAGCTCAAGGAATTTCCTTAACTTGGTTTATTTTCAACTTATCATTGTTTATTACAAAATTTATTTCAAACAACAATTTATTTTATTAATCCATTTATTATTCAACTAACATAGTATTTTATTTATCTCTATTAACCAATTTATTATTAAACTTTAAGTGTATAACCTTTTTATACGCACTCAAGTTTTATTTATAAAGACAATTTATATTGTAGATTATCAATTTTTCTTAAATTAACAATTTCAAAGATCATAAATTTGAATAGTCATTATAATCATATATTTTTTGACAAATTTAATTCTTCTTTATTCCAAATTATTATTAAATTTATTCTACTTAATATATACTATCCCATTCATATTAAGTATATTTACATTTAATATAAGTATTCAAATTTATTTAAAATTCCTTTGATATCATTTATATTGTATAATTTTCAATTACATAATTAACTTTTGAAAATTTAGGTAAGTTATATATAATGCAATTTAGTATTATCCAAATAAAATTTTACAATTCAGTTATTTCAAATTAAGTGTTTAGTCAAAACTTTTGGCTTCATTGAAAATCATCCTTAAATCAAAATTTTAAGATTTAATTTCCGATTAGCTTCAAATAACTTAGAGATAAAATAAATATATATATTTTCATAATATGTCAAATTAAATTTTAAAGTCTTCAATATATACTATAAATCAAGTCATGTTTAGAAATTTAAACCAATTTATTTTTCAAAACAAACCGTAGCCAAACTACAGAATAGTCTCTCCACTTCGAAACTCGAAAATGAACGTCGATGATGCGGCCGTCATCACCGAAATTATTTTCCAGCGACAAAGAGAAGAGCGCCGATTTAAACTTTTAAATTCTTCGAAATGATTTCTATTTGAAAATACTTTAAATAATCTATGTTTAAACCAAAGTTTGAAGTCACCGAAAAATTAAATTCTCAAATTATTTATTTATATTAATTTTAAACTCTAAATTAATTTATAAACCATGCTTATCTCTTCAATCATTTATGTTGGTAAAATCAATGTCTTACAAAATAATAAATGAAAATCATTTTACCAATCAATTCGGTTAACTATTTAATTTCAAAATTTTTTTACTTATGTAATTTAATCATATAAAATTTATTTTATTTACCCAAATTTGAAAACAATATAGTGTCAGTTTTCTCTGTTCAAGTATTTTGGAAATCCTATCGATAGCGTTGATCAGACGAATCGATCGGAAACCCAAATCAACATCAACAACTCAAACAAAACAATATAAATAAACATTTTCGTATAACTACAAATACACTCCCTTTCTCGATGATACAAGAATGGATTTCAAAATAAGAATAGTGATTTAAATTTGATAGACTCAAATTAAAGAGAATTCTGATTCGAATACAAGTTCGAAAGAAAAGATAGGGTGATTCAATTAACAGAATCGGAAGATGGATAAGCTTATTTAATTCACGGGCAACCTTAACTGGGTCAACCGTGACTTCAAAATAAGATCGATGCTGGATTCCAAGGTAAATCTACATTAGATCTCAAGAGATAAAATTCAGGTATAGCAAGGAATGGATAACATCATAAACCGAGGATACAGAAATCTCCGGTAAATCCATGCTTATTATAAAGGAGTTTCACTCTTTTTCAAATAATTCGAATTTTGGCGAGATTGCCGATTCATTATAAAGATCATTCGAAGTGGAGTTATGAAATACTCCAGAATTAAAGAAGACGAATAATGAGGGACATGAATGAATTTCGGAACCGAGGGAACGTTCCAAAATTCAAAGAAATAGAGTCAAAAGGAAGAGATTGAAACTCGCATGAGAGTGATCCTGTAAATACATTTACCTTATATGCTAAGTTTTGCCTAGAGCTACCAAAAGCTCTGATACCAACTGTAACGACCCGCTATTTTGGACTATTCGCATCCGCACACCTCGGACTTGAATAATTCAAAATACCGAATTGTTAATTTAAAATTTGGAAAAACTCAGATATACACAGTAAATAAATAATCACAGAATCACAGACACAGAGTAATAATATGCAGCGGAAGTAAAAGAGATAGTAGTTCATGAAGCTACTATATAAATATATAAGATACATCAGAGTTTACAACAGAAGAGAAATATGATACATCAAGTACAAATCGGAATACATCACTGGAATCATCGAATACTGAAAGCAGAATAGACGGCTGGATCTTCAAGCAAAGCTCCAACTCCAAAGGTGATCCCCGAATACTGGTACACTCGGTCTGACCCGAGCGTAAAGCAAAACACAAAACACTCGAGTCAGGATTAATATTCTCATATCAATAAATCCAACTCAAGTGAAAAAGCAATCGAAATACAAGTAACTCAAAGGATGTTGGAATCATCATCCTCTAAGGATCCGTTAAACTATCTACTATGTAGCAGTGTACGCTAAATAGATAATGTCTATCAGTAATATAAAATATCAAAATAGTGTTAAGGCGTTACCATTATCCCCCTTAACACATTTTATATAAGCATCATAGTCTATACAGCACTGTAAACTCCACCGTAAACTGGTGGGATATCAGGGAGTACTCCATAGGTATAACACAAAACAAATTCGTAATGGTCGCGTATAATAGAGATACAAGTATGACAAGGCACATGAGGCAATACCCAAGGTAGTGAAACTACCGTTCGCCTGATCCGGACTGGTGAGAACGCATCGCCGCAGCGATCGCAACACCGCGAAACAACACTCCTGAAATTCCGAGGGTGCACCAATCAATCACAAGTAATGAGTAGTAGTTATGAAGAAGTGTGTTCGCTCGAGGTGGCTAACCCCATTTGGCCCGGCACGGCTCCTGATTTTAGTCATTTCCAATTTGACACAAGTGTCAAGGCTATTCGTTATCGTTCTCTTTCTTCAGTCATCACGTACATCATTCCAACCACTTCATTCTGGATCACAACTACCGTTCGCCAGATCCGGACTGGTGAGAACGCATCGCCGCAGCGATCGCAACACCGCAAAACAACACTCCTGAAATTCCGAGGGTGCACCAATCAATCACAAGTAATGAGTAGTAGTTATGAAGAAGTGTGTTCGCTCGAGGTGGCTAAACCCATTTGGCCCAGCACGGCTCCTGATTTCAGTCATTTCCAATTTGACACAAGTGTCAAGGCTATCCATTATCGTTCTCTTTCTTCAGTCATCACGTACATCATTCCAACCACTTCATTCTGGATCACAACTCCACGTATAGTTATTAAAGTGGTTTTCGGTTTAGACAGAGAGTATGTCCCTAACCGATCCCGGTTTCTTTAATAACTTTCGTAATTATTACACCGATTGGTCGTTTAATAAATTTCAAAACCAAATCAATTTCAATTAAAATTTATAAATCAACATTTCATTTGTCTTTCTAAATCAATTTCCAAAATTTACATTTCCAAACTTCCAAATTACCATTTCAAGATCTTAAAATTCGATTTCAACTTTTATTTAAACAATTCAAGTATTGATTCAAGTTCGTATATAAGTTTCATTCCGGAATCATTTAAAATGGTTTAATTTTCATTCAAATCCATTTAAATTCATTTATCGATTTCATTCAATAATCATTAAGTAAATTTGTCATTCAAAACGGCTTCTATTTAAATTCCAGTTCATTTAAATCAGTTACTTACGTTTAATTCCATTATCTCAAAACTTCAAATTGAATTAAATTAGATTCGTAAATCAAGTTCTTTAAATTACAAGTCTTACGTTAATTTCAATAAATCTCATTCATTTCAATAAAGCACATTCTTTCCTTGTTAAAGAAATTCAATTTTCATTTATTTATTGACTTCGTTACAAATTTCAAACTCAATTACTAAAGAACTAAATTTCATATATTCAAGAAGTTTAATTTCACTCATTAACTTACTTACATTTTCCAAAGCTTAATTAATAAATAAAGTAACTCAATTTCATTTATTAACGAAGTTCAAATCCACTTATTCAAAAGTTCAATTCCTCTTATCAAAGAATTCAATTTTTATTCAATTATTAAATAATTAAATCTTATTCAATTATTAAATAATTTCAGTCTTAATTATTTATAATTTCAAAACTTGATAATTACAAACTTGATTACAAATTCAAACTTAATTATTAAATCATTTCCACTTAATTATGAATTCAAACTTAATTATCAAATCGTTTCAACTTAATTATAAATTCAACTTAATAACTTCTAACTTAATTATGATTAATTCCAAATTATTTACTAATAATTCCAAATTTAATTATTAAATAATTAAATTTCAAACAACGTTCTTTCATCAATTACTACATTAATATTTGTTTCAGATTTCAATCTTTACATTTTCCTTTCATAAAATTCAATTTCCAACTTCATTTCAAAACTTATTCTTTGCTCGAATAAAATCGTTATTTTATTTTTAAATCAATTTATTTACCAATCGGATTTTATTAAATTCTCTATCCTAGGTCAAATTCATTTTGGGTATTTATCATTTCAACCCGATTACAAATTCAATTCAAGATCAAGCATAATTAAGGGAACTTGCAGTGTGATAACTGAGATGGTGTCAAAGTAAATAAACAAACAATAACAACAATCAATAACAATCCAATAATTAATTCAAATAATCCCGAAATAATCGTATTAATTCGCATTGTTATTTGTGCGAATTAATATAATTATCTCTAGAATCTACACTATCATTACATGTAGATTAAAGATTATTACCTTACGGTTTTTCCACTTGTCGTTCAATTTCAATTTCAATTTCAAATTTTATTCTACAACAATTAATCCAATATACGTTCAAAGGTTCAAAATATAATTTATCAAATTCTACGTGTCAATTAACTTAACAATTAAAAGGGTCATATTATTCCAATTAACTAATAAAATTCAACACATATGTCGATTCACAATTTTTAAACTATCCTACGCCAAATTCAATTACATAATATTTATCACTTTAAACATTACAATTTACATCCAATATTAACAACAAACAATCAATCAATTATCAACCAAATTGGTTTATCATTGCATACATAACAGATAACGGTGTCAGATGTCAAAGGTGAACTGATACATAAATAACAGTGCAATAAATAACAGCAGTATATTTCAAGTGTCGTTTCAATTGAAATAAAAGTAATAAATAAAAGAATATTAATCGTGAGTGATTGCTCACCTTTCGAGGCTAGAGATCAGCAGGAAAAGAACACGACGCCCACATGGATTCGGATACGGACACGCATACGAAGAAAGCAAAACGCTGTTGCGATATATTTCAGACAGCGGCGAGACTAAAAGCAAAGCACGATGGACTGGATTCGATAGAAACAAAATATAAATTATATTATTATTTTCTTCACTAAAATCAATATTTAATTAAAACATATACTTAAAATAAACCTTTCACACTATACTCTTATTAAAGTCAATATCCATATAGTGTATTTTAAAATCAGTCTTTAACGTAAATAAAACATGCAACTTGATAAATATACTTACTTTGCCATACACACTTTTAATATATGAAAAGTATAAACTCACAATACTTTCTACTATAACTGTATAAACCTTATTTTATAACAACAGATTGTAATAAAGGATTTTTTTTTCATTTTCTTTCAGCAATTCAAACATACTTTTATTAACCTATAACTAATATAAACTGACCGAACAACGATTTCAAATGTTTTAAACACAGTTAAAATTTGTAACTTTATATACTTATGAAAAAAAATGTTCTGGAATCAAATATAAGACACTGATATACTATTGAATTCAAATGCTAACTTATATTATATGTTCAGAACTGTTTGAAATCAACTGACGTATGAAATTTATGTACGTAAACTGATGTACAACATATATTTTTAAATAGTTTTATATAGCTTTAAAACACGAAAATATGCACATCCAACCATGTAAATACAACTAGGCAGAACACTGCCTTACGAAAATAAATTCAGGCATACATATATGTGACTTTACAATGCTAAAAGCATATGCATATATAATATACATATTTATTATATTAAGACATAAGTATACAACCACCTACTACTATATAAAGCATGCGCACCTAGTTCATGACAGAGCAACAGAGGTTTCAGCCAAGGCTGGGGCGAGTTCGGCCGAGCACGCGGTGGTTCACTGGGTGCGCGACGTATTGGAGGCGACACTACGGATTCTCGATGGATCGCTGGAATTGAGGTGGATCTCGGCGGAGCACGCCTGCTAGTAGGTCGAGCCGTGTGCTAGCTGAGTGGTACTCGAGGTGGAGAGGGGAGCGGGAAGTGGCGAGGTCGGAGGGCTCGGGTCTGGGAACACTCGGGTATAGGTTGGTTATTGGAAGGTGTCGGGGTCGTGGGTCTCGTCTGCTTGGATGTGTCAGGGATGGACGAGAAAGTGATGGAGGCCGAGAAGCTTGCGGGGAGGAAAGGGCGATGGTGTGGTGTGCGGGCCGGCTGTTAGGGCGTGACGATGGCAGTTATGGTGGGGAAAAGGGGGTGTGCGTGTGAAGGCCATGGTAGGCGGGTGGCGGAGACAGGGCTCGGCTAGATGGTGATGGACTTCGGTGATAGGTTGCGTGGAGATTAGTGGATGAAGGTTGGTGAAGTTGATGGGCTTTGATATTTGGAAGGTGGCACGGTGGGTTAGCTCGAGTGGAGAGAGGGAGAGTTTGGTGGACATGTATGTTGTAAGAGGAAGAAATGAAAGAAGTTGGTATACATTTCTCAGATAGCAAGGACCTTATAATCTGAAAGCTTCAGATGGATAAGAAGAGAATGTGCCCTTTCATAAATATAGATAACGTGAATATGGGAAGAGAATGAGTTTTCTCTTCTTCTTTTTTTTTTTTTGGAAATGTAAAAGATTAGTGGCTGTTTGTTTTTCGGCCGTTTGAAAGACGAATGGTCGATCAAAATGGCACAAAACAAACACCGCTACGTTAACGTTTCTCGGATTCTGCTACGTACCGAACTTCAAAACATAGAAATAAATACACCGTAGATATCAGCGCGACGAGACGATCACAACAGCATACGGATATCAGTGGCATGATTAAATCATAAAATTTTGAATTTTTTTTACTACGAAAAATGCATAAAAATCGCAGAAAAATAAGATCGACGGAGCCAAAGATGTCCGAATTTGGAAAAACGAAAAACTGGCAACTTGCTCAAAAGATGATTTAGAATTTTTCTATGTAAAAATATTTTGGTTTTGAAAACGTTTTATTTCATCGCTTTTTAACTGATTAAATTGAAGTAAATTTTACGCGCGAAATAAACTTCATATTTTCGGACGGAAATTTACCAGTTGCTATGTTTAACTAGACGCATTTCAAAGATCCAATTTATATTTCAAAATTTTATTGTTTATAACTTCACAAAATTTCAATTAATAACGGCTAAAATTTACCGGTCGTTACATTGATACAACTTAATTTACAAAATGATAAAAATAACAATATGCTAATTGTACAAATCTATGTTGATGATATCATATTTGGATGAACCAACGAGAAACGATGTAATAATTTTCAAACATAATAGAAAATGAGTACAGGTTGTCTCATATGGGAGAACTAAATTTTTTCTTAGGACTACAAACTAAACAATTAGAAAATGGAATTTTTATGAACCAAGAAAAATATTGTAGAGAATTGATAAAACATTTTGAAATGGATAATACATCTGGTAAACCAGCTCCAATAAGCACTAGTCTACATTTGGATAAAGATGAAAATGGAAAATATTTTCAAAAAAAATTATACCGAAGTGTGATAGGATCTCCATTATACTTATTGGCTAGTATACCTAATATAATGGTGAGGGTGTGTTTATGTGCACTTTTCAAGCACAAACTAAGGAATCACATCATCGAACGGTTAAGAGAATCTTGCGACATCTACCCGAAAGGCAGCTCCTTCGAACTCGTATCATATAGTGATGCAGATTTCGACCGTTGCAAAATGGATAGAAAAACTACAAGTGAAACATGTCATTTTATTGGTCAATCTAAGGTTTTTTTTTCGGTTTAGTAAAAAGAAAAATTATGTTCCCTCTTAACATGTGAAGCCGAGTATATATTCTCTGCCTTAGCGTGTGTTCAAGTAATTTATATGCAACAAACACTTCAAGATTTTAGAAAAATTGTAACTAAATCTCCTATATATTGTGATAATACGAGTGCAATAAATTTGTCTAAAAATCCAATTAACCATTTTCGAACTAAACATATTGATATTCGTCACCATTTTCTGAGAGACAATGTTGAAAAAGGTATTATCACTTTAAAATTTGTTAACGCAAAAAATCAGACTTTCGATATTTTCACTAAACCACTATGTGAATTAACTTTTATAAAACTAATTCGAGATCTGGGTATATGTTCACTTAATAAATTAATTTCATAAACATTAACGATAATTATCATAAATATTAAACTCTAATTATCCTGTCACAAAATTTTTAGTATAGTTAACTTTAGTAAGGTTTTAAAACTAACTTAACTAAAAATTGTTAATAATTTTATGATTACATAAATTTTGTCCTTACAAATTATTTACTATAAATAAACAATATGCTTTATTTCATTAGCAATTTTTTACGTAAAATACACAAAATTATTTTTGATATAATAATAGAAGATCTAAAAATGTCTTCCGACCACGACTCTACTTACTCGACAATAGATTTTAGCTCACCCTTATCTAACAGTACATACGTATCACCAACAAAAACCATTGCTCCTTCGAATAATTCATCCTCACTAAATATTATAGCATCACCTACGTATCACACCTGCTACTCTCTAAAAGGAAAGAAAGTCAAACGAGCGATGAATCTTGAATCATCGTCTATCAATACTAAGGTTGATGAAAAATTTCACTATCAAAAAGAAATGACGAGAGTTCAAAGAGAAATGTATTATGAGCAACAAAGATAAGGAAATCATCTTAACTTTCTCAAACAATGTATTCTGGCAATCTGTGGACATTCACCAATGAAGAATTGCTTATATAAAAATCTCCTCGTTTAATAGAGACTCCTATAAAAAATCATAACTGTGACGATCCAAAATTTTAGATATTTAAAATAGGAATATTGAATTGATTTTGAATATTCAAAAGAGTAATTTTAACTTGAATTTCAAATATCACCATGTACTGGACAATTTAATTTTGAATTAAACTATTGGAAATTGGGTAGAATATGAAATCTGTGATTTTTAGCTTGTTAAAAATAATTTGAAGGCTTATAAATTTATATTAATAATAGTGAAAGTGATAGAACTTTTAAAATTGAATTTAACAGTGATTTGTTTAGTTATAAAAATATATTATTTAAATTGACATTTAAAAATAGCCTTTCGAGGCACAGTCACAGAATTCGACGAAACAAGTTTCATTGGATCCGTAATATTGTATTATTATCGGATTTCGAATTTCGTAGTGATTGGAGTTGTTATGTGAGAATACGATATAAACGCGCTGAAATTTTATCGAAATTTAATATAATAACTGGGTTCAAAAGATATCTTCTCCATACAATCGAGTTAGGCCACGAAATCTTTTCCACTGCGTTCGGAATAGGGGTATAACATTATAAACGCCTAGTGGCATACCTCGATAGGAAATCAAAATTTCATGTTGCGTTTATCGAGACAATTTGAATTTCAGTTTAATTAAATATATATTTATTTATATAACCTAAGTCAACAATCAAAGATTCTTTCCCCAACCTTTTTCCTTTCTACGTCAAAACTTTTTGCCTTCACTGTAGCCAACCTTCTCCTGCATGCCACCCTCTCCTATCTTTCACTACTTCTATAAACCATGTATCCTTCCCTTAGTTAAACAAAGAAAAAAACGAAAATCAACTTAAATAAAATCATGGGATGTTCTGCCGTTAAAACCCGCGATGCTCCTAATCAAATTCATTTAGTAAAAAATATATGAAAGTCGTGCCTTTGTCTGTTCAATTTTGAAAATCGAAACATTTCCCTAATCAAATTTGAATCAATTGCCTCGTTTTATAATCGGTGCTACTTTTGTTCAACCGGGTTCGTGCTTCGACCGCAAGCTGCTCACGTGGTCGCAAGCCGGTGAGGTCCTTGTCTTCGTTCAAAGAACCATATCGATCGAAGCTTTTCATTGGGGAAGTCGAGCATGTTGGAGTCAGTGGGGTGTCGCGATTTTGGTCTTGGAGGGGTTTCGCGGTCACCAGATTCGCGAGAGCAGTGGATCGAGCGAGGCGTTTGGGGCTCGCTCGCGAAGACCTAGGGGAGTTTGGCCGAAGTTCGATTGCAGTGGAGGGAGGAAGTCGATCGCGACAAAGGCAAGAGTTTGCCGATCAATCTGGAGGTGCGGGTTTTTCCAGTGACACGATGTTGTCTGGTGAGTTATTGGCATTGATATAGGCTTAAGCTTCTTTCAAGGTGGAGTCTTCGAGTTCGAGAGTTGTTTCTGAGCGTAAGGTATGTCTGTTTGGCCTTTGATTTGATTCAAAATATTCATACATATATAAATTTTAAAGAGATAACATATTTACCCATCTAGGTCAGTAACTTAGAAAAAGGATATTTTTATTGACAATAAGGAGAAAACTATATTTGAAGCAGTATCAAAATTTTATAGTCAATTACTGTTGTTATTTTACAGATAAGAATAATAAAGTTTTACAGTTAAAGATATATATAAAACAATTGTGTTTTAATTTAATACATATAAGTTTTGAAGGATTCTATTTTATTAGAATTTAAATGTATATAGATAAGGTTCTGGAAAAGCAAAAAATATAATAGGGATCTTTTATGTTTAAGAAGTTTATAAAATCAGAAATAAATTATTTTGTTAAGTTTCAAAAGAAAATAAATATACATTTTAAATTTACCAATTTATCAATATATTAAGGAAATTGATTTTTTAATTTTTTCGAATATTAATAAATTGTATAAATATTTATACAAGGTCCAAGTTGGGAGATAATGGTCGAGATGGAATTGGATTGCCAAACAAAATCAAAGGTGAGTTAATCTCACTCTTCTGGATTGCTATTTAAATTTAAATGATTAAATTTAAATAATTGGTTGAATGATTGAATTGATTTGATGTGCTATATTATATATAGTAGTATATAGTATATATTGGAGTGAGTGATTCCCCGCATTATATAGCGGACGAGACCCTATGCGCCGCATAATAGCCGATGATATTATATAAGTCCCATATACCGCGATATTCCACCTTGAAGTGGAATGGTATTGTGCTAACGTCTGTGGATGCAGGGTAACAAGTTGGAGGGATCCAACTGGATTCCTCAAAATTATTTAGATTATTTTAATAATTTTGAGTTATGATTATTTGATACTCTATGATGGATTATATTGATAATTGGAATATTTGATGTTGTGTTTGATTTATCTATATTTGGGTATACTGAGTTATCAAAAATATATAGATTGGATTTTTGATGAGAAAATAAAACGAGTGAATTCTTAAGTAAAAATAATTTTTGATAGTTGGATAAATTAAAAAAGTGAATTAGAAAGAATGAAAGTTTAATTTTTAAATTCTAATAATAAATTCCAAGTATGGGAAAGGAGATTTTGAATAAAAAGGGAAAATAAGGAATTTTAAAACTTAAGTGATATTATTTAAAGGAGTAAAGAATTTATTTTAAATTTCAAGGTTTAAATTTATTTAAAAGGATAAAGAAGGAATTTGGGAAATCTGAAATTGGTATTTTAGTTAAAAAGATTTTAAATCATAATTAAGAAATAAAATATGAAGTTAATGGGTTTTGACTAAATCGAGTGACTAAAGGAATTTATTTCAAAATGGAGTAATCTGGAAATCAATTTGAAAATTGATTAAGTGTTTGAAACCGGGATTTTAAAAGGAAGTTGAGACTATGAAACTTATAAAATGGGTTTATAAAGTGAAGTAATATATCAGTAGATATTCGAAAGGATAAATTCATGGTGGGAATTTATTAAAGGAATGGGTAAATTTGTTTAAAAATAAATAATGATTATTTTTAAAGGATGTGAAAGAGAAGTGTATTTCCCTGGATAGCCAAGTACGTTTTCAAAGAATTTTTTTAAGTATAAGTTAAAAGTTTTAAAACTGTTTTAAAATCATGTTTTAGAAAATTTATTATTTTTAAATGTTTAAATTTTAAAGTAAGTATTTTTCAAATTTATCTTAGTAGTAATTACTTAAAGGTGCCTTGGTATTATGTTTTAAAAGGATAAAAATTTAGTTTTATTATTTTATTAAGTAGCTTTATTTTAAATATTCTGAAAGTATATATCTTTGAATAAAGTATTAAAGTATTTTTTTTAAATTTAAATGTTTAAAGTGTATTTTATAATAAAATGTTTTTAAACTATTTTAAAAATCTAAAGTATTTGTACTTGGTGTTTTCAGCGGAAATAAATATTTGGGAATTCATTCCATGAGAAGGGGGTGGTTTGAAAACTGTTTTCAAAGGGTTGAAAAGTGGAAATATATCTTATGAAGATATTTTGAGATTAATAAATAATTTGGTGAAATTATTTATGTTTGATGGTTGTTTGTGAATGTTATTCTATAGTTGAATAACCGACTATCAATATTGGCCAATGGGCTGATCGTTTCGAAGAGACCGGTATCGGGATTTATTTCCTGAAAACCATTTCGATACAGTTTGAACGTTTTCGTGTGGAAAACAAGAGTTTGGATTCGAAAGTGGAGCTGTGAAGTGCAAGGGCTAGTCGCTACTAATCCTGAGGTGATTTCAAAATGGATGTATTAGGAGTAGTGCCTTCGGTTCCGTTCGAACCCGGAATGGACTTGTATGGATGAATGCTTTCAAAACATCGTCACGAGGACGGTGAGCATTCTAAGTGATATGTTCTAAAAGGCAACGCTTAGCCTCGAGCCTCATCAACCGGGAATGACTGAAAATCATGGGATATGCAGCAAGGCTAAGTGGGTAGCACCCATTAAGGTAAGGTCATCCCTATCTAGATGTCCCTTTTTTTATTCGGCGTAGTGGGCGGTTGCTCATCCCAACCGCGGGGTGATCTTACTCGAGATTATCCAGTAAGGGTAATCTCGGTCTTGTGTTGCATGGGATCGAGAGGGATCCTCGGTACGGTGATCTAGGCCACGTATTGTGACATGTGGTACCCCAGTGCCTAGTCATTAGTTGGAAGTCCATTCTCCCTACGTGCCTGTACGGTTTTGATTGTGCCCAACTATTGCTGAAACGTGAGATGCAAGCATTTCAGCTAGATTCTATTTTATTTTCTATAGACACTATTATAATATCAGACGGATTTGATAAAAAGTGTTTTGGCTATCATAAGGTAAAAACCCGACATGTTTATTTGTGGCGTGGTCTTACGAGATGCTTTGTTTTCAAAGGATTTTGAAACTTAAATAATCAAATTGAGTGTGATTTTCTCACGCTGGTATTCCAAAATGACTCGGGTGTTATTTCACTATAATGCTCGAGTCAGACCGAGTATTATAGAATAGAGGAAAGGATGTCTTGGAGCTCAGGAGATGAGCTGGATGGCGATACGTACTTCCGTACTTATTTTTTATTATTCCGCTGTGCGACTAGCTGTGTATTCAGTTTTGTGAGGACATGTTATGATTACTGTCCAGTTGGGTGTTATGTGTACTCTGATGATGTAATGTATAAACAGATTTGCTTTTTTTATAAAGATCTGTTATTATCTGTTATATTTTATTCCGCTGCGATGGTTAGATTCTATTGATTGTTTGTTTCCTTTTCTTCTACCTCTTTCTTCTTTAGCCCTAATGGTTCGGTTTTTCGGCTTCCGATTGTCTGCCATTTGATACAGTGGACGTATTGAATTCGATTTTCGGGGGTCGAAAAATCGGGTTGTTGCATTTGGTATCGGAGTGAGGTTGGTGATAACCTTGGCTCTGGCGGGGATTACTCGTTGAAATAGAGTCTGCAGCACTCTAGAATAAGTTTTAGTTTATTAATAGATAAGAGCGTGTATTTGTTAGTGAATATAAAAAGTTGTTTTATATTATGTTGACTTATCGGTTGAGTGTTTATGGATTTCTGGTCGATATGTGGGACGCCATGTCATCGATAGGGATTTCTAAACTCTTAAACAAGATAAACCGACACAGTATTGTTTTAAATAGGGTAAATGAAATAATTTTACCCAAATTATTTTTGTATATAAAGGAAATAATTTTTCGTAAATTATTATAGCTATATATGGATGCTTGGTTGTTAGGAAATGATAATATTAAATTATTATCATTTGTGTAAAATTTATATCGAGAATTTGAAATCATAACCAAAAGATAAGAAATAAATTCATATACAAATGGGATTTGTAAATGTAAATTGTAAATATGATTTATAATTTGAAATAGAATTCCAGAGAAATATTTGAAAATAAACTGTGATGAAAATTCAAGAGTAATGTTTAAATATGAATTGAAAGGGTTTGGAATTTGAAAAATTGGAAAAATTAAATTCCTTTGAATTTGAAAATGGTTTTCAAAAGGTTTTGGAAAAAAATATATGTATTTGAGAAATATTTTTGAATTGGATTTGAAATCTAGAGGGATTTGGAATTTAAAAATATTTTAAGGGATTTTAAAGAGATAAAGGCATTGAACTCTTTTCGGTCGCTGGAAAATAATTCCGATGGTGATCGTGACATCACCGGTGTTCATTTTCGAGTTTCCAAGAGGGGGATTGCTACCTGGATGTTTTGGATTAATGTTTGTTTGCGAAATTTGGTTTGATTTTGGAAATGCAAAGGAATAGTTTGATTTATATATATATATATATATATGTATGTATGTATATGTATGTATGTTTTCAAAATTGAATTTTGAACATTTTAGTAACGGTTTAAACTCTAGAGTTGGTTTGAAATGTTTTGGTATGTTTAAGCAATTGTTTGAAACTCTAGGATCTTATTTAAAATGTTTATGGAATAATAAATAAGTTTGGAAACTTATAAAAAAAAATTGAAAATTTGTTTAGAATAGAAAATTTAACTTGGAGAAGAGTTAAAAATTTGAAGTAAGTAAGAAAACGAAAATAAGTTAGAATGTAAGCCAATTAATTGGAGTGAATTAAAAGAAGTTAGCAAACGGAAGGCGAATAAATTGGGGAACTTATAGAAACTTAAAATTTGAATTAAATTACAATGTAACTAAACCAAGTTAAATAAAAATTGAATGTTGAGGAAATAGATCTAAGTAGGCTAAATGAAATAAGTTATTGAATAAAATTTATTAGTTAGAAATGAATTTGCGAATGAATAAATGAGTTTACACTTGTAAGAAAAAGGGAATTGAAACTGAATGTTGAACTTAAGTTTAAACGGAAAAATTAGTCAAGTTGTACTAAATAAAACAAAGTTTTGAGATTAAAATTAGTAAGTGACTGATTGATTTAAATGGTATGCAAATGAAACGAAATTGAATATTGGATGATACTTGATTTAAAATTGTGTAAAATGAAATGTAGAATTAGTTCAAATGGACTAAAGATAATTAACGTTTGGAAATAAAAGTCATTGGTTGAAAATAAATTTGTGAATGGACAAATGAATTTATAATTGTAAGTAAATGAACTGAAATTGGACATTGGAACGATGTTTAATTTTAATTGGGTGAAGTAAAGAAAAGTGAAGTTGAAAGATTGACTCGTAGTGGACTAAAAATAATTTAAAATTTGGAAATAAATCCATTGGGATTCAAATAAATTAGTAAGTGGAACTAATTGGAGAAATGGTTAACAAAATATGGATTGTGATAATGTGAATAGAATTCAATATTCAAAATGAAAGGGAAATTGAATTCAAGTAAAACTGAAAATGAAAATCTGGATGAAATTGGGAAAAAGTATTGAGGTTTGAAATTAATTCGCAAATTGAAAAAAATTGAATCTATTTGAAATTGGAATCCAAATTGATTAAATAAAAACCAAGTGGTGGAGTGGAAGTAATAATATAAGAGTATATAAAGTGCTTATATTAAACTTAAGAAAGGTTAAGGGTGAAAGTTCTTAAGTAAATTTGGTATTGGAAATATACTAAGTTAAAAATTGGATGAAATTTAATTTGGAAGTTGTGAAATGGGGAAATTGTGAATAAGTATATAGAAATCAAATGAATGTGAATAAAAGAGAATTGACATAGCCGATGATCAATGGATATAAATATGCAGGATGTACGTATATTATATTATTTGCATATCGATTTATCAAGAATCAAGCACAGAATTTCGAGATAGCTATATCGATCCAAGTTAGGGTTTTTCACTCGATTTTCGACGACGAACCCTGGATATGGATTTTTGATTGATTCTGAAAATTCTCTATCATAGTTATGACCATGCAAGGAGAATGACGATTTCTGATCAAGAAACCAGATCTGAGTCCGCACTAGGAAGTCAGGTGGACGATACTAATTCGAAAATGAAATTGTGTGATCGGGTAAGCGATCAGATTCGATATTCCGTACGAATGATATAGGTACATCGTACGGGCTTAAATGGAATGAATATTGAAAATTTTGTAAAGAAGTGTATAAAATGATTTTGGAATCTATAGTTGGATATGGTTAAATTGGATATACAGGTATTAAAAAGTATGTGGGAAAATTGGGATTTTTGATTTCAGAAGATAAATTGAAATTTGCTCGGCAAAAGTATGTATTTAAATTTCTGTATGAAATTTGATGATTTTCTAGTCTAGCCACTTGGCATTTTGTTTTCTTTTGAAAATTGGGGGCCCGTAGAGGCATTTTGTAGTTGTACCAAGCTAGCCGCGCAAAGGAGACGCTGGCTAAAATTTTCGGGAATTTAGAGAGTTAGAAAAATTTTGGGAAATTTTAAAAATTTAAATTGGGTTTTAAATTTAAATTTGAATGGTTGGCTAAGAGATATTGGTTGGAACTAATGGAAGAAATTTGGGAAGTTAGTAAGAATGATAATAGGTCTTTTATAAAAGATAGTTGGCAAGATGTTGAATTGTTTGGTTTTGGGAAAATAGAAATGGGTATTGGACCATTCTTCTTAACTAGTAATTTCGGGGACGAAATTCTTTTAAAGATGGTGGAATGTGACGACCCAGAATTTTGGATATTTAAAATAGGAATATTTAATTGATTTTAAATATTCAAAAGAGTAATTTTAACTTGAATTTCAAATATTACCATTTACTGGATAATTTAATTTTGAATTAAACTATTGGAAATTGGGTAGAATATGAAATCTGGGATTTTTAGCTTGTTAAAAATAATTTAAAGGCTTATAAATTTATATTAATAATATTGAAGGTGATAGAACTTTTAAAATTGAATTTAACAGTGATTTGTTCAGTTTTAAAAATATATCGTTTAAATTGACATTTAAAAATAGCCTTCCGAGGCACAGTCGCGGAATTTGACGAAACAAGTTCCATTGGATCCGTAATATTGTATTATTATCAGATTTCAAATTTCATGGTGATTGGAGTTGTTGTGTGAGCATACGATATAAACGCGTTGAAATTTTATCCAAATTTAATATAATAATTGGGTTCAAAAGCTATCTTCTCCATACAATTGAGTTAGGTCTCGAAACCTTTTCCATTGCATTCGAAATAGGGGTATAACATTATAAACGCCTAGCGGTATGCGTCGATAGGAAATCAAAATTTCATGTTGGGTTTATCGAGATAATTTGAATTTGAATTTAATTAAATATATATTTATTTGTATAACCTAAGTCAACAAGCAGAGTTTCTTTCCCCAGCCTGTTTCCTTTCTACATCAAAACTTTTTGCCTTCACTGTAACCAACCTTCTCTTGCACGCCACCCTCTCCTGTCTTTCACTACTTCTATAAACCACGTATCCTTCCCTCAGTTAAACAGAGGAAAAAACGAAAATCAACTTAAAATCATGGGATGTTCTGCCTTCAAAACCCGCGATGCTCCTAATCAAATTCGTTCAATAAAAAAATAAATGAACGTCGCGACTTTGTCTATTCAATTTTGAAAATCGAAACATTTCCCTAATTAAATTTGAATCAATTGCCTCGTTCTATAATCGCTGCTACTTTTGTTCAATCGGGTTCGTGCTTTGACCGCAAGCTGCTCGCGTGGTCGCAAGCAAGTGAGGTCCTTGTCTTCGTTCGAAGAACCATATCAATCGAAGCTTTTCATTGGGGAAGTCGAGCATGTTGGAGTCAGTGGGGTGTCGCGATTTTGGTCTTGGAGGGGTTTCACGGTCACCAGATTCGCGAGAGCAGTGGATCGAGCGAGGCGTTTAGGGCTCGCTCGCGAAGAACTAGGGGAGTTTGGCCGAAGTTTGATTGCAGTAGAGGGAGGAAGTCGATCGCGAGGCAAGGCAAGAGTTTTCCGATCAATCTGGAGGTGCGGATCGTTCTTGTTTCGAGTGACACGATATTGTCTGGTGAGTTATTTGCATTGATAGGGGCTTAAGCTTCTTTCAAGGTGGAGTCTACGAGTTTGAGAGTTGTTTCTGAGCGTAAGGTATTTCTGTTTGGCTTTTGATTTAATTCAAAATATTCATACATGTATAAATTTTAGAGAGATAACATATTTACCCATCTAGGTCGGTAACTTAGAAAAAGGAAATTTTTATTGACAGTAAGGAGAAAACTATATTTTAAGCAGTTTCAAAATTTTACAGTTAATTACTGTTGTTATTTTACAGATAAGAATAATAAAGTTTTACAGTTGGAGATATATTTTAAACAATTGTGTTTTAATTCAATACATATAAGTTTGAAGGATTCTATTTATTAGAATTTAAATGTATATAGATAAGGTTTTGGAAAAGAAAAAAATATAATAGGGATCTTTTATGTTTGAGAAGTTTATATAATCAGATATAAATTATTTTGTGAAGTTTCAAAAGAAAATAAATGTACATTTTAAATTTACCAATTTATCAATATATTAAGGAAATTGATTTTTCGATTTTTTTCGAATATTAATAAATTGTATAAATATTTATACAAGGTCCAAAATTGGGGGATAATGGTCGAGATGGAATTGGATTGCCAGACAAAATCAAAGGTGAGTTAATCTCACTCTTCTGGATTGCTATTTAAATTTAAATGGTTAAATTTAAATAATTGGTTGAATTGATTTGATGTGCTATATTATATGTAGTAGTGTATAGTATATATTGGAGTGAGTGATTTCCCGCATTATATAGCGGATGAGACCCTATGCGCCGCATAATAGCCGATGATATTATATAAATCCCATATACCGCGATATTTCACCTTGAAGTGGAATTGGTATTGTGCTAACGTCTGTGGATGCAGGGTAACAAGTTGGAGGGATCCAACTGGGTTCCTCAAAATTATTTAGATTGTTCTAATAATTCTGTGTTATGATTCTTTGATACTCTGTGATGGATTATATTGATAATTGGAATATTGGATGTTGTGTTTGATTTATTTATATTTGGGTATACTGGGTTATCAAAAATATATAGATTGGATTTTTGATGAGAAAATAAAAAGAGTTAATTCTTAAGTAAAAATAATTTTTGAAAGTTGGACAAATTAAAAAAGTGAATTAGAAAGGATGAAAGTTGAATTTTTAAATTCTAATAATAGATTCCAATTATGGGAAAGGAGATTTTGAATAAAAAGGGAAAATAATGAATTTTAAAACTTAAGCGATATTATTTAAAGGGATAAAGAATTTACTTTAAAATTCAAAGTTTAAATTTATTTGAAAGGATAAAGAAGGAATTTGGAAAATCTGAAATTGGTATTTTCAGTTAAAAAGATTTTAAATCATAATTAAGAAATAAAATCTGAAGTTAATGGGTTTTGAATAAATTGAGTAAGTAAAGGAATTTATTTTAAAATGGAGTAATCTGGAAATCAATTTGAAAATTGATTAAGTGTTTGAAACCGGGATTTTAAAAGGAAGCTGAGACTACGAAACTTATAAAATGGGTTTATAAAGTGAAGTAACATATCAGTAGATATTCGGAAGGATAAATTCATGGTGGGAATTTATTAAAGGAATGGGTAAATTTGTTTAAAAATAAATAATGATTTATTTTTAAAGGATGTGAAAGAGAAGTGTATTTCCCTGGATGGCCAAGTACGTTTTCAAAGAAATTTTTTAAGTATGAGTTGAAAATTTTAAAATTGTTTTAAAATAATGTTTTAGAAAATTTATTATTTTTAAATGTTTAAATTTTAAAGTAAGTATTTTTCAAATTTATCTTAGTAGCAATTACTTAATGGTGTCTTGGTATTATGTTTTAAAAGGATAAAAATTTAGTTTTATTATTTTATTAAGTAACTTTATTTTAAATATTCTCAAAGTATATATCTTTGAATAAAGTATTAAAGTAGTTTTTTTAAATTTAAATGTTTAAAGTGTATTTATAATAAAATGTTTTTAAATTATTTTAAAAATCTAAAGTTTTTGTACTTGGTGTTTTCAGTGGAAATAAATATTTGGGAATTCATTCCATGAGAAGGGGGTGGTTTGAAAACTGATTTCAAAGGGTTGAAAAGTGGAAATATATCTTGTGAATATATTTTGAGATTAATAAATAATTTGGTGAAATTATTTATGTTTGATGGTTGTTTGTGAATGTTATTTTATAGTTGAATAACCGACTATCAATATTGGCCAATGGGTTGATCTTTTCGAAGAGACCGGGATCGGGATTTATTTTCTGAATGAAATTGTGTACGTGCTAATATAGTACACACGGATCGTGTAATATGATGAATAACACACAAAAAATATGATTAATCACAGATAATAGAAAATTCAGTAGAATGGAAAAAGCACAGCAGAGATTTTTATACTGGTTCAGAGCACCGTCCTACATCCAGTCCCAGACCTCTATCTGGATTTTCACTACCAACTACCTCGCTTCACCCGGAGGAACAAGTTTACAACACCCGAGCAGACGAACGGGATTTCACGCCTCTAGTACACCGAGGACTTCAACACTTGCCTCTTACAACACCGAGGAATTCAACACTTGCCTCTTACAACACGAGGACTTCAACAAATGAAAATAATTGTTTGGTGACGGTATGTGTTCTTGCTAACACTATTTTGTCACTTACAGTACAAACTTCCTATAATCTTATCCTCAAATAGAATATTTGTATATATGAAGATTTGGAGGTGGATATCGTATTGAATCAAAAGAAGGTTAAATAAATTTCAGGATTCAAAAACGATATATGATAGAATATGATCAATTTGAGCGCTTGAAAGTGTAAGATTGAGATCAATAGAATAGAGATTAGAATAAAAGAAATTAGTTAGTTGGAATAATGATTTCATGATGTTTATATAAGAAATAAACAGTTGTAACCCTTTGTGAAAAGGTACAAACAAAAGTCACGATCATTGGTGAAGAGAAAGAGAAGCAACCGTTGAAGAAAAGGAAGCGTCTATACGAAAGGTTGCTTTCTGTTTGAAAATGGTCGACAGGTTAAAAAGGACCAGTAGAAAGGAATTTAAATATATATACGTTATGTACACTTGTGCACGTTAACTGTGCATTCTGGGCAGAAACGGTCGACTGCCATGTTTTGACCGGTCGACCGGTTTAGCCCAGATTGCACAATTAATGTGCATTCTTATATATATATATATATATATATATATTCAAAGATTGAAGGTATAAGATTATTTGAGGATAGATTTTAACATAAATAACATTGCTAACATACCAAATAATCAACCTCTAACATATGGAGCTTTTTGAGACTCTTTTTGTCGATCACGACTCATCCCTTTGTCAGAAATCAAAACTCTATAAAAATCTTGACACAACATTCTCCCCCTTTTTGATTGATGACAACATAGTTATGAATCTCCCCCTGTTTATGATATCCCCTAGAGATTGTGTCCTGCATATATACTGTTAGCACAATTTTCTCCCCCTTTGTCATCGACGAAAAGGAGTTGTTAAATGGAGGATAATAAGCAACATAAAACTGTGAAAGCAACAATTGTCTCCCTCTTTGTAAATGAGAATATAAGCAAAATAAAACTACTACCATAGATTAAGAGTAACATTCACACAAGATGATAATACACATAAGTCTAGTACGAATTAAAATACGACACTATTTAGTACAAGTGCCAGATAATGTCTTTAAAGAAAATACTAAAGTCATAAGAACGCAAAATAAACTAAACGAGACTTTAATCTGACTCCGTCTCACCCTCTTCTTCTTCTTCTTCTCCATCTTCTTCAACAAGCTGAGATTTTCCGTGTCCACGTTCACGACTAGTTCCCGAGCTTGTACCCTCCTCCGAAGATGTCCAAGCAAAAGTAGGAAGAGCTGGGCGCTTGCCAAGGTATGGAGCTTGCGTTGATGAAGATGATCCACCACATGATATTGCTTCCCATATAGAAACGAAGAAAGACTTAAGTTTGTTAAAGCGTTTATCCATTTTTGTATCCATGCGCTTAAGTCAAGCTTCAAGAAGGAATTGATTTCGAGCAATAGTGTTAAGAGATTCTTTTGTTGAGGAAGAATTTAACTTCCTCAGGTTTAGTGCAGGATGATCGTGATGAAGCTTCTCTATGTCCTTGTTCTTTCCATTGTTCAAAAGGCATAATATTAAAGTATGGAGCGGGAAGCTTCATTCTTTTAATCGATGCTTTGTTGATGACTTTTGGTTTGGAAATTGAAGACTTGGGAGGATCAATGCCACAGTCAAGCAAGAGACGCATAATATACTCGTTATAGAACAAGTGTGGCCTAGAGAAATCATTTACTTTCAATATCTCATCAAAGATCATACCAATCCAATTTATACGAATACCCCCATAGATTGAGTATAATGCCTTGAAATTTTCTTTATAGACGGCATCAAAATTTCCTATTCTTGGTAATAGAGAGTGCATAAGAGCATGATGAAGATTTCTTGCAGAAGGCCGTAAACCAATAGACTTAGTGCTATCCTTGTCATCTTCAATAAATTGATGGCTAATTTGATTACGGACATGAAGATTGCAAAAATTACTTGAGAATTTTTCACCAATAAACGAAGAACCAAGAACGGTTGCCATCCTATCACATGAGATAAATACTTCTTTGCCACAAACAACGGACCAAAGACAATAATTAGGATTCTCTGACTTGTTTTTCTCTAAATTCAGGTTAACATAGAATAACTTGGTCATTACATGGTTAATTTCCATATTGTTTTGATCAAAGTCAATTAGGTTGTCAATGTCGGCATCCTTTGCTAAGCCAAGAATACGATAACTAGAGAAATCTGAGAAATTAACAAAAGAACCTGGATGAATTGTAAAATCTTTCATCTCATTCCACCTTTTGACTGCGATTGGATCTACAAGCCACTTCCTGACAGAGAGATCGATTGGTTGAGTTTCGTAGGTAGAAGCTTGCTTTAATTTCTTTTGTGGAGGAGCCATTTGGGTGAGATTGGAAGAATATTTTAGTTCTAGGGTTATGAGAGTTTGTTAAAAAAAATGAAGAGATGGAGTTATGAGAGTTTAATGAAGAGATGGAGTGAATAAATAACCGTATGTGCCTTTTTAAAAAACAAAACAGCACGAAACCGGTCGACCGTCCATAAATCACCGGTCGACCGTTTTCTTACAGAAGCAAAAACGGTCGACTGGTGGTTTCTAACCGGTCGACTGGTTTGCCTGTAAGTGGTTTTACCTTCTTCTTGCTTGAATTTTTGAATGTTTAACGGTCCATATAATATTGATTATATTCAAAACATGATATATATATATAAACAAATACGAGAATACAATCATAATATTGAAACAAATTTAATGAGAGATAGAGGAATTATGATTTGAAGTCTCTTCTTTGACATCGGTAATGCGTGGTTTCCATGGCGACCATTTTTCTTTTGCTCCTTCATTTTGAGCGTAGTTTTTATCCCAAGAATTTGGACTTCTAGAAGATGAAGGTGCATGAGGCATTGGCTCGTACGCCATGTTTGTTTGAACCATAAAAGAATGATGCCATTCTTTCCAGAAGTGATAGTCGTTCCGAAGTTAGTTGTTTCTCATAATGCAGCTGTCTTTGAAAATCGATTTGATGTTTTTGATAATGATGAATCTCATTGATCTTCTCTCTGGTACGGGGTGAACAAAACAACACCTTCTTTGCTCGTTTTGATGTTGGCGTATTGCCAGGAGTATGAATGCATTGGTGATGACACTTTGATTTGTGTTTTGGAGTTTCAGGAGAGGAATATTCTTCTGGCTCAGAACTTGTGACCGAAATATGGGACTTTTGAGCACACTCATCACAAATATGTGCCATAATGAACTATATATATATAAACTTTTAGGCTCAGATAGGAAGTGATAAAAACAAAGTTTTTTTTGTCAAGCTTATATAGGAAAATTCCTATATATATAACCTTGTGGATGAGAATTGTCATGAAAACTTGGCCGTAGAAAAAAATTAGAAGCTCATATTCAATTTCCTATTATAGCAAAAAATAATCTGAAAAGAACTTAAGAATATAATATTAGTGATTACTTATCAAGTTCCTTTCTAGAAATTAAACCAAGTTCTCTACGAAATTTAATGAAACTAGACTCAAGTAGAGGCTTAGTAAAAATGTCTGCTAGTTGACTATCAGTTTGGACATATTCGATACATATATTTCCTTTTTCGATATTGTCTCTAAGGAAATGATGACGGATATCAATGTGTTTGGTTCTGGAGTGATTCAATGGATTCTTAGAAAGATTTATAGCACTTGTGTTATCACAGTATATAATAGAATTTGACAAATGAATATCAAAATCTTAAAGTGTTTGTTGCATGTATATTACTTGAGTACAAGCAAGAGCCGCAGATATATATTCAGCTTCACATGTTGATAGTGAAACACAATTTTGTTTCTTACTAAACCAAGAGACAAGTGATTTTCCAATAAAATGGCACGTGCCACTTGTACTCTTTCTATCCGTTCGAGAGCCTCCAAAATCAGCATCACTATATGATACTAATTCAAATGGACATTCTTTTGGATAAAAAAGACCGAAATCTTTGGTATTATTAAGATAGCGAATTATACGTTTCACTGCTCGTAGATGTGATTCCTTTGGATCAACTTGAAAGTGTACACATACACAAACACTCATCATTATATCTGGACGACTTGCTGTAAGATAAAGAAGAGAACCAATCATGCTTCAATATAGTTTCTGGTCAACATTCTTACCATTTTTATCTTTTTCAAGATGTGTAGTTGTACTCATAGGAGTAGGTTTACCAGATGTGTTATTTAACCCGAAGCGTTTGATGAGATTTTCGCAGTATTTTTCTTGATTAATAAAGATACCATTCAGAAGTTGTTTGATCTAAAGTCCAAGAAAATATGATAGTTCTCCCATATGAAACATTTCGAATTCTTTGGTCATAATATTTGCAAATTCCTTGTAGAGTTTATCGTTTGTTGAACCAAAGATGATATCGTCTACATATATCTGGATAACTAGAATATCCTTTTGAGAATGTTTGATAAACAAAGTTTGATCGACTTTGCCTATTTGAAATCCTGAGTTAATAAGATAGCTACGTAGTCGTTCATACCAAGCACGAGGTGCTTGTTTTAAACCATACAGAGCTTTCTTAAGTTTGAACACATGGTCAGGATATTTTTCATGTACGAACAAAGGAGGTTGTTCAACATATACATTCTCTTTAATAAATCCATTGAGAAAAGCACTTTTGACATCCATCTGATAAAGTTTGAAATTATGGTGACAAGCAAAAGATAATAGGATTCTAATAGCTTCTAGTCGAGCAACTGGTGCAAAAGTTTCTTCATAATCGATACCTTCTTCCTGATTATACCCTTGTGCTACCAATCTTGCTTTATTTTTGGTGATATTTCCTTGTTCATCAGCCTTATGTTTATAGACCCATTTAGTACCAATAACTGACTGATCAGTTGGTCTTGGAACAAGTTCCCAAACGTCATTGCGCTCGAACTGATTTAGTTCTTCCTGCATGGCAATGATCCAGTAATCGTCTATAGCAGCTTCTTTTGGATTCTTAGGTTCAATATTTGAGAGAAAAGAGACATGACCCATTTGGCTGAGTTGACTCCTTGTTCTGACATGTGATGTTACTTCACCGATTATATTTTGGGCCGGATGGTCTCTTAATATCCTTGGTGGTGATTGTAACTCACATATTTGAGGAGTATTCTCAATAATTATTTCCGAGTCAGAATCAACATTTATGATGATTGGATTATCAGTGACTAATGTTTCGTCATCATCTGATATATTTTGAGGATGCTGATAGAATTCATCGAAAGAGACATGAAGTGATTCTTCAATAGTTTTGGTTTGTTTATTAAATATACGATAGGCCTTGCTTCGTTCCGAATAACCGACAAATATTCCTTCATCGGCTTTTGGACCGAATTTGCCAAGCTGGTCTTTCGTATTTAAAATAAAGCACTTGGAACCAAAAACTTTGAAGTAAGAGATTTTAGGCTTTCTTTTGTTAAATAATTCATAAGGAGTATTCTTGGTAAGAGGTCTTATGGATACACGATTTAAAACATAACGGGCAGTTGCGACGGCTTCTGCCCAGAAATGTTTTGATAAGGTGGTTCCATTCAATAATGTTATTGCACATTCTTGTAAAGTTCGGTTCTTCCGTTCTACAACTCCGTTTTGTTGTGGAGTTCTAGGAAACGAAAAATTATGACATATACCTTTCTTTGTACAAAAATGTTCAAATTCATTATTTTCAAACTCTCCGCCATGATCACTTCTTATATTTTTAACTTTAATCCCTTTTGATTTTTGAATTCTTTTGACGAAAGATTTGAAATGATCGAAAGTGTCACTTTTGTTTTTTAAGAAAATTGTCCATGTGTAACGGGAGAAATCATCAACAATTACAAGCACATATCGACTGTGATTTATTGACTGAACCCTAGTAGGTCCAAATAAATCCATATGTAGTAACTCAAGTGGTTGTAATGTTGATATGACTTTCTTGGATTTAAAAGATGATTTGGTCAATTTTCCTAATTGACATGCGTCACAGATGTTGTTAACCCTAAAACTTATTTTGGGTAGTCCTCTAACTAGATCGTTTTTGGCTATCTTGTCAATAGTTCTGAAGTTTATATGACAGAAGCGTTTGTGCCATAACCATGGATCATTATCATTAGCCACAAGACACATATCTGAATCATGATTAATATTCATATTCAGAATATATATATTTCTGTCTCTATAACCTTCGAAAACTAAATTATGATCTTTATCTAAAATACTACACTTATTATCCGAAAAGGAAATTGTGAAACCCTTGTCACATAACTGACTAATACTAAGTAAATTGTGTTTCAAATTTCTAACTAGCATGACATTAGTAATGAGAGGTAAGTTAGATGTACCGCAATTGCTCACTTCGCCTTTGCCGATGATATAGCCTTTTGAATTATCTCCAAAAGTGACGGATCCACCATCTGAGTATGTAATATTTGTCAATAAGCTCTTGTCTCCAGTCATGTGCTTCGAGCAACCACCGTCTAATATCCACTTTCCTCTTTTCTTAAGTGGGACCTGTAAAAAATAAAATTAAGTCTATGGTACCCACTTTTTATGGGGTCCTAAGAGTTAGGTCTTAGGAGTCCAAACCCATACGGGTCCGGTATCCCCTTTATATATATAATTTGTATTAAGATGCACAATATTCATGAAATTCTGAATATATTTGTTCCTAATCAAATTGTTATTTGTTCTAGGAACCCATATTTTGATAGTCTTGACATTTTTCTTCTGAAATTTCACAACTGGTTTTGGTTTGGAATATAATAAACTATGATTTTTCTTAGCTTCAATCTTTTGTACTTTCTTCTTCCTTTCATTACCACGATGTTTCTTGATTTCTTGTTTCTTATATCCCAAACCTTGTTTATTTGAAACAGGTTGTGAACTTTCAATGATTTTTGTCAAATTTTCTCGTCCTTTTTTAAAGTTAGAAACATTTTGAGTAATGTTATCTAACTTAGTTTGTAAACTAGTCTTTTCTAGGTCCAGAATTTTGACTTTTTCCTTAAGCTCATGATTTTTAGTAGTGAGAGCATCATTTTTCTCTTTTTGAGTTTCAATTTCTTGACTTAAAAGAGATAATTAAGAGTCAACATTAGATGATGATTCTTGAAGTTTTTCAAGTTCTTCTTCTAATATTTTCTTCTCTTCTTTTAACATATCTCGTTCAAATTCTGCTCTACTCAAATCTGCTTTGGCTTCTTTTAGCTGTCGTTTTATGACTTTATATTTGACTATCAATTCAGCATTAATATCAAATACTTCATCAAATGTAGGAATTTGTACCTCATCTTCTATTGCCATGAAACAGACATTTTCTTGTTCATCTTCCGTATCATCATCACTTTCTGATGAGTCTGTATCATCCCATGTTACCGAGAATGCTCGTTTCTTTGATTTGTCCTTCTTATATTTTAATTTGTCATTTTCTGACTTCTTCTTTTGCTCCGGACAGTCCTTGTGCATGTGCCCCTTTTTGTGACAGTTGAAGCACTCTATAGCGGATGAAGTTGGTTTATTTGATCCAGATTTCTTTCTGTTATAACGACTGGCTTTTCGCTGTTTTAGGAATTTTTTGAAACCTTTTGCTATGAATGCCAGATCTTCATCTTCAGATTCTGATTCATTTTCGTCTTTTTCAGCATGCAATGCCACATTCTTCTTTTCTACTTTTTGTTCCTTTCTAGTCTGCAAGTTAGCTTCATAGGACATTAGATTTCCTATCAATTCATCTGGCTTCATGACGGAAAGGTCATTAGCTTCTTCAATTGCTAATACTTTTCCTTCCCATTCACTAGTCAGAGAATGTAGGACTGTTGAAACAACATCAAAATCAGAATACTTTTATCCTAAGACAATAAGTGCATGGTGGATAGTTTGAAAACGTGAATACATATCATTGATTGTCTCATTTGGTTTCATTTTGTAATTTTGAAATTGACTTTTCAGCATGGCTATTTTGGCTTGTTTAACCTTGTTAGTAACTTCATGAGTGGTTTTCAGCGTTTGCCAAATTTGATATGCAGTAGTGCAGATACTAACACGGTTATATTCATTTTGGTCTAATACACAAAACAACATATTTATTGCTTTTGCATTTACGGCTGCTACCGTTTTCTCGGCCGCTGTCCATTCTGAATAATAAGTTGTTGGATTCACTATTTCTTTTTGAGTAGCATTCCAGGCATCATAACTGTTTGATTGCATAAAGAATGACATACGTATTGCACAATAGCTATTGTTAAGACCATTGAAAAATGGAGGTCTTTGTGTCGATTGACCTTCCGTGTAAGTGGTGTTTTGAGTGCTAGTACTTGCGTTATTTGCCATATTACAAGAATATACCAAATAACTGTGTTACGGTTATATGATGACCTCGCTTTGATACCAAATGAAATTGTGTACGTGCTAATATAGTACACACGGATCGTGTAATATGATGAATAACACACAAAAAATATGATTAATCACAGATAATAGAAAATTCAGTAAAATAGAAAAAGCACATTAGAGATTTTTATACTGGTTCGGAGCACCGTCCTACGTCTAATCCCAGACTTCTATCTGGATTTTCACTACCAACTACCTCGCTTCACCCGAAGGAACAGGTTTACAACACCCGAGCAGACGAACGAGATTTCACGCCTTTAGTGCACTGAAGACTTCAACACTTGCCTCTTACAACACCGAGGACTTCAACACTTGCCTCTTACAACACGAGGACTTCAACAAATGAAAGTAATTGTTTGGTGACGGTATGTGTTATTGCTAACACTATTTTGTCACTTATAGTACAAACTTCCTATAATCTTATCCTCAAATAGAATATTTGTATATATGAAGATTTGGAGGTGGATATCGTATTGAATCAAAAGAAGGTTAAATAAATTTCAGGATTCAAAAACGATATATGATAGAATATGATCAATTTGAGCGCTTGAAAGTGTAAGATTGAGATCAATAGAATAATGATTAGAATAAAAGAAATTAGTTAGTTGGAATAATGATTTCATGATGTTTATATAAGAAATAAACAGTTGTAACCCTTTATGAAAAGGTACAAACAAAGGTCATGATCATTGGTGAAGAGAAAGAGAAGCAACCGTTGAAGAAAAGGAAGTGTCTATACGAAAGGTTGTTTTCTGTTTGAAAATGGTCGACAGGTTAAAAAGGACCAGTAGAAAGGAATTTGAATATATATACGTTATGTACACTTGTGCACGTTAACTGTGCATTCTGGGCAGAAACGGTCGACTGCCATGTTTTGACCGGTCGACCGGTTTAGCCCAGATTGCACAATTAATGTGCATTCTTATATATATATATATTCAAAGATTGAAGGTATAAGATTATTTGAGGATAGATTTTAACATAAATAACATTGCTAACATACCAAATAATCAACCTCTAACATATGGAGATTTTTGAGACTCTTTCTATCGATCACGACTCATCCCTTTGTCAGAAATCAAAACTCTATAAAAATCTTGACTCAACACTGAAAACCACTTCGATCCGGTTTGAACGTTTTCGTGTGGAAAACAAGAGTTTGGATTCGAAGGTGGAGCAGTGAAGTGCAAGGGCTAGTCGCTACTAATCCTGAGGTGATTTCAAAATGGATGTAGTGGGAGTAGTGCTTCGGTTCCGTTCGAACCCGGAATGGACTTGTGTGGATGAATACTTTTAAAACATCGTCACGAGGATGGTGAGCATTCTAAGTGATATGTTCTAAAAGGCAACGCTTAGCCTCGAGCCTCATCAACCGGGAATGACTGAAAATCATGGGATATGCAGCAAGGCTAAGTGGGTAGCACCCATTAAGGTAAGGTCATCTCTATCTAGATGTCCCTTTTTTTATTCGGCGTAGTGGGCGGTTGTTGATCCCAACTGGGGGGTGATCTTACTCGGGATTATCCAGTAAGGGGTAGTCCCGGTCTTGTGTTGCAGGGGATCGGGAGGGATCCTCGGTACGGTGATCTAGGCCACGTATTGTGACATGTGGTACCCCAGTGCCTAGTCATTAGTTGGAAATCCATTCTCCCTACATGCCTGTACGGTTTTGATTGTGCCCAACTATTGTTGAAATGTGAGATGCAAGCATTTCAGCTGGATTCTACTTTTTCTATAGACACTATTATAATATCAGACGGATTTGATAAAAAGTGTTTTGGCTATCATAAGGTAAAAACCCGACATGTTTATTTGTGGCGTGGTCTTACGAGATGCTTTGTTTTTAAAGGATTTTGAAACTTAAATAATCAAATTGAGTGTGATTTTTTCACGCTGGTATTCCAGACTGACTTGGGTGTTATTTCACTATAATGCTCGGGTCAGACCGAGTATTATAGAATACAGGAAATGATGCTGTCGAGCTCAGGAGACGAGCTGGATGGCGATACGTACTTCCGTACTTGTTTTTAAATATTCCGCTTTGTGACTAGCTGTGTGTTCAGTTTTGTGAGGACATGTTATGATTACTGTCCAGTTGGGTGTTATGTGTACTCTGAGGATGTAATGTATAAACAGATTTGCTTTTGTATAAAGATCTGTTGTTATCTATTATATTTTATTCCGCCGCGATGGTTAGATTCTGTTGATTGTTTTTTTCCTCTTCTTCTATCTCTTTCTTCTTTAGCCCTAATGATTCGGTTTTCCGGCTTTCGATTGTCCGGCATTTGATACAGTGGACATATTGATGTCAATTTTCGGACGTCAAAAAATCGGGTCGTTGCAATAACATTACTCCAAGAAATTTATGGAAGGTAGGGACATTAAACCAAGACTAGGAGCAAGCTCCAATTCATCCGAATTGGTCCCCGCTTAAGCCCACAATTGCACAAACTAAAAATGACAAATTCCTGGAATCAAACTAAGCATAAGATGTCAAAATCATCGAAGGAGAAATAATTTCTTTTCAATAATAATGTAAATATGACTATGTATAATTAAATATGTAAAATGCATATATATTTCTTTGATAATAAATATAAATATCATTTATCATGCTTTAAAATAAATATAGGAATTGCAAATTCAAAATATATACTTACAATTAAAAAATATAGAAATAACCAGCTCTCAAATGTCTGAGGTAAAACGCCAGACGTCGGACAAATCCCTAGCACCTTCCACCCACTCTCTGTTGCCGGTTGCTCGTACGCCTCCCCGACCATCATCAAATTCATCATTCTCCAATCTCAACAGGCCTAGGTCTTTAATTCAACTCGAATCAGGTACTTTTACTAACCCTAATTACTTTTAATTTGTTAAATTAGGGTTAATTTTTTATTCTAATTATTTATAATACCTCATTGATTGTTTATCATACCTTATTGAATGCTAATTATAGTTATTATCATTTAAATCCAAAAATTAATGTATAATTTAGTGTATGTGTATATGCATTAATTAGTGTATATGTGCATTATTGCCAGCTCAGGTTAATTAGTGTATATGCGCATAATTTAGTGTATGTGTTTTCTAAAATGTCGAGAATAATAATTTATTTACATAATCGTTTATTATTTTAGACCATTAATTATGTATAAAACCTAGTTTGCTAGAATGTGTAGCATGCGGTAAACTAGTGTATATTGTAGTTTATTTTTTTAAGTATAATATTATATTCATAATTCTTTAAATTTGAAACAATAAAAGATTATATGAAAAAGTAAAAATTATATAATATATTATATAATTAATAAAATATTAAAATGTAAACAAATTGTTGTACAAATGCTAATATGTTATATAATTAATAAAAAATTATAATGTATACGTATAACGGTAATATTAAAACAAACTGGTGCAAAATGAGCTTTATTATTTTTAAATCCCTTAGAGAGTTTTTGGTCTTGTTTGACAAGTATTATATATGATCGTTATATATATATATATATATATATATATATATATATTCACTTTTTCACAAAATCATCAGTATTTATCCGATATAATATCTGTCAGATTTTTCCCCGTATTGGATAAGTTACAAATAAAATAAAGTAATTATATTTTGCAAATCGTTTCATCTTAAATGGCTTACAAAATTTCGACAACACTTTCAATTCGTTCCTTGTGTACACGCATTTGTGTATGATACAGGGAACACAAGGGAAGTGCTGCAAAAATTTTGTTGAATTGTTTAAAATGAAGTGATTTAAATGTAATTATTATTGTGTTTGTAATGAAAAGTAGGATGACTGACCATTAAAGTAGAAAATATCAAACTAAAAATTTGATATTATATTTGTTAAAATTGAAAACATATAAGATTTTATAAAAAATCAAAAAAGAATAATATATTAGATATTTAATAAAATATTAAACTATATAAATGAATTGAAAAATAAAATGCCAATCCATAAAATGGTCAATACTTTTTTTAATTTCTATCATATTTTTTAGATTGAAAAAATGCTCAATTATTTTGTTAATCGGGGTTGGATGTATCAACCACGAAGAGGATTAAGAGGCTCGATAAACATTTTTATAATGGTGCTTACGTATTTATTTAATTCACTTTAAGTAAGAACGGAAACAACGAAGAAATTTGTAGTTCGTGTAGTAGGTGCAAACGCTAAAAGCATTTGATACCGATATGGTTGAAGTTCATTTGTGCCAATACAGTTTCATGTTGAATTATATGTGGGATCATCATGGAGAACTCGTAGCACCTAATCCTGTACAGTCAAAGGAAGAGGTGGGTAATGCCATTGTTATGGCGAATCCTATAGAAGACATGGTTGAAGACGTAGCACGCTTAATGTTCCCTACTGTTGACGTTGATGATGATGATGTTAATGTTGAAGAATGACTAAATATTGGAGCAAATAAAATCTATGATTTATACTGCTAAGAAACCACTTTGGGATGGTTGTAAAAGCATCATCCGATTATTAATAACTGTGGAACATGTTGCGATGAAATCAAAATATAACTTCAAAGAAGCTGGATTTACAGCCGTTGTACAAGCTGTAAAACGACATATGTCACCCGATAATTAATGCGCCGAATCATTATGAAGTTAAAAAACTTATGTCTTCTTTTGGTTTATAGTATCAAAAAATAGATCCATGTTTAAATGGTTGCATGTTGTTTTGGAAAGAAGACATCGATCTTAGAAAATGTAGAATATGTAGCGAGGAAAGGTACAAACCAAGAAAAAAAGAAAGGAAAGGGAGTTCCATACAAGCGTATGCATTACTTATCTATCAGTCCTAGGTTTTAAAGGTTATATGCATCTTCTTTAATATTGTCTGATATGAGTTGAAATAGTGTGAGAACACAGAAAGAAGGTACATTAACACACGTAACTGATGGAGACGCATGGAAGATTTTGATAAGACACAACCCGCTTTTACAGTGGAGAGCCGTAATGTTAGACTTGGTTTATGTGTGGATTGATTTTCACAATTCTCTCAATTTGGTTCTAAATATTCATCTTGACCTATTATCGTTACACCTTACAATTTATCTCCGTAGATGTGTATGAAAACTCCATATATGTTTATCGCTATTGTCGTCCCTGGCCTTAGTGATCTGATATAAGGAATCGATGTTTATTTACAACGTCCGTTGACTGAAGAGTTGAAAACATTATGGCATGAAGGAGTTGAAACATAAGACATTTCAAAAAAAACTTTCATATTTTTGCTTCTTTGTAGTGGACTATTAGCAATTTTCTTGTGTAAGCAATGCTTTTAGGTTAGAGTATGGCTGGTCATCTAGCTTGTCCCTATTGCATGGAAGAAATACGATCATTTTCTTTACTGCATTGGAAGTTCATGGTTTGATTGTCATAGGTATTTTCTCCATATTAATCATCCTTTTAAAAAACGTAGAAAAAACTTTACAGTTAATAGAGCAGAGACTATGCAATCACCAACAATTTGGTCAAGCAAAGGGATATATGAACTTGTAAAGAATTATCCAAAGATACATGAAACTAGAGTACAAATTAAAATTCCATTTAAATCTACGAATCATAATTGGTGCAAACAAAGTATATTTTAGGAGTTGCCTTATTGGAAAAATCTCCTACTTCATCATAATATTGACATGGTGCACAACGAGAAAAAAATGCTTGATAATGTGTTTAATACAATTTGAATGTTAAGGGAAAGACTGTGATATACAAAATTATGTAAGCATTCTAAACTTCATATCAAGCCCAATGACACTAAAAAACCCAAAGCATGTTATGGTTTAGACAATAACCAAGTTAAATTTCTATTAAAATGGGTGGAAGGATTAAGATTTCCTGATGGAACTCTTCTAATCTTCGTAGATATATCAACTATAAAAGCGATAAACTGAGTGGGATGAAAAACTATGATTGTGACATAATGATGAAAAATTTGTTACCCTTTGTTTTCAAAGAACTGTTGCCCATTAATGTTTGGAAGGCTATAATGGAACTAAGTTTGTTTTATAAAGAGCTTTGTTCAACTACGTCAAAAGTTGAACGTCTATGTAAACTTGAATCAGAAATCCCTATACTACTTTGCAAACTAGAGAAAATATTTCCTCTAAGATTCTTTAATGCTATGGAGTATTTACCTGTTCATCTTCCATCTGAAGCACGTCTCCCAGGTTCTGCGTAATATGGATAAATATATCCATTTGTTAGGTATTAATATTGAGTATGTTAAACATTAATTTAATTACACATATAAGTAAATTTTATTTTGAAATAATTTTTTAATAGGTACTTAATTCATCTAAACAAAAAAGTTAGACAAAAAACAAGAGTTGAAGGTTCGATTTGCAAATCATATATCGAAGAAGAAGCTTCGTTCGTTTTCTCTTATTATTTTAATGCTCCTGTGAACTTATCATTTGAAATTGTTCCGCATAATGATGAAGATGTTGAACAAGATTCTTCTCAAGCAATGTTATCTATTTTTAGACAACATAGCCGACCTGTCGGAAAATGCATGGAACTAAGTTAGACGATAGAGATTACCATGTGTGCATACAAATATTCTTCATAATTGTGCTGAAATTGCACCATTTGTTAGATAATATTGAATAATAATTCTCGATATATTTATTTCAATAATGCATATGTAGATTATAATGCAATATACTATCTATATCTGTGGTGTTTATGAATCCAAAAATCACACGGCGATCTCAGTAAAGAATTTGCTAGTTGATTTTCGAACTACATTTATGATCCAAGAAATTTTGTGATCGATGAAGGACTGAAAAATATTGTGTTAGGACCAAAAAGAAATATCAAGACGACCAATATTCTTCATCAATGGATATAAATTCAACATCAAAAAATGGTGCTGAGAAATTAACTAATAATACTGGTGTATTTGTCAAAGATAGTAATGATCTAGATAATCACATAAATGATTTTACGGCGTGTTAACCTAGATTTTGCAATTGACATATTCCACATGACCTACTGAAGAAGTTTTTATGTTTAGATGCAAAAGGTTCGGCAATGTTCCATGTTTTAGAAACAACATGAACAAAAATAACAATCTTATTGAAATAAAGCATACCTCGTATTATCATAAGTACGATTCTTTTATACTAGCCAAACAACCCTACAAGTTTATTATGCTCCTTATCCATCTTTATAAAGAGATAAAGAGGATTGTTCAGTAGTTTTTTTAAAAAAAGGCACGATTTATGTTTGAAGGAAAGAATATTTTAGATAAATAAGTTTATCAGACAGATGTTGACGAAAATAGCAAAATAATAATAACCGACCATCATACTGGTTATGGACCTCTAAACGATGAATCAAATGTTTTAGTAGAAGCATTTGAGACTATATAGGAAAACAATATCGAGTATGATATCGAGTTTGAGTTAGATACGACGAGTACGATTAACAATGTACATTTTGATAGAAGCTAATCTTTGTGAGCATTAATGTTACATTTTTCTCATAAAAATGATATGTTTCTCATAATTATATGATATATTCTTCCATAATAAAATGATATATCTATGGCAGGTATTATGCCATTTTTTATGTCGGAATTCCTCCCATTCGGTTCCCCCTTTTTCTACTCAGAGAGGGACCGCCGTGGGAGGTGACGGTAGCGACCCATCAGAGCAGGCACGACATCACATAGTGATGTTGCAGCCCAGAGCGAAAAGGTAAGTATTAAATTTATTTCACCATCATAAATATTTTATATATGATATATTAGTCAAGATTTATTAAAGGTCTATATCATATTTAACACAAGGGATTTGAGCTGGAGTCATAAGAAATTATTCTTGAGATTTCCAAGCTTTCTTACAAGAACAGGATGACTGCATGTTGGCCTACGTAGGACAATATCCCTCTCCACGCCATAGAGTGTATTTAGTAGGACTTCCTCGTAAGTATAAATTTTTATATCATTATATATAACCGTTGTTCTTTTTGCTGACTAGGTACAAATGTATAACTCGTATTTTTTTCAACGTGCAGGGGCGGTAGAGTTGCAAGAAATTGACACTCTCCTTTGTAGAAATTACTGGATGAAGAAAAGGAGGAAGAACGACCGTGACACAATGTCAGGCATAAAAAAGCATGGAATAAGCCTAACTGGATGGGCGTAAGCGTGTGCGATGCTTGGTGGAATAGCGATGAAGCGAAGGTAAGTTTACTGATCTCTTATTAATTATTTAAATTGAAGTTTCATATACAGTCTATCGCACATTATATAGAGCATATTCCGATAAGTCAAAATACCACTTTAACTTGTTTCATATATAATATATAATTTATAGATTAAAATATAGTGTTCAACCTAAATTTACAGGCAGTGAACTCTACGAATAGAAATTAGAATCTAGTCACACATCGCGGTAGTTCTAAGTCGTTCTAACGATACTCTTAAGAGCTGGTCAATTTATTAATTTCGATTATAAACAGTTATTACGTTGTATAATTTTGTGTACATAATAATAATAGATAATAATTATTTTAGGAAAGAGTGCGTTTGGGTCCCGTATCATGCATAGACGTTTTGCTCTGTACTCATGCCACTGAGCATGAAAATGAAGATAACAAACTCTCATACACATTGCGTGACTCAAAATTAAAAGAAGTCCATGTAAGCATATTTTAAGTTATAAGTTACTAATAATCAGTTTAATTAATTAGTTATAAAGAATTAAAATAATGTAGTGTTAATTTCAATTGTATTTCTATTTTGCATTTTAGGAAAAATTAATGCAACAACAAGAGCAACTGATTTAGGGAACGATGCGAGATCAGTTGACTACTGACGAGGAGGACTCGATTTTTGAAGCTGCTATGGATCCGGCAATGCGGAATAGGCATTATAGCTTTAGCAACCAAGATGTATTGAATAGTATGTTTGGATTTGACTACTTATTAATCTCTCAATTGCAATAAATTTGAAACTGTTTAGATTATTCATCAAAAATTATTTAGCTTATAAAATCACTTTCTTACATAAAAGTTAAACACATATCAAAATGTAGTTAGATAATGAGATAAATGTTATATGACTACCTGTTCTAAAAACAAATTTTTCTTAAAATATTAATTAATCTAGGTTATAAAGTAAGATGCAACCATATTAGTGATTTTGTTATAAATTATCCATAGTTGTAAAATTTAGAATTTTTTTTACAATAACTGATATTTGATCACCCCAACCACCTAATTTTCAAATTGAATCGAATCAGATTTATAGTTTGGCCAAATTAGTTGTAGGTTAAAAACTTTAAGATTAGACTAAAATTAGATCTTATAATAAATATAATAAAATATGTAGATTAGATTTATAGTTTGGACAAATTATATTTATGTTAAAAATTCAGAATTAGACCAAAATTAGATATTATGATTAATATAATAGAGTAGGTAGATTATCATGATGAAATTTCAAAAACAAACATAAGCAAAATTTTGGTTTTAAACACAATCATGATAATCTATCCACGCAATCTCTTTCTTATCAATTTGGTTTCTCTTTAGTGTATATGCATGCACAAAAACACTGGATTAAGAAGATGCCCCAATCATTCTCAATTTAATCAAAGCATGTAAGATAATAATATCTTTGTATCCCATCGCTATTCTATTTCACACTGTTATAGCAGCTGCTAATTTTATATACTACACTGTTATAGCGGCCGCAAAGCCCATATTTTTTGCTACATATTAGACAAAAATTATCTTATTAAACCATATAAGTGCTGTAGGCTGGACATAAGCAGAACGTCTATAACAAAGCTCAGGACCAAGCAAAGATTTAGGTGCTAAGAGCCAGGATTGTTGAGCTGGCGAAACGAGACTGTCATCGCGCTGAGTTGGACGCGCATTGCTGCGTATCTGTAGCAGCATGGCACGTTTCCCTCATCAGGTGGTTCTAGAGGTGATGATGAGGCTAGATAGATATGATTATTTTAGTTTTGTATTGAGATATTGTACATATATGTACTTGGAGATAGTGATGATGGTGTATTTAGATATGTTTGATATATTTTGAGAAGATGTTAGATGATATGTTGGGTTGTTTTGACATGTTTGATACATTATGAGATGTTGGATGTTGATTTTGCGTATGTCGGCAGAAAGTTTTGTTGTATGGTGGATTGTTTGAGTTTGATTTGTGTTAAATATTTATGTTTTTTTGTTACTGATGTTTTATATGAGATTTGGGATTTTATTGTTCATGTTTTATATGTGATTTGGGATTTTATATATATATATATATATATATATATATATATATATATATATATATATATATATATATAGACACACACACACACATACACATACATGAAATTAAGCTACGATATATACTGATATGTATGTGTTGTACAAGAGACGAATGACAGTAGGAGTTAAATAACCACCTAGCTTTGCGACAGCTGGAGACGGTTTCTGACAGTTTATTGGTAAATAATAACCAACGGCATCCGACGGCTTATTGATAAGCAATTACCAATGCCTATCAACAATTTCCGACGGCAAGATACCAACGGCTTTCCAATAGCTGCCGACACATGTATGTTTAAACCGTGGATTCCCACGTGTACACGACGGCATTCGAAATGCATTTGACGGCGCCGTCGGAAAGCCGTTGGAAACACTAGTTGGTGACGACTTTATTTCCAACAACTTTTTCTGACGGCCGCAGATGGTTTTAAGCCATCGAAATTTGGGTTCTTTCTTGTATTGTAATTATTTATTATTGATGATTTAATCCCATATCATGGCACTCCAAATATAGGATGTTAGAAGGTACCATCTCTGATGGTATTTTGGATCTTCAGTATCCTAATTACACTCTCCTTTTCTGCTCTCACCTACCCCATCATACTCCTGTTTAAAATTAATCTTATATGATTTGGAAATCCTATGTAGACATGATATTAACTTCCATAAAAATTCAGTTCTTTTTAAAAATGATATTTCTATCATTACAAACGTTGTGGCTAATACCTTGAATTGCAATAGTACACACTTCCTTATAAATTACCTAGGTATTCCAATTATACCAATATAAACCAAAAATGAAGATCAGTATATTACTTTTTATAACGTTATCAATAAATTAATGCACTAGGAACGTAACGTATCTTAAGTGCGAGTAGAACCATGCAAATTGTCTAGGTTTAATCATCCATCCTTATTATTGACTTTCTAACATCGATTCCCTGCTTGGAATATGAACAAAATCGATAGGATTAGTCAAGAATAAATTGGAAGGGGTGAAATGAATGCTCTAACTTAAGCTGCTTGAATATCTGGGAGAAAGTATATAAACCTAAGATTCAAGGAAGATTAGGAATTACTGATTTATAATTAAACATTGATCTATTATGCAAGTGGATTTGAAAATGTGTATGAAATTCTTTTTTGAACGAAATCATTCCAATCTTTTACCGAATGGTTCTCATAACTTTTACAAAACCTTCAACTTATTTTTTTGGAATAACGTTATTAATTTCTTTCACATATTTCAACTTGGACTCAACTTTACAGTATAATCGATGGATAGAACCTCTTTTTGGAACGATCTTTGTTTAGAACTAGTAGCATTGAAATATGAATTGCCTGGTCTTTTCTTAATCTTCTCTAACAAAAATGACCTAATCAGCGACATATTTAGACCGTATAAAGATTTAAGATAGAGCATTACCTTTAATAATTATCTGTTGGGATAGTCATTAAGGCAATTTCAAGTTCTTATCTTCAGAATAGAACTTAAAATATGACTGAACATTATGATAGGCTAGAATGGTGTAGGAACAAAAAGAAGGATTACACATCAAAACCAATGTATAAATTCCTCAACTTTTCGAGGATTAAATTGGCAATATTCATACACATTTGGAAGGTGCATGTGCCTCCTAAAGCCAGAATACATATATGGATTACGACAAATTAAACACATTGGAAATTTTAAAGTCCAAATCTTCAAATAAAACCAATACTAATGACTTGTGATATTCTCTCAATTGTCCCACGAAAACAACTAAAAATATAAACTATCAATGTTAGTACACTCAGTTTATCATTAGTAAGACTTGTGATATTTATATACACATTGCACGAACCCTACGAATATTGTAATAGTTTAAGATTTTTCAAATAAAACCAATACTAATGACTTGTGATATTCACTCAATCTTATTCGTGCAATGTGTTTATAAATATTACAATACTATTACTAGTTGGTTCTTGTGGTCTGTAACGAATCAACATATTTTTAATAACTCTTATAAATATGTTCCTTCTACACTATTTTATTGTCCGACACATTTCTTCTTAGATAGGTTCGAGCAATAGAGATCCAGACTGGAACATCCATCATGAATAGATCTTTAGAAAACATAGAGATCCAATGCTACCTTCCTTAGATATGAGACTGAATAACCCACTGCTTACTGATTGAGATCGACATCGTCCTCGTCCCACATTGACTTAGCATTTTGGGGCAATCTTCATCATGCATCAGATGTGCACTGTTAAGACTCATGCTTTATTTATGACTTGCTGTAACATCCCGCATTTTTATACGCTTTAAACCGACGGTAAACCACACACGTCAGACTCAAACATACAGAAGGGCGGATTTTTATTAGGGTGAATAAAAAAAGCAGAGAAAGAAAAAAACAAAACAGAATTTCGCAGCGAAACGACAAAATATAATAATCAAATAAACAGTTCATTAAGCTGTTTTACAAAATATTCGATTATACTTATACAATACATATCAAAGTTACACATACCAAAGAAAAATAAATAATAATGCAGCGGAACAGTATGAATACAGTGGACTAATATAATAAATAATAGTAATATAATCTTCGTCTTTGTCCTCCAGAAATAAAGTCTTCGAATCCTGAAATGCTCAGACTGATCCGAGCGAATTGAAAAGACAAAACACTCAAGTCAGAACTCAAAGATCTTATGTGAGTTAAATTAACAGAATATAAATATGAGTGGAACGACATCAGAGATGTTTACGGGATTTAACATCTCCTATCCAGTGTCTAACGTGAGTGCCGTAACTTAAAAGATGCTCGGGATTCACATCTCCTAAGGATCCGCTAAACTATTTACTATGTAGTAATATTTCGCTATTATAATAATGTCTAAAGTAAAATAAACTTGCTTTTAATAGCCTTAAGGAGTGACCCAATATTCCCCTTAACACGTAATAGTCCCAGTAGTCCATCCAGTATCATAGTCCCTCCTGATTGAGAAGCCACCATAGGATACCACACTGGCTACTGGAGAAAACCAAACTCGTACAAGGCGTGCTAGGGTAGGTGACACCGCACAACAAGACAATGCAAGGGTAGATATACCAATTACGCATCCGGGCTGGTGGTAACGCGTAGCAGCTACTATCGTACACCTCGATCCACACCCCTAAATCAAAAGAATCAAAGTGGCCACCAAATCAATCTCAAAAATCATAAAATAATATTGAAGGAGTGTGTCCGATAAGAGGGGCTACCTCCTTAGCCCGAGAATCGCTCCTGTTTTAGCCACCTTATGCCAACTCACGGGAGTTGGGTCCACGTATATACCTCAAAGGAATGCCGCCACCAACCTACTTCATTCTGTAATTTCCACTGCGTACACGGTTGTTAAAGTGGCTTTCGGAGTTGGTAGAGAGTATGACAACTTCTGATCCCGGTCTCTTTAACAACCAAACGTTATTATAATACCGCGGTCCTTTTCAAAATAGTTTATACTCTAAAACCAAATATCATTGCCTTTCAAAACCAAATCAATGCGATATCATTTACATTTCAAATATATCCTTTTTTTAAAATCATAACACTTTTAGAGTTATAACATTTCGAAATCAAAACATTTGAATATTACCTTGAAACTCATAACTTTGAACATAACTTCCACCACTTAAATGGTTGAAATATTAAAAATACTTTATACAGTAAAATAGCCTCTTAAATTCCCAAATCATTTCCTAAATCATAAACTTCAATTCAATCCAATTTCCAAATAAATTATTTCAAATTATATCGATTTAAAAACAGATTTGATCCATAAAATAACCATTCCAAATTCAATATATTTCCAACTTTAAATATTCCACCATTTCAAAACTAATTCTTTGATAAGCCCATATATATCAAATTTAATTACTGTTATTTAGTTTTGAAATGTTTACTTAATAGATCCAATATCATTTAAGTAAAACTTTTAAACTTCAAATAACTGGATATTTATATTCATTTAAATCAACTTGATATTCATTTGAATCACTCTAAACCAAAATCAAGTTATAAAAATCATACCCTCTAAAAATCTCAATTTTATTTAAATTTCAAATCAAATTTATTCGAATATAATTCTTAAATAATTTAATTCAAATCAATTTCATATATATCTTCCAACCTTAATTTTATTTAAATCATTATAAACTCTATATGCAATATAATTTAAACAGTTACTTAACCATATTATATAAAACAACCAAACTTTATTATTTAACTTATTTTATATTTCAAAACAAATTTATACATAGCTAAAAATCAATAATAAAATAGAATTTATATAACGTCTAAAATCAATATTTATATAACTCATATATTTCTCTACAAAAGCATAGAAATCATTTCAAAATATTTTATATATAGACCACAGTGTCTGTATAGAATTTTTTATCCTATGGTCAAGTGATACGGATATTTATTATTTCAATCCGCAATTTAAAATATAAATATGGTTTTATATCATTTCAAACCGCACTCCCGAATGAAGTAAAAATCCATAACAATTTGCAGTTTATAACAATATAAAATACAACATCCATTCATCCAATATCAATCATCAAACATTTATCACAATCACCGTCCAATTCAATCATCAAACATTTATCACAATCATCATCCAATTCAATCAATAGCATCAATATGGAACGGATAATAAATAATAGGTATTTACTGGCAATTTATATTCACTAATAATTTAAATAACTATTTATCCAAATAAATTCAAATAAACTGAGATGATGATTCAAAATATTCCAAACAGTCATAAATAATTTTCAAATCACGTCATAAGTCAATTTAACAAACATAAGAAATTTTAAAAGTTATGAGTGGGTTAAAACACTCACCTTTTGAATTTAAACTGAATTTAAATCCAATTTAAACCCAAAATTTGAACAGTCTCAGAATTCGTCCAAACTAGCGTAAAAAATTCCAAAATTTTAATACGATCCTAGTGGAGAAACCATGCGTGAAACGGACCTGGTATGCAAAAGTCATTATCATTAGAACACTAAGATAGAAAAATTTAAAACAAATAAAACAGATTAATATAAAGAATAAGTACATCCTCACCAAAATGCCACATCAACCTTCTCTGCTTTGTTCGAACCCATATCTGCAGCGCTCGAAAAAACGCTCGGCCTCACCATGTCATCGCGATGACCACCCAAATCCACCGCCTACACGCCACCAGTTGCCAAGCCAGAGACCCCCGCGGCCTTCCCTTAACACGTCGACCTCACGCTACCAGGCACGACGCCCCAAACGCCATCGACCGCCACTAGCATGCGAAATCCTAATTGAATTTTCGAGCCTCATCCAACCGTTGAGTCGATGAACGAATTTCACTGATGCACTATGCTTCGTGCCCTCTACAATACGGTATAGTCGATTCGACGATCTGCTGAAGTTGATCATCGCGTGATGAACGACCGAGAATTGATCATCAAATTCTGGACAAACAGAGCTTCAAATCGGAAAACGAATTTCAAATCTGAGATGCGCTCGTCGAGAGCTTCAGATCGATATACAATTTGATATGTATTGAGGAGTTTGAATTTCAAAGAAGAAATTTTTGATTTGCAATTGACTGCAAAATTTAGAGTTTGTCTGCCATTGAGAAAAAGGAGCAATTGGAATTGTACGTACAGAATAATGAACATAAGAAATATGCTAGAGATTATAACAAGGTATTTATAGATAAAGCTGAAAATAGAATAGATGGACCAGATTTGATTGAAAGATAATGGCCCGAAAAGCACGTTTTGACTCCGGAACGAAAAATGGGTTAACCCATATACCAAAATAGGTGTTTTTGATTATTTTAAAATCGATGGAATAGATTTCAAGTTCTAATTCCATCGTATGAGGAAGTTATGGTAAAATCAACTTATTTCAAATTGATTTCAATTGGTTTCAATTTATATGATTTCAAGGCGTTTCAGGCCCGTACGATCAAACGACAAGCCTGATCGTTATTAAACTTGAAATCCTACAATAATTCACCGTTACGAATCCGATGAAACAGGTTTCGTCGAAATCCGAGTCAGTGGCCAAAATGACTATTTTCTATTTAATTAAATAAATTAATATTAAATTAATTAATCACTTTCCAATTTAAATTTTTGTAATTTACAACTTCTATCAATTTTGATTTCTTAACCATTCACAAATAATTTAAACAAATTTAGCTGTCGATTTAAAATTGATTAATTCCTCGATTTCAGTGTTTAATTTTAATTTCACAAAATTCAGAAATCAAAATTTAGAATTCCGAAAATCCATTTATTAAAGTTTTAAGCCTTGTTATTCAAGTCTTTTATACAATAAGGATGTAATTAACATTGGTTTATAACATGGTACATTAATATTTCCACAATTTCATCTTAATCCCAACTTACGTAATATTTGAATATTAATTTTCATTTAATTCCAACTAATCCAATTATTAAATTTAAATTAATAATTGTTGATTCCCATTCTTTTTGTTCAATCAATCATTATCCTATTCATACTTTATTATCAACCAACAATCATTACAATTAATTATCTAATTATTGATTTTTTTTTCAAATTACACCTTTTTACGTATTATTTCGTCAATTAATATGACTTTGAGTTTTATTTCCCAATTTACTATTTACAATCAATTTTGACCTTACTATTGTTTCAATTAATTTGGTTTGCACTAAATTAGTTATTTATTAACTTGCATTAACATTATTACCTTTATTTTAGTGATTTCATTATTAAATTACAGATTTTTATCTCCGTTCCGAATTAAGTTGCTAAAACTTTTCAAATTAACAAAATTTAATTATCGAAAATTTTGGGTCGTTACACTCTCCCGCGCTCAAACTTTTCGTCCCCGAAAAGGAAAGAGAAGGGGAAAAGAAGGAATTGAGGAGTCAATACATCTTATTCAAAGTATTAATTTTATAAACAAATAAATTTACTAAATTTAATATATTAAATAAAATATATCAATTTATAACCATTAAATCTTTTATGCTTAAATTAATAAAGTTTGGAAACATTTTTCAAAATTTTCTAAGTCCAAAAATTACGGAAAATTTCAGCAGTGTCTCATTTGTACGGAGGGGCTCGGGAACAAATATAATATCAAATATTACAATATATAGCATATATCTTCCAAAATAATGTATCCCACCATAATCCGAGAATGTAGCTATTTGTCGAGCAATTTACGCTTATATTATGAAACCAAATGCAGTAGAAATTGCTTCCATAACCTGTATTTCACTTATATAATCTAAAAGGAGTTAACAATTATATAAAATGAAATATTTAAAGTTGTTTCAACCACCAACAACAAATCAATAATAATCACTTGCAATCACAACATACAACCATCATATGAAGTCAATAAAATCAACCATCCATATATCCATAGCAAACAAAACAAATAGTTGTTTGGGTTTACAAATTTAAATTGTAAAGAATGGAAAATAAACTACTAAGTGCACCATTTACTCAATAGTCTTAGGTGGAACTAAATAGATTATTCATTCATCCAAATAATTTTAAAGTATCATTGCCTAAACAATCATAACCCAACAAAAAACTATCTCAAACAATAAATCAAGTTCATTCTTATTAATTTCATTTCATACATTTGTTGTTTGATTTCCTTTTCATTCATATAATGATTTATCTTTCAATTTACATTTATTTCTTGTAAATTTTCACTTACTTAAGTTTAAAATCATCTACTTACAGCATTTACCTTCTATCTTATTTTATTATAGTAACATTTCAATTGTAACTTAAGTTTATAACTTTATAACATCAATATTTTGTTTTTATTAAAGGGTTTCATTAAATATTTTCATTATATAAGTTTACTTGTACAATTTCCATTACATTTTCTTATTAAACATTACAACTTCTAATATTCGGTAAGTTTCATATATGCTTTTAAGGATGTAATTGAAAGTTATACAAGTTTTCTCATTTCTTTTAACTAAATAAATATTCAATAATCCTATCCTTTTTTTATAGGTTACAATTTCAAATTTCTTGAAATTTCATTTATAACCTAGCTTTTAATCTCTTATTTTCATTAGAGGTTCCAATTATTAATTAGTTACATTCCATCTCACTACAATAATTGAACCATTAATTAACGGAAACTTAGGAGCTAAATACCGGGTTAAATTTCAAATCATTTTCAACTAATAGATAGACGTATACACTTACAATTTATATATCCAATTATATTTAAAACCATTTGAAATTCATATTTGTTCTCAAAGTAAATCTGCAGTAAAACTACTACAGTGGCCTTTCCACCTTGAAACTCGAACATGAATGTCGATGATACGTGCACTCATCACCAGAATTATTTTCCAACGACAGAGAGAGGAGTACAGAACTTATTTCTTTTCAAAATCTCTTTAAAACAATTCTTTCAATTTATATTAAATATTTATATCAAAAAATACTTCTAAATAACATTTTTATCATATTCCAAAATCATTCAAAAGAATTTTTTTCAAAAGTCCCGGAACTCAAGATCTAAGTTTCCAAATTTTCTTTATTTTATTAGTAAATTTTATTTTACAACCAATATTTTTAAATTTCACTACCTAATAACCAATATATTACAACCAAATATAACCTTTATAAATTTTATTACTTTATATACAGAAAATATAATAGGCAAAATTATTTCATTTACCTATATTTTAAGACAAATATTTTTCGATCTGTCCTATTAAATATTTAGAAATCCCTATTGATGTCATAGCGTCCTATGCACCAACCAGAATTTATAAATAAAAAACGAAACAAATCAACACAATGTAAAAACTTTTTATAACACTAACAAACATGCTTTTTCATATATATATATATATATATATATATATATATATATATATATATATACACACACACACACTCAACAACTCGTCATATGGTATTACTACCCTATTGACAAAGAGTCAGACCCCACAAAGCTAAGGTTTATCGCTAAACAAAAGCTATGATACCAGATGTAACAGACTACCTTTTTGTACGCTTTAAACCGACGGTAAACCACATACGTCAAACTCAAACATACAGAAGGGCATATTGTTATTGGGGTGAATAAGAAAAGCAGAGAAAGAAAAAACAAAACAGAATCTTGCAGCGGAATGACAAAATATAATAATCAAATGAACAGTTCATGAAGCTGTTTTACAAAATATTCGATTATACTTATACAATACATATCAGAGTTACACAAACCAGAGAAAGCAGAACAGTATGAATGTAGTGGACTAATATGATAAATAATAGTAATAAAATCTTCGTCTTTGTCCTCCAGAAAAAAGTCTTTGAATCATGAAATGCTCAGACTGACCCAAGCGAATGAAAAGACAAAACACTCGAGTCAGAACTCAAAGATTTTATGTGAGTTAAATTAACATAATATAAATATGAGTGGAACGACATCAGAGATGTTTACGGGATTTGACATCTCTTATCCAGTGTCTAACGTGAGTGCAGTAAATTAAAAGATGCTCGGGATTCACATCTCCTAAGGATCCGCTAAACTATTTACTATGTAGTAATATTTCGCTATTATAATAATGTCTAAAGTAAAATAAACTTACTTTTAATAGCATTAAGGAGTGACCCAATATTCCCCTTAACATGTAATAGTCCCAGTAGTCCATCCAGTATCATAATCCCTCCTGATTGAGAAGCCACCAGAGGATACCACACGAGCTACTGGAGAAGACCAAACTCGTACAAGGCGTGCTAGGGTAGCTGACAAGGCACAACAAGGCAATGCAAGGGTAGATATACCAATTACGCATCCGGGCTGGTGGTAATGCGTAGCAGCTACTACCGTCCACCTCGAGCCACACGCCCAAATCAAAAGAATCAAAGTGGCTACCAAATCAGTCTCAAAAATCATAATATAATATCGAAGGAATATGTCTGATAAAAGGGGCTACCTCCTTGGCCTGAAAATCGCTCCTATTTTAGCCACCTTATGCCAACTCACGGAAGTTGGGTCCACATATATACCTCAAAGGAACGCCGCCACCAACCTACTTCATTCTGGAATCTTCACCGCGTACACGGTGAAAGAGGCTATGTGGTAGGATCGTGTAATATGGAATAACGAAATGTCTAGGTAGATAAAGTAAGTAAAAGAAAGGTAGACACCAAGATTTTATACCGGTTCGGACCTCTAGTCCTACGTCCAGTCCCTAAGCTTCACTTAGGAATTCCACTAACTAAAACCCTCACTTAACCCGGAGGAATAGGTTTACAACTTACCCGAACAACCGAACGGGATTTCTTGCCTCAACTACCGAAGAGGACTTCAACTCAATTACTAAAAAGCAATATTCGACTTATTGTGTTCTTATCAACACTAATGAGTCTAATGTAGTACAATATTCCTATAATCTTATCCTCGAGAGTATGCGATATGTTTGTGAAGATTTAGGAAATGTGAATTGCTATGAATCGAAAGAATGTTAAAAACAAAGTAGTGATTCAAGCAATAGATTTGTGATTGCTTTGAGAATTTCTAGTTAATATGTTCAAGAAAATAGTAAGATTAAAGCAAGAGAATTCGGTGAATTGAAGATGTTAGAATCATGTATTTATACTTGTAAAAGAGGTGCATCTGTTGGCTAAGGGTGCAGACAAGAGATGCTTCCATTTCCATTGGAGAATGGTTGCAACTCTTGGGAGGAAGAAGGTGTCCATTCAGAGAAAATTCGCAGGTTCAAATTCAGTGACTGAACAGGGAATTCAGTCGACTAAAAATATGAACTAAAATTTTCAGGAACAAATTCAGTCGACTGAGCAGGGTGTTTCGGTCGACTGAAACTGTACATGTTTGTATATGTGTAACAGGTTCAGTCGACTGAACTAGTAAATTGTGCACAGTGAATGTTTATTAAAAAATGAAATTTATAAAATGTGTTCTAGTGTTTGTGCAAGCCTCTTGAGAATAGATTTTAACAATAAATCTAAACTAAGACCTATATCAAAATCATACTTATGTTTATCCTTGGTCTTCATCGTTCTTTCTTTAGCTTTGCACATATCTCTTCCTTTTTTTTGAAGCACATTGTCATTGATTAAAATCTTAGCGTATCAACATTCTCCCCCTTTTTGATTGATGACAATACTCATGTGTGTAGAGATTATTTCCTCCCCCTGAATATATGCACTATCTTTTCTACAAAAAAAGGTTAGTAACATAGATTTCTCCCCCTTTGTCATCGACAAAAAGGAAGTAATAATCGCAGAAGTATATTGTCAAAACAATCACTGATATGCATGTCTATATTTTAAGAATATAGCATAGAATGTAGCATTAAAATGTAGCATGAGAAATAAAACATAGAATGTTGCATGAATGAATAAAACATAAAATGTAGCATGAATGAAACATAAAAGGCTATTTATACAAGCCATAAGAAAGTTATGAAATAAAACATCAAACCACAAGAAAATTATTGATCTTTATCCCAATCATATGAGCCTTCTCTTCCTCCCTCTGGTTCACGAATGATTGGTCCACCGGAGGGTGGTCTATAGCTTCCTCCTTGACCACCACTAGTGTCACTCGTGCTGCTGCTTGTATGTTCTTCGGATGATGTCCATGTGAAAGTAGGTGCAGGACGCTTACCGCGTGATGTTGAAGCGGTAGTGGAAGTTGAGCATGAGATGGCATCCCATAATTTATTGAAGAATCCTTTAATTTTATCAAGTTTGTGATCTACCTTTTTGAGGCGATTATCAAGAATTTGTTGATTTCTTGATAAAATTCCTAACGATTGATTGGTAGTAAAACTTGGATCAATGATACGAATTTCATCTTCTTGGTCGAAAGGTTCTTCATGTGGAGCTTGTGGAGGTTGTTGCTGTTCTTGATGCCTAGCTTCCCATTCGGCAAGAGATATAATGCGAGGAGGACTATCCGGGAGCTGCATAAGGCTTATAGTCCGATGATTAATTTGATGAACCATTGTATTTTCGGACTCGGGTAATGGCGTATCAACATTGAGGAGAAGTCTTATTATATATTCTCTAAAATATATAGTTCGCATTTTGCCATTATTAAATGTGAGAAACTCATCAAGAATTAGTTGGACCAAATTGACTTGAATATTGCCCCAAATAGCGTATAGAGCTCGATAATTGATTGGGTAGACAATTTCATATGAACCTGTTCGTGGAGTAATTGTTCTCATAAGAGCTTTGCGAAGGATTCTAGCTCTAGGTCATAGGGAAGTGGATTTAAAATCTCGAATGTTAACATTATCATCCAGAAATTGATGGTTTATGTTATCTTGAATTTGTGGATTGAATTCTGCCCCGTCAAGCTTTCTCCCTACATTAGGTGATCCTAAGATGTGCGCAATTCGATCTAAGGAGAAACAAACTTTCTTCCCGCACACCATACTTCAAACACTATCATTTGGATTTCTTGGAGTTTGGTGTCCAAGATTAAGGTTTGCATAAAATAGTTTGACCATGACATGATTTATTGCATGGTCATTTCTTTTTAAATCCAAGAGAGAAGTTAAACCTGCCCGATCCGTTAATACTTGCATATTATATGTCTGAAGGCTTTGAAAATCAACGAAGGAGTGTTCGAAAATGTGAGAATTCTTCATTTTATTCCACCTCGTTACAGCTGCGCCATCATAGAGCCATTGTGCAATTTGAGCATCAATTGGCTCGGAGGATGAAGAAGAAGAAGCTCTTGATCTTTTTGGGGCCATTTGTTGTGAGATTTGAGAGTAATTTGTGGATTGGGGGTTAGGGTTTTGGAAAACAATGGGGAAGAGAGAACTTTCGCAATGTAAAAAGTGAAGGTAAAAAGGTGAAAACTGGTGGATAAAAGGGAAAAGTTGCCTAGGAATTGGCGTTCAGTCGACTGAAAAGTCTGTTCAGTCGACTGAAATTTTGGCCGAAATTTTTCTATGTTAAATTCAGTCGACCGAACAGAGTTTTTAGTCGACCGAACTATTGTATAGTTGTTTTCTGTCTTGCGTTCAGTCGACTGAGCAGCAAGGTTCAGTAGACTGAACCTTGAGTTTTTAGAGTTCTAAATTTAAAAAAAAATTCAATAAACGATTACGATTGTATAGACATAATACAATATAACAACATGATTTGGCCACCGAAATAATTATTTCTTTGGAGATGGACTATTTTTCTTTTTGCGTTTTATTTCCTTCATTTGCCATATAGTTTTTGTCCCATGAATTTGGACTATATTGAGAAGTTTTTCGCGACATCCAAGGATTCACGGGATCGGCTGGTGTACGGTATGACAAAGATGGATCATACCAACTAACTGGTCGAGGTAGAGGCTCAGTCACTTCGTTTTTCTTTGAGCCACAAAAACGTAAACCGATTTGCTCTAGGAAGCTTAATCATCTAGCCGTTACTTTTTGTTCGAAATATAATTCTCGTTGAAGATCAATTTGTTGTTGTTGAAAGTGATGAATCTCATCAATCTTTCTTTTCGTATCTGGTGAGATAAAAAGACCACGTTTAGCCTTCTTCGATTCCGGTGTGTAGCCAGTTCGATAGTTGTCCCATTTATAGACTGGCTCATGCTTTGGTGTTGGAGTAGGAAGTTTTGGTGATGTTGGTGAGTTCTCGATCGAAGAGGTGATGTTGATTGAGGAGTATGAGTTGTTTGAGGACATTTTTATATCGACTTTTCAATAAGTGAAAATGAGTTGTGAAAATGAAAATATGTTTAAATGTGTATTTATAGGATGAATATTCTAAAAATATCGTGGTGATAATTTATTAAAGTTTTTTTTAACCAATCAAAGATTTAATGGTTAAAATAAATCAGTTAGAAATGTAGGGATTAGAGATAACTCTTATATTATTATTCATTATGTATCATTGTTTGAAAATATAAACTGAAAGTCATAGTTTTCTTCATTCAGTCGACTGAGAATATAGATATAGTCGACTGAATTATATAATTTTTTTTTTAATAACTTTCTCTATAAAATATCTTTAAAAGAGATTATCCCTAATTCTCGTCGTAATTTTATAAAGGAGTTTTCTAATAAAGGTTTAGTAAATATATCGACAATCTGATTTTCGGTAGAAATATGTTCTAAATTTATGATACCTTTTTCGATATTGTCACGTAGAAAATGGTGACGAATATCAATATGTTTTGTACGAGAATGATTTACCGAGTTTTTAGATAAACGTATTGTACTTGTATTATCACAATATATTGTAGAATTTGTTAAACTTATATTAAAATCTTTAGGTGTTTGTTGCATATAAATGACTTGAGTACATGCTAAGGCGGTTGATATATATTACGCTTCACACGTTGAAAGCGAAACACAATTTTGTTTCTTACTAAACCAAGATACAAGTGGTTTTTCGATGAAATGGCACGTACCACTTGTACTTTTTCTATCTGTTCGAGATCCACCAAAATCAGCATCACTGAATGATACTAACTCAAATGGACATTCTTTTGGATAGAAAAGACCAAAATCTTTAGTATCATTAAGATATCGCATAATTCGTCTTACCGCTCTTAAATGTGATTCTTTAGGATTAGATTGAAAACGTGCACATAAACATACACTCATCATTATGTCTGGTCTACTAGCGGTTAAGTAAAGTAAGGAACCTATCATACTCCTAAACAATTTTTGATCTGTACTTTTGCCATTTTCATCTCGATCGAGATGAGTAGTGGTACTCATAGGAGTAGGTTTAGCAGAAGTGTTCTCCATTCCAAAACGTTTAATTAGATTAGCACAATATTTTTCTTGGTTTATGAAAATTCCATTTGTGAATTGTTTAATTTGAAGTCCGAGAAAATATGATAATTCTCCCATATGAGACATTTCGAACTCCTTAGTCATTATATTTGAAAATTATTTACATAAATTTTCATTTGTCGAACCAAATATAATATCATCTACGTATACTTGAATTATTAAAATATCTTTAGTAGTATTTTTAATGAAAAGCATTTGATCAACTTTTCCGATTTGAAATTCCGAATTTAGTAAGTAACTTTTAAGTCTTTCATACCAAGCACGAGGTGCTTGTTTAAGACCATATAGTGCTTTCTTTAATTTATATACATGATCTAGATATTTTTCATGTATAAATAAAGGAGGTTGTTCTACGTATACATTTTCTTTTATAAAACCATTTAAAAATGCACTTTTAGCATCCATCTGATAAAGTTTAAAATTGTGAAAACATGCAAAAGCTAATAGAATACGTATTGCTTCAAGTCTTGCAATGGGAGCAAAAGTTTCTTAAAAATCAATACCTTCTTCTTGATTATATCCTTGTGCTACTAGTCTAGCTTTATTCCTAGTTATATTACCTTGTTCATCTATTTTATTTTTGTAAACCCATTTTTTTCCTATAACAGATTGATTATTTGGATGGGGAACTAATTCCCAAACATCGTTACGTTCAAATTGATTTAATCCTTCTTGCATTGCAATAATCCAGTAATCCTCTGTTGATGCTACTTTATGATTTTTAGGTTCTATTGTAGAAATGAAAGTTATATGTCCCATTTGATTTAGTTGATCTCTTGTCTTAACTTGAGAATTGATTTCACCTATTATGTTTTGAGCAGGGTGATCTCATAATATTCTTGGTGAAGATCTTAGTTCATTATTACAATTATCATGATTTGTATTTTCTATATTTATAAATTCTTCATCATCTTTTATACTTTTATTGAAATTCTCATCAAAAGATACATGTAACGTTTCTTCGATTACGTATGTTCGTTTATTAAATACTCGATATGCCTTACTTCGTTCTGAATATCCTACAAATATTCCTTTGTCGGCTTTTGGATCAAATTTACTTAGTTGATCTTTTGTATTTAAAATAAAACATTTTGATCCAAATATTTTGAAATAAGATATATTTGGCTTTTTGTTTTTGAATAGTTCATATGAAGTATTTTTAGTTAACGGTCTAATTGATATTCTATTCAATACATAGCATGCAGTAGCTACGGCTTCTGCCCAAAAATGTTTTGGTAGAAAACTTCCATTTAATAATGTCCTAGCGCATTCTTGTAATGTTCTATTCTTTCTTTCTACAACTCCATTTGTTGAGGAGTTCTAGGAAATGAAAAATTATGATTTATTCCATTCTTTTTACAGAAAGTTAAAGCTTCGTTTTCAAATTCGCCTCCATGATCACTTCGTATATTTTTAATCTTCAAATCTTTAGTGTTTTGAATTCTTTTGGCAAATGTTTTAAAATGCTCAAAAGTATCACTTTTATTTTTCATAAAAATAGTCCATGTATATCTTGAGAAATCATCAACTATTACAAACACGTATCGATTATGATTAATGGATTGGACTTGTGTTGGTCCAAATAAATCCATATGTAGTAATTCTAATGGTTATAAAGTCGAAATATTTTTCTTAGATTTGAAAGATGATTTCGTTAATTTTCCTTTTTGACAATCATCACAAAGATTTTTTATTTTAAAGTTTATTTTGGGTAAACCTCTTACTAATTCATTTTTGGAAAGTTTTCTAATAGTTTTAAAATTTATATGACAAAATCTTTTGTGTCATAACCAAGGATCATTATCTTTGGCTAGTAAACACATACTTGTATTATGATTAATATTCATATTTAGAACGTAAATATTCCTATCTCTATTTCCTTCAAAAACAAGATCTTGGTTTTGATAAAAAATACTACATTTATTTTTCGAAAAAGTTATTTTAAAGCCTTTGTCACAAAGTTGACTTATGCTAAGTAGATTATGTTTTAGATTTTCAACTAATGAAACATTTGTTATAAAAGGTAAATTTGATATACCGTAATTGCTCACATCTCCTTTGCCAATGATATAGCCTTTTGAATTATCTCCGAAGGTAACCGAGCCACCATCAAAGTATGTGATGTTTGTAAGCATATCTTTGTCTCCGGTCATGTGTTTTGAGCAACCACTGTCTAGTATCCATTTCTTCTTTTTAAGTGGGACCTGAAAATAAATACAAAATTATTGGTACCCACCTTTCAATAGGGTCCTAACAGTTAGAGCTTAGGAAGCCAAACCCAATTTGGTTTAGTATCCTTTTTATAAATATAGTTTTTATTATAATGAACACTATCCATAAATGTTTTAATATATTTATTCCTAATTAACATATTGTTAGTCTTTGGAACCCAAATTTTAACTATCTTGGTTTCTACTTTTGTTTCAATAGGTTTTCTTAACAATATTTGTTGTTTTGAATCAATATTCCTTTTAAGATTTATATCCTTTTTATTAGGAATTTTTGACTCCTTTTTATATCCTAAACCTTGTTTATTTGAAGATGATTGAGAATTTTCTAATATCTTGGATAAATTTTCCCTTCCTTTGTTAAAGTTAGAAACGTTTTTAGTTATGTTATCTATTCTAGCTTGAAGACTATTATTTTCTAATTCAACTTGTCTAATTTTAGTTTTTAACTCATGATTTTCAGAAACAATTACATCATTCTTTTGAGTTTCAATTTCTTGACTTAAAAGAGACAATTGAGTTTTCGAATTTGAATAAGATTCTTGAACTTTTTCAAGTTCTTCTTCTAGAATTTTCTTTTCATCGTTTAACATATCTCTTTCAAATTCAACTTTGTTTTGATTTACACGAATTTCCTTAATTTTCTTTTTAAGAATTTTTATTGTGCTCAAAAGTTTAGAGTTTACTTCAATTAAGTCATCGAAAGTTAAATTACTTACTTCAGATTCTTGAGCCACAAAGCATACATTTGCCTTTTCATTGTCGCTATCATTTTCACTTTCGGATGAAGATGAATCCGAATCATCCCATGTTACAGAGAATGCCTTCTTTTTGAATTTCTCTCTCTTGTTTTTGTTGTTGAGAGCTTTCTGATTCTCCTTCTTTTGCTCTGGGCAATCCTTGTGCATGTGACCTTTCTTGTGACAGTTGAAACATTCTATATTCGAGGATGTAGGTTTGTTCAAGAAATTCTTTTTGAGTCCGTTTTTGTTTCCTTTTCTATATCTTAAGAGTTTCTTCAAATTTTTGGCTATGAATGCTAAATCCTCATCTTCAGACTCTGATTCTTCCTTTTCTGCATGAAAAGCAACATTCTTTCTTTCTTGAACTTGATCTTTCTTAGCTTGCATATTTACTTCATACGACATAAGATTTCCAATCAATTCCTATGGTTTCATTGTAGATAGATCATTTGCTTCCTCGATTGCTAGTACTTTTCTCTCCCATTCATCAGTGAGTGAATTTAGAACTTTAGACACAATGTCAAAATTCGTGTATTTTTCTCCTAGTCCGATTAAAGCATGATGAATGTCTTGAAATCTCGAGTACATGTCATTGATGGATTCATTTTGTCGCATTCTAAAGTTTTGGAATTGATTCTTCAGCATGGATATATTTGTTTGTTTAACCTTGTTTGTGCCTTCATGTATGACTTTAAGTGTTTCCCATATCTGATATGTAGTAGTATATATGCTAACACGGTTGAATTCGTTTCTATCCAGGGCGCAAAATAGCATATTCATAGCTTTGGCATTTTGCACTAGCTTCATTCTTTTGAGTTTGTGTCCATGTAGGATAATCGGTTGTGGGTACAACAAACTCTGCTTGAGTAGCATTCCAGGCTTTGAAACTTGTTGCTTGCATATAAGTCCTCATCCTTGTACCCCAATAGTTATAGTTTAGTCCATTGAATAGAGGAGGTCTTTGGGTAGATTGTCCTTCCGCAAAAATAGAACTATAGGAAGATGTTGTGCTTATACTTGCGTTATTTTCCATATTATCAATATGTCTAATAACGGTGTTATGGTTATAGGACGGCCTTGCTCTGGTACCAAATGAAAGAGGCTATGTGGTAGGATCGTGCAATATGGAATAACGAAATTGTCTAGGTAGATAAAGTAAGTAAAAGAAAGGTAGACACCAGGATTTTATACTGGTTCGGACCTCTAGTCCTACGGCCAGTCCCTAAGCTTCACTTAGAAATTCCACTAACTAAAACCCTCACTTAATCCAGAGGAATAGGTTTACAACTTACCCGAACAACCGAACGGGATTTCTTGCCTCAACTACCGAAGAGGACTTCAACTCAATTACTAAAAAACAATATTCGACTTGTTGTGTTCTTGTCAACACTAATGAGTCTAATGTAGTACAGTATTCCTATAATCTTATCCTTGAGAGTATGCAATGTGTTTGTGAAGATTTAGAAAATGTGAATTGCTATGAATCGAAAGAATGTTAAAAATAAAGCAGTGATTCAAGAAATAGATTTGTGATTGCTTTGAGAATTTCTAGTTAATATGTTCAAGAAAATAGTAAGATTAAAGCAAGAGAATTCGGTGAATTGAAGATGTTAGAATCATGTATTTATACTTGTAAAAGAGGGGCATCTGTTGGCTAAGGGAGCAGACAAGAGATGCTTCCATTTCCATTGGATAACGGTTGCAACTCTTGGGAGGAAGAAGGTGTCCATTCAGAGAAAATTCGCAGGTTCAAATTCAGTCGACTGAACAGGTAATTCAGTCGACTGAAAATATGAACTAAAATTGTCAGGAACAAATTCAGTCGACTGAGCAGGGTGTTTCAGTCGACTGAAACTGTACATGTTTGTATATGTGTAACAGGTTCAGTCGACTGAACTACTAAATTGTGCACAGTGAATGTTTATTAAAAAATGAAATTCATAAAATGTGTTCTAGTATTTGTGCAAGCCTCTTGAGGATAGATTTTAACAATAAATCTAACTAAGACCTATATAAAAATCATACTTATGTTTATCCTTGGTCTTCATCGTTCTTTCTTTAGCTTTGCACATATCTCTTCCTTTTTGTTGAAACACATTGTCATTGATCAAAATCTTAGCGTATCAACACATGGTTGTTAAAGTGGTTTTCGGAGTTGGCAGAGAATACGACAACTTCCGATCCCGGTCTCTTTAACAACCAAACGTTATTATAACACCGCGGTCCTTTTCAAAATAGTTTATACTCTAAAACCAAATATCATTGCCTTTAAAAATCAAATCAATGCGATGTCATTTACATTTCAAATATATCCTTTTTTAAAATCATAACACTTTCAGAGTTATAACATTTCGAAATCAAAACATTTGAATATTACCTTGAAACTCATAACTTTGAACATAACTTCCACCATTAAATGGTTTAAATATTTAAAATACTTTATATAATAAAATAGCCTCTTAAATTCCCAAATCAATTCCCAAATCATAAATTTCAATTCAATCCAGTTTCCAAATAAATTATTCCAAATTATATTGATTTAAAAGCAGATTTGATCCACAAAATAAACCATTCCAGATTCTATATATTTCCCACTTTAAATATACCACCATTTAAAACTAATTCTTTGATAATCCCATATATATCAAATTCAATTACTATTATTTAGATTTGAAATGTTTACTTAACAAATCCAATATCATTTAAGTAAAAATTTTAAACTTCAAATAACTGGATAATCTTCCAATTTAATTAACTTGATATATTCATTTAAATCAACTTGATATTCATTTGAATCATTCTAAACCAAAATCAAGTTATAAAAATCATACCTTTTAAAATCTCAATTTTATTTATATTTCAAATCAAATTTATTTGAGTATAATTCTTAAATAATTTAATTCAAATCAATTTCATATTTATCTTCCAACCTTAATTTTATTTAAGTCATTATAAACTCTATATACAATATAATTTAAATAGATACTTAACCATATTATATAAAACAATCAAACTTTATTATTTAACTTATTTTATATTTCAAAAAAATTTATACATATCTAAAAATCAATAATAAAATAACATTTATATAACATCTAAAATCAATATTTATATAACCCAAAAATTTCTTTACAAAACCATGGAAATCAGTTCACAATATTTTATATATAGACCACGATGTCTGTATATAATTTTCTATTATATGGTTAAGTGATACAGATATTTATCATTTCAGTCCGCAATTTAAAATATAAATACGGTCATATATCATTTCAAACCGCAATCCTGAATGAAATAAAAATTCATAACAATTTGCAGTTTATAACAACATAAAATACAACATCAATTCATCCAATATCAATCATAAAACATTTATCACAATCATTATCCAATTCAATCAATAGCATCAATATGGAACAAATAGTAAATAAAAGGTATTTACTGGCAATTTATATTGAATAATAATTCAAATAACTATTTATCCAAATAAATTCAAATAAACTAAGATGATGATTCAAAATAAGCCAAACAGTCATAAATAAATTTCAAATCACATCATAAGTCAAGTTAACAAACATATGGAATTTTAGAAGTTGTGAGTGGGTTAAAACACTCACCTTTTAAATTTAAATTAAATTTAAACCCAAAATTTGAACATTCTCGGAATTTGTCCAAACCAGCGTCAAAAAGTACGAAATTTCAATACGATCTTAGCGGAGAAAACCACGCATGAAACGGACGTCGTATGCAAAAATTTATTATCATTAGAACACTAAGATAAAAAAATTTAAACAAATAAAATAGATTAAGATAAACAATACGTACATCCTCACCAAAATGCCACGTCAACCTTCTCTGCTTTGTTCGAACATGTTAGCGCCAAAATTGGTCACTAACACCCGAACGTAGATGAAAGCGCCAACTAACAGTCACGGCTAACATATATATTGTATGTAGAGAGTAATAGTATGAAGAATAATCAAAATTAACATGAAAGCAGTAAAGAACAACATATTTTGTAGTGGTTCGGCTAACTCCGACCTATGTCCACTCCAGAAGTTTACTTTTATTGATGTACCAATTGATTACAGTTACAAAGTGGTAGACTAGACTTAGTCTTAGAAAGTAGAAAGTCAGAAAGCAGAAGAGAAGAAGAAGATCCCTTTTCTGATGCCCTTCATGCTCTATTTATAGACACGTTCAGGTAGTTGTTGGGATCTCTGAGTAACCTAAGCCCATCATGGGCCGAACGGCCCATTTCGAACCAAAATGCCACGCCGAACACACTCGTATGCCGAACGCATAGTTATGCTGAATGCATAAATATGTCGAACGCACTCATCCAATGCCGAATGCGCTCGTATGCCGAACGAGGTCCAATGCCGAACGATCCATCCAATGCCGAACGATTCCTGGTGCCGAACGATACCTAATGCCGAACGATCCATCCAATACCGAACGATACCTGATGCCGAACGATCCATCTGATGTCGAACGATACCTGATGCCGAACGATACCTGATGTCGAACGATCCATCCAATGCCGAACGATACCTGATGCCGAACGATCCATCCAATGCCGAACGATACCTAATGCCGAACGATCCATCTAATGCCGAACCTCCATCATGCCGAACCATGTATGATGTTGAACAGTTTCTAATGCCGAGCGTCCATCATGCCGAATGATCTCTAATGCCGAGTGCTTCCAAATGCCAAGCACTCCTGAATGCCAAGTGCTACTGTATGCCGAGTATTCTTGAATGTTGTTCGAACGTGAATGCCAGGCGAACCATTTGTACCAAACCACCATGGAGTGCGGAGTGAGGGGAGGATGCCGAGCGAGGTTTGTGCCGAATGGCTTCAAACTTCCAGACCGAACCACATTCCTTGACCCGAATTATAGTCGATTCATCCTTGTCCAATCTAATTTCCATCTTTCAAGTGCGTTGTGTCATCCACCCATCAAGTCGACTGAATCCATCGTACACCAGCCTTGACGAACGTGCAGTCGATTAAGTTAAACCCTCCAGTCCGTAGCCTTGTAAAAGGGCGGGTTAATAGTTGCCCCCCCAAAACATGTCTTACTGTTGGAAGGTGTGTTTTGAATAGCCGCAAATTCAACATCCAAAGTCCATGTCTCATCTATATCCAATAACTGACTCCAGGACCTCTCCGGGTCAATGTCCAAAACCTCTGCCGTTCATAGCTGATATTCATATCCGTAACCTCTCCGGGTTCTTGTCAAGCACAATCCACACCTGACGACCGTAGTCCAGTGTCCCTGAACGTTGAGTAATGCACGGCTTAAGTCCTAAGCCGAATCCTGGTCGCTCCGGACCCTTGCCGAGCATTGTCCATACTTGACGACCTGAAATAATAACCAATAATATAGGGCCTAAGTCCTAGGCCGAATCTTGGTCTCTCCGGACCCTTGCCGAGCATAGTCCATACTCGACGACCTGAAATAGTAACCGATAATATAGGGCCTAAGTCCTAGGCCGAATCCTAGTCTCTCCGGACCCTTTCCGAGCATAGTCCATACTTGATGAGCTGAATAAGTTGATTTGCCATGCTTGGACAAAGCGACCTACCCCTTGCCAGGTATAATCTATATCTGATGACCATTTATCAAAAACTAGATAAAAAATCCAATCGAAAGACAATCCAAAATCCAGATCAAATCAGAAAACAAAAGATCCATATCAAAAATCCAAACCAATATCCAAACAAAAATGCAATCCTAAAAGTCCAAACCAAGAAACAAAAAAAACCAGAAGTTCAAACCAAACTAGGAAAAAGCAAATGCCCAAGCCAAAACAGAAAAAAAAACAGATTTCACAAACCAAAGCATCACGGTTTATCATCATCTCAGAGCATGCCTAGAGGCTATCTCCGTCCTCGTACATGAGTAAGTGACTTGGCTGTTTGCCTGTAGTTTGCTACTTATTTCATGACATCACAGTCAATTGATAACCAATCAGCCATCATTCCTATGCCTCGTACCATCACTGTGTGAGGTAGACGGTGGTTGCTCCTGCCCTATCGCTGCATTCCGAGCTTTAACGTATTGTTGCAACTGTCCATTCCATACATGCTCCTCAATTGTCCTTTAAGTGCCTGCAGCTGTTGGTATCATGCCCGTCCAAATCGTGGAAGAGGCAGTGTTTTCTTGATGCCCTCTCACGTTCGGAGGGTTCTCTCCTAGCCGGCCTTCGGTAGGGAAGGTGATTTCGAGTCTCCAAATAAAACCGTTCCAACGTGTCGTTCAATCCTGTGTAGGTGGAGAATTTTTGCTCTCTCCACCGCTTCCTAGCCTTTCCTAATTCGTCATCCAGCTTCTTTGTTCCTTTTTCCAAGCCTCCGTTGGATGGCCCTCCATTCTCAGCCGCGTTCACCTCCTTTAACTTCATATCTGAGGATGCATCTTCCTGCCGAAGGAATTTCTCAGCTTTGTGAAAGAATTCTCCGACATCCATCGGAGGGTACCGTATCAGTGACACTTTAAAATATGAATTTTCTCTAACTCCTGACACTGCCGCCATTAAAATCATCGATGGATCCGGCCGATCCACCGAAGCAACCTCTACATTGAACCGAGTTAAGAAAGCTCTAAGTGATTCGTCTGTCCTTTGTTTTACCGATGTTAGTGTCATTACATTTTTTGGCCTTTTGATATGTACCTGAAACTGCTTCAGAAACTTGTCAACCAACTTTGTCCATGTCCCGATAGATCCTTCTTCCAGCTGCCTAAACCACATAGCAGCTATGTCCGTTAAGAATAAAGGGAAACATCGAGCCATAACTTCTTCCGATGCCCCCAGCACCTCCATGTGTCTTGTATATCTCATTAATTGGTCTATTGGATCGACCTTGCCATTGTACATTTCCACGTTAGGTAGCTTGAAATCTGGCGGATTCCGAGCTATTCTGATTTCACGAGTGAACGGACTCTTATTTGCTCCTTGCAAATCTCTATTGGTCAAACCTCCACGCATGGTTCGCCTGATGATCTCGGCTAATCCAGCATTGTACGTCAAGGGTTGCCCCCCGAGTTCCCGAAGGAATTCTGGTACATACTTTTCGTCCCTTGCTTTTACATTCCTGCCAGCATCCTGTTGCGTGGTGTTAGCTGGAACCCCTCCATGAATTGGTTTGGCATTATCTGGTGGTGCGCACCCGAGTCCAGCTCCATTCGGATTGTTAGTTGTTTGCTGGTTGGGGGTTGCCCCCTGCTGAACCATTTCCTCTTCTTGTCAGTTGAGCGCTTCTGATCTGGCTTCATGGATCTGAGCTCCTGCATTTCCTGCTTGCGTAAATTGTCTGATAAGAGTCTGCATCATCTTCTCTTGTCTTTTCATCATGGCTTCCATTTCCTCTCTGGTGATGTAGATGGATGCTCCACCTGCTCCATTTCCAGAGGAAGCCTCTTGACTTCCCTCCTGATTGCTCCTCTCTATCACTTGCTTCCTTGTTGATGGTCTAGCCATTGCTCCTTTGAATCCAAGTTTTTAGCTCCAAAATTCCTGAGCACTTCAGTTCTCAGTGAAAGCACCAAAGTGTTAGCGCCAAAATTGGTCATTAACACCCGAACGTAGATGAAAGCGCCAACTAACAGTCACGGCTAATAGATAGATTGTATGTAGAGAGTAATAGCATGAAGAATAATCAAAATTAACATGAAAGCAGTAAAGAACAACAGATTTTATAGTAGTTCGGCTAACTCGAGCCTACGTCCACTCCAGAAGTTCACTTTTATTGATGTAACAATTGATCACAGTTACAAAGTGGTAGACTAGCCTTAGTCTTAGAAAGTAGAAAGTCAGAAAGCAGAAGAGAAGAAGAAGATCCCTTTTCTGAAGCCCTTCATGTACTATTTATAGACACGTTCAGGTAGTTGTTGGGCTCTCTGAGTAACCTGAGCCCATCATGGGCCGAACGGTCCATGCCGAACCAAAATGCCGCGCCAAACACACTCGTATGCTGAACGCATAAATATGCCGAACGCACATCCAATGCCGAATGCGCTCATATGCCGAACGAGGTCCAATGTCGAACGATCCATCCAATGCCGAACGATCCCTGGTGTCGAACGATACCTGATGCCGAACGATACCTGATGCCGAACGATCCATCCAATGTCGAACGATACCTGATGTCGAACGATCCATCCAATGCCAAATGATACCTGATGCCGAACGATCCATCCAACGTCGAACGATACCTGATGACGAACGATCCATCCAATGTCGAACCTCCATCATGCCGAACCACGTATGATGCTGAACGGTTTCTAATGCTGAGCGTCCATCATGCCAAACGATCTCTAATGCCGAGTGCTTCTAAATTCCGAGCGCTCCTGGATGTCAAGCGCTACTATATGCCGAGTATTCTTGAATGCTGTTCGAACGTGAATGCCAGGCGAACCATTTGTGCCGAACCACCATTGAGTGCCGAGTGAGGGGAGGATGCCAAGCGAGGTTTGTGCCGAACGGCTTCTAACCTCCAGACCGAACCACATTCCTTAACCCGAATTATAGTCGATCCATCCTTGTCCAATCCAATTTCCATCTTTCAAGTGTTTTGCGTCATCCACCCATCCAGTTGACTGAATCCATCGTACACCAGCCTTGACGAACGTACAGTCGATTAACTTAAACCCTCCTGTCCGTAGCCTTGTAAAAGGGCGGGTTAACAGAACCCATATTTGCAGCGCTCGAAAAACACTCGGCCTCACCACGTCCTCGCGATGACCACCCAAATCCGCCACCTACACGCCGTCGGTTGCCAAGCCAGAGACCTTCGCGACCTTCCCTTAACACGTCGACCCACGCCACCAGGCGCGACGCTACAAACGCCATCGGCCGCCACTAGCATGCGAAACCCTAATCGAATTTTCGAGCCTCATCCAACCGTTGATTCGATGAACTAATTTCACCGATGCACTATGCTCCGTGCCCTCTACAATATGTATGGTCGATTCGACGATCTGCTGAAGTTGATCGTCGCGTGATGAACGACCGAGAATTGATCGTCAAATTCTGGACAAACAGAGCTTCAAATCGGAAAAAGAATTTCAAATCTGAAATGCGCTCGTCGAGAGATTCAGATCGATATATAATTTGATATGTATTGAGGAGTATGAATTTCGAAGTAGAAATTTTTGATTTGCAATTGACTGTAAAATTTAGAGTTTGTTTGCCATTGAGAAAGAGGTGCAATTGGAATTGTACGTGTAGAATAATGAACATAAGAAATAGGCTAGGGTTTATAACAAGGTATTTATAGATAAAGCTGAAAATAAGGATGTAATTAACATTGGTTTATAACATGGTACGTTAATATTTCCCAATTTCATCTTAATCCCAACTTATGTAATATTTAAATAATAATTTTTCATTTCATTCCAACTAATCCAATTATTAAATTTAAATTAATAAATTTGATTCTCATTTTTTTATTCAATCAATCGTTATCCTATTCATACTTTATTATTAACCAATGATCATTACAGTTAAATATCTCATTATTATTTTTTCCAAATTAAATCTTATTACGTATTATTTCGTCAATTAATATAATTTTGAATTTTATTTCCCAATTTACTATTTACAATCAATTATGACCTAACAATTGTTTCAATTAATTAGGTTTGCACTAAATTAGTTATTTATAACTTGCATTAACATTATTACATTTATTTTATTGATTTCATTATTAAATTACAGATTTTTATTTCCTTTCCGAATTAAATTACTAAAACTTATTAAATTAACAAAATTTAATTATCGAAAATTTTGGGTCGTTACACTTGCACACCTCACTAATTCATGATTTCATGCCATTATACCTCTGTATGCATCAGCAACAGCTATATTAATGAATACATTTTAGTTTTGTACTTTTTCCATGCATCCAAACTTGCACTTCCATAAGGTTTTTGCACACTTCTACAAACACGCTGCACTGGACTACCAACATAGATTACTGTTGCAAGAAATTCGACAATCATGTATCCAAATTCATCTTGCATTAGGGTTGTGTACTCATACCAATAACGTGCTTCAACCTACATCAGGCCATTTAGCACCATCCCCTATATCTATTAGCATACCCTTTAATTCACAACAACTTCATTAACATAAATTTTGCACATCCCAAGCTCGCTATAGCTATAGCTGGATATTTGAACAGCCTGCCTACTTCTGCTAGCTAATTTATATTTTGGACTAATTTTTTTATGATATTTATTAATCTTTTATTAAATATTGTATGCAAAATTAATTAACACATTTATTCTTTAATTTTGAGTACTTGGCATACATGAACATGTCAATGATATGTTGTTACCTGATTGTTCTGTTACATACCGATGGTATTTTCGCTTCCCACCTGCTAGGCTTTTGCTAGCATTCTAATCATTGTATTATATTATATTATGAGAGGGCTCTCCTCTCATTGTGGATCACCCCTTACCCAAAAGAAATTTCTCATAATATTGTTACAACTTCACTCCACAAGACAAGATTGTTTAAAACAATTACCATAAAATACAATTTACGTGAAATAATAATAAAATAATGCTCTATAAGATGGGTTTATGGGTTTATAGCCCCTTCATATAAGAGTTGCATCCTCGTAATTCAAAAACCAAGGGTTGAAAGGAATCTTCTTATACATGCAATAAGTAAACATAAACTGCTCTCATTAAATCGTTATACAATATACAAGATCATACATTAAGCATTCTTCCATGTGCAATCATTCTCACTAATTATATACTATAAATTAATTACTTAATTAATTATATCACTATATAATAAATTATAAAATAGAAACCAAATACCTTTATTTTGAATAAGATCGGCCACAAAATAAGATATATGTATGTATGTATATATGTGTATGTATATATATATATGTATGTGTGTGTGTGCGTATATATATGTGTAACGACCCATAAATTTTAACGGTTTTAATAACGTATTTAACTGAATTTTTGGAAAATTCTAAATAATTGAATTTGAAAATAAAAATTTAATATTTGAAATACGTCTATTTAAAACATAGCAAATAGAAAATTTTCAATTGATAATATGGAAGTTTACTTTATTTGTGTAATTTTATTTTATTTGTGTATTTTTATTTTATTTAAAACAGTTAGCATTTGATGGTAATAAAATGTTTTCTAAACCTGAATATTTGTATATAATAAATTTATAAATCATCTTCTGAGTGAGATGTCATATTTCATTTCGTCAAATTTGGACTTCCCTAGCCCCATTTATCTTCTTTTCAACAAATTTGCAGCATTTTGATACCAAATATCGACTTTTGATCGAATGATTCTATCACTGATATCTGTATACCATTTTGATCGTCTTATCGTGCTGACCTCTGCGGTATATTCAGTACTGTGTTTTGAAGTCCGGTACACAGCGGAATCCACAAAACGGATAACCGTATCGGTACCGGATCCATGACTTTGGTTTTCTTTTGCTTTTCAAACTTTGAACCGACTGCCAAGCAACAATTAATTGCTCTAAAATTTTTTTGAATCAACGTATGGCCGTTGTCATTTTCTGACTTTTCTTTATATTTTCTCACCTTACCATCTCTCTTGCTTTCATTCTCACCGTTACTTTTTAAATAATATAAATTTATATATATACTTAATCGGTGAAACTTCTCATCTCCTCTCCCCTATTTTTCTTCTTCAATTTGTTATGCCAGCCTCCCCACTTCTCTTTCCCAATGCCTTCTCCACCGATTCACCCTCCACAAACTTCTCCCTCTACCATGCATAAATCCAAGCCACAGCCACGTAAGCTCGGCCTCATCTCCAGCGCTCCTCTACCCGACCTACACCTCATCGAACTTCCCCTGATCCTCCACCCTCCGCCAACCAGAGCCACCACTTCACCTTCCCTGCCTCCACCTGAACCACTCCCCTCTCCACCATCGACCAGCCCGTGTCCCCTTCCATTTCGGCTGCTCCTCACTCCACAAGCAACGCCAACCCACACCTCCAAGTTTGCCGCTTTTACCCATGAACATTCTCCCCTACCGAACCTCGCATGTCTCCACCTTCGGCCTTCACTATTCCATAGCTAAGCCCCTCTCCTTCGCATAGGTATGCCAGTTTATATAGATACTATTATATAAATTAGTTTGTATAATAGTTGGTTAGTTTATATATGTATGTATATTATATGTATATAGTTAAAAGTGATCTGATTCTGTTTTACTCTTATATAGTAGGATTTAGATATTGATATTTTAAATTGTATTTTTAACTTTGTAATTTTATAAGCAAGCATGTGTAGAAATTTTAAACTGTGTTTAAAATTTAAGACTGTTGTATTATATTACGTATACACTAGCTTATATGATATTGTATATAAAGGTTTATATAACCTGTTTATTTAGATATAGGTTAGGTAAATTACTTTATATATAGGTTGTTGTATATAGTGTCTGGTTATATATAAGTTGCATTGGTGTGTATATATATATTATAGAAGTTTCTATTTGCATATATATATATAGAGAGAGAGATGTATGAAACATGTTGTAAGCTTTACCTGTGTTGTTTTTGAATATATATATTGGATCAGTTGTGTGTGTGTGTGTACTTATAAAGTAAATCTAGCAACACGCGTAGTTATATAGATATGTTACAAAGAATGTTTACTTTCTGTAAATTTACTATGTGTCCAAGTTACATATCAGTTTAAAAATATAGTGGAACATACATATGCTCTGTTTTAATGCGTGATTTAAAATCTGTAGTTTATATAAATTATATTCTGTTATTTATACTAGTTATAAGCTCTGTTTGTTTGTATATAAATATACATACAGTTTTAGAAATATTGCGTTTAGTATGGATTTCTAAATGTAAGTATATATGGGATATCCCTGGCAAACAGTGGGTAGGGCTCTGTCTATATGCATTGATGTTTATATATATTATATTATTTATATTATAGCATGAAGTGATGTAGGTTATGTTAATATTTGAAAAAATATATTTAAATGATATGGTATGTTGAAATTTTTGATGAATTGATATATAATATGAATAAGTATTTTGCATTCTTAAATAAGTATATATAGATAGGAGTTTATTTTATATATGCTCGGACTAAATATGGGTTTGAAGATATATGTTTGGAATTTATTTAGAAACAAATAAATATAGATATCTTATTTCAAATGTGTGTTTAAAAAAATAGTTTTAGATAAAAATTAAAATGTGTATTTTTTTTCAGTTATATCAAGATGTTCTGATTCATTTTCATCAAATTCCTATTTATCGCTTTGTTCGTCGAACTCGAGTCCATCGTGCTTTGCTTCGAAATTCGTGTTTAGATCTGTAACTCATTCCATTGTCTGTTCTCTCTAGCCTCGAAAGGTGAGCAATTACTCACGATTAACGTTCTTATATTTATTAAATTTGATTTCAATTGAAACGACAATTGAAATATGATGCTGTTAGTTATTTAAATTGCTATTTATATGCTACTATATACCTGTATTTGTTCACCTGTGACATCTGACACCATTATCTATTACTTGTATTAATGATATATGCCTGTTATATTATTATCATATCTGTTATCACTCTGCAAGTTCCTAGTTAATATAGAATTCCCTATGGGTTGAAATGATACATACCCGAACGATCTGTAGAATAAGAGGAAATCGTTATGGGTTGAAATGATAAACCCAAGCGATTTTCATTGAATTGAATTTGGGATTGCGGGTTGAAAAGATATATACCCGTATATATTTTAAATTGCGGATTGAAATGATAAATATCCGTATCACTTGACCATAAGATTGAAAATTTTATACAGACACGTTGGTCTATATATATCTATATTTAAAAATGATTTCCAAGGTTTGAAATGAATATTTTAGTTTTAATAAATATTGATTTTAAGATATTATATATATATGTTATTTCATAAGGGTTTAAAATTTAGATTTTTAAATTTATATGTTTGAAAATGTTTAAGGTTATAAGTTAGTTTTGAAATTATATTTAGGATAGTTTTATAATTATTTTTATAAGTAAGGTTGGGAAGATAAATTGGAATTTATTTGAAACTGTATTTAATTAAGAATTTTATTTCATTAAATCGATTTGAAACTTATTGAAATTGAAATTTTAAAGGATATGATTTTATAACTTGATTTTTGGTTTAAGGTAATTAAATGAATATTTCAAGTTTAGATAAATATTTAGTTTATTTATAATTTGGGGTTTCATTTAAAATGATATTTGATTTATTAAGTAAACATTTCAAAACTAAATAATAACAAAGTTAAATTTTGATATATTTGAAATTACCAAATCTAGTTTTGAAGATGTTTGAATAATAAAGCTTTGAAATATATTGAAATTTAAATGGTTTATTTTGTGGTTCAAATCTGTATTTGAAATCGATGTAATTTGAAATGATTTATTGAGAAACTGAATTGAATCGAAGTTGAAGAATTGAGATTGAATTAAATTGGAATTTTGAAATTCGACTTGATTTGAATTGATTTGTGAAATTTGTGGAAACTATTTTATTATATAAATTATTTTTAAATTATTTTTTACTTACAAATTATTTTAATATAAACTATTTAATATAAACCATTTTTAATATAAACTATTTTTATATAAACTATTTTATAAAACTATTTTATTATATATTATTATTAATATCTAAACTATTTAAGTGGTGGAAGTTATGATTTCAAAGTTATGGTTTCCAAAGTATTATGATTTCAAAGTGTTATAATTTCAAGTGTTCTGGTTTCGAAAGTGTTATAGCTTTGAAATGATATGATTTTTGGAAATGATATGATTTTTGGAAATGGATATATTTGAAATGTAAATGATATTGTATTGATATAGTTTTGAAATGGAAATGATATTTCGGTTTTGAAGTATAAGCTATTTTGAAATGACCGCGGTGTTATAATAACGATTGGTTGTTAAAGAAACTATGATCGGATATTGTCATACTCTCTGCCAATATCGAAAACCACTTTAACAACTGTGTACGTGGTGGAGATTTCAGAATGAAGTAAGATGGTTTGGCAACGGTTCTATGTGGTATTTACGTGACCTTAACTCCCGTGAGCCGGCTTGATGCGGCTAAAACAGGAGCCACGCCGGGCCATGTGAGGTCATTCCTCCGATCGGACACATTCCTTCGATACCATTATATTGCTTTTGTGATTGATTGAGTGCACTCTTTGATTTGGGCGTGTGTCATGACGTGGGTGATAGTAGCTGCTATGCGTTACCACCAGTCCGGATACACAAACGGTATATCTATCCTGGCATTGCCTCGAGTGCCCTGTCGCATGCCCTATCGCGCCTTCTACGAGTTTGTTTTGTGTCGTACCTATGGAGTGCTCCATGATAGCCCACTTGCGAGTGGAGTTTACTGTATCTATATAGACTACTGCATTATAAAAATGTGTCAAGGGGGATATGGGTAATGCATTAACGCTATTTTAATAGTTTAATTACCTATAGACAATATTATAATAGCGTATATTACTACATAGTAGATAGTTTAACGGATCCTTAGAGGATGGTTATCCCAAACATTCTTTGAGTTACTTGTATTTTAGTTGACATTTCGCTTGAGTTGAATTTATTAATATAAGAATGTTAATCCAGACTCGAGTGTTTTGTGTTTTGCTTTACGCTCGGGTCAGATTGAGTGATACAACATTTGAGACTCAGAATTTAGAGCTTCACTTAGAGATCCAACTATCGATTCAGTTTTCGGTCATTCAGTTGATTCCAGTGATGTATTCAGATTTTGTTATTTGACTATTGTATTCGAGACTTATGTTGTATCTTGTTTTAACTCCGTTATATATACATAGTAGCTTCGTGAACTACTATTCATTTGTTCCTGCTGCTTATTATTGTAGTACTCTGTGTCTATGATTCTGTGATTGATTTATTTACTGTATATGCTGAGTTTTGCCAAATTTAAATTAATAATATAATATTTTGAGCAATTCAAGTCCGACATGTGTGGATGCGAATGGTTGAAAATACCCGGTCATTACAATATGTATATGTATGTATGTACATATATGTATGTATGTATATAACAAATTACATAATTTTTCCTAGGGCTTACATTTCACTATATCAAAATATTCATCAATTTTAACATAAGCATAACCTATGCTTATCAACGTCTTATGAACCATGGCATATAGTTATTACTCACATTCACGTGCATCACCTATACTATTATTTAGATGTCAATTTAAAAATTATCCTTAACTTTATTTAATGATTAACCTAGTTTTATCTACCACCGATTCATTTTACTTGAACAATTTTCACAAGCGAAATGGCCACTCATCCACCTTGGGAGTCATGCTGACTCTCCTTGGAGGATGAATGTAAGAATCTTTAATATATTCTAGCAAGCGTCCTTGCTAAACAATACTATCCCCTCCTAATTCTAGAAATACTTTTTTTCACGTTGTGGACTCTTTCATTCATTAAATTCATTTTGATATTACTACTCACATTAGAGTTAAAATTTCTTAATTGAATCCAATAGACTTTCCAAGTTTTAATACCCTGCCATATACTCAATGAATTTAGGCTTCGCCAAGCCCTGACACCCTGCCATTCTATATCTCCATAAGTGGACATATTTTTAGATCTTGGGCTCAATCTTTTGCTTTCATGTATTAGGTACTCTACAAAAGTCTTTCAATTATTAGAAAAACATTTTTATCCTTTTTACTAAATGATATAACTTATCATTTCTTAGCTTCCCTAAGCCTAGCCATTTCCGTATTCACATAAGTTATTACATTTTAACTTGACATTCCTCTTTTATAATTTTATGTGTATTGAAATTCAAATGAAACATCTTGGAAACTGACTTCCAAAATACTTTTGATGATTCATATATTTTAATTGATAGAATTATTACCATTTGTTACATATATAGATATCGAGTTTTTAAGACTATGTTGGTGCTTCTAGCTATCGCGCATCTAAATGTTATTGAACCTCTAGCTATCACAAGTCTAGCTATTGAGCTACTAAGGTAAGTTGTTGCATGTCTAGTTATCGATCTTCTAGCTATTAAAGATGTAAAGCCATCAAGCTTCTAAAATTAAGCCAACGAGCTTTTAAAATAGGCTATCGTTAAGCACAGAATTTGGCCTAACTTTTAAGCTTTAGAATACATATGGATGTTACTTGTGCAATAGGAGTTCTTCTGGGACAAGTACGCAAATTCTACGTGGAAATCGTTTATCACAATTATCAATTATGATTTGTCCTAGGACGTTATTAAAGTCCCAAATCAAGCTTTTATGAATGTCTTGAATTACAATATGAAAAATGAAGAAGAAGAGAATTCATAAATCTGTCGCTTCTTAAATGGATTACATGCATTTACAATAAAATTACACCATTAGATCCTTGACACGTGGTTGGTACAATCTTGGATGATTGAGATCATTTTAGCTGGCTAATGACATGGCATGCCATTAACATGGCAGGTGGCACTTCTGGCACAAGCCATTTCTCTCTCCTCCTTTTCCATATTTTTATGCTTGATGTGGCATAACTGGTCAAGTACGAAGCTGAGCATGGACAAGGTCGTTAATTTTTGTCCTCTGTAGCTTTTTTTCTTAAAGGCTCAATAACTCTTTTTGTTTAGAGACTCGAAGCACTTTATCTATTTCCAATAGCTCCTTTTTAGGCCTTCGATAACTCTTTCTTTAAACCTTTGATAACTTGTTCTTTAGACCTTAGATAGTTCTTTTTTAAACCTTCAATAGCTCTTTCTCTGAACATTTGATAGCTTTTTCTCGTAACCTTCGATCGACATTTGATAGCTCTTTCTTTAGACCTTTGATAGCTCTTTTTTTAAACCTTCTATAGCTTTTTCTTTTGACCTTTGATATCTCTTTCTTTAAACCTTCGATGGCCTTCTATAACCTTTGATAACACTTTCTTTAGACTTTGATAACTCCTTCTTTAAAACTTTTATAGCATATATTTAGGTCTTTGATAATGGTTTTTTCCTTTATTACAATTTATTATTTCCACCTTGCTACTGTATTTCCTTCTCCTTGTAAGAATTATGTATAAAAGCTATCTAAGATGTAAGCTATCAAGCTTCTAGTTAATGTTGTTGATAATGTATGCCATCGAGCTTCTAGAATTAAGCCATCAAAGAAGCAAGCTATTAAGTCTCTAAGATTGGGCTATAACATATTTAAGATGATAAATTTGTAATTAAGTAGAAAACTAATATTTCCTTAATAAAGCAACTACATTTTGACCACTTCTTTACACATATCATTTGCTTATTCAATTCTTTTACATTGTAGAAGAAATATCAACAACCAACCATGATTTAGTCCCTTAATTATTCCTTAATTAATCTGTTTCCTTAATTATTTGTTTAATTATAGGTATTTTCCACCTTGCCATTTAATTCACTTTAATATAAAAATTCATGGAAAAATTCTCAAAAATTCATTGGAAGTAAAAAAACACTTTTCATTACCTTTTGTTAAAAATGTAAATCAAAATATTATATTTTAACATTTTAATATTAATATGAAGCTAAAACTATGCATTTTCATCTTAAAAAATCATACTAAATCGTTTATTCAACCAAAAGTTGTGAGATTCAAAACCCGCCATAGACTTATCGTTATAAACATCATACCAAAATTTTAGCCCATTTGGAGTTGATTAATTCATGTTTTATTCTTAAAAATGTCATAAACTATATCACTTAACAACCAAATTTATATATGATTAATCTATTATCATCAAAACATGATTGTCATCATTCAAGATAGAAAAAACATATGAAATCTGAAACGAAGCCGTGCATTAGACAGAGATTCTGAAAGTCGTTGGTCAAACATTAAGATATCAAAATGAGTACTCTATTAAAATTATGCATCAATCTTTATAAAAAAACATATGAATTTCCGAATTGGTAGTTCCTTTAATTAAATTACTTCATGTACTATTTAATAATTTATTATTATTTATTTTATCCCTTGTCATGGCACTACAAAATATGAGGTGTCGGAACGATATCATTCTCTCATGGTATTTCGACCCTTCAGTATGCTAGTGACATTCTCCTTTTCTTCGTTAACCTAACCCATCATATTGCCTCTTTAAAATTAACCTTTTATGATTTTGAAATCCTATTCGAACTTGATATTAACGTTCATAAAAGTTCGATTCATTTTTTAAATGATAATTCAAACATTACAAATGTTGTGTCTAATACTTTGAATTGAAAAAATGCACATTTCCATATAAATTACCGAAGAATTTCCATTAGACTTTCCAAACAAAAAGAAGAAGAAAAGTACACTAATATAGATAAGATTAGCAATAAACTAACACATTAGAAATGTAGTATCTCTTAAGCGTAGGTGGAACCATGCTAATTAACTAAGAATAATCATCGATTCCAACATCGGTTCCCAGTTTGGAATATGTACAAAATTGATAGGATTAGTCAAGGAATCAGTTAGAAAGGGTGAAATGAACACTCCAGCTTAAGTCGTTTGTTCAGCTCGGAGAAAGTATACAAACTTAAGATTCAAGGTGAATTAGGAATTATTGACTTAAAATTTTTAAACATTGCTTTATTGTGCGAGTGAATTTGAAAATTTAGACGAAAAGAAAGAAATTTGGAAAGAAATCATTTCTAACTTTTACTGCAACGGTTCTCATAACTTCTATAAACCTTACAACTTCTTTTTTTGGAAGAAAATTATTAATCTATTTCACATATTTAAATTTAGACTGAACTTTTATAGTACAATCAGGGGATAGGCTAGCTCTATTTGCACCCCGAAATTTTCCTTACACACCCCGGTTAGTTAAAGAAAAACTACCCACCCCGCTATTTTCTTTTAACCCTCCATTTTATTCCATAATTAACCCTGTGGTTTTCAATTTCTGACGTTAGTTTTTAAAATAAAAATCACGTTTGGACTGAGCTTTGTTTTATATAAAAGCTCACTTGGATCAAGCAATGTTCCATATGAAACCTTGTTCGGACCGAGCAAGAATTTGTAAGAAACCTCGCTTGGAACGAGCGAGGTTTTATATGAAACCACGCTTGAATCAAGCTAGGTTTTTAATAAAAAAAACACGTGCAGTGTAGCAATTTAGGTTACCTCACTCGCTTCAAGCTTGGTTTGTTAGGTTTCCTCAGTCGCTCCATACTTGGTTTGTTATGTTTCCTTACTCGCTTGATGCTTAGTTTTTTATATTTCCTCGCTCGCTCTGAACTTGGTTTTTTAAAGACCTAACTTTTCTTGTTTTTTAGATATACAGCAACAGGGTTGAGGGCAACTTTGTCAAAATAATTTGTTTTAAATTTAACGGGGGCGAAAAGCAGAACAAGGGGTGGTAATAGATGCTCCCCAGCGGATAAAACCTCTTTCTGTAACGATCCTTCATTAGAACCAAATAGCTTTGAAACATGAACTGCTTGGTCGTTTCTTAATCTTCTCTAATAAAAGTGACCCAATCAGGGACATATTTAGACCCCATTAAGATTTAAGATGGAACCTTACCTTTAATAATGATATGGTAGGATCATATTTAAGGCAATTTCAAGTTCTTATCTCCAGATAGAACTTAAAAATACAACTGAACAACATAATAGGCTGGAATGGTGTTGGAACGAAAAGAAGGATTACACATCAAAATCAATTGTATGAATTCCATAACTTTTCGAGGATTAAATTGACATACTTCTAACACATTTGGAAGGTGCATGCGCCTCCAAAAGCCAAAATGCATATATCGATTATGTTACATGAAAAATTAAACAGAGTGGAACTATTAGATCCAAATCTTCAAATAAAAACAATAATAATGATTTGTGGTATTCTTTCCATTCTTCCCCGAAAACAACTAAACATACGTTCTATCAGTGTTAGTATAATTAATTTATCACTAGTAAAATAATTACATTATACAGACTTTAGTTAATAAACACATTGCATGAACCCTATGAATATTGAAATAGTTTTAGATTTTAATATGATTCATAAAATAAAAGTATCCTAAACGTTATTTATTCTATCACCAATTGGTTATTATTGCTGAAAGAAATCAACATACTTTCAATAACTCTTATAAATATGTTCCTTGTATGCTACATTTTATTGTTTGACACATTTCTTCTTGGATAGGTTCAAGCAATAGAGCTCCTGACTCGAACATCCATCATGAACAGTTTTCCAAGCTCGCTACAGCCATAGTCGGATATTTGAATGGTCTTCTTACTTCTCTATTAGCGATTTTATTTTTGGACTACATTTTATACTATTTATCAAGTTTTTAATATTTATTGCATATGGAAAATTAACACAGTCACATTTATTCTTTAATTTTGAGTACTTAGCATACATAGACATGTCGATAATATGTTTTTACTTGATTGTTTTGTTACGTACGGATAATATTTTTGCTTGTCACCTACTTGTTGCTAGAATTTTAATAATAATATTTTATTATATTATCAGAGTGATCCGTACGGTTGCATTAGAAATGGAGATCCAGAATATCACACATTGATCAAACGGAGATTCAACAACTAAAATAAAGATCGATCCTTTCAGATCCTTCATTTCTTCAAACGGACGAACAAAGATAGAATCAGATCGATTGCCAAAATGCCTTTTTGGATCTTCCTCAATGTCCAGGCTATTCATGAAACGTGAGAAACAGATGAAGATCTCCGTTACCTAAAAGTACTACTCAAAACAGTATTAAAAAATTATTCCACAAGACATAATTGTTTAAAGCAATTTTCACAGAATATAATTTACGTAAAATAATAATAAAATAATACTCTATAAGATGGGTTTAAAGTCCCATTAATATAGGAGTTACATCCATGCAATTTCAAAACCAAGGTTTGAAAGGAATCTTCTTATACATGCATGCATACAACAAGTAAACGTAAACTATTTTCATTAAATCATCATACGATGTACAGAATCGTACACTAAGCAAATCATGATAAAACCAATGAATTATTTCCGCATTCTTCCATGTGCAGTCATTCACATTCCTTAATTGTTTTATTCCTTTATTGCTCTGTATTCATGACAACCATATGAATTAGTGTTATAGCTATAGTCCACTTAGGTTTAGCTTCCACATCTTCCTGTTGCCTTGCTCTACTATAACATTTGGGGTTTGCATACACTTATTGAAATGTAATACATGAAAAACATTATGCACACTGGCGAAATTGCATAGCAAATTGATCTTATAAGTAAGATTTCCTAGTCACTCAATTATTGAAAGTTTTGACATATCTCCCAGCCTACTTTCTTGTGTTACCAAACCTCGACAACCTTTCCTTTTGCCTCTAATTAATTCCACGGATAATATAATCATAAGAACAATTGATATTGATGAAAATAATAGTTCCATGTCGGAAAATATATAAATAAGATCCTACATAAATACTAAGTAATTGCTACTCATATTCACCAATTGGTTTGTGTGAATGACTAAGTAGTTCTCTAAATAAATAAAAAATGTTCAGTGGTATCGAAGCATCATCCGATCACACGGTGCACGTTGAAATATCATTCAACTTTTAAAAAAAATCCCTCTCTTATTTTACTCCACTTCCGAAAAACTTTTAAGTGATGGCCAACACCATTCATCCCTCATCTATTCCGGTCCCCATTTTCACAGACGAAAATTATGATTTTTGGAGCATAAAAATGAAGATATTTATTACCTCTAATGGGACATTATAGAAGAAGGATTTATTACTCATGCAGAAACTTCAACGCCTAATCAAACTGAAAAAAGAATTAAAAGAAAATAAACAAAAAGATTCAAAAACGTTATTTATTCTACAACAGGCAGTGGCTGACACTATTTTTCTAAGAATAATGAGAGCTACAAACGTAAAACAAGCATGGAGCACATTGAAAGAGGAGTTTCACGGTAGTGTAAAGGTATGCGTCATTAAACTTCAAACTTTAAGGTGTGAGTTTGAATTAATAAAAATGAAGGAGTCCGAGGCGATAAAAGGTTACTACACCAAGATAAGAGAAATAGTTAGTCAAATGAGAGACTACAGGACAACATTCTCGACAAGAAATTTTGAGAAAATTCTAATTTATATTTCTCGTAAGTATGATCCAATCGTGACAACGATTGAGCAAACTAAAGATCTTTCTACTTCATCGATAAGAAAATTAACAGACTCTCTTGAAGCATTCGAACAAAGATTGAGTAAGCATGATGAAGACTTGGAAGAAAATGTCTTTCAATCAAAGCTCAAAATACTACATCAAAATAAAGGGCATAGAAAAAATATTAATGAATGTCTAGAAATAAAGAAAATTCTAAAGACTTCTCTATGTACAAATAAGATATATCCTTCATGTGGAATTTTTAAAATGACAAATCATTTGAAGAAGTATAGCTGGTATAGTGGAAAGTCACAATGTAGGCACTACGGAAAATTTAGACATATAGAGAAAAGCTACTTCAACCAAAATAAGCACTAGGAAATTTTGTTAAAGAGACTAATCATGAGTAGCGTCAAGAAAATTATGATCAATATCTTTTTTATGCAACCTAAAACTCCAATGATGAAAATGGTGGAAACATGTACTTGGATAGTGGTTGAAGCAATCACATGGCTAGCGATGGAAGCATCTACGAAGATACTGATGTCTCTGTGTACGATCGGGAAATGACATTATTGTAGAATCGAAAGGTAAAGATACCGATATGGTAGAAATAAAGAAAGGTACATGATTTATATAAGATGTTTTACAAGTTTCAAAATCATAAATAAAATCTATTAAACATTGGATAAATGATGGAGAAAGATTATGTTCTTCATTTTTAAGGAGAAATGTGCAAAATATATGATAACAATAACAAAAGACTAGAGATAGCCTAAGTAAAAATGGAAGATAAATAGAAGCTTTCCAATAAGCTTTAAATAATTTGCTAACATCACCATGAAAATTCAAATTGATGACTCATGGCTATGGCATCAAAGATTTGGTCACTTCAACACTCAAGTTTTGAAGTTGTTATATCAAAAGAACGTGAAGAGAGATCTCCCAAACCTAAAAATAATAATAAAGAATGTGAAGGATGCCTTTTCGGAACACAACATCGATCGTCGTTTTCAACAGGAAACACAAGGAGAGAAAGACTTGTTGGAATTGATCCATACAGATGTTTGGGGACCAATGAGGACACCATCACTCCAAACAATGGGTATTTCAGCATATTCATTGATGACTTTTCTAGAATGACATAATTCTATTTTATCAAATAAAAATTATTTTTTTTGGAATAGTCAAAAAAGTTTAAGGCCCTAGTTGAAAATCAAAGTGGGAAATGTATAAAGAGGCTTACAGAAAAGAGTATTACTCCCATGAATTTGATAAATTTTTCGATGATGAAGGCATTGAATGACAACTTACAATCGCATGTACTCCATGTCCGCATCAAAAATTGCACAAATACCCAAGTATCATATGAAAGCACCAAATATGTAGAAATTCAAATCAAACAAGCAGAAATAACATGAAATTAAAAGGAGAAATAGAGAATTTTTATAGTGATTCAACGTAATCTCCTGCCTACGTCCACTTCAATCTTTATTAGTAGTTGTTTTCTTTCTGGATTACAACTGGTTATATCAGATCCAGCCACAATTTGGTGGATCTAAGATTTTCAGTGGAGTTTCTAGAGTGTTTGAGAGTCACTAGCAGAAAGGATTTACCAATCTAAGTCCTAGAATAGCAAATAGTTTCTTTCTAGGTAACTTTAATAAAGAGAGGTAAGAGGTGAAGAAGAAGAAGAATACTTTCCAATCGAAGAATCTGATCTATTTTGGTTGCAACTAGGCTTGTATTTATAGGGAAACAAAGGTATTGGGTCAAAAGCATGCTTGCATCGAGGTCTAGGAAGTATCTCAAAGTTGTACAAGAGAGATCGAAGTCCTACGAGTCAAAATGAAAACTCGATACCGACATATATAACTCGGTGTCGACCTATCTTTATTGATGAAAAGTTAAGTCTTCCACTTGTTAGCTCTTTCTATCTTCTACTTGAGTTGTTCTAAGCTCTTTCCCATCGACTTCGAGTTGATTCTTATGATCTCTCCATTAACACTTGAGTTATCCTACTTTATTGGCTTTTCCTCCATCAACCTTGAAACTTCTCGTCCAGACTCTAGGAAAGTCACTTGACCATGAGTAGCTGGAGTAGTATAGGAGATTTACGGAGTTCGGAAAGCGAATGGGGAGGATAAAATGGTCGGTGCCAACCAATATAACTCACTGCCGAGTTATATACTTGGCTTCAATTCGGTCGAAACTTCTCCAAGTTGTTTCTCTAGCTCTTCTAAGAGTACTTCCAAGTCTGTGAATCATTTCATCTTTGTTCTGATCATCTAAGTCCAGATGTAATCTACTTTTGCTTAAAAAAGGTTAACACTTGCCCTTAAAGTACGTCTTTTGAATGTAGGATGTGATTTGCTCAAAAACAAGTCTAATAATTAGTCCTCGATAGTTGGGCTCTCTGACCATCCATGGATCTCAATCTTGAATCGTCCAGTTCCTTTGGATTCTCTTACAAATCAAAGACCGTTTTGGACCTATCATAGCTAAGAAGTCCAACTCTTGCTTAAGTGTCTTCCACGAATCACGATTAATCTGTTTCTCATCCAGAGGTATAATCTTGTACATCAAAATCATCCCGTGTTCATTTGAGATTTATCCATCTCATTCTGATTACAAGGCGCTCGACTCCATTTATCAAATCAACATCTGTTGCAAGATTAGACTTCTCTGAATCATTTAGCATCTAATCTAGGATTTGATCCTTCCAGATCATTTGTCTTTCAATCTCGGATTTGATCTCTCCGGATCATTTATTGCTTAATTCTAGGGTTTGATCTCTCCGGATCGTTTATCGCCCCATCTAGGGTTCGATCTCTCAGGATCATTTATCGTCCAACATGGGGTTTCAATCTCTTCGGATCTTTTATCGCCTAATCTAGAGTTCGATCTCTCCGGATCCCTATTGAGTCCAATCCGCTCGCTCTTTGGCAAGAGAACCCAACGATCAAGCAAGCCAATCTACTTACTCTCCTATGAGAGGACTTGCTTTTCGTACAAGTTCATCTACTCGCTCTCTAGCAAGAGAACTTACACCCTATACTCCAATCCCGACTCTCCAGGCAGGATTTAAAGAGATCAATATCATACAAGTCCATTCACTCGCTCTCCGATAAGGAAACTTGCACCATGCACTCTGGTCCAAGGTTATTATTTCCCTAGCTAGTCATCCCAAACATCCAACTCAGAGCGTACCTATAGACCAATATAGACCTCGTACATGTGCAAGCGGTTTGAGGTTATTATTATCTTAGTTATTCAAAGCAAAAGGCAAAGCACAGAAAGCGGGCTTGCCTCTCGTTCATTCCAATCATGGGATTACCATCTTCGACCCAGATCCCTGGTTATTTCTTGATGCATCCACCGTAGGCTGCTCCGACTGTACCGTCGTAGTTCGGTTCCTCACGTACTATTTTAGATGGTTGCTCCGAACCAGTTCTTCTATCAAATCATGAAGGTGTCGGCACTAGTTCATTTCATGTCCATCCAGCTCATAGAAGATGCAAAAGTTTCCATATCCTCTCCCAATCAGCGGATTCCCTCCTAAATGGTTTTCGGTAGGGGATTTGCCTCCAATATCTAGGTATATCCTCTCCGGGATTTCGGTTAAGTCATTGTAAGAAGAGAACATCAACTCTCTCCTTTGCAGTTTTGGTTCCTTGAAGTCGTTATCAACTTTCGTTTTCCTTTGTCTTTTCCATATCCTGCTCCGGTCAATCCTTCGCCATCCACAACATTAACATCAGAATTATTAGCTTCATCGTCCTCTTGACGCAAATATCTCTCAACTTCATGCTAAAACTCAACAAGATCCATTGGTGGATCTATTTCGAGTACAACTTTGAAGTCAGTCTTGCTTGTGACTTCAGATACTGCCGCCTTTAGATTAATGATGGATCTGGTTTATCTACTCGACGACTGTTGCGCTAAACCTCATCAGATAGCTTCTTAAGGTCTCTTTGGGCCTTTGCTTTACACTTGATAGCGTCATCATATTCTTCGATCGGAAATGTGAACTCCGAATTGTCTTTTGAACTTATTCGGCCCAAGTGCTTATGGATCAATTCTCCAACTGTCTAAACCACATTACGGCTAAATCTGTCAATGGGAAGCACCTCCCCCATCACCTCCTCAAAAGCACCAAACACCTTCATGTGTTGAATGTATCTCATTAAATGAACTGTTGGATCAGATCGCCCATCGTACAATTCCAGCGTCGAAAGCTTGAAATCGGAAGGATTCCTCACATTTTGGATGTTAGCGATATATGGATTCAAGTTTACGGCCTCCAAATTTTGGTCCAAGGGTCCACATATAACTATTTTTTGATCATTTAATCATCCGGCTGTTGTCGTTTAATGGAAATTTTTGACTACTGGCTTTATTCTACCCCCGCTCCTGTGGGGGAACTCCGACACATCCTGGTACATACCCCTCTAGCTGCACGTCTGTGTTTTAATCCACACCTCTGGTTTCATTCCGTCCTTCATTCCTACGGGGAAGCTCTGACATATATCCTCTGGTTGATGGGCATTTGTATTCTATCTTGCGTTTCTAGCTCCAGCATCATCCATTCTTGGTATCCCAACATGCCCTAAGTTTAACCTAGCATTGTCCCCGAGTAAAATCCTCTCAGTACCAAGTGGATTCTGGTCGGTACCGAGTGGTCTTGGTCGTAGGGCACCGTTCCAGCCTGCTTTGCTCCAACTCCAGATGCTCATCATCAGTTCCATGTCCCTGGTTTTGAATTCCAACGCCTCAAGCTATTCCAACCCTTCTAGTGTTCCTGTTGTCTAGCTATCATTCCATCATGCATCTCCTTTACCATTTTCTCCATCTCATCCCTGGTCACGTTGATGGATTGATGAGTGTTTGAAGACACCTCCTTACTGCCTCCAAGACTGGTTGGCTTCCAGGCTTCCATAGCTTAAATCAGGTGTTATGTTTTTTCACCTTCTCCAAATATCAGATTCAAGCTTTAAGCCTTTAAATCTTCTAAATAAAGTACCAAATGTTTGCACCAAAAAGAGCACACACCCAAGTATCAAATGAAAGCACCAAATATGTAGAAATCCAAAACAAACAAGTAGAAACAACAAGAAAGTAAAAGGAGACAAGAATTTTTATAGTAGTTCGGCGTAATCTTCGGCCTACATCCACTTCAATCTTATCATTAGTTGTTTTCTCTCTGGACTACAAATAGTTATATTAGATCTGACCACAGTCTAGCGGATCTCAAATTTTCAGTGGAGTTTCTAAAGTGTTTGAGAGTCACTAGTACAAAGGATTTTCCGATCTAAGTCCTAGAACGACAAATATTTTCTTCCTAGGTTACTTTAATCGAGGATATGTAAGAGGTAAGAAAGTAAAATTCTCTCCAGTCGGAGAATCAAATCTCGTTTTGGTTGCAGCTAAGGTTGTATTTATAGTAAAACAGAAGTGCTGGGTTTGAACCCTGCTTGCACTGAGATCCAGGTGATAGCCCAAAGTCGTACAAGAGAGATCAAAGTCCAACGAGTCAAATGACAACTCGGTACCGACCAATATAACTCGACGTTGATCTATCTTTATTCGTGAAAAGTAAAATCTTCCATTTGTTAGCTCTTTCTATCTTCTACTTTAGTTGTTCTAAGCTCTTTTCCATCGATTTCGAGTTGATTTCAGTGATCTCTCCATTAACACTTGAGTTATCCTGCTTTCTTGGCTTTCCCCTCATCAATCCTTAGAATTGCTCGTCCGGACTCTAGGAAAATCACTTGATCACGAGTTGTTGGAGTAATATAGGAGATGTATGGAGTTAAGAAAGAGAAATGGGAAGGATAAATAGGTCAGTGCTGACCTATATAACTCGGTGCCGAATTATATACTTATACTTAGCTCCAATTCGGTTGAAAATTCTCCAAGTTGTTTCGCTGGATCTTCTAAGTGTATTACCAAGTCTGTGAATCATTTCGACTTTGTTTTGATCTTCTAAGTCCAGCTGAAATCTGCTTTGGCTAAAAAACGGATTAATACTCCATAACAAAATGGAGTATCTGAAATAAAAAATTGCATAGTTATGGAAATGACCAGACTGATGTTAAAGGAGAAGTGTTTGCCCAACCATTTTTGAATGGAAGCTGTTTACACTGTCGTCTATATACTCAAGATGTCCAATTAAAGTTGTCCAAGACAACTCTTATAAAGACATGGAGGGGACGAATCCATCAGGCAAGCATCTTAGAGTTTTTGGATCGATTTTCCACATACAAGTTCCAAATGAAAAGAGACAAGTTAGAAAACAAGACTATACGAGAAATCTCCTTAGAGCATAACACACAATCAAAAGGCTATAGAAATTATAGCTTGCAAAGATTCTCACTATTAGTGAAGATGTCAAAGTTGATGAGAATGCTTATTGGAATTGGGAGGAAGAAAAAACCGAGAGAAAAAACATTTCTGTACCAATAAGCAACCTCAAATAGAAGTGGAGGAAGTAGCAAAAGTGTAACATCCTACCATTTTGGACGCTTTAAGCAGACACACATGCCAACTCAAACCATACAGAAGGGCTGATTGTTATTGGAGTAAATAAGAAAAAGCAAAGAGAAAAAAACAAAAAAAATCATGCAGTAGAATGACAAAATATAATAATCAAATAACGGTTCATGAAGCTGTTTACAAAACATTTGGTTATACTTATACAACACAAAATCAGAGTTACACATACCAGAGAATAATTAATAATCATGCAGCGGAACAATGTGGTGCAGTGGAATAATATAGTAAATAATAATACAATCTTCGTCTTCGTCCTTCATAAATAAGGTCTTCAAATCCTGAAATGCTCAGACTGACCCGAGCGAATTGAAAAGACAAAACACTCGAGTCAAAACTAAAAGTTCTTCTATAAGTTAAATCAACGGTAAATAAATATGAGTGGAACGGCGTCAGAGATGTTTACAGGGTTTGACATCTCCTATCCAGTGTCTAACGTGAGTGCAGTAACTTAAGAGGTGCTCGGGATTCACATCTCCTAAGGATCCGATAAACTATCTACCACGTAGTAAAATACGCTATTATAATATGTCTATAATAACGTAAAAGTATTAAAATAGCGTCAAGGCTTTACATTTTCCACCTTAACATATTTTATATATTCTCATAGTCTATACAGTACCGTAATCTCCTACATACCAAGCGTCGTCAGAGGGCACTCCATAGGTATGGTACAAAACAAACTCATAGAAGGCGCGCTAGGGTAGGTGACACGGCACAACTAGGCAATGCCATGATAGATATACCAATTACGCATACGGGCTGGTGGTAACGCATAACAGCTACTACAGCCCACCTCAGAACACATTCCCGAGTAAAATTCGAAGGGTGGCCACCAAATAAATCAAAAGTTAGAATATAGTACCGATGGAGTGTGCCCGATCGGAGGAATGACCTCACTTGGCCCGAGAATTGCTCATGTTTTAGCCACTTTATGCCAACTCACGGGAGTCAGGTACACGTATAACCTCATATAGGATTTTCGCCGCCATCCTACTTCATTCTGGAATCTCCACCGCGTACACAGTTGTCGAAGTGGTTTTCGGTATTGGCAGAAAGTATGACAACATCCGATCCCGGTCTCTTTGACAACCAATCGCTTATTACGCACCGGATGGTTCTTTCATATTTCCAAAATCATTTCATAATTGATATCAAAATATCATATTCAATTCAAACCATATCACTTTCAAAATCATTACTTGCTTTCGAAATCATATTCGCCTTTGAAATCATAGTTCGAAATTATATTTCCTTACAAAGTCAAATTCACAATTTATATCAAAGTATCGTATTCTCAAAACTATATCACTTTCACATCAATATCGTTTCCAAAAATCATATTACCAAACAGGTTAAGTTCTTGCTTCAAAATCATCATTTTGATTAATTAACATTTAAATCTCAACTTAGGTTATAACATCATTAACCATATTCACTTTAAAATCGAGAATTTGAACATAACCCATCCATTTTACTTAGTTTGGAATTTGGAAGATAATAGTTTATATAGTTATAAATAAGTAATATTTAGATTTAAAATAGATTAAATATAATTAAAATAGATTAAATAGCTTTAAAGTAGATTAATTAGATTTAAAATAAATTAAAATAGTTTAATTAGTTTAAACTAAATTAAATTGGTTTGAAATAGATTAAAATAATTTATACCGTTAATATTACCTAAATAGTTTAATAAATTTAAAAATCTTAATAATTAGAAAATTTAAAATAATATATTTCAAAAAGTTTACTTAAAAATATGAGTTTGAAATAATACCAAATTAAACTATTTATTTCATTTCAACATATTTGGCCATTTCAAATTTCCAAATCGACAAACCAAGTTTCAATAAACTATCGAATTTCATATCGTTTCAATCCATGTTCAAAATATCAATACGGATTACTCCAATTTCAAAATATTTTAAAGTTATATTCAAACAAATTCAATGTAACGGTCTAGAATTTCAGTCATTTGAAATTCGTATATTTAGTTGATGTTAAATATTCATAAGTAAAATTTATAAGATGAATAACTTATATTTCGAATATAAGGATTTAATTGAATAGTTAAAGTTATAATTTAATATTTGAAATTGAGGAAATAAATGAAAAATGGATTAAATGTGAATAAAAATGATTTATAAAGTTGTATTAAATCATATTTGAATTAGAATGATGTTAGAGAACTTTTGAAATTGAATTAAAAATTAATTTGTAGAAACCGAATATTTTAATATTTAATTAACGTGTAAAAATAGTCATTTTTCAAACAGTCTCGGATTTCGACGAAACTAATTTCATCGGATCTGTAATGTTAAATTATTGCAATATTTTGAATTTCGTGTCAATCGGATATACGGCTTTTCCGGGACAAGCTAAAACACATAGAAATCAGTTTAAGTGGATTTTAAATTTAAACATTCGATTCGAAAACCTATCTTTCAAATACGATCGAATTGGCTTTCGATATATATTCCATTGCATTCGGAATAGGGGTAAAACATTATAAACGCCGGGTGGCACGCTTCGTTTCGAGTTCGAAAATTTTCGGGATAAATAGTGTCGCGTAATTTTCTATAAAAGGCCAACATTTTATTCATTTTTCACAAACCCTAGCAAGAATTAGGGCTAGCCGCCATTTTGATTTCCACGGCTAGAAGCTTCCAAGCTTTATCTCCTCCGATATCCCAATCCATCATCTTTCACAAGAAACTCCCGACTAGCAAAACGTTGAGCCCGCCGAGTACTTCACATCCAACGGCGGAGATCGCCTGGAGTTCATCCTAGGCGCCAAAAACTGGTCGCGTTCATCATCAGATCGTTCGCGTTTTTCAAGAAAATGATGGGGCCGAGCTCGTTCATATTCAAGTGGTAAGTGATTATATGATATGAATTTGAAAGTTTAAGTTGCATAACTTATTAAATGAGAAAAGGTAAGTAAAACCAATTTTGTTAAGGAAAGCAAAATATGAATTTGAATAGTGAAATGCAATTTGACTTAAGTAAAAAAGTTAAAAAAATAATAGAATTCGAAATAAATTAGAGATGAACTTAAGTTGTACAGTGAAAGTAAATGCAAGTGAGTTAAAATGAAATATAACTTAAGTGATGTTGAATGAAGTTGATTTTGGTATCGAAGTAAATTAATAAAGTGAATTAAATGAATATGAATTTGAGTTATAAAATGAAATTCAACTTTAGTTTATAATGAATTAGCAATTGAATAATTGAATAAAAGTCAATTAAATGTTAAACCAACTGAAATTAAATGTGTTAAACCAAAATGAATATTGAGAATAAATTGAATAAATTTGGTTATGTTGGTTATACATTGGCTGTTAGTTGATTGTATAGAAATTCATATGAAATTGAATTAATGAAATTGAAAGGTAAAGTAATTGAATTTAAATTGGAAGTAAGTGAATCTAAATAGATTTGAATTTTACTTGAATTGAAAATGAACTAACTTGAATGTAAATTAGTGAATGTAAACTAATTGAATATGAATGAATGAATGTTAGTTAAGTCCAATGTTAATAAATCAGATGTGATTTAAATTGAAAATTAATTCAATGAATTATTAATGAGAAGTGAATGTATATTGATTTGGTTATTGATTTGTTGGATCTTAGTTGGAATATAGTTGTGCGATGGTTGGATTTGTTGTTTTTGGTTGCATTTGCTATATTGGAAGATATAGTTGTTGTGTTGGTATATGTTGTATATTGATATTATTTTCATATATACATGTTTCTCATTGTTTGTTGAGTGTTTAGTAGGTGCGTATGACGCTTGCTTCCCATTTGGAGCTCGCTTTCGCGCTACATTAGCCGTATATGCTCGCTAATAATATATAAGGTACATATCTCGGATTACATATCGTACTTTTATACTTTTTTCCCCTGCGGGATGCCTCATCCTCGAAGATGAGATGTATATTTGTGATATATATATGTTGTGATCCTACTACGATTGAACCACGCAAAGGAGACACTGGCGAATTTTTTTGAAAAATTTAAGGCGTTATTAAATTTTGAGAAATTCGAAAATTTGTGAAAATAAAATTTTGATTTGGAGTTAAAAAAAAGTGAAACGATATTAGTTGGTTTTGAAAAGATAACTATATATTGGTTTGAAAACTTAAAAAAAATTTATAAGAAGTTTAACTAATAGATTTTGGAAAAGTTAAAAAGTTTATGAATGAATTTGATATCTAGTTGAACAAATTGTTTCTGAAGAGTTAATGGATTTTGTGACTTTTTCTTACTTGGTAATTTCGAGGACGAAATTCTTTTAAGTAGGGGAAAATGTAACGACCTAGCATTTCAGTCATTCGAAATTCGTATATTTAATTGATTTTAAATATTCACAAGTAAAGTTTATGAGATGGGTAACTTATATTTCGAATATAAGGATTAAATTGGATAATTAAAGTGATAATTTAATATTTGAAATTGAGGAAATAATTGAAATATGGTTAAATGTGAATGCAAATGATTTATAAAGTTGTATTAAATTATATTTGAATTAGAATTGTAACAACCCGTAAATTTCGATAATTTAATTTATTGATTTAATAGGATTTTGTAATTAAATTTTAGCAGAAATAATAAATGTGATAAATTAATATTGGAATGAAGCTAAATTAAAATATAGCAATGATAATTAAAACCTATTTATAGTAATTTGCATAAATTCAAATGAATTGAGTAGTGAAAAGACTTTTTTACCTGGATATAAATTGAATATGAGAAATTTAAGGAAAGTATTAGATTGATTTAATGTAATAAAGGTTTGTTGACAGTAATTGGAACAAATTAGGGAATTATGTTAATGCAAGTTAATAATTTATAAACTTGAATGAACATTTCAGTTTAATAAATAAATTCAAATGTAGAACTTAGTTATAAGTGTAAATTTATGGGTATGATAACAAATTTGTATAAATTACCTAATTAATTGGTCAATTAATTTATTAGAAATCAAACTCATTTAAATGGTAAGTAATTATAATGTGTTATTGATATAAACGTTACTAATTATTAATATAGTAACGGAAGTGTAAATAAAATGCAACCGTACAAATTTAAGCTAAGTATTAACAATTGAAATGAAATGTTGATTAAATGGAGTACTATAAATTGTCATACTAAGCTAAGAATTGAATATAAGGAAACAAAGGCGAATATTAAATCAATCAATGAATTTATATAGATTGTAAAGTTACAATAATAAATAGTAATTGGATGTCTTGTACGAAGTTATAATATTGTGTGAATTATTAATAAAGAATAACTAGAATGGGATTCAAATTTGTATAATAACGGAAAGCGTTAATTGTTGCTCTTGAGCATAAAAAAGTAATTTTAAAGCAAACATGTAATTAACCAATGCAATAAGATTTCCTAATAACAACTGTGTAAATTAAGGTGGTAGTGTAAATGGCAGTTGATGGATAACCAAATTCAATACAATCCAATTGATTGAAACGACTGTTAGATTATAATTGAATATAAATTAAAATAGAAACGTAAACTTAATACAAGATAGAAATTTGGGAAATAAAAAGTATGAAACCAAGAAATAAGTTACAGAGATATTTAATTGAAATTAATGTATCTATTTGGCAAAAATATAATAAGTATAGTACAATCTAAATTAATGTAAGCAAATTGTGAAGTTCTAATTTATTAGAATTGGTAGAATTGGGAATGGATTAAAGGTTATATAAATTGATGTAATAATACGTAACGAATTATATATGACAAGTACATGAAAGGAATTTAATTTAAATGTTATAAAGTGGATTTATTTGGAAAATATTAAACGTGCCTAGATATAGACTTTGCTAATTAAAGTCAATAATTAATAAATTGAATGAAAGGCCAATTTATGAATTATAGAGTTTGAATTTTAAATAGTGAGTTAATTTATTTAATTTATAATAATTGAATTTATTACAAATGAATGAAATAAAATATTTAACTATTACGTTAATTTAAAAATTAAGTTGAAATTTGGAAATATTTATGTAATAATTTTAAATCCAATGGTAAACCCTTCTATTTGAAATTATGAATGGAATAATTATGGGTTAATTCAATTTAATGGAAATGTTGGAAATTTATCTATAATTTTGAATTTTATGAAATTGAAAATTTATATCGATTAATCTTTAATAAATTGACATTTAAAAATTGTTAAATCATTGCTTTGAGAAGTATAAAGTGATAAAGATTGCAAATTTCAGAGTTTAAATTTGAAATTTGATTTAATTATTTTATTTTAAATTTATTTAATTAATGTAAAGATAGCCATTTTGGTCACTGACTCGGATTTCGACGAAACAAGTTTCATCGGATCCGTAACAGTGAATTATTATAGGATTTCAGGTTTCGTATCGATCGGACTTGTCGTTTGATTGTATGGGCTTGAAACGCCTTGAAATCAATTTAATTGAAATCAATTGAAATCAATTTGAAAATTGATTTTAGCATAACTTCTTCATACGATGGAATTTGGACGTGGAGCTTTTTCCATCACGTTCAGGATATTTTAAAACAACTATTTTTATATATGGGTTGACCCAATTTCGTTCCGGAGTCGAAACGGGCTTTTCGGACCATATATCGTTTAGCGCGTACATCTATATTATCCGATCCATCCTATTTCAATTTTGTCTATAAATATATCGTTATATACCATAATTCCCCTCATTTTGTATATCTCAACTCTCTCCTCCTCAATTGCAGGCAACATAATTTTCAGATCCAATACCAAAGCAAATCCAAAGCTGAAAATCCAAACTCCTCAGAAAAATTCACAAAAAATATATGTTGAAGCTCTCGACTAGAGTAATTCACTGGTGGTGGTCGTTTTTCGTTTTGGAGTATCGTTTTACCGGTAAAAATCAAGGAAATTTCATCCATCCATTTGCGTTGAAATCGTCATCGTCTGATCGACAAATTGAAGATACGGTTCTATGGAGAATCACGAGGGGATCACATCGGCATAGGCGATTCGTCGTTTTGACGGTTTGATTTTGCGAATTAATTCGATTAGGGTTGGCTTATGGGTAGCGGCGGCTGGCTGTGGGGATGACGTTCGGCGTCGTGGACCATCGGCGATGGGTCGAGTTGGCTTGGGCGAGGTCGTCGAGCACGGGGCCGGCGTCTGGAGGCATGCGGCAGCGTTATGATGGCGGCGATAGAGTTTCGGTGCTGATATGCATAAGTTACTGTGCATGACTAGGGAAGAATGCGCACGCCATTAGGGCTTCGCAAAATTTAGGTTGACGTGGTTTCAAAGGTGACGTGAATGTTGTTTACTTTTTTATTTTTTTATTTTTTTTATTTTGGTTTCAGTGTTCTAAATTGCATAACTCTTACGTACGTGATCCAATTTACGCGCGGTTTTCTCCGCTAGATTCGTATTGGGATTCTGGATACTTTGGCGCTGGTTTGGACAAACTCTGAAACCGTCAAATTTTGGTTTTAAATTGGATTTGAATTCAATTTATTCCAAAGGTGAGTGTTTTAACCCACTCACAACTTCTAAGATTTCTTATGTTTATTAAATTGATTTATGATGTGTTAGAAATTTATTTATAGCCGTTTGGCTTATGTTTCATCATTATCTCAGTAAATTTGCATTCATATAATTTACTTGTTATTTAATTCATTTTGCATATAAACTGCCGGTTACAATTTTAGATAAATTTATTTTTGCATATAAACTGCTGGTTAAATTTATTTATTATTGCATATGAACTACAGTTAAACAGCTATTTAATTCATTTTGAAGAATTAACTATCAGTAATTAATTATTGTTTATTGATGTGGTTGTTTGAATTGGATAATAAATTGATGAATGTTTGATGATTGATATGATGAACGAATGGATGCTGTATTTATATTGTATAAACTGCAAGTTATTATGCATTTTCATTTCATTCGGGATTGTGGTTTGAAATGATATACAATCGCATTTTTATTTTTAAATTGCGGATTGAAATGATAAATATCCGTATCACTTGACCATATGATAGAAAATTATATACAAGCACCGCGGTATATATATAAAATTATTTTTGAAATGATTTTCTATGATTTTGAAAAGAATACAGTTTAATAAATATTAAATTTTGATATATATATATATATAGTAAAATTCTTAAATTTAGCTACGTATAAATTTGTTTCGAATTTTAAAATAAGCTAAATAATGAAGTTGATTTCGTTTATATAATATGGTTAAGTATCTATTTAAAATTCTATTGTATATAGAGTTTATAATAACTCAAAATAAAAGTAAGGTTGAAGATAAATGTGAATATGATTTGAATTAAAGTATTTAAGAATTTTTCTCAAAAAATTTGTTTTGAAATATAAATAAATTGAGACTTAAAGGGTATGATTGTATAACTTGATTTTCGATTTGAGAATTTAAATGAATATCCAATTGATTTAAAGAATATCATCAAGTTAATTTAATTAAAAAGAATATCCTGTTATTGGAGTCTAAGGGTTTTACTTAAATAATATTTGTTCTATTAAGTATACATTTCAAGTTTTAAATAATAGGAATTGGATGTGATATATTAAATTTTCAAAGAATCCATTAGAAATAGTGGAATATTTAAAGAGTGGAAAATATGAACTATAAAAATTTAAGTTTTGAAATATAGAATATTTAAGCTGTGAAATATATGGGAATTAAAATGGTTTATTTGGAGGTTCAAATTGATATTGGAATTTTATTATGAAATTTAAAGAAGCTATTTTATTATATTAAGTAATATAGTATTTAAACCATTAAATATTAAAAGTTATGTTTCAAAGCTATAGTTTCAAGGTATATAGATTTGAAAAGGCTATGATTTTTGAAAAAGATATATTTGATATCATATGGATTTGGGTCTTTAAATATAAATGATATCGTATTTATGTAGTTTTGAAATGAATATTTTATTCTAGTTTTTAAGGGTATAAATTATTTTGAAATAACTGCGGTGTTATAATAACATTTGGTTGTTGAAGAGACCGGGATCGAAAGTTGTCATACTCTCTGCCAACTCCGAAAACCACTTTAAAAACCGTGTACGCGGTGGAGATTCCAGAATGAAGTAGGATGGTGGCGACGTTTCCTTTGAGGTAAATACGTGGACCCAACTCCCGTGAGTTGGCATAAGGTGGCCAAAACAGGAGCGATTGACGGGTTAAATGAGGTAGCATCTTTGATCGGACACATCCCTTCGATATTATACTTTGACTTTTGGATTGATTCGGTGGCCACTTTTGATTTATTTATTTGGGGGTTTGGCTCGAGGTAGGCGGTAGCTGCGGCTACGCGTTACCACCGACCTGGAAGCATAATTGGTATATCTACCCTGGAATTGCCTAGTTGTGCCGTGTCACCCACCCTATCGCGCCTGGTACGAGTTTGGTTTTCTCCTGTAGCCCGTGGAATATTTAGGGTAGTCTCCCGATCTGGTGATGCGTTGATATTGGATGGACTACTGGGACTAATACGTGTTAAGGGCTATACGGGTAACCCCTTAATGCTAAGGAAAAGGTAAGTTAATTTTACAATTAGACACTATTATAATGGCGAAATATACTACATAGTAAATAGTTTAACGGATCCTTAAGGGATGTGAATCCCGAGCATCTTTTGAGTTACTGCACTCATGTTTATTTCTATTGATTTAACTTACATAAGATCTTTTAGTTCTGACTCGAGTGTTTTGTCTTTTCAATTCGCTCGGGTCAGTCCGAGCGTTTCAGGATCGAAGACTTTAGCTCTGAAGAACGAAGACAGAGATTTTTGTTGTTATTATTTATTATATTCCACTACACTCATATTGTTCCGCTGCACTGTTATATGGTATGTGTAACTCTGATGTATGTCGTATAAGTATAATCGAATATTTTAAAACAGCTTTATAAACTGTATATTTGATTATTATATTTTATCCTTCCGATGTGAGATTCTGTTTTGTTTTATTTGTTTCTCGTTTTCTTATCTACCCCATAACAATCCGCCCTTCCGAACGGTTTGATTTGGCATGTGTGTCGATTTAAAGCGTGCCAAATGGCGGGACGTTACAAGCGGGACGTTACAAGAATGATGTTAGAGAACTTTAAAATTGAATTAAAAGTTAATTTGTAGAAATTGAATATTTTAATATTTAATTAACGTGTAAAAATAGCCATTTTCAAACAGTCTCGGATTTCAACGAAACCAGTTTCATCGGATCCGTAATGTTAAATTATTGTAAGATTTCAAATTTCGTGTCAATCGGATTTACAGTTTGTCTGGGGCAAGCTAAACGCGTAAAAATCTGTTTAAGTGGATTTTAAATTATACATTCGATTCGAAAACCTATCTTTCAAATACGATTGGAATGGTTTCGATATATATTCCATGACATTCGGAATAGGGGTAAAACATTACAAACGGCAGGCGGCACGCTTCATTTCGAGTTCGAAAATTTTCGGGACGAATAGTGTCGCATAATTTTCTATAAAAGGCCGACATTTTATTCATTTTCCACAAACCCTAGCAAGAATTAGGGCTAGCCGCCATTTTGATTTCCACGGCCAGAAACATCCAAGCTTCATCCCCTCTGATCTCCCAATCCATCATCTTTCACAACAAACTCCCAACTAGCAAAACGTAGAGCTCGCCGAGTACTTCACATCCAACGGCGGAGATCGCTTGGAGTTCATCGTGGGGGCCAAAAACTGGTCGCGTTCATCATCAGGTCGTGCACGTTTTTCAAGAAAAAGATGAGGCCGAACTCATTCATATTCAAGGCGAGGGTGGAGTCAAGTGCAGGCTTCGAGTTAGAGGTGTTGGATCGTCGTGAAGTCGAGTGTAAAGAGCACGAAAATTTGATTAAAAATGGCAGCTTTGGATTTTTCTTCACGAAGCTTGAAACGAAGGGAAGGGAAGAAGAAAAGGGCGGCCCAGATCTAGGGCAAAGCAAATCGAACGGCCCAGGATTGATGTGGGTTTTAAAAAATAAAAGAAATTTGTAAATTAATTATATTTAAATTCGTTCAAACTTTAAAAATTGATATCTTTTTCATACGAGGTCTGTTTCGCACGAAACGAATTGCGTTGGGTCCGTGTTGACGGGCATTACATTATGGAGCTGGATTGAGATTTATTTGAGCTAGTGAAAAATTTTCTTGAAATTAAATGCTTGTTTAATTTTAATCGAAATAAATCGCTATCGCGACGACCACAAGCAATGTGAGTACAACTCACTCTTTCTTACTCACTGATATTTTTATATAAGTGAGTATAAATATTATTTATGATGATTGATGATTGTTTGGATGATATATGTTGTATTATCTATATATTGACTGGTATTTGGATATATACCTGCTTATTGGAGCAGATGACCTTATACGTTCCCGTGTATGAGTGGATGACCCTTTGCACGCGTGTCTGTCTTGAATAGGATATTGAACACATATTCTAATATGTATATTTATTGCAGATGACAGGTTGGAGGGATCCAACTGGATTCCTCAACGGTATCAATTTATTTACAGATATTGTGATATACGCCGTATTCATCTAATATATGATGTTTTGGTTGATGTGATTATGTATTTAGTGTCATTGCATCATTGGGCCTATTTCTGATAATTCAAAAATGTTTTAGTGATGATTTTCAAATTTAAAAGGATTTTCAAGTGATTTTGAAAATATACGTTTAATTGATTTTTGAATTATGGAGTAAATGGAATTATTTTGAATAAATAAATACTATAATTTTTATTTTATATAAATTATGATTGTTGGGAAAATATAGTTGAAATGTGATTTTTGAAGTATGAAGTTAATGATTTTGTAAAATAATTTAAATTAGGATTTTTGTTTTATTATAAATGGCTTTATATATAAGATTTATAAAATTGATATTTTATAAATCAAAATAATTGAGTTATAAAGGAGTTTTAAAATTATCAAAATGAAGTATAAGTAATCTTATAAGTAAATAAGATTTATGAAGTTGTGAAGTTATTAAAGGAACAAATTTTGTAAATAAATGATTTACAAGCAGTTAACTTATAATTTGGATTTTGGCATTTAAATGAGATAAATGAAATTGATTAATAATGGGATTTTACAAACTGAAGTTTTTATAAATAGAAATGGAATTTATAAGCATTGTTTTATAAATCCAAAATCAATTGAATTTGATAAGTTAATTATTATATTTTATTAAAGGAGATATATCCACGGTTTTGGACAATGGGTAATCTTGAAATTAAATGTTGAAATAATAATGAATTTGGGTTGGGAAGTATATGCACGATTTTGGAACAGTGAACAATCTTTCGAAAATAAATAAATGTTTTAGGAAGCGATATTTTAAACGAAGTTAAAATGTTTTAAAGATGGTTTTAGAATGTGTTAAATATCGAATACATAGATTTCAACATTCATTGTTGAAATAGACATTTTTGAGAAATAAGGAAATTATGGATTATAACACCGTTGTTGTGACACCCCACCTCTATACCCACGCTAGCCAAGGACACTACGGAGCAATACCGTCAACTAGCGCGGAGAATAAGGCTGTTGAGGAGCGACCATCCGTGCAATTGCTTTGTGCGAGCACCGCTATGTCGGATAGTATAACGCATTTGATTTCGGGAGGAAATCCAACACACCGATACAAACTCAAAGCTAGTTCACAGTGGCTATAATAATCTTCGGAAACAAAATATAGAAATAGACATAACATAAATCAGTCACAGATAATTCATATTACAAAGGCGGAAGAAGATGTGAATATATATAACTAACACATGAAAGTATATATCAGAGTAGTGGTCAAAAAGATCCACAATAATACAAAAGAATAGCAACACGTGCTATACAAAAGAATACAACTGTGAGTCTATATCTCAAGTGTATACAACAAAACTGCTAATCTAGATAGTTAGCCAAAAGTCAGAGTAGCAAATCTCAGAAGAGAAGTCAAACATAAGCACCTGTAACATCTCGGTCTGACCCAAGTATTATTTATAAGAAAATAATAAACGGATCAGTCTATCTATAAATATCAGATGAAATGATATAAAGTAAAAGATATGGCATAAACATATAATATCCATAATGGCATACTACTATAAGCATGCAAATGATGATCAACAAAAGATCGTTCAATACCACAAGAATCTTCACAAAGATCCAAAAAGGGTTTCATACCCAAAACTTGTATTCACAACAAGTCAATGACACACGAATTCACCAATGCACAAAAATTGATAAATCATATCAATGAAAATCACTAAAATTGGTGAAGCATAAATTCCAGAATTCAACACACTAAATCCAGAAATCATAAAAAGAGAAAGAGGCCTATCACATGACGGTCCGAAGACCATGGGGAGCTACCCCATATGTGTGAGTCGAAATCACACAGATGAGGTCTAGACTAACCTTGCAAACAAAGAGATATGTGTGAGTCGAAATCACACAAATGGTGTCTAGTCTAACCTTGCAGACAGAAAAGATATGTGTGAGTCAAAATCACACAAATGGTTTCTAGACTAACCTCGCAGATAAATAGGTATGAGTCGAAATCACACAGATGAGGCCTAGTCTAACCTTGCAGTCAAAGAGACATCGCACAATCGCTAGTCTAAATCATAAAAATGATCGTCATGATCACCGAGGAGTGTCAATTACACTAAGTTAGTAAATGTAAAAGTTTAGCCTCATGTCCCATAACCACTTGCTTAACTTAAATATTTACGAACAAACTGTAAATCTTCACTGGGAAATTGTCACAAAATATTCAATCGAACAAGTCAAAGAATTAAGCGACGAATCAAACGCAAGCGTTTCATACCACTTGTTTTACTAAGTCGTTTAATTAGATTTCTCATCCGAGTGAGGTAAAGGCTTGTATATACTAGTAGATTGAAAAACGGTTTAAGAAACGAGCTTTGTAATAAAATAGTGTTGAAATAATTTTGATGAAAGATTTTTGATATTTACTACTAGTATTGAAACCTTTATATTTTTAAAGTGACAAATCATAGAAATGATTGTAGAAACAATCAATCGTCAAAATTCACATTCGAAGATGTGAATAAAATCCAAAGAAATCGATTACGGAATCCATCGAAGTGGATATTCCCAAAAATGACGAAGAAAATGTCATCAAAGTCAACAATAAATGATAACAACAAAAAGGGAATCAACACGAATCGATTAAAGTTGGAAATTCAAGCTAAATAGGCAAAAGACTGCAGATTCAGACGTCTGAAATCAAGGATTCAGACGTCTGAATCTGGAAAACCAAAAGTTTTCCAGAGTATATTTCAGACGTCTGAACCCTATATTTCGGATGTCTGAAATAGACAATTTTTAGCCTATTTCCTCTCTGGTCCAAAACAAACTAATTCAGACGTCTGAAATGTAGATTCAGAAGTCTGAATCTGATAATACAAATCTTCCCAGTATAATATTCAGACGTCTGAATCTAGCGTTTCAGACGTCTGAAACTGGGGTTCAGGGCATTCCCTGAACCTAGACCAAAAATGGCCGAAATAAATAACGGAAGCGATCGGACGAGCAACGACGACTAAGGATTTACGTCTAGGGACAACCCAGCCTTAACGGCTCTTCGATACGCCTCAAATATCAATGTCCAAATATCCATAAAATGATTTTCATAGATTTTGATTTCAAAACATCAAAAATTGGAATATACACCAAATCAATCCAAACCAAAATCAATTACACAAGAATAAGTGTTAGGAATTCACACCTAACAATCGAAGATAATTATAGACAAAGATGTGAGATAAAAATCTCACCTTTGAACCCAAACAAATGAAGAAGAATCTTGAAAGCAAAGGGAGAATCAACCACTCTTCAACACAACTCAAACGAGCTTGAATCTACGCTCAATAAGAAGAACATTCCCAAATTTAGGTTTAGGAATTTCTGAAATTCAAGAGAGAAGGAGTTGGAGAAGATGAAGAGAAGGCTTACCAATGGGTTCTTCTATTAGTTTGGAGCTTGAGCTTGATTTGCAAAAGAATACTAGGGCTTGAGTTTCAATTTCTCATTCCACTCTCCATTGTTATAAAAGCTTGAGTATTAGGAAAATAGAAAGGAAGTAAATGAAGTAGAGAGGGTTGGGACTGAATACATAAGTGGAGTTATTGGGCTCAGCCCAAACCAAAGCCCTAAGTAAAAAATGGCAAAATTTCTCTAACTCCAAACATATCAAAGTTTATACTCAAAAAGATCGCAAACGTCGTTTTGAACTCAATGGAAGTGGACCCGAGTCCTAATTCGACCGTATGCAAAAAAGTAGCTTTTCGGACTAAATTCCGAGTATCGATAAAATATTTAAATATAAAATCGGCAAATATGCGGGTTGTTACAGACTCTCCTCCTTAAAGAAATTGCGTCCTCGCAATATTGAAGAAGAAGATATATAGTAACAACCACGAGAGCGTATTCAACACAAAAGAAATTTGAAATAAAAGGTTCACCTTAAAGAGCGTGGGAAAGTAAGTCCGGATGTGTTTGCTCGATGAACTCTCTAGATTCCCAAGAACAATCCTTAGGATTTGAAGGCCATTGAACTTTTACAAGCGGGACATCTTTATTTCGAAGGCGTTTGACCTCCGAAGCAATAATTCGAATAGGATGCTGCTTATAAGTTAAATTAGGCGAAACTTCAATCTCTCCCACTGTAACAACCCGCATATTTAATGATTTTATATTTAAATGTTTTATTTAAATATAGCATCGTTAGTCGGATTTTGGGTCCGAAATGTTACTTTTTGCAAACGGCCGAATTGGAGCTCGAAACCATTTCCATTGATTCCAAAATGGCGTTTGCGATCTTTTTGAGTATAAGCTTTGATATATTTGGAGTAAGTCGAATTTTGCTATTTTTTAAGTGGGCTTTTGGGTTTGGGTTTCACCCAAACTGTTCTATAAACCAACTCAGCCCTTCTCTCCTTCCATTCACTTATTCATTTCACTAAACTCAAGCTCCAACTGAAATGGTGGAAGGGAAAGGGAAATAGAAATTGCAAACCCTAGTTCTTCTTGCTAGCTCATATTCTTGCTCCAAAATCAAAGAGAAGCAATAGGTAAGCTTCATCTTCATCTTCTCCATCTCTTCTCCTCTTCAATTTCAGTAATTTCCTAACCCTAACTTAGGAAATACTTGCTTTGATTCTAGATTGAAGCTTGTAGTGTTGAAGTGGAGTGTAGTTGGTTGATTCCTTGCATTTGTGCTTCTTCATCTTCTTATTCTTGAGTTAAAAAGGTGAGTTTTGAACTCACATCTACTTCTCTTGATTTCATGGGTGTTGGGTATGAATTCCTAATAAGTATGCATGTGTGTAACGACCCGTTAAATTAATAATATTAAATGAGTTAAATTAATATAATTTCTAACCTGATTTAGAAGAAAAAAAAGGCTTTAAGATTTATTTGAGAAAATGTAGTAATTTGTTATAGTAATTGGAATTTAATGTAACAATTTAATTTTTATGACAATAGTTTTGGATAATGTAATTGTCACACTTTGTTAAAAGTTAATGTTAAGAAACCAATAAATGTTGAATTAGTGAATATTAATAAAATATTTACTAGAATGGGATTCATTTAATATTAAAATAAATAGTAGGATTGTTTCATTTGGTGACCGTTGAATAAACCAATGCAATAAGTGTAGATAAATTTTTTTATGAATATTGTTCGATAATGAATATACTTAAAAACGGTAATAAACTTAATATAAGAAAACAAAGGCAAATTGTGTATTAATTAATGAATTCATGAATCAGTGTATGGACTTAGTGTAACTATACGTAAATGTACGCAATAAGGTTGTGAAATACCAATGATTTGGATTTCCAATTTATATTAAACATAATGTTGGTAGAAATTGGAATTCACTGTTGTGTGAAATATATGAGAAATCAGGTCAAATGTAAATTATACCGTAGATGATATACTCTTTTAAACAGTAGGATTTTTAAATAAATAAACGTTTCACTTAGGTTTCAATTGGATAACTTATGTAGTTTAATGGAGAATCAATTGCAATTAATTGTCATAAATTAGTGATGATAGGGTAGTTTGATTTGGCCTTTAAGAAGCAAAGAAAAAGAAAGCCAAGATTTATGAATTCATTTGCAATGTGAAATGCAAATCTTGTGGATTGTTCTTTTTTACAAATGGAATTAATATTTAACCATTACGTTAGTGGAGTCTGATAAGTTAAGGTAGATAATCAATGGTAATTTACCTAATTCAAAGGATATATTAATATAAATATGGGTAAAATGAGGTTAGACCAAGGATATAATATTAATTGATTTTTAAGGCTTAATTAATACGTGAAATAGACAAGATTCTACATTCAAACATTTATACAAAGCTAAGTTGTAAATAGAAGTACCAATGTAATATAATGTAAATAGATGGGAATCAACATTTATTTATTTATTTAATGGAATTTAATTTCTATAGTATGATAATCGCAATTAAATGAAATTGAAATAGCTAATTTATACGTTAGTTGAAATTTAGCTGGAATATGAGGATTTTTAATGAAATAGTGAAATCAAATGGAAATAAGGTTTCAATTATACATTGGAATTTATATTCACCATAAAAGGTTAATTGAAAACCAAAGGAGTTAATAAAGGAATCAAGCTTTATCTATTAATTTGGATTTAAGATATGGTAAATTGGATTTATTGCAATAATTAATTCTATAAGATGAGGTTAATACTTATTCTATTTATAATTAGACCAAATTGTTGATATAGATTTTTTGAAAGCAGAATCTATAAATCAATTTGAGTATCAAATTCAATAATTGCGCTTATTGCATAAATAAAGGGAATTAACGTTAAATATTACGTTACTGAAATTTAAAATGAACTTTAAGAATAATATTGTGAATCATGAACCAAAGTATGTGGCATCCCTATTTGGATAAAGAATGAGTATATAAAAGTTAAAATCTAATATACGGGGTTTTGAGCATTTAATTTTATAATTCTTAAATATAGGAAAATGCAGAAATTAACACTGCAAATTGATATACTTATAATTTTAATTCACATCCAAGCTTGTTAAATCATTTGAAATTGATTAAATTATATAAGTAATAAAATTTGGACAATTTTAGAATATAATATAAAATTTGGATTTTTGTAATTTATTTTGATTTATTTAATGAATATAAAAATAGCCTTTTTTGTCACGGACTCGGATTTCGATGAAACCAGTTTCATCGGATCCGTATCGGTGAATTATTATAGGGTTTCAAGTTTCGTATCGATCGGACTTGTCGTTTGATCGTACGGGCGTGAAACGCCTTGAAATCAATTTTAATTAAAATCAATTTGAATCAATTTGGAAATTTTGTTTTCAGCATAACTTCTTCATACGATCAAATTTGGACGTGAAACTTTTTCCATCGCGTTCAGAATATTTTAAATTACCTATTTGGATATATAGATTTAATAAATTCGGTTCCGAAGGCATAGCGGGCTTTTTGGGCCATAGTTTGTTCCGCACGTTCATTCTACGGTCTATCTACTCTATCTCTAACCCCTCTATATAAACCTAGCTACAAGCCCCAGCCTCCATCTAATTTCTTTTCATCTGAGCGTATACTTTCTTCAAGCTCCTCTTCTTCTTCAATGGGTGCTAACCCTAGATCCAGTCGGTTCAAAAAAAAAAATTCAAATTTAAAAAAAAAAAAAAAAAAATTCGGATCTGCAGCAGCTTCTGGTCGCGCTTCGGGTTTCAGGGGAGAAAACCCTAGAGCAACTTCGGGTCAGGAAGAAAATGACTCGGGTCGCTCCGGGTCGTTTTGGCGAAAACTCCAAGCAAGCACCGGGGAATTGAGGCGGCGCACCGAAGTCGACCTAGGACCAGAATTTTTCCATTTTTCAAATTTCCATAACTTTTGCATACGAGCTCAGATTCACGCGCGGTTTGTTTTGCTGGGATCGTATCGGAATTTCTGACGTTTTGACGCTGGTTTGGATGGATTTGAAGACCGTCAAAATTTTGAGTTTAAATTGAATTTAAATTCGATTTAAATTCCAAAGGTGAGTGTTTTAACCCACTCACAACTACTAGAAGCTTTTATGTTTGTTAAATTAATTTTAAAAATGAATAGCAATTTATTTATGAGTATTTGGCATGTTTATTTCACTCATATTTGTTGAATTGCATTTATTAAGTTTAACTGTTAATTTAATTTATTTATTGCGTATTAATTGATAGTTAGAATTTATTTGTTTGCCTATAAACTGCTAGTTAACAGTTATATAGATTATTACTGAATATAAACTATTAGATTAATAGTTGTTAAATTTAATCTGAATAAAATTGCCAGTTATTACCTGTTATCTATTATCAAATATAAATTGTTATTGATTGATATTGCTTGATGATTTTGATTGGATGATGGATGATGTTGATGGATGTTTATTGAATATCATAAAATTGAGAATTATCATGCATATTTCATTTCATTCGGGATTGTGGTTTGAAATGATATACAACCGCAAAATTTTATATCTTTTAAATTGCGGATTGAAATGATAAATATCCGTATCACTTGACCATAGGATAGAAAATTTTATACAGGCACCGCTGTCTATATATAACTATTTTAATGTGATTTCTATGGTTTGGATGGAATACGGTTTCTAAAAATCTTAAATTTTATATTGTATAAATATTATTCTTCCATATATATACATATGAAGTTGAAAATTTTGAAATTAAAAGGTGTATAAAAATCTTTATTTAAAAATGGAAAAAATTAAGAAAATGGAGTTTAATAATTTATATCATATGTTTAAATGTTAAGTTTGGAAATTTTAAGATATGATATTTATAATTGGATTTTTCCCAAAATAAATTGAAATGAATATTCTAGTATAATTTGAATTGGGAAAATATATATATTTTATTACTAGAAATTGAAGTCTTATTATTTATGGATTTTATGTGAATATTCAAGACTAATTAATAGAACAATTGATCTGTTGAAAGAATAAAATCCAATTTTAGTTTGAAATATTGTTACTCAAAATGGATATACGTATATATAAATAAATTGAAGTGGTTTTGGAACTTGAGAGAGATAATATAAATTTTGGTTTAGACTTTAATAAAGAAATGTATTTGTAAAGCCATGAGAACTATTTTCTTTACAAAGTAACATTTAAGTTAAACCATTTAATTCATATACCGTTGAATGTCCAAACCATTCAAGTTTTTTTTTATAGAAGTTATGGTTTTAAATTATGATTTTCAAAATACTATGCTTTGAAAATATTTGATTTTCAGACGATATGAGGTTAAAGCATTTTGATTTTGGAAAAGAATTATATTTGGGATAAGTGATAAAATATGGTTTTGGGTTTTGAAATGATATCGTATTCATGGTTATGAAATGGAATGTTTATTCTGATTTTTAAAGTATAACCTATTTTTAAATGACCGCGGTGTTATAATAACGATGGGTTGGCAAAGAGACCGGGATCGGATATCTGACATACTCTCTGTCGATACCGAAAATCACTTTGACTAACCGTGTACGCGGTGGAGATTCCAGAATGAAATAGGTGGTGGCGACGTTTCCTGTAAGGTAAATACGTGGACCCGACTCCCGTGAGTTGGCATAAGGTGGCTAAAACAGGAGCGATTCTCAGGCCAATGAGGTCATTCCTCTGATCGGACCCTCCTCTTCGATATTATACTTTGATTTTGGATTGATTCAGTGGCCACTTCTATATTTTGATTTTGGGGAGTTAGTCCGAGGTGGGCGGTAACTGCGGCTACGCGTTTCCACCAGCCTGGATAGCAATTGGTATATCTACCCTGGCATTGCCTAGTTATGCCGTGTCACCTACCATACCGAGCCTTTACTACGAGTTTCTATTTGTGTCGTACCTATGGAGTATCCTCTGGTAGCTTCCCGATCAGGAGGTATTACGGTACTTTATAGACTATTGGCATTATTTGTGTTAAGGGCTATATGGGTAACCCCTTAACGCTATTAAAAAGTAAGTTTATTTTATAAATAGACACTATTATAATAGCGCAATATACTACATAGTAAATAGTTTAACGGATCCTTAGGAGATGTAAATCCCGAACATCTCTTGAGTTACTGTACTCATATTTATTTCTATTAATTTAACTCACATAAGATCTTTTAGTCTGACTCGAGTGTTTTTGTCTTTTCAAATTCGCTCGGGTCAGTCCGAGCGTTTCAGGATCGAAGATTTTAGCTTTGGAGGACGAAGACGAAGAATCCGTATTATATTATTTATAGTATTGCACCACACTCTAAATTTCCGCTGCATTGATTGTATTGGTATGTGTAACTCTGATATTCATTGTATAAGTAAAATAAATATTTTGTAAACAGTTATCATGAACTGTATATTGATTATTATATTTTATCCTTCCGCTGTGAGATTCTATTTTGTTTTATTTCTTCTCTGTTTTTTTCTTATTTACCCCATAACAATCCGCCCTTGCGTATGCTTTGAATTGGCACATGCGTCGGTTTAAAGTGTGCGAAAAGGCGGGATGTTACAATGTGTCATTGCTTTGGATTTAGATGAATTTGCATTTTCATTGAAATAAGGCAGGAATTGCAAATTCATTAGGTTCGGCCGACCGAGCCCTGTAGCCGGTCGACCGACCTGCTGTCCCGAGCCATATTTTGTTTCCTGCATCTGGCCGGCCGACCGAGCCCTGTAGTCCGGTCGACCGACCTGCTCTGTTTTGTCTGTTTTGCCTATTTTGCATATTTGATTGATTTTTCGGATTTTATCGATTCAAGTTGGCTTTTAGTGTTTGTTATTGCATCTTTGATTTTAATAACTTATTTTTGACTTCATTCACGGGTTTTATAAATAATCCCTCTAAATCGTATTAAAAGCTTCCGTCTCCAATTCATAAATTCTATTTATAATGCACACACACGATTTCGCACTTAGAGCGAAGTGGAAGTAAGATTAAATGGTTAGGTAAAACACGGACCATGAATCTGTGCGTTTATCTTTCCGATTAGTCCCCGACCTATTCGATTGATTGTTTTGACCTTCGGGTTTAGTTTACCGATGATATGAGGTAAATTTGTACTGCTTTGAGTGTGAAATAAACTAACGGATAGTAAACCGTTTAGTGCGAACGGGTGGTTATGCGACTCACGTTACCACTTTTCGGATTCCTTTCTGTGAGTTTGTGACACATATCACCTTTGGGATAGTGTCTTCGGACTGTCTCCTTCTGGCTTGTTGCCTTTAGTATCGCTTTCGATGTTGGCCGTTATGCGCCACATGGCTGATATTGGGTTGCTATAGTATCGCTTCCGATGTTGGTCGTTATGCGCCACATGGGTGATATTGGGTTGCTATTGTATCGCTTCCGATGTCGGTCGTTATGCGCCACATGGGTGATATTAGGTTGCCCTATTGTATTGCTTTCGGAGTTGGTCATTCGTTACCGCTCGAGCAATTTTTATGATGTTTCAATTGAGATGTATATTCCCTAGGTATCGCCCCTCGGTGTAGATCTTTTTGAACCACACGATATGTAGTGATCACCTTGTGAACTTGTATACCATATTGGTATTTGTTATTTGCCTTTTGGCTTGTTTTGCGATATTCCTATCCTTTGTTTCTATGAGTTGCCGATGATATGAGGCTTGTTTGTTATGATATGATTCATCTTAGTTAGATGATTGTGTTATCTCTTTTAGAGATATTTGATATACATTGTGACCTTGCAGGTTTATTGTTGTTCAGTTTATCTAACTGATTTGTTTAGCGAGACTGACCCGTGTATTTTTACTCGGATCAGACCGAGATGTTTCAGGTTAGGTGCTTTTGGACTTAGCCTATTTTGCTTCCGCATGGACTATTCAGCTTGTTCCTTTTTGTCAAAGATTTTTGTGTAGTCCTATTTTGTTGTAACTCTGATATGTATTCTATTGACTCGTCTGTATATTGTGGTTTGCTATACCACTTGACATGTATTATTTTGTATACACTGCTTTGTATCAGTATATGTGTGTATATGATGGTTTACTGTTCTGTGATGTATATTGCATTTGAGTTGTTATATTCTGTTCTGATAGATCCTCTAGCCACATATGGTTTTGTCTTAAGTATTCTTTGGATATGTCGATCTGCTTGGTAAGGCAATTGTCGATGTATTCAATAGATAATTAAAGCAAGGCCATAGATGGTCGCTCCTAAACAGCCTTATTCTCCGTGTTAGCAGACGGTATTATCTATTAATACTCTTTCCTAGTGTGGGTATAGAGGTGGGGCGTCACATCCACAACATCGGGCTCAAGAATGGAATCGGAACATTTCCATAATTGAGAAACGTGAAACACGTCATGCATGGTAGAAAACTGAGCCGGTAATGATAGGTGATAAGCCATGTAACCAATACGTTCAGTGATAGGAAATGGCCCAATATATCGAGGTTCTAACTTTCCCGACCGACTGAAACGTACAACACCTTTCATAGGTGAAACATGAATAAAAACAAGATCTCCAACAGAAAATTCTAATCTTCTTCTTCGATTATCGGCATAAGATTTTTGTCTACTCTGGGCTTCTTTCATCCTATGTCGAATAAGTTCAATCTTTTCTGTGGAATCACGAATAAAGTCTGGACCTAAAACTAGCCTCTCACCGGCCTCAAGCCAACAAGAAGGAGATCGACATGGCCTTCGGTAGAGTGCCTCGAAAGGTGCCATACCAATACTAGATTGGAAGCTATTATTATAGGAAAATTCAACAAGAGAAATATGATCTTCCCAGCTTCCACCGAAATCAAGCACACAAGCACGAAAAAGATCTTCAAGAGTTTGATTCACACGCTCGGTTTGTCCATCGGACTGGGGGTGATAAGCGGTGCTAAAATTAAGCTTCGTTCCTAAAGCTTTTTGAAGACTCTTCCAGAATCCACTAGTAAACAATGGATCACGATCGCTGACAATAGAAGTAGGAACTCCATGCAATTTAACAATTTCTTTGACAAAAAGTTTGGCCAAAAGAGGAACGGTTCGGTTAGACCGGACGGGAATAAAATGGGCAGATTTAGTAAGTCTATCAACAATCATCCATAAGCTATCATGACCCGAACGAGAACGGAGAAGGCCATCAATAAAATCCATGGAAATTTGGTCCCACTTCCAAATTGGAATTTCTAAAGGTCGCAATAACCCACCGGGCCTTTGATCTTCGGCCTTAACGAGTTGGGAAGTCCTGCAACACTTAACGAAGTTAGCGATGTCAAGTTTCATTCCCTCCCAATAATAAAGTCGCTTAATATCCGCGTACATTTTACTAATACCGGGATGAATGGTAAATTTAGAACGATGAGAATCTTCTAAAATGTCTTTTCGAAGATCACTAATATTTGGCACGATAAGTCTATCAAATTTTCGAATGCCGCCACGAGAATCAATATCAAAGTCTTTCAAACCTTCAATATCAATTCTATCCTTAAAATTTTGGTCAGGAAGAGCCAAGTCGGGATCTAGTCTTTGAGCTTCAAGAATGCGGTCTAAAAGAGAAGGATGAGCCTCAAGGCTACATAAAACAAATGATGAGCATAAATCAGATACACGATCTCGAATCTCACAAGTGGATAAGATCTCGAGATCGTTCCATTCAGATATCATCATAGAAACAACTGCTTGTTATTTACGGCTAAGAGCATCGGCGACACGATTACCCTTACCGGGGGCATAAAGAATATCAAGATCATAAGGAGCAAGGAACTCGAGCCAATGTTGTTGACGCAAATTAAGTTCCTTTTGAGAAAATAAATACCTCAAAGACTTATGATCGGTATAAAGGACAAATTTCTCTCCTAAAAGATAATGAAGCCAAATCCGAAGAGCGAAAACAATGGCCGCGAGTTCTAAATCATGTGTGGCATATCTAGTCTCGGCCGGCTTCAATTGCCTAGAAGCATAAACAATAACACGTTCTTTTTGCATAAGAACGGCACCCAAACCAATGCGACTAGCATCGGTATAAACAATAAAATCTTGGTTTCCATCAGGAATCACAAGAATAGGAGCATCGGAAAGGAGTTCCTTTAATTTCTGGAAAGAAGCTTCACATTTGTCCGACCAAACGTATTTAACACCTTTCTTTGTTAAGCTAGTGAGAGGCACGGCAATTTTAGAAAAGTCTTTAATAAAACGGCGGTAATAGCCCGCCAATCCGAGAATGCTACGGATTTCGGTCACACTCTCAGCTCTTTTTCAATCTTGAATCGCTTCAATCTTTGAAGGATCCACGGAAATTCCGGATTCAGAAATAATATGACCGAGAAACTTCACACGAGATTGCCAAAAATGGCATTTAGAAAATTTTGCTTTTAAATGATTACTCCTAAGAGTTTCCAACACAATCCGAAGATGCTTTTCACGTTCCTCCTCGGTTTTTGAATACACAAGAATATCATCAATGAAGATGAGAACAAATCGATCGAGAAAGTCTTTGAAAACTCGATTCATAAGGTCAACGAAATAAGGCGGAGCATTCGTTAAACCAAAAGGCATAACAAGCCATTCATAAGATCCATAACGGGTACGGAACGATGTCAAAGGAATGCTATCCTCATCAATACAAAGCTGATGAAAACCGGCAGCCAAGTCCAATTGTGAAAAGACTCTAGCACCGCTAAGTTGGTCAAATAGATCATCAATCCGAGGTAAAGGATATTTATTTTTGATAGTAAGATCATTAAGCTTGCGGTAGTCAACGCAAAGTCTAAGCGTACCATCGGATTTCTTCACGAAAATAGCCGAAGCTCCCCAAGGCGAGGAACTAGAACGAATATATTGCTTCGTCACCAAGTCGGATAATTGTTTGCGCATCTCCTCATTCTCCTTATTAGACAAGCGATAAGGAGGACGAGTAATAGGTTGAGCTCCGGGGATAAGATTAATTTTGAACTCAATTGCTCGCTTAGGTGGCAATCCTAAAACGGGCTCAAATATGTCGGAAAATTCACGAACGTGAATAAGAGCAATGACATCTTCCTCATCATCATTATCGTCATCACGAGGATTTAAAGAATATAAAGATGCAGTCAAAGAAGAATCCGAATCTCTAAGAATAATAGAAATCTACTTTACAGATTGCGGGTATCGGAGATAAATAGTCCGCTCGGTACATAGGATGTGAGCTTCATAACGGTTAAGCCAATCTATTCCCAAAATCATTTCAAAGCCTAAATAACGCATGACATGCAAATCGGCTAGGAAGGAAAATCGCATAAAATAATCTCCACATCTTACAAAGCAAACTAAGAGTTGCGGATCCACCAACCGGATTCACAATTCTTAAAGAAGTCATTAAAGCAACAACACTTAAAGAAAAGGTATCAACAAGTTCCTTTGATATAAAAGAGTGGGATGCACCCGTAACAAAGAGAACTCGAATAGATTGATCAGGAAATGAAATAATACCATCAAGGATAGAATGAAATATACCTTGATCACGAGATGTGTTGTCAGCGGCTTGAGCAACATTTAACTTTCCCTACTTCTTGCCTTCAAGTTTGAGGCATTGATGTATATAATGATCCGGGCTCTTACAATTGCGACAACAACGGGGTTTTGAACACTTGTTCGCAAAATGGTCCCTAGACCCACAGTTGAAGCATATCCCACTACTAGAAGGAGCCTTTGCAGCAGGAGTTGCTTGCTTACTCTTTTTGTTGGGATAAGGACCTTTGAATTTATTTGGCATCTTCTTGTTGTTGAAGTTTGGTTTGGAACCCACCACTTCAACATCACTTTCCCTATCCGCCTCTTCAAGACGAAGAGCGATATCAACGAATTGGTCGAAGGGAACTTCTAATTTTAGAAGTAATGGCTTCTTGAGATTTTTGTTTAAGCCATAGACAAATCTTTGGTTCTTCTTCAATGGGTTGTTGATGTATTCAACCCCATATTTGGAAAGTGACTCGAAGGATGCAACATAATCAGTCATGGAGGCTTCACCCTGAACAAGGTATATGAAACGTCGAGCCAATGTCACTTTCCCTGCTTCTGGTTAATTCGAAGCGTTCCCGGAATTGCTCCCAGGTGAGATCCGCTTCATTAATCTCAGAAATAAGAAGTTCGTATCAGTCCAATGCTCTCTCTTGGAGCATACTGGAAGCCACTTGAACACGGTGAAGATCGACGAGATTCATGCGAATGAAGATTCGATCGCAGGTCCTCAATCAAGCCTGGATCTCGATGATAGTTTCAGAACCTTTAAATGGCTTCCCATCCAGGTTGGTGTGATCATTGCACAAACGTGCAAACCCAGATTTAAGGTGAGTAGGTTCCGAATTAGAACCAGCTGCTTGAGCATTCGTGACAAGGTCAAGAAGTTGCTGGTGTAACAGCCCTAGTTTTTAGCTATTTATTTCTTTTAATTATTTAGATTTTGAAATATATATTTTATATAAATTGTGTTTACCAATATAGTTTAATTATTTAATTTGGAGATATATTTTATAAAATTGTGTATGTCAATAAAATTAGATAATAACTGTGAAAATTTAAGCTATGTTTAAACGGTTAAATTTCGCGTTTAAAAGACGCGTCAATTTTAGGGTATAAGTGACGAAATAAAACGTGTGATTTTAAAATGTTATCAAAATTTTTGATGTTTTAGATTACGTCAGTTGAGCGCAGTGTAAAAATCATATTTTCAAACCTTTTTGAAGAAAAATATCAGTCAGTGATTTATAGCAAACGTTACGTTGTTTTAACTGACAGTCTGATTTTAAATAAATTTGTATACCTTTCTTTTTCTTAAGCTTTGCATAAATTCTTGCCAATTCATTTATTGTTTTCAAGCTAAAAATCAAAATGTATAAAATGAAATGAAAATCAACATTGTAACGTTCAATCTTTATAACCGGACATTCTTTAAATCAAGTATAGACATTTAAATCAAAGCTTCCCATAAAAATTTCAGTAACCGCATGCATCAAATTTCAAGTGGCAGCTTCGTTCATGCAAGCCAGATCCCATAATTCAATCCATGTTTTAATATTCATATGTAATGTTCACATCTACTCACTCTCAGTTTCCTACAACACTATCAAAATCATGTATTCATATTTACATATTTATATCAATAAAAACTGATACTCTAAATCTCTACAGCTACTTCCTTTCTTTTTCCCTTGATCTCGCCTGAAAAACGTTTATATACGTTTCCAAACCTTTAGTATTTGCCTTTTCCTTCTCTGTGCATTTAATCACGCGTACATATATCAGTAAACTATTTATTTCTTTTGAAGCTGATAAATCACTAGGTTTTTGTTCTCTTCCTTTGATTTAGCCAAATCAATTCTTTTAAGATTGAAACATTAAAATCCATCTGTTTGAAATGCTATATACGTATCAGGAGTACACCAATCACGCATTTGATTTTTCGTTCAAACGTATTTATAACTGGATGAAGATCACTCGGCTTCCTTTGAAATATACGAGAGAGATTATTAAAAGGAGGAAATAACGTTCAAGCAATGGAAAGAAATCGCAAATCAGTATCTCTTGCCGATCGAGCTATCATTTAATTCCTGAGATTTCGCAAGCTGGTATCTATAAATTTACTAGCCTCGTTCATATTTCATCCCCTCATTTTGCTTCTCTCTTTCGGAAAAAAAAAGGGAAAAAAAAAACTGGGAAAGGTATGATCTTTGTTTTCTCTTAATTTCTTTTCTTCTTCTTCCTTTTCCTTTTCGCTCGGCCATTCCACCCAATTTCGGTTCCACGCCCAGTCCCACCTTGTTTACCTGGATCACATACTCTAGGTTTGGGGGTATAAATGGATAGATGCATGACTGTCTGCTTCAGGGAAAGAACATAGGGTTTTAGTGCAGTGCGCATGTTGTAGTTAAATGGGCAGAGTGGGGTTTTCGAAATTCTCTGAGGCATGTATTACGTGTGAAACTCTGTTTCTTTTGGTTAAATATAGAAATCAAACACTGGTGGGTGATAAGTTGCATATTTAGATAATGCTTTTTAGATGCTGAGTTAGGTGAATACTTGCGTGAGAAATAGGCTGCATGAGAGTTTGCCTGAATAGGAGTTGTACTAGAGTACGCTTCACCATTTGTAGCAGCCTATAGCAGTGTGGATGGGGTTACTTGCCCGCAGTTGAAGCAGTGGCCGTGCCACTCAGAAAGATAAGGGGAGAAGAAGGAAAGGAGAGAAGGAGAAGTGGAGGTTTGGACATACAGCTTCAGAGTGAATTTAAATTTTGGGTAGGCATGGATCAGTTCTGGGGTAGTTGATGAATATGATTCATACGTGAAAATGCATGTACATCTCTACAGTTATTTGACTTGGTTGCTGAATGATAGAAGGGGAGGGAATTTTGAAAAATGAAGGTGCTGTGATGCGTGCATACAGTGGGTTTTGATAGTGAGCTGGGAAGAAACTCAGTCTCAATTTAAGAAAAAAATATATATAAATTATTGGAAACTCTGTTATAATATAGGAAGAAGAGAAAGAACATACAGGCATATATAAGAGAAATTAAGTAAAACTTGGGTGAGTTTGGGGACTAGTGTACAGGCTTGTTTCAGAGGGAGCATAGGATAGGTGGGATGTACAAATTCTTGTGTAGTAGTGTGCATGTGCTTGCATTGGATATGATGGCCGAGCTTGGTGAGAAAATTTGCATTTGACCTAGTTTGTGTAGATGAAGACTGGAGTTGGGTGATAATAGAAATAGTTGGGTAGGCAAGTAGATGTTGTGTGAATACTTCAGGGGTTTGCTTAGTAGAAGTTGTTCTTAAATTTATTTGCAGAAGGGGGGTCGCATGAATTTTCACTAGGCCTCGCATACATGACCCGAAGCAGTGGCGTATTCGACTCGAAGTCTTGGAGGGTATTACTCGAAGCAACTTCCTGGTTGGCTCGAAGAAGGCAGGTTTGAGACTCGGTGAAGTTGAGAGAAGATCTGGGTTTCTAAATAGTTTATATATATAGGCTGAAAGTTATATTGAAGGTGAAGATTTTGCAAAGCAACAGAAAAAAAAAATGAATGAATGATGAGGTGAGCAGAGAAATACTATAAGGCAAAAATAGTGTAAAGCGATGTTAAAACTTGGATTTGAAGAAAAGTTCAAAAATCTAAGTGAAAATTTAGGCTGTATAAATGTTTGGCGTGAGTATGTATATACATGAGTAAGTGGGAAAGGAAGTGTGCACGTGTACATGCGTGTATCACGGCCCATAGGAGAAACGTCACCATATTGTTTAGTCGGTCTTTAGGAAATTTTGTCGTAAATTTTAGCGTTAACACGGTTCACGTTTGGGGAATATTTTGGTCATATTACACGGTGGAGTGGTCGAGCAAGTCAAATCAATTCTCGTTCTATTTTAATTTTCTTTGACCGTAAATTCTAAAGTCGCGTATTCAATATTTGAATCTTGTTCTAGATTTGAATCTAGGCGACATCCGAAGAATTTTGATCGTTACCCTCTGTCGTTCTTTTCCGGTGAATTGTCGTTTTGAAACTCAAATTTCCTGCAGCTTTCAGGTGAGTATTTCTCACCAGACATATGTACATATATTCTGTAAATTATGGCAAGTGTATATGTAAAATTCTATTTAAATATTATCTGTCTGTAGTATGATGTAGAATAATGAACCCCTTTTTAATTGACATCACATCACTTATTTATCTGTTGTATTATTTCTGCAGTTATATTATATTATTGTTTATTTACTGCTTAAATCACCACTGCAAGTTCCCTGTTAAATTTAGATTGTTATGGGCTGAAATGATAGGCCTAAATGATTATTATTGTTCAATCATTCTGTTAACTGCTTAACTGTTAACTTGGGATTGCGGGTTTGAAATGATAGAACCCGGGGTTTGTAAATTACGGATTGAAATGATATAAATCCGTATCACTTGACCTAGGCTAGAAAACTATATACAGGCCCGTGGTCCTTATAATATTTTCTGAAATATTTGAAATTATTTTGGAAGTTAAATATTTGATTTAATATCTTTAAAGGATTTTTATTGTTTTGAATGAGTTATAAATGTTAATAAATAAATAAATAAATATTTGAATAAAAATTTGGAATATAACTTATTTTGGAAATTCTGGATTTTTGAAAGAATAAGATTTCAGTTAATAAATAAATAAATAAATAAGTTATATTTGGAAATATTTATTAGGATAAACAATCTACTACAGCTTTTAAATGCCGTCTTTTGAAATTGGACTAGTTTTACCCGTAACTTTAGGTAGCATTTCCTAAGTGCTACAGAGTCTAGAATTTGATTGTTTTAAAATTTATGGAATTTGATAAATTTTATTTTATGTTTAAGTTTTGGAAAATCCTAAGATATGATATTTATAACTGGATTTTCCTTAATAAATTTAAGATGAATATTCCAGTATTAAGTAAATTTGAAAATATTTAATGGCTAATTTGGAGTTTTATTTATGGAATTTATGGGAATATTCAAGACTAAAAAATAAAACATTGATTTGTTGAAAGAATAAAATCCAACCTTAGTTTTGAATAGTAATACTCCAATTGGATATATATATATAGGAATTGTAATGGTTTTGGGAACATGAAGTAATATTTAAATTATGGTTTAAAACTTTAAATAAAGAAATATATTTGTAAAGCTATGTAAATTATCTTCTTTACAAAGTAACCATAAAGTTAAACCATTTATTCTATATACCGTTGAATGTCCAAACCATTGTGTTTGGGAGTTATGGTTTTAAAGTAAAATTTCCAAAATATTATGTTTTGAAGATATAATTTAAATATTTGGTTTCCAGATATTATAAATTTTAAGCAGTATGGTTTTTGGAAAAGAATTATACTTGAATATAACGGTATCATATTGTTTTGGGTTTTGAATGATATCGTGTTTATAGTTTGAAATAGAAATGTTTATTTTGGTTTTAAAGTATAAACTGTTTTAAAAGACCACGGTGTTATAATAACGATGGGTTGGCAAAGAGACCGGGATCGGATATGGACATACTCTCTGTCGATACCGAAAACCACTTTGACTAACCGTGTACGCGGTGGAGATTCCAGAATGAAGTAGGTTGGTGGCGACGTTTCCTGTAAGGTAAATACGTGGACCCGACTCCCGTGAGTTGGCATAAGGTGGCTAAAACAGGAGCGATCGACGGGTTAATGAGGTCATTCCTCTGATCGGACACTCCTCTTCGATATTATACTATGACTTTGGATTGATTCAGTGGCCACTTCTATTTTGATTTGGGGAGTTGTTTCGAGGTGGGCGGTTGCTGCGGCTTCGCGTTACCATCGGCCCGGATGCGTAATTGGTATATCTACCCTGGCATTGCCTAGTTGTGCCGTGTCACCTACCATACCGCGCCCTGTACGAGTTTAGATTTCTCCCGTAGCCCGTGTGGTATCCTCTAGTTGCTTCCCGATCAGGAGGAGCTATGATATTGGATGGACTACTGGGACTATTACGTGTTAAGGTGGAAAATGTAAAGCCTTAACGCTATTAAAAAGTAAGTTTATTTTATATATAGACACTATTATAATAGCGCAATATACTACATAGTAAATAGTTTAACGGATCCTTAGAGGATGGGCGATCCCAAGCATCCTTTAAGTTACTTGCTCTATGTTACAGTACACTTGAATTAGCTTACACTATACAAGTATGTATGTCCTGACTCGAGTGTTTATGTTTTATTTTACGCTCGGGTCAGCCTGAGTTGCAGCTTCAGTTTTCTTTCCGAAGATAGGACCACTCGTAGATCATTCGTACTGCTGGAAGCTTTTCAGTTTATCTCATTTGAAATCAAGACTTCTGAAGACTCTGTTTCTTTTAAAAATTGTATTGAAGATCATAAACTATGTAAATTCTGTTTTGTTAAAGTTTTATAAGTGGCTTCATGAACCACTGAATTTTTAATTTCCGCTGTGAGATTCTGATATCTGTGTATGTGATTCTGTGATTTATTTACTGTATATTCTGAGTTTTGGCAAATTTATTCTACAACGCAGTATTTTGAACAATTCAAGTCCGACATGTGCGGATGCGAATGGTTGAAAATATTGGGTCATTACATTTGGTATCAGAGCTTTGGCTCTAGGCAAAACTCAAAATGTATGGTAAATTTGATTTATAGAATCACCATCATTCGAGCTTGAATCTCTTCCTTTTCGAATTTGAAGCATTCCTTGTGGTTCCAAAGTTCATTCGTGTCCCTCACTTTTCATCTACTTTAGATTCCGGAGTGTCCCATAACTCCACTTCGGATGATAGCATTGATCCACCAGAGATTTATATTTATCCTTGGTTTATATGCTAGTATCTTTGGTTATTCCGAACTCTATCTCTTCAGATCAAATGTAGATTTAACCCAACCACATCGATCTGACCCTTTAAGTCACGGTTGACCAGTTCAAGGTTGTCCGCAATTTATATAGACTTACCCAGTTCCTTATTTTGCTATTTAATCATCAGATCTGCTGATTCCAACTTATCTTGAAATCTCTTTGACCTGGGTTCATCAAATGTGAATTTCTATCCTTGTTTTGAAAATTTATTCCTATATTTGAAAGAAAATCTAAAATATATATAAGTATAATTTTCAGAATTTTATAATTAATTTAAGAGATAATGGTTTGATTTTATTTGTGGTTTTGTAAGCCATGTGTTTGTCTAATATAAATAAGTGAATATAAACAATGGTTAACAAGAACTTGAGAACTCAATTTCCGATGGTTCCAAACCTTGGGTTTAATTTTTAAAAAAAAGGATTTAAAGTATTTTCGAATAGAAATTTGTCTCCAAAGAATTTAAAAAAAAAAATAGTGCTCTTCTCTTTGTCGCTGGAAAATAACTTCGGTGATGACTGCAGCATCATCGACATTCATTTTCGAGTTTCGAAGTGAAAAGACCATTCTGTAGTCTGGCTACAGTGTTACCTTGAGATTTTAATTGATTTGAATATGACTTAATTTATAAAATTGATTTGACATATTATGTACATATATGGTTTGAAGGGAATCAGAAATTAAATTCTTAAAGTTTATCTTGAGAAAAATATATAATACTAAAATTTTGAATAAGAAATTCCAACTGGAGATAATTGAATTTGGAAGTTTAGTTGTATAATACCCAATTTCATTTCGATATAACTTACCTTGATTTTCAAAAGTTAACAATGTAATTGGATAATATATAGGATAAAAGGATTTTATAAATAAAATTTGAGTGGTTATAATAAATGTTATACACTTAAATTTTAATTATAAAAGATTTATAGAGGTAAATAGAGAAAAAAGAAAAATATTTGAAGGGATATTTTTGTAGTAAGGATTAATTATCTTAAAATCATAGTTTAATTGATGTCTAAATGAAAATATGTAGAGAAATTTGATTGCTATAGTTGCTATGATAAATATTTTAGTTATGAAATAGACATATCTTGAAAAATGAATAATTATGATTTAAATAGTTAAGACGTATTTTAGTATCACAAAAAAAAAATTTGATAATTGAGAATTGGTTTTCAAATGGAAATTTCAAGTGTAACTTATTGAAGGAATATCTTATTTATAAAATAGGTATTTTAAATAAAGTGTTAGGTTATTTGTTAAAATTAAGAGTTAAAAATGAACTGACTGGAAATACTATTATATCTACTATAGCATATTATAAGTGCTGCTGTTTCTAAAAATAAAATGTTTTGAAAATTTTATAATTGAATAAATAAACCTAGGAATATTTCAACTTTGAAATGAATATTATTTGGCATTAAATTTAAAAGGTATAGATGAAGATTATTTTAAAAGTGTTATGGTTTTTGTAGTATGATTTTCAAATGATAACATCTATAAATTTTAATGATTTTCAAAGTATTATGATTTCAAAAGCATTATGATTTCAAATTCATTATCTTATTTTTCAAACTATCTTTAAGTGTCCTTGGTTTCCCCTATCTGCTACAGAATGGGGAGGCTATTGCTTATACCAGTCTATTTAGAAATCTTTCTATAACCTTTAAAAATCTTTGTTACTCATCGGGATCGGAGCACTATCCCCAGACCAACGGTCAAACTGAAAGGGTAAATTCGATTCTAGAGGATCTTCTTCGTGCTTGCATCTTGAACTATGGAGGATCTTGGGAAGATCATCTCCATCTTGTGGAATTCACCTATAACAATAGTTATTAGGCTAGCCTTAAGATGTCTCCTTTTGCTGCTCTATACGGGAGACCGTGTAGATCTCCTTCTTGTCGGATTGAGTCCGGTAACCGATTAGTTCTCGGCCCCTAGATTCATCGATCTATTCCGTATTTTAGAGAGGATGGGATCTCTTGCTTAGCGACTAGATCTACCCGAGAAATTTGCTGGGATTCACAATGTATTCCACGTATCTCACCTTCGTCGCTGTCTTCACAATTCATCTCTTGACATCCAGCCTCCTGCTCTTGATGGTCTGGACATCGAACCAGATCTAACTAGTGAAAGAAAGCCGCTTCGTATCATCGTTCGAGGTACGAAACAACTTAGAAGTAAATCTGCCCAAAATAGTCAGAGTGCAATGGAGCACCAAAAAGCGAGACTGCACATGGGAGACGGAGGAGAGCATTCGTGCTTCAAATCCGGAACAATCCGTTTAAAGTTCTTGTTTATCTAGCTTATCTTCCTTTGTTTCTCTTCTTTCGTTCCTTTTCGAGGACGAAAAGTTCTGAGTGGGGGAGAGTGTAACAGCCCTAGTTTTTAGCTATTTATTTCTTTTAATTATTTAGATTTTGAAATATATATTTTATATAAATTGTGTTTACCAATATAGTTTAATTATTTAATTTGGAGATATATTTTATAAAATTGTGTATGTCAATAAAATTAGATAATAACTGTGAAAATTTAAGCTATGTTTAAACGGTTAAATTTCGCGTTTAAAAGACGCGTCAATTTTAGGGTATAAGTGACGAAATAAAACGTGTGATTTTAAAATGTTATCAAAATTTTTGATGTTTTAGATTACGTCAGTTGAGCGCAGTGTAAAAATCATATTTTCAAACCTTTTTGAAGAAAAATATCAGTCAGTGATTTATAGCAAACGTTACGTTGTTTTAACTGACAGTCTGATTTTAAATAAATTTGTATACCTTTCTTTTTCTTAAGCTTTGCATAAATTCTTGCCAATTCATTTATTGTTTTCAAGCTAAAAATCAAAATGTATAAAATGAAATGAAAATCAACATTGTAACGTTCAATCTTTATAACCGGACATTCTTTAAATCAAGTATAGACATTTAAATCAAAGCTTCCCATAAAAATTTCAGTAACCGCATGCATCAAATTTCAAGTGGCAGCTTCGTTCATGCAAGCCAGATCCCATAATTCAATCCATGTTTTAATATTCATATGTAATGTTCACATCTACTCACTCTCAGTTTCCTACAACACTATCAAAATCATGTATTCATATTTACATATTTATATCAATAAAAACTGATACTCTAAATCTCTACAGCTACTTCCTTTCTTTTTCCCTTGATCTCGCCTGAAAAACGTTTATATACGTTTCCAAACCTTTAGTATTTGCCTTTTCCTTCTCTGTGCATTTAATCACGCGTACATATATCAGTAAACTATTTATTTCTTTTGAAGCTGATAAATCACTAGGTTTTTGTTCTCTTCCTTTGATTTAGCCAAATCAATTCTTTTAAGATTGAAACATTAAAATCCATCTGTTTGAAATGCTATATACGTATCAGGAGTACACCAATCACGCATTTGATTTTTCGTTCAAACGTATTTATAACTGGATGAAGATCACTCGGCTTCCTTTGAAATATACGAGAGAGATTATTAAAAGGAGGAAATAACGTTCAAGCAATGGAAAGAAATCGCAAATCAGTATCTCTTGCCGATCGAGCTATCATTTAATTCCTGAGATTTCGCAAGCTGGTATCTATAAATTTACTAGCCTCGTTCATATTTCATCCCCTCATTTTGCTTCTCTCTTTCGGAAAAAAAAAGGGAAAAAAAAAACTGGGAAAGGTATGATCTTTGTTTTCTCTTAATTTCTTTTCTTCTTCTTCCTTTTCCTTTTCGCTCGGCCATTCCACCCAATTTCGGTTCCACGCCCAGTCCCACCTTGTTTACCTGGATCACATACTCTAGGTTTGGGGGTATAAATGGATAGATGCATGACTGTCTGCTTCAGGGAAAGAACATAGGGTTTTAGTGCAGTGCGCATGTTGTAGTTAAATGGGCAGAGTGGGGTTTTCGAAATTCTCTGAGGCATGTATTACGTGTGAAACTCTGTTTCTTTTGGTTAAATATAGAAATCAAACACTGGTGGGTGATAAGTTGCATATTTAGATAATGCTTTTTAGATGCTGAGTTAGGTGAATACTTGCGTGAGAAATAGGCTGCATGAGAGTTTGCCTGAATAGGAGTTGTACTAGAGTACGCTTCACCATTTGTAGCAGCCTATAGCAGTGTGGATGGGGTTACTTGCCCGCAGTTGAAGCAGTGGCCGTGCCACTCAGAAAGATAAGGGGAGAAGAAGGAAAGGAGAGAAGGAGAAGTGGAGGTTTGGACATACAGCTTCAGAGTGAATTTAAATTTTGGGTAGGCATGGATCAGTTCTGGGGTAGTTGATGAATATGATTCATACGTGAAAATGCATGTACATCTCTACAGTTATTTGACTTGGTTGCTGAATGATAGAAGGGGAGGGAATTTTGAAAAATGAAGGTGCTGTGATGCGTGCATACAGTGGGTTTTGATAGTGAGCTGGGAAGAAACTCAGTCTCAATTTAAGAAAAAAATATATATAAATTATTGGAAACTCTGTTATAATATAGGAAGAAGAGAAAGAACATACAGGCATATATAAGAGAAATTAAGTAAAACTTGGGTGAGTTTGGGGACTAGTGTACAGGCTTGTTTCAGAGGGAGCATAGGATAGGTGGGATGTACAAATTCTTGTGTAGTAGTGTGCATGTGCTTGCATTGGATATGATGGCCGAGCTTGGTGAGAAAATTTGCATTTGACCTAGTTTGTGTAGATGAAGACTGGAGTTGGGTGATAATAGAAATAGTTGGGTAGGCAAGTAGATGTTGTGTGAATACTTCAGGGGTTTGCTTAGTAGAAGTTGTTCTTAAATTTATTTGCAGAAGGGGGGTCGCATGAATTTTCACTAGGCCTCGCATACATGACCCGAAGCAGTGGCGTATTCGACTCGAAGTCTTGGAGGGTATTACTCGAAGCAACTTCCTGGTTGGCTCGAAGAAGGCAGGTTTGAGACTCGGTGAAGTTGAGAGAAGATCTGGGTTTCTAAATAGTTTATATATATAGGCTGAAAGTTATATTGAAGGTGAAGATTTTGCAAAGCAACAGAAAAAAAAAATGAATGAATGATGAGGTGAGCAGAGAAATACTATAAGGCAAAAATAGTGTAAAGCGATGTTAAAACTTGGATTTGAAGAAAAGTTCAAAAATCTAAGTGAAAATTTAGGCTGTATAAATGTTTGGCGTGAGTATGTATATACATGAGTAAGTGGGAAAGGAAGTGTGCACGTGTACATGCGTGTATCACGGCCCATAGGAGAAATGTCACCATATTGTTTAGTCGGTCTTTAGGAAATTTTGTCGTAAATTTTAGCGTTAACACGGTTCACGTTTGGGGAATATTTTGGTCATATTACACGGTGGAGTGGTCGAGCAAGTCAAATCAATTCTCGTTCTATTTTAATTTTCTTTGACCGTAAATTCTAAAGTCGCGTATTCAATATTTGAATCTTGTTCTAGATTTGAATCTAGGCGACATCCGAAGAATTTTGATCGTTACCCTCTGTCGTTCTTTTCCGGTGAATTGTCGTTTTGAAACTCAAATTTTCTGCAGCTTTCAGGTGAGTATTTCTCACCAGACATATGTACATATATTCTGTAAATTATGGCAAGTGTATATGTAAAATTCTATTTAAATATTATCTGTCTGTAGTATGATGTAGAATAATGAACCCCTTTTTAATTAACATCACATCACTTATTTATCTGTTGTATTATTTCTGCAGTTATATTATATTATTGTTTATTTACTGCTTAAATCACCACTGCAAGTTCCCTGTTAAATTTAGATTGTTATGGGCTGAAATGATAGGCCTAAATGATTATTATTGTTCAATCATTCTGTTAACTGCTTAACTGTTAACTTGGGATTGCGGGTTTGAAATGATAGAACCCGGGGTTTGTAAATTACGGATTGAAATGATATAAATCCGTATCACTTGACCTAGGCTAGAAAACTATATACAGGCCCGTGGTCCTTATAATATTTTCTGAAATATTTGAAATTATTTTGGAAGTTAAATATTTGATTTAATATCTTTAAAGGATTTTTATTGTTTTGAATGAGTTATAAATGTTAATAAATAAATAAATAAGTATTTGAATAAAAATTTGGAATATAACTTATTTTGGAAATTCTGGATTTTTGAAAGAATAAGATTTCAGTTAATAAATAAATAAATAAATAAGTTATATTTGGAAATATTTATTAGGATAAACAATCTACTACAGCTTTTAAATGCCGTCTTTTGAAATTGGACTAGTTTTACCCGTAACTTTAGGTAGCATTTCCTAAGTGCTACAGAGTCTAGAATTTGATTGTTTTAAAATTTATGGAATTTGATAAATTTTATTTTATGTTTAAGTTTTGGAAAATCCTAAGATATGATATTTATAACTGGATTTTCCTTAATAAATTTAAGATGAATATTCCAGTATTAAGTAAATTTGAAAATATTTAATGGCTAATTTGGAGTTTTATTTATGGAATTTATGGGAATATTCAAGACTAAAAAATAAAACATTGATTTGTTGAAAGAATAAAATCCAACCTTAGTTTTGAATAGTAATACTCCAATTGGATATATATATAGGAATTGTAATGGTTTTGGGAACATGAAGTAATATTTAAATTATGGTTTAAAACTTTAAATAAAGAAATATATTTGTAAAGCTATGTAAATTATCTTCTTTACAAAGTAACCATAAAGTTAAACCATTTATTCTATATACCGTTGAATGTCCAAACCATTGTGTTTGGGAGTTATGGTTTTAAAGTAAAATTTCCAAAATATTATGTTTTGAAGATATAATTTAAATATTTGGTTTCCAGATATTATAAATTTTAAGCAGTATGGTTTTTGGAAAAGAATTATACTTGAATATAACGGTATCATATTGTTTTGGGTTTTGAATGATATCGTGTTTATAGTTTGAAATAGAAATGTTTATTTTGGTTTTAAAGTATAAACTGTTTTAAAAGACCACGGTGTTATAATAACGATGGGTTGGCAAAGAGACCGGGATCGGATATGGACATACTCTCTGTCGATACCGAAAACCACTTTGACTAACCGTGTACGCGGTGGAGATTCCAGAATGAAGTAGGTTGGTGGCGACGTTTCCTGTAAGGTAAATACGTGGACCCGACTCCCGTGAGTTGGCATAAGGTGGCTAAAACAGGAGCGATCGACGGGTTAATGAGGTCATTCCTCTGATCGGACACTCCTCTTCGATATTATACTATGACTTTGGATTGATTCAGTGGCCACTTCTATTTTGATTTGGGGAGTTGTTTCGAGGTGGGCGGTTGCTGCGGCTTCGCGTTACCATCGGCCCGGATGCGTAATTGGTATATCTACCCTGGCATTGCCTAGTTGTGCCGTGTCACCTACCATACCGCGCCCTGTACGAGTTTAGATTTCTCCCGTAGCCCGTGTGGTATCCTCTAGTTGCTTCCCGATCAGGAGGAGCTATGATATTGGATGGACTACTGGGACTATTACGTGTTAAGGTGGAAAATGTAAAGCCTTAACGCTATTAAAAAGTAAGTTTATTTTATATATAGACACTATTATAATAGCGCAATATACTACATAGTAAATAGTTTAACGGATCCTTAGAGGATGGGCGATCCCAAGCATCCTTTAAGTTACTTGCTCTATGTTACAGTACACTTGAATTAGCTTACACTATATAAGTATGTATGTCCTGACTCGAGTGTTTATGTTTTATTTTACGCTCGGGTCAGCCTGAGTTGCAGCTTCAGTTTTCTTTCCGAAGATAGGACCACTCGTAGATCATTCGTACTGCTGGAAGCTTTTCAGTTTATCTCATTTGAAATCAAGACTTCTGAAGACTCTGTTTCTTTTAAAAATTGTATTGAAGATCATAAACTATGTAAATTCTGTTTTGTTAAAGTTTTATAAGTGGCTTCATGAACCACTGAATTTTTAATTTCCGCTGTGAGATTCTGATATCTGTGTATGTGATTCTGTGATTTATTTACTGTATATTCTGAGTTTTGGCAAATTTATTCTACAACGCAGTATTTTGAACAATTCAAGTCCGACATGTGCGGATGCGAATGGTTGAAAATATTGGGTCATTACAGCTGGGCAGTCATACAAACTTCATCTTGAGGTGGAGCACTAGATGGTCCAGCTCTGGTACGACCAGGTCTAACCATTTCTCTTCCTTAAGAAAGAAAAAAGAGAAAGAAGAAGATTATTCACTAATGAATATCAAGCAATCTTGCTAGATAAAACAAGGAATCATAAAAGAAAATAGGATAGGACGGTACGAGGACCCGAATAAAATCCTAAAGCACGACTCCTAAGATGGACTTAGAACGATGATCCATGTTAAATTATTCTACATTGTTCCGAAGTTTGGCTTTAATACCAAGTTGTGACGCCCCACCTCTATACCCACGCTAGCCAAGGACACTACGGAGCAATGCCGTCAACTAGCATGGAGAATAGAGCTGTTGAGGAGCGACCATCCGTGCAATTGCTTTGTGCGAGCACCGCTATGTCGGATAGTATAACGCATTTTATCTCGGGAGGAAATCGAACACACCGATACAAACTCAAAGCTACTTCACAGTGGCTATAATAATCTTCAGAAACAAATATAGAAATAAACAGAACATAAATCAGTCACAGATAATTCATATTACAAAGGAGGAAGAAGATATGAATATATATAACTAACACATGAAAGTGCATATCAGAGTAGTGGTCAAAAAGATCCACAATAATACAAAAGAATAGCAACACGTGCTATACAAAAGAATACAACTGTCAGTCTACATCTCAAGTGTATACAACAAAAACTGCTAATCAAAATAGTTAGCCAAAAGTCAGAGTAGCAAATCCCAGAAGAGAAGTCAAACAGAAGCACCGGTAACATCTCGGTCTAACCCGAGTATTATTTATAAGAAAATAATAAACGGATCAGTCTATCTATAAATATCAGATGACATGATATAAAGTAAAAGATTTGGCGTAAACATATAATATCAATAATGGCATACTACTATAAGCATGCAAATGATGATCAACAAAAGATCGCTCAATACCACAAGAATCTTCACAAAGATCCAAAAAGGGTTTCATACCCAAAACTTGTATTCACAACAAGTCAATGACACGCGAATTCACCAATGCACAAAAATTGATAAATCATATCAATGAAAATCACTAAAATTGGTGAAACATAAATTCCAGAATTCAACACACCAAATCCAGAAATCATAAAAAGAGAAAGAGGCATATCACATGACGGTCCGAAGACCATGGGGAGCTACTCCATATGTGTGAGTCGAAATCACACAGATGAGGTCTAGACTGACCTTGCAGACAAAGAGATATGTGTGAGTCGAAATCACACAAATGGCGTCTAGTCTAACCTCGCAGACAGAAAAGATATGTGTGAGTCGAAATCACACAAATGGTGTCTAGACTAACCTCGCAGATAAATAGGTGTGAGTCAAAATCACACAGATGAGGCCTAGTCTAACCTTGTAGTCAAAAAGACATCGCACAATTGCTAGTCTAAATCATAAAAATGATCGTCATGATCACCGAGAAGTGTCAATTACACTAAGTTAGTAAATATAAAAGTTTAGCCTCATGTCCCATAACCAATTGCTTAACTTAAATATTTATGAACAAACTGTAAATCTTCACTAGGAAATTGTCATAAAAGATTCAATCGAACAAGTCCAAGAATTAAGCGACGAAGCAACCGCAAGCATTTCATACCACTAGTTTTACTAAGTCGTTTAATTAGATTTCTCATCCGAGTGAGGTAAAGGTTTGTATATACTAGTAGATTGAAAAACGGTTTAAGAAACGAACTTTGTAATAAAATAGTGTTGAAATCATTTTGATGAAAGAGTTTTGATATTTACTACTAGTATTGAAACCTTTATATTTTTAAAGTGACAAATCATAGAAATGATTGTAGAAACAATCAATCATCAAAATTCACATTCGAAGATGTGAATAAAATCCAAAGAAATCGATTTCGGAATCCATCGAAGTGGATATTCCCAAAAATGACGAAGAAAATGTCATCAAAGTCAATAATAAATGATAACAACAAAAAGGGAATCAACACGAATCGATAAAAGTTGGAAATTCAAGCTAAATAGGCAAAAGACTGCAGATTCAGACGTCTGAAATTAAGGATTCAGACGTCTGAATCTGGAAAACCAAAAGTTTTCCAGAGTATATTTCAGACGTCTGAACCCTATATTTTAGACGTCTGAAATAGGCAATTTTTAGCCTATTTCCTCTCTGGTCCAAAACAAACTAATTTAGACGTCTGAAATATAGATTCAGACGTCTGAATCTGGAAATACAAATCTTCCCAGTATAATATTCAGACGTCTGAATCTAACGTTTCAGACGTCTGAAACTGAGGTTCAGGGCATTCCCTGAACCTAGACAAAAAATGGCCGAAATAAATACCGTAAGCGATCGGACGAGCAACGACGACTAAGGATTTACGTCTAGTGACAACCCAGCCTTAACGGCTCTTCGATACGCCTCAAATATCAATGTTCAAATATCCATAAAAGGATTTTTCATAGATTTTGATTTCAAAACATCAAAAATTGGAATATACACCAAATCAATCCAAACCAAAATCAATTGCACAAGAATAAGTGTTAGGAATTCATACCTAATAATCGAAGATAATTATAGATAAAAATGTGAGATAAAAATCTCACCTTTGAACCCAAACAAATGAAGAAGAAGCTTGAAAGCAAAGGTAGAATCAACCACTCTTCAACACAACTCAAACGAGCTTGAATCTACGCTAAAAAAGAAGAACATTCCCAAAGTTAGGTTAAGGAATTTCTGAAATTCAAGAGAGAAGGAGTTGGAGAAGATGAAGAGAAGGCTTACCAATGGGTTCTTCTATTAGTTTGGAGCTAGAGCTTGATTTGCAAAAGAATACTAGGGCTTGAGTTTCAATTTCTCATTCCACTCTCCATTGTTATAAAAGCTTGAGTATTAGGAAAATAGAAAGGAAGTAAATGAAGAGGAGAGGGTTGGGACTGAATACATAAGTGGAGTTATTGGGCTCAGCTCAAACCAAAGCCCTAAGTAAAAAGTGGCAAAATTCCTCTAATTCCAAACATATCAAAGTTTATACTCAAAAAGATCGCAAACGGCGTTTTAAACTCAACGGAAGTGGACCCGAATCCTAATTCGACCGTATGCAAAAAGTAGCTTTTCGGACTAAATTCGGAGTATCGATAAAATATTTAAATAAAATATTTAAATATAAAATCGACAAATATGCGGGTTGTTACAGTTGTTATAGTAAATGATTTCGAAAGGAAGTGTTTTGTATGGTATATGGCATTCATATATCTATCTAATTTCGAATCCCTATACTAGTAATTTTGGGTTGTCGTGACGATGTTTTACGCAACATTCATTTTGACTCATGTGTTTAAAAAGAATGTTTTCCTTAAAGAATAAAATATATACATAATCCTGATTTAGGTATATTTAATATTTTCTAAGTGTTGAAAATAAATAGAATTGTGAATTACTTATTATTAAATAAGTATATGGAAATGTTTTCCAATATAGAAGTTGAAATGCTTTTGAGATTATATCTTTTTAAAGATAATTTGAAGTTAATATTGGCAAGTGATTTAATTAATAAAAGATTAATTAAAAGGGACTAGTGATTGTTATGGTGCTGAATATTTGTTTGTTTGTTTTGATAGTTTAATAACCAACTATCAAAATTGGCCAAGTTTTAGTTCCTCGACTTGATGTGGGAACTATTTAGTCGTACACTTAGTACGTAGCCTTCTATATAGGTTTGCATATCGTTTGTGTTAAGGATGATGATTCGTATAGTGCGGAGTATTACTCCAATCTATCGAGCTTCCTTCTTGGCCCGAAGGATAACAAGTTGAAAGTTGGAGACGTGATAAGTCTATAAGACTTAGTTTCTATGTGAGGTTGAGAAAAGCTTTTGCGTTGTTGGTGCGAAGAGACCGGGATCAGATTTATTTGAAAGCCACTTCGAACCAACGTATATGCGACGATTGTGCAGGTTTCTTATTGATGATATTGTTATTCCGGATTTTCAAATGGGAGACTGCTTGTTGATCGTTTGGGGTTAAAATCCCAATATACATCCAATAGCAGTGGTCTCTTCATTATGAAATATCCAATGCGAGAATTATTCGCTACTAATTCTAGGGATTTCCCAACAGGATGTGGTAGGAAAGTATCTTCGGTTTGTCATGTTCTTAAACAACTTGTACGGATGTTTGTCTAACATTACATTTCTAACGATTACGTACATTGGTTTTTACAAACGTACATCAGTGGTGGCGGAGAAAGTAACTTTTCTTGACTTAACACCCTCCTTGAGACGTAAGAGCTTAAGAGTTGTATTTTTGTGGAAGACAATTAGTAGTCAACAGAGATGGTCATGTGACATTCAAAGTGATGTGGTTGTGATTGTGATTGTGAAAGATAGCCTCATAACCGGAAATGACCAAAACAGGGTTAGATGCAGCAGGGCTAAGTGGTTCATTCTCAAGTAGGATATGATCATCCTCTTCTAGATATATCTTTACATACTATGACGTCGTGTATCTGATTATTGTAATTTGTATGCTTCGAGGGCCCTCGGTAAATGTCAGTAACGACCGGAGGATGATATACTCGGTACCTTCTAGCTAGAGAGGTGGGCCGGTCTTGTGTTGGTAGAGGATCCTTTGTGATGGTACTCGATACATTCTTCTAGAGATGTACTGCCGGAAGGTAGTCCCTTTACCTGGTCATTTATATGGAAACCCAAAATCCACTATGTACCTGTCATTTTATTTCTAGAGCCTAGTATGCTGGAATTTAATAATGGTAACAATTTTGGCTATTTTAAATATTATTTGTATACTAGACACTAGTATAATATAAGAGGATTTGATATGAATGAAATGTTTTAGTTATTGTAAGGTAAAAACATGTACGTGTTTATGTGTGGACTTGTCTTACGAGATACTTTTGTTTTGATAAAGAAAAGGTTAGGTAATTTAATAAATTCAGTTGAGTGTGTTTCTCACGCTGGTTTACCAGACTGATCTGGGCGTTCTTTTCTTTCAATTCTCGGGTCAGACTGAGTATATTTACAAGTTTAGATTTGGCGCTTTTGGAGCTTCAGCAGGAGAGCTGGAGAGCTGGAGATCTTCATTTCTTATACGCGTATCTGTTTTGATTATTGATTATCCGCTGCATTCCTTAGTTGTTTTATATTATCAGCAATTGTGGGGACAGATTATTATAACTGTTTCAGCTGATAACTGTTGATTGATTATTGACTCTGATTGATGTATGCATATACAGTTTTTGTTTGTAAAAATCAATGATATTATATGTTTTCCACTGGGATGTGAGATTCTATCTTGTTATGTTTGATTCTATCTTCTCTCTTTCTTCTCTTCTCTTCTCCTCTCTTCTTTTCTTTCTCTTGATTTTCCGTTAGTTGGTGCTTTTTGGGTCGGACATGTGTGGTTTATTGTCGATTCAAAGGGTACGGATTTGCGGTTCGTCACATTTGGTATCAAAGCTTAGATTTTGTTTATTCCTAAGCTTTGATGTATACTCAGTATAGATAGGGACAGTAGCACCCTAGATTGAGCTTTAGTGTATTATATATATGAGCGCGTATTTATTAGTGAATATAAAATATTTTATATTGTGTTTGCTTATCCATTGAGTTGTTTGTGAATTCTGGTCGGTATGTGGGATGCCATGTTATCGATAGGGATTTTCAAACACTTAAACGAGGCAAGTCGACATAGTATTATTTTAAATTAGGTAAATGAAATAATTTTACCTCGATTATATTTTATATATAAAGAAATAATTTTTCAGAAATTTTAAAGTGTATATAAATTGATAGTTTGTTTGAAAATGTAAATATATATAAGTTGATAAAAGATGTTTGAATAATCTATGTAAAAACAACATTGTAAGAGAATAAATTATATAAGCAAGGGATTTATAAAGTATGGAATTATAATTAAAATGATTTACAATTGTGAAACAATCTTTATATATAAGACATAAAACTATATGAATATATATTTATAAATACGAGTTATAAATAAAAATAGATTTAAACTAAGAATTTGAAATTTTGAACCCGTTGATTTTGAAAGTTGTTTTTCAAAGTTAAAGAGGTTATATATAAATCTAAATAAGATAGATGAATTTGAAATGAATCTTATATTAGTAAAGTAAAATAGTGAAATTATATAAGTAAAGATTTATAAATAGGATTTATGAATAAAAGGATTTTTTTTTTAAAAAGAATAAAAAGCACTGAATTCACTTCTGTTACTGGAAAATAATAAGGGTGATGCATGCGGCATCATCAGTAACATTTTCGAGGTTCTGTGAGATGGATTTGCTACCAATAGTAAATTAAAAATTTAAGTTTTGTTGTGATAAACAAATTAGATTTTAAATTTATTTAAAACTTATGATTTGAAATTTAACTAAAGGAAAGATAAATAATTTGAATTGGATTAGATAAGCTACTGAAATGGAAATTAAACTCAAATGGTAAGTGATTATATGATATGAATTTGAAAGTTTAAGTTGCATGTTTGCACCAAAAATGGTCACAAACACCCAATATCGCAAAAGCACCCGCTTATCAACACAGATCAGCAATAACAAACACAGAACTCAGATCTAAGAGATAGTAAATGCAGCAAATCACAGATAACGGTAAACAACACAGGATTTATAGTGGTTCGGCGTTCGCGCCTACGTCCACTTTGAAGGTTTTATCTTTATTAATTCACTTGATGATTTTCAACCGATTGCAGCAGATTACTGCAAGTTGTAGCTTTGATACTTGATTACAATGATGTTGGAAAGACTTAGAATTGAATCTGGCAGAGTCTGGGCTTGCTTTCTCTCTCCTGAATCTCCGACCCCTTTTCTGAATGACCAGGAGCTCTATTTATAGGCGTGGAAGGCTGAAATCCCACCTAAAACTCAGGGAGGCCGCTTGGCACGTGAGGGGGGCCATGAGCCCGCGTTCTCGGGATCCGTGCCCAATTTGGGATCGATTCGAAGTAAGGTTCGAATCGATCAAAAATGCATCCAATCGAGGCAAAATTTGGTGTGGACATTCTTTAGTGTATAATCAAGCTCCTGTGAAAATTTCATGGCATTTGGATCAAGGGATTGAGAGATATGATCGATTCAAGATGGGGTTCTTGGGCACGCTGCTTGCTTCGAATCGATCCTATGGGTTCGTTCGAATCCATATGGTTCGAACCCATAGGTTCGAATCGATCCTTTTGCATGTGGAGGCGGCGACGAGGTGCTCACTGTGTGAATTGGATGGCTTCGAGTGTTGGATTCGAACGTATGCTTCGAATCGTTGCAGCCAGTGTTCATTCAAATCGATCAGAATAGGCTGGTGTGAATCGATTCGAAGCTGTCTTTATTTGGGGATTCGAAGATGAGTTTTGGGATGGAGCCGGGGCTTCTTCACTTGCATGGATTCGAGGAGACCCTTGGTTGATGGACTCGAGGGAATGGATTCGAAGGTAGGCCATTGTGGTGGATTCGAGGGAGATGGAGTCGAAGCCGATGGAGTCGAAGTTGATGGAGTCAAAGCTGATGGATGCGAGGCAGGCACTAGCTGATGGATTCGGACTAGGGCGTACGTGGGTGGATTCGAACCATTGCTAGGATGATGGGTTTGAAGGTGATGGTTTCGAACTAGTGAAGGGGTGATGGATTCGAACTGAGCAGAATCCATCTCTCTCAACTTGAATCCATCATAACTTGAGCATACGACCTCGGATTGACCTGAAATTTGAGATGCTGGCTTCTATGGCTTTGCTCATCATGTCTTGTCGATTCTGGCCCAATCCGGACTTGGACAAATTCATTGATATCCATAGCGGAGTGAAGTACGACCAATTTCTGAGACGAACTGTCTTTTGTTTTTGACGGATCTTTTGGTATCACGGCTTTGTCCAAAAAGCGGGATAACATTTGCCCCCCGAAACATGCCTTGCAGTAGGAAGGTGTGTTTTGCAATGCCTTGAGTTGGATGTTCATATCCTGTCATCAACCTGTAAAGAACTTGGTAGTTTCATATGTCCTCAAATGACGATCATTCGGGATCGAGCTATTTGGGATGAAGCGCGGCCGTTCATGGTCAAGCGCCTAACTTCAAATGACGATCGTTCGTGATCGAGTCATTGGAGGTGAAGTGCGACCGTGCGCGGTCAAGCGTGTAAATCCATGCGTCGATCGTTCGGGATCGAGTCATCTTCGGTGAAATGTGACCGTTCAAGGTCAAGCACTCAACTTCAAATGACGACCGTTCGGGATCGAGTCATTCGAGGTAAAGTGCGACAGTGCGCGGTCGAGTGGTGGACCTCAAATGACGACCGTTCGCGATCGAGACCATTTGAGGTAAGGTGTAACAGTCAGCGATCAGGTGGCGAACCTCAAATGACGACCGTTCGCGATCTAGCCATTTGAGGTAAGGTGAGTTGCGCCGTTCAAGGCGAGTTGTGACCGTTTGTGGTCGAGTGTCGTTCGAGGCGAATTGTGATCGTTCGTGATCGTGTGCCGTTCGAGGCGAGTTGTGACTGTTCGAAGTCGGGTGCCGTTCGTGGCGAGTTGTGATCGTTCGCGATCGCGTGCCGTTCGAGGCGAGAAAGTGTGCCCGGGAGGGCTTGGTATTACCGATACCATGCTCACGTTCGCGTGGGTCCCTGGATCGTTTGTCGGGGTGGTTTATCGCCATCTCAGAGCATGCCTAAGGACCGTTCGCGACCCCGTACATGTGTAAGCAGCTTAGCCATTTCAGAATTATCAGGATCAAATATCTATTCAACAGATGAATTTTAAAAACAGAAATGTCCAAACAAACCAAGTTTAAATGTCCAAATTAACACAAAACAAAAAGCAAAGCAAAGATGTCAAAGTGTAAATTCTCACAACGATAAGGTTAATAGCCATTCAGAGCATGTCTGTGGACCGTTCGCGATCTTGTACATGTGTAAATGATTAACCCATGTTAGTGAGAGGTTTACCACTTGTTCATCGTTATTTCAATTAATTGATGATCAAACGGTGTCCCGGTTCAGGGCCAGCCCTGGCTGATGTAGACGGTGGACGCTCCGGCTCCACCGCTGAAGCTCGCCTCCTCACATACTGAAGGAGCATACCGTTCCTGATATGCCCTTCCACCTCGTCCTTCAGATGCCTACAATCATTAGTGTTATGACCATTTAATTCATGAAATACACAAACTTATCTGATCTCCTTTCGTCAGAAGTTGGATCCCTTCGCATCGGTCTACGATAGAGAACCTGCTCTTTGGTATCGTGATAAATCCGCTCCAAATTCTCAGTCAGCTCAGTGTAAGTGGTGAATCGCGGCTCCCTCCGTTGCCGTTTTGTCCTGTCATTATAATCCTCAGCCCTTCGTTTTCCTTTATTCTTGTCTGAGTCCTTTTTGAGAGGCTTTTTGTCCTTAAGCACATAAACTTCTATTCCCTCTCCTTCTTCTCTTTCTGCCTTCGCATCCTCTAATCGTAAAAACTTTTCTTCCTCGTTGTAGAATTCCTCTAGATCCACGGATGGATCTTTAGTTAATGAATTTTTGAACTCTGTGCCGTCAGCTACTCCGGACACAGCTGCCATCACCACCATAGATGGATCTGCTCGATCCACCGAAGCTGCTGCTGCATTGAATCGTGATAGATAACTCCTCAAGGTCTCTCCGGCTTTCTTCTTTAGGGTTGCCAAAGTCATCACATTCTTGGGTCTTGTAATGTGAACCATGAATTGCCTCATAAATCTCTCAATTAAACCATTCCACGTTCCGATGGATCCACTCTCCAATTGTCTAAACCACAATGCTGCAATATCTGTCAAGTACAATGGAAAGCACCGGGCCATAACCTCATCTGATGCCCCCAGCACTTCCATATGTCTCATATACTTCGTTAGATGAACCGTGGGGTCTGTTCTCCCGTCATACATGTCTAATGATGGTAACTTGAAATCCGGTGGGTTCCTAGCTCGTCGGATTGCTGGAGTAAAAGGACTCCTATTAACATCCTCCAAATCTTTGTTCACTAATCCGCCTCTCATGGCTCGCCTAACTATCTTTGCCAATTTGTCATTGTCCCCGAAATGCAATCTTCGTTCATTACTTTCAACATGCCCCCCGAGTCCACGAGGGAATTCTGGGATCTGCCCCCTTGACTGAGCGTTCACTCCTCTGCTACTCCTTGCTTGGGTAGATGCATCTCTATCTCTCTCAAGGATTGGATCAACATTCTCCATGTGTGTGCCCCCTACTCCAGGTGCTACGTCGGATGGTCCTGCTCCGTTCTGAACTCCGGTTACTCCTTGATTTTGTATTCCAAGTTGCCCTATCTGTTGGAACAAACTCTGGATCAGCTCCTCTTGTTTTTTCATCATTGTCTTCGTCTCGTCCCTAGTGATGAAGATCGACGCTTGATTCGCTCCCGAGGAAGCCTCTTGACTTCCTTGATGTTCACTTCTCTATGGCCTTTGTTTCTTACTTGTTTGTCTCGTCATGGTTCTCAGATCTGAATTCCTAAGTCTTTAAATTCAAATTCTCCTGAATCAGCCTCTCAGTGAAAGCACCAAAATGTTTGCACCAAAAATGGTCACTCCCAATATCGTGAAAGCACCCGTTTATCAACACAGATCAGCAATAATAAACACAGAACTCAGATCTAAGAGATAGTAAATGCAGCAAATCACAGATAACGGTAAACAACACAGGATTTATAGTGGTTCGGCGTTCGCGCCTACGTCCACTTTGAAGGTTTTATCTTTATTGATTCACTTGATGATTTTCAATCGATTGCAGCAGATTACTGCAAGTTGTAGCTTTGATACTTGATTACAATGATGTTGGAAAGACTTAGAATTGAATCTGGCAGAGTCTGGGCTTGCTTTCTCTCTCCTGAATCTCTGACCCCTTTTCTGAATGACCAGGAGCTCTATTTATAGGCGTGGAAGGCTGAAATCCCGCCTAAAACTCAGGGAGGCCGCTTGGCACGTGAGGGGGGCCCATGAGCCCGCGTTCTCGGGATCCGTGTCCAATTTGGGATCGATTCGAAGTAAGGTTCGAATCGATCAAAAATGCATCCAATCGAGGCGAAATTTGGTGTGGACATTCTTTAGTGTATAATCAAGCTCCTGTGAAAATTTCATGGCATTTGGATCAAGGGATTGAGAGATATGATCGATTCAAGATGGGATTCTTCGGCACGCTGCTTGCTTCGAATCGATCCTATAGGTTCGTTCGAATCCATATGGTTCGAATCCATATGGTTCGAACACATAGGTTCGAATCGATCCTTTTGCATGTGGGGGCGGCGACGAGGTGCTCACTGTGTGAATTGGATGGCTTCGAGTGTTGGATTCGAACGTATGCTTCGAATCGTTGCAGCCAGTGTTCATTCGAATCGATCGGAATAGGCTGGTGTGAATCGATTCGAAGCTGTCTTTGTTTGGGGATTCGAAGATGAGTTTTGGGATGGAGCCGGGGCTTCTTCGCTTGCATGGATTCGAGGAGACCCTTGGTTGATGAACTCGAGGGAATGGATTCGAAGGTAGGCCATTGTGGTGGATTCGAGGGAGATGGAGTCGAAGCCGATGGAGTCGAAGTTGATGGAGTCGAAGCTGATGGATGCGAGGCAGGCACTAGCTGATGGATTCGGACTAGGGCGTACGTGGGTGGATTCAAACCATTGCTAGGATGATGGGTTCGAAGGTGATGGTTTCGAACTAGTGAAGGGGTGATGGATTCGAACTGAGCAGAATCCATCTCTCTCAACTTGAATCCATCATAACTTGAGCATACGACCTCGGATTGACCTGAAATTTGAGATGCTGGCTTCTTTGGCTTTGCTCATCATGCCTTGTCGATTCTGGCCCAATCCGGACTTGGACAAAATTCATTGATATCCATAGTGGAGTGAAGTACAACCAATTTCTGAGACGAACTGTCTTTTGTTTTTGACCGATCTTTTGGTATCACGGCTTTGTCCAAAAAGCGGGATAACATTGCATAACTTATTAAATGAGAAAAGGTAAGTAAAACCAAATATAAAAATGGTTAGACAATTTTGTTAACCAAAGCAAAATATGAATTTGAATAGTGAAATGCAATTTGACTTAAGTAAAAAAGTTATAAAAAAATAGAATTTGAAATAATATAGAGATGAACTTAAGTTGCACAGTGAAAGTAAATGCAAGTGAGTTAAAATGAAATATAACTTAAGTGATGTTGAATGAAGTTGATTTTGGCATCGAAGTAAATTAATAAGGTGAATTAAGTGATTATGAATTTGAGTTATAAAATGAAATTCAACTTTAGTTGTATAATAAATTAGCAATTGAATAATTGAATAAAAGTCAATTAGATATTAAACCAACTGAAATTAAATGTGTTAAACCAAAATTAATGTTGAGAATAAATTGAATAAATTTGGTTATGCTGGTTATACATTGGTTGTTAGTTGATTGTATAGAAATTCATATGAAATTGAATTAATGAAATTGAAAATTAAAGTAACTGAATTTAAATTGGAAGTAAGTGAATTTAAATAGAATTGAATTTTATTTGAATTGAAAATGAACCGACTTGAATGTAAATTAGTGAATGTAAACTAATTGAATATGAATGAATGAATGTTAGTTAAATCCAATGTTAATAAATCAGATGTGATTTAAATTGAAAATCAATTCAATGAATTATTAATGAGAAGTGAATGTATACCGATTTGATTATTGATTTGTTGGATGTTAGTTGGACTATAATTGTGTGATGGTTGGATTTGTTGTTTTTGATTGCATTTGCTATATTGGCAGATATAGTTGTTGCATTGGTATATGTTGTATATTGATATTATTTTCATATATACATGTTTCTCATTGTTTGTTGAGTGTTTAGTAGATGTGTATGGCGCTTGCTTCGCATTTGGAGCTCGCTTTCGCGCTATATTAGCCGCATATGCTCGCTAATAATACATATGTTACATATCTTGGATTACATATCTTACTTTTATACTTTTTTCCCTGCGGTATGCCTCATCCTCGAAGATGAGATGTATATTTATGATATATACATATATATATACACACACATGTGTGTCAGTGTTGTGATCCTACTACGATCGAACCGCACAAAGGAGACGCTGACGAATTTTCAAAAAAAAAAAATTAAGGCGCTAGAAAATTTTGAGAAATTGGAAAATTTGTGAAAATAAAATTTCGATTTGGAGTTGAAAAAAAGTGAAACGACATTAGTTGGTTTTGAAAAGATAACTATCTATATGTGGGTTTGAAAACTTAGAAAAGTTTTATAAGAAGTTTAACTAATAGATTTTGGAAAAGTTAAAAAATTTATGAATGAATTTGATATGTAGTTGAACAAAATGTTTCTGAAGAGTTAATGGATTTTGTGACTTTTGCTTACTTGTTAATTTCAAGTACGAAATTCTTTTAAGTAAAGGAGAATGTAACGAACAAGAATTTCAGTCATTCGAAATTCGCATATTTAATTGATTTTGAATATTCACAAGTAAAGTTTATGAGATGAATAACTTATATTTCGAATATAAGGATTTAATTGGATACTTAAAGTGATAATTTAAAATTTGAAATTGAGGAAATAATTGAAATATAGATTAAATGTGCATAAAAATGATTTATAAAGTTGTATTAAATAATATTTGAATTAGAATGATGTTAGAGAACTTTTAAAATTGAATTAAAAGTTAATTTGTCGAAATTGAACATTTAAACATTTAATTAACGTGTAAAAATAGCCATTTTCAAACAATCTCGGATTTCGACAAAACCAGTTTCACCGGATCCGTAATGTTAAATTATTGTAAGATTTCAAATTTCGTGTCAATCGGATTTACGGTTTGTCCGGGGCAAGCTAAAACGCGTAAAAATCTGTTTAAGTGGATTTTAAATTTAAACATTCGATTCGAAAACCTATCTTTCAAATACGATCGAAATGGCTTTCGGTATATATTCCATTACGTTCGAAATAGATGTAAAGCATTATAAACACCGGGCGGCACGCTTCGTTTTGAATTTGAAAATTTTCAGGATGAATAGTGTCGCGTAATTTTCTATAAAAGGCCAACATTTTATTCATTTTTCACAAACCCTAGCAAGAATTAGGGCTAGCCGCCATTTTGATTTCCACAGCCAGAAACTTCCAAGCTTCATCCCCTCCAATCTCCCAATCCATCATCTTTCACAAGAAACTCCCAACTAGCAAAACATAGAGCATGCCGAGTACTTCACATCCAACGGCGGAGATCGCCTGGAGTTCATCGTAGGCGCCAAAGACTGACCGCGTTCATCATCAGGTCGTGCGTGGTTTCAAGAAAAAGACGGGGCCGAGCTCGTTCATATTCAAGGCGATGGTGGAGTCGAGTGCAGGCTTCGAGTTGGAGGTGTTGGATTGTCGTGAAGTCGAGTATAAAGAGCACGAAAATTTGATTAAAAATGGCGGCTTTGGGTTTTTCTTCACGAAGCTTGAAACGATGGGAAGGGAAGAAGAAAGGGGAGGCCAAGATCTATGGAAAAGCAGATCGAACGGCCCAGGATTGATGCGGGTTTTAAAAATAAAAGAAATTTGTAAATTAATTATACTTAAATTCGTTCAAACTTTAAAAATTGATATCTTTTTCATATGAGGTCCGTTTCGCACGAAACGAATTGCGTTGGGTCTGTATTGACGGGCATTGCATTACGGAGCTGGATTGAGATTTATTTGAGCTAGTGAAAATTTTAGTTGAAATTAAACGCTTGTTTAATTTTAATTAGAATAAATCACTATCTCGACGACCACAAGCAGTGAGTACAACTCAATCTTTCTGACACGCTGATATTTTTATATAAGTGAGAATAAATATTATTTATGATGATTAATGATTGTTTGAATGATATATGTTGTATTATCTATATATTGATTGGTATTTGGATATATAACTGACTATTGGAGCAGATGAGACCCTATACGTTCCCATGTATGAGCGGATGACCCTTTGTACGCATGTCTGCCTTGAAGCGGACATTGTACACATATTCTAATATGTACATTTGTTGTAGATGACAGGTTGGAGAGATCCAACTGGATTCCTCAACAGTATCGATTTATTTATAGATATTGTGATATACGCCGTATTCATCTGATATATGATGTTTTGGTTGATGTGATTGATGTATTTAGTGTCGTTGCATCATTGAGACGATTTTTGATAATTTTGAAATGTTTAAGTGATGATTTTTAAATTTAAAAGGATTTTCAAGTGATTTTGAAAATATACGTTTAATTGATTTTTGAATTATGGAGTCAATGGACTTATTTTGAATAAATAAATACTATAATTTTTATTATATAAAAATTATGATTTTTGGGGAAATATTGTTGTAATGTGATTTTTGAAGTATGAAGTTAATGATTTTGTAAAATAGTTTAAATTGGGATTTTTGATTTATTATAAATGGCTTTATATATAAGATTTATAAAAGTGATATTTTATAAATCAAAATAATTGAGTTATAAAGGAGTTTTAAAATTATTAAAATGAAGTATAAGTAAATCTTATAAGTAAATAAGATTTATGAAGTTGTGAAATTATTAAAGGAACGAATTTTGTAAATAAATGATTTATAAGCAATTAACTTATAATTTGGATTTTGGAATTTAAATGAGATAAATGAAATTGATTAATAATGAGATTTTATAAATTGAAGTTTTTATAAATAGAAATGGAATTTATAAACAATGTTTTATAAATTCGAAATCAATTAAATTTGATAAGTTAATTATTATAGTTTATTTAAGGAGATATATCCACGATTTTGGACAATGAATAATCCTTTAAATTAAATGTTGAAATAATAATAAATTTGGGTTGAGAAGTATATCCACGATTTTGGACAGTGAATAAATCTTTAAAATAAATGTGTAGAAATACTGGATTTGGTAAACGAATTATATTCACGATTTTGGACGGTGAATAATCTTTCGAAATTAAATAAATGTTTTGGGAAGTGATATTTAAATGAAGTTAAAATGTTTTAAAGATGGTTTTAAAATGTGTTAAATATCGAATACATAGATTTCCAAGTTCATTATTGAAATAGACGTTTTCGAGAAATAAGGAAATGATAGACTTTAACACTGTTGTTATAGTAAATGATTTCGAAAGGAAATGTTTGTATAGTATATGGGATTCATATATCTATCTAATTTTCGAATCCCTATACTAGTGATTTTGGGTTGTCGTGACGATGTTTTACGCAACATTCGTTTTGACCCAAATGTGTTTAAAAAGAAAGTTTTCCTTAAAGAATAAAATATATACTTTATCCTAATTTAAGTATATGTAATATTTTCTAAGTGTTGAAAATAAATAGAATTGTGAATTACTTGTTATTAAGTAAGTATATGGAAATGTTTTCCAATATAGAAGTTGAAATGCTTTTGAGATTATATCTTTTTAAAGAAAATTTAAGTTAATATTGGCAAGTGATTTAATTAATAAAAGATTAATTAAAATGGCCTTGTGATTGTTATGGTGCTGAATATTTGTTTGTTTGTTTTGATAGTTTAATAACCGACTATCGAAATTGGCCAAGTTTTAGTTTCTTGACTTGATGTGGGAACTATTTAGTCATACACTTAGTACGTCGCCTTCTATGTAGGCTTGAATATCGTTTGTGTTGAGGATGATTATTCGTATAGTGCGGAGTATTACTCCAATCTATCGAGCTTCCTTCTTGGCCCGAATGATATCAAGTTGAAAGTTGGACACGTGATAATTCTTTGAGACTTAGTTTCTGTGTGAGGTTGAGAAACGCTTTTGCGTTGTTGGTGCGAAGAGACCGGGATCAGATTAATTTGAAAACCACTTCGGACCAACGTATATGCGACGATTGTGCATGTTGCTTATTGATGATATAGTTATTCCTGATTTTCATAATGGGAACTGCTTGTTTATCGTTTGGGATTAAAATCCCAATATACATCCAATAGCAGTGGTCTCTTCATTATGAAATATTCAATGAGAGAACTATTCGCTACTAATCCTAGGGATCTCCCGACAGGATATGGTAGGAATGTACCTTCGGTTTGTCCTGTTCCTAGACAACTTGTATGGATGTTTGTCTGACATTGCATTTCTAACGATTACGTACATTGGTTTTTACAAACGTACATCAGTGGTGGCGGAGAAGGCAACTTCTCTTAGCTTAACACACTCCTTGAGACGTATGAGCTTAAGGGTTGTATTTTTGTGTTAGATAATTAGTAGTCAACGGAGAGGGCCGTGTCACATTCAAAGTTATGTGATTGTGATTGTGAAAGGCAATCGTTACCTCTATCCTCATCAACCGGAAATGACTAAAACATGATTAGATGCAGTAGGGCTAAGTGGGTCATTCCCAAGTAGGATATGATCATCATCTTTTAGATATATCTTTACACGTTATGACGACGTGTATCTGATTATTATGGTTTGTATGCTTCGAGGGCCTTCGATAAAGGTCGATAACGATCGGAGGATGATATATTCGGTACCATCTAGTTATAGAGGTGAGCCGGTCTTGTGTTGGTAGAGGATCCTTTGTGATGGTCCTCGGTACATTCTTCTAGAGATGTACTGTCGGAAGGTAGTCCCATCACCTGCTCATTTGTATGAAAATCCAAAATCCACTACGTACTTGCCATTTCATTCGTAGAGCCTACTATGCTGGAATTTAATGATTGTAACAATTTCGGTTATTTTAAATATTATTTATTTACTAGACACTAGTATAATATAAGAGGATTTAATATGAATGAAATGTTTTAGTTATCATAAGGTTAAAACATGTCTGTATTTGTGTGTGGACTTGTCTTACGAGATACTTTTGCTTTGATAAAGAAAAAGTTTGGTAATTTAATAAATTCAGTTGAGTGTGTTTCTCACGATGGTTTAACAGACTGATCTGGGCTTTCTTCCCTTTTAATGCTCGGGTCAGACCGAGTATATTTACAGGTTTAGATTTGGCGCTTTTAGAGCTTCAGCGGGAGAGCTGGAGATCTTCATTTCGTATACGTGTATTTGTTTTGATTACTGATTATCCGCTGCATTACTTAGTTGTTTTATATTATCAGCAATTGTGAGGACATATTATTATAACTGTTCAAGTTGATAACTGTTGATTGATTATTGACCCTGGTTGATGTATGTATATACAGTTTCTGTTTTGTAAACATCATTGATATGATATTATATGTTTTCCGCTGTGGTGTGAGATTCTGTATTGTTCTGTTTGGTCATATCTTCTATATTTCTTCTCTTCTCTTCTTCTCTCTTCTTCTCTTTCTCTTAACTTTCCGTCAGTGGGTACTTTTTGGATCGGACATCTGTGGTTTATTGTCGATTCAAAGGGTACGGATTTGCGGTTCGTCACATTCAATAACTCAATTTCGATAGAATTTCATTTATACATAAAAGTTTAACTTTAAACTTTCGATTTAATTTCTTAAAGAAATTCCTTTTTAAACCAATTCGCATTTCACAACAAAACTTGATTTTCCTATAATACTTCAGTTTATATAAGTCAATTTTATTTTAAAATATCAATTGATTAAATCCAAAAATTTAAGGATTTTAGAATCATTTAATTTAACCAATCCGGTGTCCGTATATAATTTTTACCATAGGGTCAATTGATACGGATACTTACCATTTCAATCCGCAATTTAAATTTTTGCTGTTATATATCATTTCAAACTGTAATCCCGAAATAAATAACATCCATAAAATGGCTCGAGTCTATCATTTCAGCACATAACGATTTTTCCTTAATGTATAGATCATTCGGGTATGTATCATTTCGACCCATAGTGAATTTGCACTTTATAACGGTATAAAAAACTACATCCATTCATCCAACATCAACAACCAACATCTATCACAAACATCATCCAAATCAATTAATAAATATCAATATAGAACAGATAATCGATGACATGTATTTAACTTGCAATTTATATTCAAAAATAAATTAAATAACGATTTAATTCGAACAATTTCAAATTAACTGAAGTGATGATAAAATATACCAAACAGTCGTAAATTTCCAATCACATCATAAATTTAATTTAACAAACATAAGAAAATTTAGAAGTTGTGAGTGGGTTAAAACACCCACCTTTTGAATTTAAATTGAATTTAAATCCAATTTAGACCTAAAATTCAAACAGTCTCAGAATTCGTCCAAATCAACTCCAACATGTCTGAAATTTCGATACGACCCCAACGCAAGAAACCTCGCGTGAAACGGACCTTGTATGTAAAAATTATCGCGATTAGAACATTTCAGTTTGAATTAAATAAAATAAAATAAAATAAAATAATATATGTTAATTTACCACGTCATCCTAAATATCCAGGCCTCAAACCCGAGCGAGCCATCGTCGAATCCACGTTGAAGCCGCCGCTAACCTTCGCCGAATTGTCGCCACCACCACGTCGCGATATAACCCAATTAACAATCACCGCCTGCCTCCTCAAGCCGAGGCGCACCACGCAGCCCCCTTACTCCGGTCGACCGAACCAAGGTCGCCGCCACCGTTGCTTTCGAGCAAAACTCCGGCACATCCAGGCTAATCACGACCAAAGAACACCACTACACGGCCTGCTCGACACCACCGTCCCAACGCCGCCTTCCGATCGTCCTATAGTCGCAGGTCCACCGTCCAATAGGAAGCCTAGCTACGAACGGCCGGAAATAAATCAAGGGTTTCTGGAAGAATTGTAGTTCAATTTCAAAAACGAATTACAGATCTGAGGTGCGCTCCTCGAGTGCTTCAGATTGATATATAAATCGATATTATTTGAGAAGTTCGAATTTTTTTGCTTTGAATTTGATTTGAAATTGCATTTGGGAATTAGTTTTTGTCTGCTATTGGAATGAGGAGGAGCAAATGAAATTGTACGTACGGACAAATGAGAATAAAAACAACCTAGGGTTTATACCGAGGGATATATAGGCAGAACAAAGTAGAGACAAATGGGCTCGATCGATTTGGGTTTTGAACGATAAATGGCCCGGAAAGCCCGTTTCGACTCCGAAACAAAAATGGATCAACTCATATATCAAAATAGATGTTTTCAAATATTTTAAACTCAATGGAATAGGTTTCAAGTCCTAATTCCACCGTATGAAGAAGTTACGTTAAAATCAGTTTATTTCATATTGATTTCAATTGAATTTAATTGATTTCTAGACGTTTCGAGCTTGTACGATTAAACGACAAGTCTGATCGTTACGAAACTTGAAATTCTACAATAATTCACTGTTACGGATCCGATAAAACTTGTTACGTCGAAATCCAAGACAATTGCCAAAATGGCTATATTTCAGTTAATTAAATAAATTAATAATTAATTAATAAAATCATAATTTTTATTTCCATTTTAATAACTATCAATTTCCATCATTTCCAATTACTTGTGTAATTACAATAGCTTAAAACAAATTTACACATCAATTTAAAGTTAATTATTTTACCAATTTCAGTGCTTGATTTCAATTCATATAAATTCAAAGGTTATAAATTCTATTTCCTATACTCCTTTTAATTGACTTAAATCCTGTCATTTAAACAATTGTTACCTTATAGGTATAATTATCATTGGTATATATTTATTACATTAATATTTTCCAATTTCATCTTAATTCCAATTAACGTAGGTATTTAATTTCATTTTCTTAAAATAAATCCATTTATTATAAACTGAATTCCAATTAATTATAATTAATTTCAAATAAACTGATTTGATTCAATTCCAATCATTTTATTAAGTCTATTATTAGTTTATAGACCTAGTTAATATTTGTTTATCTTTCATTACATTAATATATTCAAATTTCCATCTTTCCTGTATTAACTATTATTTTCAATTATATTGAATTTGTCAAAAAAAATCCTTTATTAATTCAATGTTTACAATTGTCTTCTTATATCAATTTATATCCAAATATAACATTTACATTATTTCATTTATTGGAATTTCATTCAAGTTATTAACAATTAACTTACATTTATATTATTACAATTCATTCTAGTTATTATTTCCATTAACAATTCACGAATTTTTATTTTCTTCAATATTAAATTACCAAAATCTTATCAAATTAACAAATTTAATTATCGAAAATTTACGAGTCGTTACAAAAAGAGCCAGTACAACAACCTCAAATAGAAGTGGAAGAAGTAGCAAAAGAGCCAGATACGCTCCTTCTTTCTCCTCAACAACAAACTTCTTCACTAGAGTCTTCACCGAGAAGAGTTAGATCTTTACTGGATATATATAAAACTTGCAACTTAGCCATACTTGAGTCTAAAAGCTATGAAGTAGCATTAAGTCAAGAATGGGTCAAGGCAATGAAAGAAGCGATAAAAATGATTGATAAGAATAATACTTAGAAATTAGTAGATTGCCCTAAAAATAAAAATATCATTGAAGTGAAATGGGTTAATAAGACAAAGATTGACCCGGATGGCTCAATACAAAAGCACAAGGCTAGGCTCGTTGCAAAGGGATACTCATAGCAACATGTAACTGACCACAATGAGACATTTGCTCCAATTGCTTGCCTCAATACGATTAAAGCACTAATAGCTCTTGCAGCCCAAAAAGGTTGGAATATTTTCCAACTTGACGTCAAACTTACCTTCTTAAATGGAGTACTAGAAGAATTTTGTGTGGAGCAACCATATGGTTTTGTAAATAAAGGCAATAAAGAAAAATGCTAAGACTAAGAAAATCATTGTATGGCCTGAAGCAAGACCTTGAGCGTTGTATATTTGATCAATACTTCATTAACCAAGGATTCTAAAGGAGCAAGAGTAAGCCAACACTATACATTAAGACCTGAAGTGTGATATTCTCATTGTCTCGCTATACACAGATGATCTTATCTACACGAAAAACAATTTGAAGATGATAGTTGCATTCGAAACATAATGAAAACATTCGAGATGATCGAACTTGGCTTGATGAATTACTCCTTGGAAAAGGTAAAACAACAGAAGGAAGAGATATTTATCTATCAAAAGAACTATATTGAATCACTATTAAAGAGATTTAGGATGAACGATTGCAAACCAGTTAATACTCTGCTTGTAAAAAAATGAAAAATTGCAAAAAGATGATTGAGCTCCAGGAATTGAATGCATTATAAAAATCTAATTGGAAGCCTCCAATATCTTACTGCTATGCGACCATGTATGCAACAAGTCTTCTATTAAAATTCATGTAGAGTCCAAGCCAAATTCATCTTCGAGTAGCCCAAAAAAAATTAAGATATTTACAAGGTACAAAGAAGTTTGGCATATAGTATAGAACCATGACCAACTAATCGACTACACTGATAATGATTAGGTAGGTTCTGTTGATGACATGAAGAGCACAATGGGCTATGCCTTCTCATTTGGATCGGGAACATTCTCCTGGGTATGGAAGAAGCAAGCAGCAGTTGCACAATCATCAACAGATGCATAATATATGATAGCAGCATAAGCAACAAGTCAAGCAATATGGCTTCGCAAAATACTTGGAGAAATAGTTGAATAATAAGATGATCCTACAACAATGTATTGTGACAACAAATCAGCAATAGCGATGACGAAAATCCAATGCATCATAGTCGAACAAAACATATAGATACAAATATCACTTCATCAGAGAAGGGGAAGCTACTAAACAAATCCAACTTAAGTACTACATGATAGAGGATCAAGTTGTAGATATATTCACGAAGGCATTGCCAAGAGCAAGATTTGAGCAGTTGCGAACTATACTTGGAGTTTTCGAAATTTGCGTTAAAGAGTGTTGAAGAGTGATACAAATTTCTACAAAGTTAGAGAACAATCTCTTAGAGTTCACTAGAAAGATATAGAACTTACTTATGTAACAATCAATTACTGACTCTTTGATTCATCTAGACTATTCTATCTAAAACGTTCTAAGTAGAATCTTCTATCAAGACTATTCTATGGTAAAACGAAGCATATAAATCAAGGAATACGTAATTGATGGTCACATAAGTAGTTATCTCCACCTTTCTAGAGAACTCGAAAAGAATATTCTCCAACTTTCAAGAAAAATGTATCACTCTTCAACAATGTGAATAACTAAGTAGTTCTTCAAACTAAAAAATGCTAACAGTGGTATCAGAGCTACAACTTCAACAAATATGTATCTGCTTAGCCGTCATGCGTGTGTTACACCATCCAAAATACTATGATAACGTAGTTGGCTCAAATACATCACATGGGAAGGGAGCGTGATGAACATAATAGTCCCGCATCAAGAAATATATAAATAAGAATACTAGGAAACTGCTATTTACATTGACTAATTGGTTTTGTGAATGACTAAGCATTTCCCTAACTAATATTTGCTAACAATAATATTATATATCCAATGGCTGAACAAAAAAGGTATTATAATACATATACGATAATGATATGAGTAACATGTATTGAGTAAGGTAAAGAACGATATACCTACAAGCACCAATAAGTTATTTTCCTTAAAGCATACAAAATGAGCAAACTCTATGTAAAAACCTACAGAATATCGTTATCAATCCAACGTCGTTTGTTTCACATAAATATGCGCTTTTACGTAAAAGATATGGACATTTAAAGATCTAGGGTTTAATTTTTTGTTAATGAAAACATGAAGACTTAACTGGAAAATTACGTTAATCCTAATTCTCTCACGTTGCAACTAGCCAATGATGATTTCGACCAATTTCTCTCATTAACTCGTATCGCCTGCACTATCGTGACCACCACCGTTCGCCTCACACCACCAAACAAAGTCCATCCATATCCATCTCGCCACCTCGACATCCTCTTATGCTTCCCGAGCTCCACCAACCATGGAACCTAATTTGAAAATCTATACGGCTCTGTCCACTTCAGGTTCACCAACGCACTCCTCAAGATGCAGAGCATAACCTTATGCCCTCGCCTTCGACTTCAGTGAACATTGACTAATCAGGTCAGTTTCCTCTTTGATGGATTATTCTCGCCAACTCACATATCCAACCAAAAAATTTCCACAACCCATCAACTCCACTCACAAAGGCAAACAAATGTGCATCTTGTTTGCAGAAGTGGACGTCCTTGATTTGTTAGATGTATTTTAATTAAGGATGATAAATCATCGTTAAAATGAGATTTTATTATAATGAAGAAAACCTAATTCTAAAAGATATTAGAAGTGGAGGTTAAGATGTTTTGGGTTATGGAGTTTAAAGAAGTGTCTGGCTTTCTAACTAACCCAAGTGTTGATTAAACAGTGTACAATCATTTTATTTATATAAATCTTACAAACATTCAGAGTTCCTAATCTATAACTTTGAATACAACAATCTTAAATTCCAAGTTCATCAACTCGAAATGGCCTACGTAATGAATACATATGACATCCAAATCTCAGTTCTTTTCTAGATTTAATTTCTTTTGTAATTCAGTTGTTTAGCAAAAAAACTGAACTTAAAAAAAAATGATATTTAATCATATTAAATACTTGGGGTGCTTTAGAATCCTCCCTTAAAGAAAATGTGCACCCATAGTTCACTCACAATATAAGCCAATGGTGTAGAGGTTAACACGAATCATTCCAAAGTAAACATAAAAAAGTATACTTCACCAAAATAACAAGCATATATTGGTTGCTATTTACACATATGTCCCTTGCCTTGTTATTTGCATATATTGGTTTAAATATATATACACATATGTGTGTGTACTTGTATTTTGGACCAGTCTCCTCTCACCAGGTTTTATGTTGAACCAAGGTTTGTCTTTTACATTTTTCATAAAGAAAAATCTTAGATACTCACTTTAAATGGATCGACCGAGGTTTATAGGTATGAGGAGTATTATCATTAGGTATGGGTCATCCTATATAGGAGTTTTCGAAATGTTGCTTGTTATTACCAGTTTTGTTCAGATGATGTTGGATTGTAGCATATACATGAGTTATGTACTGTTTTTTTTTTTTTACTTTCGGTGTTATTAGATGCATACGAGATGCATGAAATTCCGATGTTTAGTTGTGATAACTGGTTTTTTTTTCTCATGTAGCTCATGTATTACATTTTTCATGATTTATGTACTGCATTTACATCTTATATGTCATCCTTCTATTGCCATCCTTTTATATAGGTTCATAATCAACAGATTTGATATAGATCACCATAATGTCCTCCATTGTTAGCACTTGTGAATCGGATGTTCCAAATCAGGGTTAGCTCTTTAATCCCTTCACCTATAAAGAAACTAATAACACAAATCCCATTTATCATTTCGTCAATTATATATCTATCACAAAACTGAATTAATATAGCTAATTCTCTTACGTTTCCAGTAAAAAATCTTAGTATAAAAAATATTTATATAACCACGATTATATGACCAGTATATATCACATTTTTTATTAGGTCGAATAAAATTATCATGCAGCTCTTCATCACAGATGAATTGACTAAACTCAAATTATGCAGAGATGAATAAACAGATCGATATAAAATGGATGCTATAAATAATCCAAAAAAAGCTGGCTCAGGTAGTGACTAATTTCCAGGAACGAGGGGCAATGAAATATACTATTGTGGTAGCCGAAACCGCGGACTCACCTGCCACATTACAACACCTTGCTCCAAATACAGGTGCGACTTTAGCCGAATATTTTATGTATTGTGAACGCCATACCTTAATAATTTATGATGATGTCTCCAAACAAGCACAAGCTTATCACCAAATGTCTCTTCTTTTAAGAAGATCGCCTGGTCGTGAAGCTTATCCGGAGATGTTTTTTATTTGCATTCACGCCTTTTGGAAAGAGCTGCTAAACCAAGTTCCAGTTTAGGTGAAGGGAGTATGACCGCTTTACCAATAGTTGAAACTCAAGCCGAAGATGTTTCGGCTTATATCACTAATAATGTAATTTCCATTGCAGATGGACAAATATTCTTATCTGCCGATTTATTCAATGCGGGAATCCGACCTGCTATTAATGTAGGCATTTCTGTTTCCAGAGTGGGATCCGCAGCTCAAATTAAAGACATGAAACAAGTAGCTGCAAATTAAAATTGGAATTAGCTCAATTCGCAGAGTTAGAAGCCTTTGCACAATTTGCTTCTGATCTTGTTTCCGAACATTTTCAATAAAACCCTTTCGTATGAGTATTTTAATAATGTTTTCGGTGATATTTGTGGATACTATTTGAACCATTTCATTTTTACTCATGTTAACATATATCTTATAGAAGTTATTATATTGGCAATAGTGTCTCTGCGCATGACGAATTATAATTATTGGTGCTTCCTAATTTTGATATAGTCAACATGTTTTTTTATTTAAATACTTCAAAGTATTCATTATCTAATTAAATTGAAGTTTATTATTAAATTAATTATTAAATTTAGTAAAAGTATATGCATGAGACACAATCTATTAATTGGGTTTCGGCCGAACCAAAACAAGATACTTTTTTTAATAGGTGTGATTCGTTGGACATAAATCCAATTTTTCAAAAAATTTGATTCCTTAGATTTTTTTCATTTCCGGTGGCATTAAAATGCCGCTGTGTCTAGATATCTTATCTGTCTCTCCGGAAAATGAATATCCCCGAAAAAAATTCAATTCAATACTTTTTTTTGTCTCCACTCGGACTACTCCACCTACTTGGCTTCTGTATTTAAAGCAAGTTGTGTATCTACTTCAATGATTTTATTGTTCCGGACCATTAGGTACGAAGATCCAAGTAAGATATGCACCTCTTCAGGAATAAAAAAAAACCGATCCACTTTCATTTTATATTTTGGACTAAATTTGTAACAACCCAGAATTTTGAACAATTTAAAAATGATAATATTTAATTAATTTTTTAAATATTCGAATGATGATTGACTTGAATTTCAAATTTTCAGTATGAATTGACGATTAAATTTTTAAAATTTAATCTATACAAAGTTGAATAAAATTTGAATTTGACTTTGGTGTTGAAATTGAATATTGAATTTGTATTTAAAATTCGAGCTAATGACTTAGAAAAATAATAATTTAGATACAAGAATTATTATTTAAATTTAAAAAGGATGGTTAGTTTTAAATAATATTTTCTTCTCTTTAAAATAAAAAGGAATAAATTTTAATCAATATAAAACAAAGTAAAAGAAAATAATTTATACAAAACAAATTAAATTTAAATTGAAAAGAAAAAAATAAATAAGAATGAAAATATAATAATATATATAATATAAGTATACACTGCCTTACCCTATCAGCCAAATTCACGCCTTTCATCACGCCTTCAACTACGCTAAAAACACGTTCTTCCTTTTCTCTTTTATACCCTACCCCTTTACCCTAATTCATTCGAAACCCTACCTTTCAAACGAAACAAAGAAAAAAATGGCGGCCTCGTCTCCTCTTCATCATTCCAAAAGCTAGGGCTTCACAAATTAATGGTTGTTCGTCCTCGTTGCTCGCTCGTCTCTGAGATGCTCGGCGGCTTCTAATTGGTCGAGTTCGCCTCGGCTTCGCTTTGCAAAGGTGAGTGGTTTCTCATCACTCACATTTATTCTGATGGTTACTGATTTCTTCAATTTGTATAAATTGCTTGCTTGTCACGGCTTGATTTCTTGGCTATCGGTGGTTCTAATTTCTGGCATTTTTAGTTTCGTGAAAATTCTGATGACTTTGATTTTTACTTGAAACTTTATTGGCTTTTACATTGTTGTTGTTTAACCGCGTGCTATTGAGCTTTGCTCGAACATGCTACCATTGTTATGACTCTATGACATTTTTTTTTACTATATCATTTTTTTCTGTTGGTTTCGGCCTTGCTTTCTCTGATAAACTGCGGGCATGTTGGTTTCATAACCGCGGCAGGCTTTGCATTGACTTCAGTCACTTGAAATATAAATGTGATTTGGTGATTTCCATGGCCTTGAATTTTTTGATTTTCATTTATATACAAATGTTTGATGTTTTCTGACTTTATCAAGTCGTATAAATTATGAATTCACGGCTGGGATTATTTTTGAAATTGCATTTGATGATGATGCAACTTTGATTTCTCTGGCATGTTTTACTTTGCCTGTACTAAATGCACTGTGCCTCGTTTGAACCGTCTTGTAGTCTGTTTAGCTTGACCTTTATTTGAAGTAGTTCTGCCTTGTGTGGCTATACATTTGTTGACACTACTTGTTATCTGATGTTGTTGTTGGTTGAAGATGTCGGCATATTGTCTCGGGTAATATGAGAATTTACTCGAAGATTTGATGTGTGTGGGCCGAAGTAAATTTAGTTACTAACTGGACAAATGTTTTATATGTATTTAAACTTGAACTGTTTGCCTGGAAAGCTAAAAGAAAATTGTTTTATGGTATGCATGCTGTTCTTCAAAATTGCTCTCTGTTTTACACTTTCCAATATCCAAGTTTGGTTTAAAGAATTCAAACCTCTTGATCCTGACACTGTTTGAATTCAAGTTTTCAAATGAAACTTTTTTTTGTTTAGTCATAAGCTTCAGCTTTAAATTGTACTCAAGTCTGATACTTGTTGCATACATGTTGTACCTTAGGTACACATACTTTCTCCTGACCTGTTGCACTATTTTGGGTTGCTGTTGTATGTAGTAACCCAGTTTTTTGTTTGCATTGACCTGGTGTAGTTTTACACTTGTGACCTCACTTGCAGTTCACTGAACTGATTGTATCACTTATTCGTATATTGTGTTGTGGTGCCGTAACTCTGGTGCCCTCACCCTCCTTCTATGTTGTAGTTGCTTTGTCACCTATTATTCAAATCTGCATATATGTACATGCATACATATGTATGTTTGTGTACATATATGGTTGGAATTGTACCAAGCTTGAGTTATTGTTGCTGTGCATTTGTAGTTGTGCTTGGTTCAGTTATAAGTGATTTCCAAACTTGTTTGCTTATTGAGGCTGCTTGTTTGATTTCTTGATAATTTTTATGCTCTTGCATGTTTGTGGTGGCTGCGTTTTGATTGCAGATTTGCCCTTGTGTCCAAGTAATGCCGCAGTTTCATTTTTATGAAAATTTTGCACTTGTTGAAATGTGCAGTAATAAGTTGTTTGGAAACTTGTTTTATTTTACGTGTTGTTGTGGCGAGGCAGCGCACGCGTACGTGTGCACTGCAGCCACGCAGTATCGACATTTTGAATCGATATTTGAACCTTCATTGATTTTGGTTCGTTGATCTTTTGAGTATATCATCACGATAGTGGCAAGGCAGTGCACGCAAGCGTGAACTGCAGCCACATGGCGTGGTATTGTTTTATTGATATACTATTTGGTTTTGATTTATGATCTTTTACATATTTCATTACGGTAGTGGCGAGGCAGCGCACGCAAGCATGAACTGCAGCCACACGAAGTTAACATTTTAAAAATGTGGCGAGGCCGTATACGCGTGTGTGTACTGCAACCCTACCAAATCTAATGTTTTAAATGATGTTTTCATTTTGATGAAAATTGTTTTATGTTGACAATTCAATATATTTTGAACCGATTTTGATGATTTTGTTGTTAATTGCCGTTTATGCAGATTTTGATTGTTTTCTAAATTATCTTCATCAATAATCCCTTCATCTATCCTCATTGATAATTTGAATCTACTGATTTGTTGTTTAACACTGATAAGTGTTGTATTTACCGTTATCCGATTTCTTGTTAAAGGATCGGATAGGTAAATTTATATTTGACTGTCATCTAATTGCTATTTGATTATTATTGTCTCTATGCACTAATAACTGAGTTTGAATTAGACTGACATGTGTATTATTTTCTTTTGAATGTAATACTCGGGTCAGACTGAGTAATTTTACAGCTTGAAGATTTTCAGGCCGCGAAGTTAGAGAGAGTTGGGGAAATTGCTTCACTTTAGCTTTTCGAAGAATTTTTGTACTTAAAAGAAATATTCCGCTGTATAAAATTTAGTTCATTGTACAAACTCTGATATATGTATAAAAATTCATTTATGTGAAATATTATGATTACTCTGTGATTTTGTGGCTGATTCTGTTTAAACTCTATAAACCGACTAACAATCCGTCATTTTGAACGTCTCAAGTTGGTTTAATTACCGACTGGGGGCGATCAGAGCGGCGGGTCGTTACAAAAGTGGTATCAGAGCTTTGGTTTACACAAAGCTCAGTTTATGATGTTTAATATGAATAGTTACTAGAACCACTTTAAAGAAAACGTTTTTCAAATCTAAAGAAGTATAAAATTGTTTTCTTTGAAAAATAAAAGGTATTTTGAAAATTCAAATCTTTTTCGAAAATTTCCCTCTCTAAATTTAGGATTGCGATAGTTTCTCATTCGAAAATCCATTATCGAATTGTTGAGACTTGTGAAAATAAAATTAAAGTGAAGTGAATTAATGAATTGGTTTGAATCAAATATTGTGAATATCTACAAAATAATAATTGTGAAATAAAATGATATTTCAATTTAGTTATAGCCAACGGGATAATTAAACTATGACTTGGGAATTTGATTCTGAATTCTTTTGAAAATCGATTTCAAATGTTTTGAAGAACGATTTAGTAAATAAATGGATTATAAGTACTTAACTTATAAATGGACTTTTGATATATAATTGAGTTATATAAATTGAATTGAATTAATAAAGAAGATTTATAAATCGAAGTTTATAAATAGAAATGGAATTTGTAAAGATTGTTTATAAATTCGAAACCAATTGAATTTGATAAATGAAACTTAGAAGTTATTTATTAAAGGAGATATATTCGTGATTTTGGACAGCGAATTATCCTTTAAGTTAAATATTGTGATAGTAAACGTTGGTTGGGAATTTTATCCACGATTTTGGACGGTGGATAATCTTTTAAATAAAAAGTGTAGAAACACTGAATTGATTTAAATAAATATATTCACGATTTTGGACAGTAAATATATTATTAACTAAAACAGATATGTTTTAGGGATGTGATATTATGAAATGAGGTTAATGTGGAAATATAAATTTAATGGAACTAAGTCGATGGATGACTTACTAAAGGACTAGTTGATTATTTTTGGGAATAGAAAGGCAAATGCAAAGTTCAAATGAGATCTAGATTTCAAATTTGAAGTTGTCAACATGATAATCCATTATAGGTTTAATAAATTCAGTGACGAATTTGAATTTAAACGTGTGGAAAATTAAATTAAGTGAAAAACTTAATATTGAAAAGTTTGAAATTGGTTTAGGACTAATATTATGAAAAGTATGAGGAATTCAAACTATGAATTAAGTTGAAGTTGAAATTGAAAAAGTTAATGGTTTAAAGATGTTTTAAAATGCATTAAGTATCGAATACATAGATTTCAACATTCATTGTTGAAATAGGCGTTTTCGAGAAATAAGAAAATGGTGGACTATAACACTGTTGTTATAGTAAATGGTTTCCGAAAGGAAATGTTGTTTATAGTATTGGAATTTATATATCTATCTTAAATTTCGAATCCCTATACTAGTGATTTTGAGTTGTCGTAACGATGTTTTACGCAACATTCGTTTTGACTCAAATAAATGTGTTTAAAAGAATGATTTCCTTAAAGAATGAAATATATACTTAATTTTGATTCAAGTATATTGAATATTTTCCGAGTTGAAAATAAATGAACTTGCGAATTACTTATTATTAAATAAGTATGGAAATGTTTTCCAATATGAAATGAAATGTTTGAAATTTTATCTTTTAAAGATAAATTGAAAAATGAATATTTGAAATTGGTTTCAAATGGTTAAGTTGGAAAATTATATATCTTATAAAGATATTTTTGAGAAATGTGAACGATCAGTTCAACTTGAATATTTTCCAAAAAAAGATTGAAATCTTGAGTTAAATTGAGTTTAACTTTGACATCAAAAACAATATAAGTTGAGCTTTGAATTTTAGATAGTCGATTGGGATTGTATGTCTAACATTGTGAATTGATGACATAGCAATTGATCTCTATTAAATATATATCTGTTGGTGGCGGAGAATTTATTCTTTTAGCTTAACACCCTTCTCTGAGACGTACGAGCTTAGAGGTTATATATCGGTAGACATCAATTATGTGTTGAGAATTGACGATGTAACGTGAAATCCAAATCGAATGTGAAGTCGATAATGAATTGGATTATGAATGTGAATTAGGTTTGAGATAACCTTAAATTTTCAAATCGATTTAGAGGAAAATTTTAAACGAGATGGAAAATTTAGAAATCCTCTATTTGTTATGATGTGAATTGAGTTTTCGTAACTTATATATGTGAATATAATAAATCGAAAACCATCAGTTTGGAAAGTCATTATTATGAAAAGTCCTATGCAAGTTTACATAGGTATGATATGTACGAAATGTGAAATGAAGTACTATATGTATATGACATATGTTTTCTAAAAACTGAGGATATGGAAATGTACCTTCCATTTATTATTGGTGAAGGTGATTGGAACTCGGTGGAGTGTCCATTGGAAATCGTAGCTACGTAGAATTTTCATTAGTGGAATGTCCATTGGGACTGACTGGGATCCCCCACGATGGATCATCGTGTTTGGGATTAGGTGAATTGATGCTGGCGTAATTCGTGGCGCGTGATGCCTACAGTTACAAGCGATTCCACTGGGATAGTGGCGCAACCGCCGTGTAAACTGCGATCTAGAAACCAAAGCGTAATTTGAGGGGCGAGATGCCTACGGTCACGAGCGATTCTACTGGGATAGTAGCGTAACCGCCGTGTGAACCGCAATCTATGGCGACAACCATGGTGAAATTCAAGAGAGATGAGAAATCTACGGTTACAAGCGATTCTACTGAGATAGTAGCGTAACCGCCGGGTAAACTGTGATCCATGGGGGAACGTGCTTTCCATATCCATTTTTAAAAGAATTTTAAAAAGTATTTTCACTGGGAGTTGAAGCAAGTATATTTAGTACTTGGAGATTTTTTAGTCTTGCGCCTGGCCAGCGTATGCCTAAAGTCTGTAAGAACGACGATGGACTTGTTAAACTTTGAGTTATCAAGTATTTTCAAACTTTGAATAGAAAATCAATAGTCTGAAATTAGAATTACATAATTCTAACTTAATGAATTAAGGAAGATCTTTTAAAATATCTTGAAAGCACACAGCTTTGGAAAAGATATGATATGTAAATATCTAGCATGAAGAATTTCAAGTTTAAAAATCTGAGTTTTGTAAGTCAAAAAATTTGGTAAGACTTTTGTGTCTTGATTATTGAAATCGATGAATAAAGCTAGTGAAATAAAATAAATGGAATGAATCCTATATTTATTTGTGAGTTTGGAACTTGGAAAAAAATTGTGTTGGGCATAAATATCGGTGAGATTTAAACAATCGTTTTTTCCTAACTTATAATTTCGGGACGAAATTCTTTTAAGGAGGGAAGATTGTAACAACCCAGAATTTTGAACAATTTAAAAATGATAATATTTAATTAATTTTTTAAATATTCGAATGATGATTGACTTGAATTTCAAATTTTCAGTATGAATTGGCGATTAAATTTTTAAAATTTAATCTATACAAAGTTGAATAAAATTTGAATTTGACTTTGGTGTTGAAATTGAATATTGAATTTGTATTTAAAATTCGAGCTAATGACTTAGAAAAAAAATAATTTAGATACAAGAATTATTATTTAAATTTAAAAAGGATGGTTAGTTTTAAATAATATTTTCTTCTCTTTAAAATAAAAAGAAATAAATTTTAATCAATACAAAACAAAGTAAAAGAAAATAATTTATACAAAACAAATTGAATTTAAATTGAAAAGAAAAAAATAAATAAAAATGAAAATATAATAATATATATAATATAAGTATACACTGCCTTACCCTATCAGCCAAATTCACGCCTTTCATCACGCCTTCAACTACGCTAAAAACACGTTCTTCCTTTTCTCTTTTATACCCTACCCCTTTACCCCAATTCATTCGAAACCCTACCTTTCAAACGAAACAAAGAAAAAAATGGCGGCCTCGTCTCCTCTTCATCATTCCAAAAGCTAGGGCTTCACAAATTAATGGCTGTTCGTCCTCGTTGCTCGCTCGTCTCTAAGATGCTCGGTGGCTTCTAATTGGTCGAGTTCGCCTCGGCTTCGCTTTGCAAAGGTGAGTGGTTTCTCATCACTCACATTTGATTCAAATTCTGATGGTTACCGATTTCTTCAATTTGTATAAATTGCTTGCTTGTCACGGTTTGATTTCTTGGCTATCGGTGGTTCTAATTTCTGGCATTTTTAGTTTCGTGAAAATTATGATGACTTTGATTTTTACTTGAAACTTTATTGGCTTTTACATTGTTGTTGTTTAACCGCGTGCTATTGAGCTTTGCTCGAACATGCTACCATTGTTATGACTCTATGACATTTTTTTTTACTATATCATTTTTTTCTGTTGGTTTCGGCCTTACTTTCTCTGATAAACTGCGGGCATGTTGGTTTCATAACCGCGGCAGGCTTTGCATTGACTTCAGTCACTTGAAATATAAATGTGATTTGGTGATTTCCATGGCCTTGAATTTTTTGATTTTCATTTATATACAAATGTTTGATGTTTTCTGACTTTATCAAGTCGTATAAATTATGAATTCACGGCTGGGATTATTTTTGAAATTGCATTTGATGATGATGCAACTTTGATTTCTCTGGCATGTTTTACTTTGCCTATACTAAATGCACTGTGCCTCGTTTGAACCGTCTTGTAGTATGTTTAGCTTGACCTTTATTTGAAGTAGTTCTGCCTTGTGTGGCTATACATTTGTTGACACTACTTGTTATCTGATGTTGTTGTTGGTTGAAGATGTCGGCATATTGTCTCGGGTAATATGAGAATTTACTCGAAGATTTGATATGTGTGGGCCGAAGTAAATTTAGTTACTAACTGGACAAATGTTTTATATGTATTTAAACTTGAACTGTTTGCCTGGAAAGCTAAAAGAAAATTGTTTTATGGTATGCATGCTGTTCTTCAAAATTGCTCTCTGTTTTACACTTTCCAATATCCAAGTTTGGTTTAAAGAATTCAAACCTCTTGATCCTGACACTGTTTGAATTCAAGTTTTCAAATGAAACTTTTTTTTGTTTAGTCATAAGCTTCAGCTTTAAATTGTACTCAAGTCTGATACTTGTTGCATACATGTTGTACCTTAGGTACACATACTTTCTCCTGACCTGTTGCACTATTTTGGGTTGCTGTTGTATGTAGTAACCCAGTTTTTTGTTTGCATTGACCTGGTGTAGTTTTACACTTGTGACCTCACTTGCAGTTCACTGAACTGATTGTATCACTTATTTGTATATTGTGCTGTGGTGCCGTAACTCTGGTGCCCTCACCCTCCTTCTATGTTGTAGTTGCTTTGTCACCTATTATTCAAATCTGCATATATGTACATGCATACATATGTATGTTTGTGTACATATATGGTTGGAATTGTACCAAGCTTGAGTTATTGTTGCTGTGCATTTGTAGTTGTGCTTGGTTCAGTTATAAGTGATTTCCAAACTTGTTTGCTTATTGAGGCTGCTTGTTTGATTTCTTGGTAATTTTTATGCTCTTGCATGTTTGTGGTGGCTGCGTTTTGATTGCAGATTTGCCCTTGTGTCCAAGTAATGCCGCAGTATCATTTTTATGAAAATTTTGCACTTGTTGAAATGTGCAGTAATAAGTTGTTTGGAAACTTGTTTTATTTTACGTGTTGTTGTGGCGAGGCAGCGCACGCGTACGTGTGCACTGCAGCCACGCAGTATCGACATTTTGAATCGATATTTGAACCTTCATTGATTTTGGTTCGTTGATCTTTTGAGTATATTATCACGATAGTGGCAAGGCAATGCACGCAAGCGTGAACTGCAGCCACATGGCGTGGTATTGTTTTATTGATATACTATTTGGTTTTGATTTATGATCTTTTACATATTTCATTACGGTAGTGGCGAGGCAGCGCACGCAAGCGTGAACTGCAGCCACACGAAGTTAACATTTTAAAAATGTGGCGAGGCCGTATATGCGTGTGTGTACTGCAGCCCTACCAAATCTAATGTTTTAAATGATGTTTTCATTTTGATGAAAATTGTTTTATGTTGACAATTCAATATATTTTGAACCGATTTTGATGATTTTGTTGTTAATTGCCGTTTAGGCAGATTTTGATTGTTTTCTAAATTATCTTCATCAATAATCCCTTCATCTATCCTCATTGATAATTTGAATCTACTGATTTGTTGTTTAACACTGATAAGTGTTGTATTTACCGTTATCCGATTTCTTGTTAAAGGATCGGATAGGTAAATTTATATTTGACTGTCATCTAATTGCTATTTGATTATTATTGTCTCTATGCACTAATAACTGAGTTTGAATTAGACTGACATGTGTATTATTTTCTTTTGAATGTAATACTCGGGTCAGACCGACTAATTTTACAGCTTGAAGATTTTCAGGCCGCGAAGTTAGAGAGAGTTGGGGAAATTGCTTCACTTTAGCTTTTCGAAGAATTTTTGTACTTAAAAGAAATATTCCGCTGTATAAAATTTAGTTCATTGTACAAACTCTGATATATGTATAAAAATTCATTTATGTGAAATATTATGATTACTCTGTGATTTTGTGGCTGATTTTGTTTAAACTCTATAAACTGACTAACAATCCGTCATTTTGAACGTCTCAAGTTGGTTTAATTACCAACTGGGGCGATCAGAGCGGCGGGTCGTTACAAAATTCTTTTACTCCTCGATACTCAATCAAATCTTCTTTTTTTACGATTAAATCCACCTCTACGGTCCCATATTTAGTAATTCTCGAATTGTTTCTTCTATATTGTGGATCGTCAAAATAAGCAAGAATATTATTTCTATGTAAAATACAATTTGTGGGTATTTCAATCGAAATACCAAAAGAGGGTATTAGTTCTTTCTCTCCTTCTGGATTATATTGTAATGGAATGCTAAATCTATTTCTTGGCCTTTCCACCCATAAATCAGTTGAGCGACGGCCCTTCCACTCGACACCGTCAGATCACTAAGGTCGACTTTCGTCCCTGCTCGACGGGTGGGTCTTGCAGTCAAGCTCCCTTATGCCTTTGCACTCGAGGGCCAATCTGCGTCCGTCCCGAGGAAACCTTTGCACGCCTCCCACATAATATTTTGAGGTTTGCCACGATAACTTGGTACATCCACTATATGACATTAACTAAAATATGTCTATGGTTAACTAATTGCCTGACTCCGAGAATGGTCGAAGCCATACCCAATCGATAAAGGATATTATCCAACTACATCTCAAGTAGTTGTAAAACCTAGCCCGTTGACCCTTTGGCTTTTCCAGCGATATGCACAAATCTAACTAATTGTCGCTCTGTCGGGCCATAATGAAAACGCAATTTCTGTTTTTCTTCTAAACGAATACGATATTGCGATCTTTTTCCGAGACGCAAAGGGTTTTTAAGATCACTTCCGGATCTATGTCTTTTACTAGTTAATCCCGGTAAAGCCCCCAGACGGCGTATTTTTTTGAAACGAGGTCCTTGGTAACGTCATTATCAATATGAATAAATTGTTGAGAAAAAATGGAATAAAAAAATGAAATAAAATAAGGATTTGTGTTGGATTGGCACAACAAACAATAAATATGATATATATAAAACATAATTACAGAACAAGAAAAGAGCAATTGTGAGTAAATAATTACCACGCAAATTTACACTGGTTACATTTCTTTTTTCTAATTTTTTATTTTATTTTATGAATTCTTTTGAAATTCTGCTTTTCATAAGATATCATGAATAGCAGGTTCTCGCACCTTTCTTTATCTCTAAAGACGGGATGTCCTAACCATCCAACAGTTATTCCATACCTGTTATCCATTGATTCATTACCAAAAAAAATTGGTATTTTTGGTCATACCATTATTTGGTTTGTGGAGTCTTTAGAAAGTTCTTGTTTACTGAAAGGTCAGAACGAGGAAATAAGTTGATAGCATCAATTCTTCACATTCCTCATTATTAGTTGCTTTAATGTTCAATTTTAAAGCATGACTAATCTGATGACCCTCAAGAGTGATTACTATGATACCAAATCCTCGATCGTGATCGTTGGGTGCATCATCACGAATAGTTACCATCTAATAAGTTTCTCCCGCTTACGCTTATAGTGCATTACTATAAAGTTTGTCAAGGCGTGACCTTTTATTGTTGCTCGTGGATGATAAGAAATCTTGAACTAGCTTAATTCAATAGACCATTTTAACAACCGCTCTAAGGTTTTTGGTCAATATAGCACTAGTCAAAGCAGGGTTGATCATCATAGCTTAGACAAGATATGCATGAAAATACGACCTCAACTTCCTAAATACAACTAGCAAAAAGTATGAGAACTTCTCCAACTTCGGGTAGTTAGACTCAAATTTGGTCAGTTTCTCATAAAATACACTAATCGTTGAACTTTATCTTCCTCGCGTACTAGTACCGAGCTTATGGCATAGTTCGGAACAAACAAATCTTCCTTAACAATTGGCTTTGTTGATACCAGTGGTTTCAAGCTTTCCTTGATAATATGTTGAAATGTCGTCTCTGGTATGGGAAAACAATTTTGGAACAAGCATCGTTAAGATTGGAGAAATCCATAAATCATCCATTATCTTTGACTTCTTTACTAACACTAGGTTGGAGATCAAGACCTAAGATGGGTAGTAAGATTCCCAGGTGACATTACCGAATAACTTTTTTACTTCTTTTAATATTGCGTAGCATTGTTTATCTAAGATCTTTTTGACACACATGTAAGAATGATGGTTTGATATTTAATGCATGGTCAATGGCATTCGGGGGTATGCAGTTGAAAACTAAAGTCAGCTATCCACCAGCAACAAGACACTGAAACAACTAGCTTTTGAAGAAGCATGAGAGTTTTTGATACAATTCTACTCTACTGCATAAAGCAATGGTTTGTTTTCTAAAGTATTAGTGGAATATAACGTCAATCAACGTTAAAAAGTTTCATAAGAGGTAGTTCAACACTGTTTGATTTTTGATGGCTTATTTGTACATTAAAATTCATATTTGAACATAGATGTTAAATTATGTTCTCGATGGGATTCGGTCTTCAATTTTCTTATTTGCAAATAAAAGTATTTTTGGAATTTTTCGGACGAATTGAAAGATTATATTTGTATTCCAATCAATAATAAAGACTAATGAAAATTATGTGCGCACACGCACGGGGTTTGGGGGGGTGGTGGGGTTTATAAACATAAATTAAAAAATATAAGCAACAAATTATAAAAAAATTGCTGACAATAGGATTTGAACATGTAAGTTTGCTTACATATCAAAATTTTCAATTGAAAATATATCTTAGCTTTTGTTCTTAATGTAAATCGAACTTCTAATCTCTTGTTTGCATATAACAATATTTTTGAAACTTCGTGATCGGACCAAAAAATCATGTTTTATTCCAATTATTAATTAAGATATCAATACAAAGTAAAATAACAATACGAATGATATGCTCCCTCCATGTGAAAGGTTAACCATTAGTACCAATGACACATGGTCCTGGTACAGATGATAAAATGTATGTAAAACTTGAAGAAAAGTCATTACGTACATACATATACGTACATACGTACAAACGACCATACGTACGTACGAACATACATACATATATGTACGTACGAACATACATATACGCACGCACATACACGCACGCATGCGCACGCACACATGGTTCAAAACATATTATACATTGTTGTTACAATTGTTTTTCCTTATTTTTGTCTTGACGCCAACGTCAATAACAAAAAGATTATATACAGAAAATTTGAAAACATTCTAAAGAATATTTTGACGTAACTCATAATGCTAATCAAACTGGAAAAATTAAGGAGTGTTCATTTATTAAATATAGCTTTGTATTTTCATCATCTATCAATTATTAAAGCAAAAATGAAACTATTTATGAATAAGATTAGAAGACATGTCCATACTTTCTATTAGATTGTGAGTACTTTGACAAGTACAATGTACGGGTGTATAACAAATTCTTTTAAAGAAATACATTTTTGATATTTAATTGAGATAATCAAACTTTACCATGTAGTATTGATCGTTTTTGTTCTGATAAAAGATTGATAAAAAAACGCAGTTCGAATTGATTTCTATGTAGTGAGATTTAAAATTTAGAAAAAAATGTATGTGTTCGTATGATCTTAGTTGGCAGTTATAATATATATTTCTCGGATAGTTGTAATGATTAAGAAAAAAATATCATAACAAAACACTATTTAAAAATAATTTCATTTATGAATTGATCAAATTGTCGTTTATTTTTAAATACGTTAAAAAAATCACTAGTAAGCTAAATTATACAAAATCAAAATAAAATATGGCATTCGATGCGATGCTAAAGTAAATGAAGAATAAATACTAATTTATTAATGCTGAGAATGGTAAAACATACCAAAATGAGAAGAAGAAGAAAAATGAACATGTGAAAAATTATCAACGTTAGAATACGAACTCAAGATCTTAATAATATTCCAAAATTTTCGAATAAAAACAGAGATCAAGTTTGGTCATGATCGAAATTTGCTTGTGATCTCAACTGCAAATAACAAGAGAGCATTTTGAGAGACTAGTGGTCGAACCAAAATATTGCAAACTTACTCCTACTATTAATAAAGATAAATATATTTACGAAAATATAATATGTTCAATCAATGAAGCTATCTTTACTTAATTTTCATAAGGATATGCCGCCGTTATTTAACAAAGCAACTTTGATTTAATACTTATCAAAATATAATTGCGGACAACTACAATTTTTAACGCAACTTTACGTGAATTAAGATTTTTGAAATCACGATTCATTGTCAGCTTTTTCAAAATCGCTACCATCATTGTTCATTTTATTCAACTCAATTTGTTATTTTTCCTCTTTTTTAATCCAAAATTCATCATTCTTACTTCTTTTTTTCGCTTTTGAATGTGTACTGCTTGTTACAGAGTAAAAAGAAATACGTGTGACTTTTTTTTTTTGTTGTAAATTAAGATTTAATTTGTATATTTGATAATTTTAGTGAAAATGGATGCTAATGGAATGGAGATTTTTTTGGATATATGAATATTCATCTTTAAAACCAATTAATTATTGTATTGTCTTTTTTTGCTGTGTTTCTACAAAAATTATCTTTTAAGTTAAAATACCCCAAAACAAAGAAGCATCTTCAATGTTTCATATATTAGACCAAACTCTTCAAAGTTATAACACTTAACCTACATGAGCTCTTTGAAAGGACGCCCACATCTTTAATGTTTCCACCGCCTGGAGTAGCCTTCCTTTGTATATGGTTCTAAAAAACCGATAAACTGAAAAGAACAAACAAAAACTATTACAACACTATTTAAGTCAAGCTCATTAGAAGAAAAGAAGGTTAATTATAGATGAAACTTGACAGCATTAAAATATGTGGAAACTGCAATAATTTATTTACAAGTGCAAGATTTAGTCTGCTTATATCATTACTTTCAAGTTAGATGGAAACATTAGCAGTTTATACTTGACTTATCACTGCAAACGCTTCTCATAGTTCCTTACTTGTGCATCTTTTGTGGAAAAGTTGAATAAAGTGAGTTGATGAATAGCATGGGAACAAAAGGTATTGGATTTGTAGTTTTTCTGGAAGAAGCTACAATATCTTCTCACAAAACAGTTGGCTTCACCTCAAATATTGATTAATTCTATTATGTCTTATTAATATGAATTAGATTAAATGAGCACAATTTACACAAACAAAAGAGAAAATGCATTTTATTTTATCAAGCAAAAGTTTCAAATAATCACCTTTGCACCATCTGCAGACCATCTAGCTCCATACCCTTCACGAACGCGCATCTCAAAAACACATCCATGGGGTTGAAGATAATGAACATTCATCCAGCAACAATCATTCAAGATACTATTTATAACTTCAGATGCAATCTTATTTTTATTGAGATCTGATAACAAAATTATAAACAATATGTACCATAAACTAACATATTTCATTATACATAAAAAAGAAGCAGTAATACCATTTCCAGAAAAATGACTCCACCATCGTTCGCCACTCCTGTGAACATGTTTGGCTAGAGCCCTTGCAGCAACATTCAGGAATTTGCCTTTAACCTCCATTCAATCATAACACAAATTAGTTTAAAGGGAAGATGCAAATAAATATGGAAACGATAGCACAAACATGAGTTGTTTATCTTGAGTCATATCATTACTTAAACTGAACTTTTTTTTGAATCATTTTTAATACCTTTTTCACATATTAATTTTGGTTTCCATCTTTTGTCGTAATTAATCGTTAACTTTATCATATGTAATCCTTTTACTTGCTACATATTGCACATAAATGTGAATCATATTCCATCTCTAACTTATGAATTTGCAAACAAACATCCAAAAATATGACTATGAGCGCTCTATTATGGAATAGAACAAGGATTTCCAAAAAAAAATGACAAGGGAAAGTGATTAAAAGCAAGAAGTTAATTAAAATTTACAATAAACAAGACGTGTGAATATTACTAATAACTTCGGGAACAGAATTTACACTGGGAGAATGTAGTTCCATGGAAGATGCTACCAGAGATGATCTTGGAGGTGGTAGTGCATCTTCAACAGACCCAACAGTAGGCACCATACCTAAAAGAGCTCCTATGCCATCGTGACTCAATTCCTAACAATTAACAAACCAATAGTGATTCCAACATCAATTTAAGCTTTGGAAACAAAATATTTAACGGTAAATTGAGATGAGTATAACTAGGTCCTACTCGGATAACGCCAAGGTTCAAATTTCAAAGTCCCAGTAGAAAATTCAAAATCCATAGTCATTCTCTGATTTCAATTGGAAACGACAAAATAAAAAAAAATCTGGTCATGATCAAGGAAACAAATAATAGTAAAATTAATACTTTCCCAAAAAAAAAAAAAAAATATCGTTTGAGTCAAAAACAAACAAATACTAAGTACTACAATAATATGATTCAAAAATACTGGAAAAAAAAAATTAATGTTGAAACCAAAGCTGAAGTACTTTATCCTTTGAGGACCGCATAATCACTGATCCATTTTAATCCCAGAACCAGCCTCAATTCATGAACGCAAATTCATTGCAACCAAGTTTTCATTATCACCTGATTTTAAACCATTAACTGTCAACAAGAAAAAGAAACGCTATCTTTGTTCTTTTCTTCTTTTTTCTTTTTCTATTGAATAGGGTAAAGTGAATGAATGAGTTTTAGGGTTATAAAAGTATAAATTATTTGGGTTTGATTAATAATTGTTAACTAATCAGGCCTATATTGTTTTGATTAGCTTAGAAAAAATTTAATTGTTATTGTGTATATTTTATTCGCATTTGTGTTATAAGAATTTATTATTAATCGATGTTTATCATTTAAATCTTATTTATTATTGCATGCACATTTTATTTTGGTAAATACAACATTTACTAATATATTTTTGTAGAGAATAAATACCAAAATCCAAAACTTAAATCTAAACTTCCGAAATTGGCTGAAATTTCAAAATCCCAAATGACCGAAACCGAAACCACCGATCTTTTAACCCTGAATATAGTATGCAGGCATAGTCATGAATCTTGTAGCAGAACGATAAATCTGTATTATTTTTTTGCGAAGTGGATTAAAAAAAAACTCTGCAAGCCCGTTTGAGGCAATCAGAAATAAATATTCAAAGCTTTTTATATGTGATGTGTAAATGAACCTGCTCGATCTGAATGAAAAGTGAATATTATACTATTATATAATTGCATTGCTAAGCATTAACACATACGGAAAGGAGGTCAGCCAACAAACCATACAGTTGAGGAGCTGATCTAGAAACAGAAATCGCAACCACGCCATTAGCCATTTCCTTTTCCTTAGTATAAAACTTTCGATAAACCTGAACACCTGACATATCAATTTAATATACTCAAGCTTAATAAGCATAAGATGATATTATTACATATTAGATGATAATGTACAAACCAATTATTAACTCTGCAGGTTACTCAACAAAATATATTATTTATGAGATTGTCAAATTTATTCCATAGGAACTTTAAAATAACAACTTTGGGCTTCATAGGAACTTTAAAAAGACAATTTATGCTTCTAATATTTTGGATTTATAGGCTGCTAAGATTATTGGAATGGAAGGAATATTGTATACTACATATCTGAAATATATGGGAGACATTCTTGGTAATGATAAATCTAAAGACCAAAAACATCCATATGGGAGACGTGTCTGAATATTCTGTGCATATTTTTTTCTTTCTTACTTGGAGGTGGTTAATACCTTCTTCAATCGTTGTTATGCCAGGAAGGATGTTAGAAAGGTCCTCGGATTTCAACATTTCAAAAAATGAAGCATACCAGTTAATATTCTGCAAAAAAGTATTTATCGGCAAATTATTTGTTACTGAAGTTATTTTCAGTGTATATTTCATTTAGGGAAAAACCATGAAGAACTGCAAGACAGTAACATGAATAACACCATAAGAAAACAAACTAATAATATTTATATTCAGGTATAGTGATTGCAAATATAACGGTCGATTTGGACCTTTTACTTAATTATTTGTTATGCTTTTACCGTAATGATGATTATTTCTGGTATATAATTATTTCAAAACAGCTTGTTAATCACTACTAGAAAAACTAGCAAATAGCCACAGAGAAAAGAAAAGGTAGGAAAATAACCATAGCAAATTTCCACATGCACATAACCAAAACCCTTTCATTATCTGTGTTTCCATATTACAATTCCGTTTTTTCCTTCAACAAAAATTTACTGCACGACCCTCGTTTCTTGAATCAGTCTTCGCGGCTATTATTAAAAATTAGAAACCAAAGTCAAAACGGTTGAAGAAAGGTGTTCTAACCTGAACTTCAAGTAGAAGGAATTTGTTGATAAGAAGCAAGTCACCTGGTTTGATCCTGAAGGGAAAATGCGCAAGCATACAAATAGTTAACAATGTCATCAAGTTGCATGGCCAGACTAGAATTACCTATAGTCAGTCAACCATGCAATAAATTTTAATAAAGTACACAAATAACAAAGATGATGATGTAAATTATTAATGGAGAAAGGAAAATTTCACTCTGATTTAGTACAAAAAGATAATGCTAAAATACTGATTTGTAGTGGAATTGCCGGATGACATCTGAAGAGTGACAAAGACATTTTTAAATGAGAAGGTTAATTAATATATGTGGCTGTCGGCTACTTGAAAAAAATGAAACTTAGTAAACAAATTTTGTTTGATAGAAGCAAATGTTTGAATTTTCTAGCAAAAAGATATCACTAATATTCTAAAGTGGAAATTAGAAATTTAGGATCCACCCTTTATTTTCAAGTTTTGTACGTGAAAAACTTTTCTCAAAAACATGTTTTAACTTACACCTCTAGTTTTATTTTTGATTTCCTTTTTTTTGTGGGAAATTATATCTGAACTTTGATCACATGTTTCTATAGTCAAAACTAATTTTTTGAAAAAGTGCAAATATTTGTAGATTTTTCTGCAAACATTCTGAAATTTAAAAAGCGTTTTTTTCATATAAAAAGCAAACTTGTTTTTTAAAAGGGACAGTTATCTATTTTGAAACTTAAAAATGGTGCCTTACAAAAGTTAACTATTTTAAAACCCTCTTATTGCACTGAAAGTATGGATCTTACCGAGTTCTGGTGCTTAACATTTGCATCAATTTGAACAGATAGAGACAATCACAACATTGACAATGCCAACAACACCAATAATATTGATGCTTATGAAACGGCTCTATTTTCTGTTCAATTTTTGCTTTATCCTCCACGACAGATGTCCTTTTGAGTTTGGACATGATAATCATGAAGCGTTGCGCTATGAAGATTTTTTAGTCAGCAGTAACCACAAATTTGAAAGATGATACTAGTATGCTCTTTATTTTGTATGTTTCACCATTCATAATATATATATATAGATATATATATTATAGAAACAATATTATCTCTATTTTAATGTGACTTTGCATAGATATATACATAATGGGAGTTAAAAAAACTAGATTTGGTGACTTTTGAAGTAAGATACAAAGCCTACAAACAAACCTAAAATTATTCTATTTGAAGCCAACAACATAACTAAAAAACAGAAAAATGAAGCATAAAAGATTCAGTATTTAGCTTGCTCGTTTCTTTCAAAAGTGATCAAGATTTCAATCTACCACTCTCAATCTTTTGAGATTAAATTTCACCGTTGATTGTCCAAACCCTCATGCTTCAAAATCCTCTTGGTAAATCAATATTTTCAACCTTTACCATTCACATTGCACTCAACCTTTGTGGGATTTTATAGGAGGACCGAGGTACTATATTCTGCTGTTATAAAATTATATTTGAAACATACTTTTGCTTTCCGTAAGTGGTCATACTTCAACATCCTCTTGAATAAATCAGTATTTTTGAACCTAATTATTCACACTCAGTACTCAGCGTTTGTCGGATTCTATAGGGTTAAGGTTTTATATTCTGCTGCTATAAAATTATATTTGAAACATATTTGTGGTTTCCGTAAGTGGTCATTCTCCTTATGAAGAATTGGTAAGGATCTCCTTGTGTGGGATTGGATAGACTTTGCTTGGTTGTAAGTAAGGTGGTGTTGTCATTATAAGGAACATACAAGCAGTCTGTGTTAGTGGAAAATCTGCAGGAAATTGCTACATGACTGGACTTAGGTTAATTAAATCCGAGCCAACGTAAATTGATGTGTGCTTTTTTACTTTCTTTTTCCCCCTTCTTTGTGCTCTTTTACTTGCAATTATAACTGTGTGTATTAATGTGATTGAAAAATCGATAATTTTGCGATTGATAGCTTACTTGACTAGTACTATTCACCCCTCTCCTAATACTTGTTAGATAGATCATATGAGCTTTTCATATGTAGGAAGAAAAGGCAAATAAGTAATTGTGCGTGTGCGTGTGCATGCGCGCGCACGCACACGCACAAAAAAACAGATTTCAAATTAAACAATATAGAAATGTGAAATGGTGGAGTTGATGTAAACTGGGCTGATATGCACATAAACACAAATTAACTTCTTTTTAATTCCATATCGTGCAAAAAGATGGTGATGTTGTGCCTTCTATTGAAAGCATGTGTTAGTGGTAATCTTGCATCCTTATGCAAACATTTGGCAAGGCTGAAGCAAAGTGATAAATTTCCAGAAATATTACGGTTAAATGGTCAACCAACGAAAGCTTCGATTAACAAGATTTATTTTGTTTTTCAATAACAATGAAAAAAATTCTTCTATTTCAACAATGAAATAGTAAGGTCTAGATCCAAATTGTTCAAATATCCAAATAACCTATAAAATATGAAGAAACAATGAACAAAAGCTAAGGAATAAGTTCCATATTTTCCTTTCAGATTTTTCTAGTTTTTATTGGAATATCCTGAAAACAAATAGCACACTCAATCATGAAATTGCTATGGTACAAATAACACATATGATGGAGTGCATAAAAATAAGAAAATCAAACAACAATAGCAACGTTAAAAGACTCAAATTCAATAAAACCCATACTCTTAAGAAATTATACCTGCTATAATCACCAACAGCACACCTCCCTTCCACAGTTTTCACACCATCTGCACACAGTTCAACTCAGTAGCATGAACTACCCATTAAACAATCAACCAAATGTAATGTAATGTTTTCACCTGTAAGTAGTGAGAAGTAAGGTTCTTGAACATGAAATTCGAAATCAACCCTTTCCAAAACCTGAAACAAGAGAGAAAGGTAGCAAGACTCACTTTCATTGCACAAAATCGTAGTAAATTACCTTAAATGTGATCGGCAAAATTGAAAGCTTACAGTCAACATCTCAGATCCTTTCTCAGCAATAATATCGCTCCAGTTCTTCTCATTGGATTTCAGAACCGAATCTCCTAAAACAGAATCGATTGGTCCAAATTCCCACGCGAAGCATCTAGAAGCAATACATCGATCTAAATTACGCGCCAATTTTTTATAAAGCGGATCAGGATAATCGATTTGAAGAAGACGGGAAATATAAGGTTTCGATAAACTTAGATTAACAGTCGGTAGGCAGGTGGAAAAGGTGAGCGTATAATGAAGAAGATCTTCAATGCAATCTGACAATTTCACCGGCGAAGCTGACGGCGATGAAGTCATGATTATAAAGTAGGACCGAAATAATCTTGGCTAATTCCACCCAAGATCCCCTTTGGCGGCTGCTTATAAGTCTCTCAGTGTTTGGCAACTCCGAGCTTGTAATTCGAGCTTGTAAAAGTAACTAATAAATCAAAATAAGAAAAACAACAAATTATTAGTTATGGATTTTTTTTTTTATACGCTGGTTTGGATAAATTATTTTATTTATTTTAACTTAAAATCAAATTGCATACAAGCACTTCTGCGTATAAAACATTATTTAAAACTACTTAGAAGTTATTTTTCGAATCACTTTTGAACGGTTTCTAAATAAATTGTTGTCAAACGTCTACTTATAAAACATTATTTAAAACACTTAGAAGTTATTATTCAAATCTCTTTTAAGCAGTTCCAAAATAAACTGTTATCAAACGTGCTCTAAACCATAGAATTGCTGAATAGTCCCTTAAAATTTTAAAAATAAATCAGAACAAAATTACTCTTATGTCATTTATCCATCTTTTTACCTCTCATCCTATTTCCCTTTTTATATTCATCTGATCCAGTAAATCCTAGTAATATAATTTAGATGATTTTCAAATGTTATGCTTGAATCGATTGACACTGATGATGATTATACAAATCTAATGGAATCAGAAGAGGTAAAACTTCAATTTTACGTTGTTTTGATTTTTGTTTAAAATCTAAAAATTCACAGTTAGTGGAAGAACAATTGAGTGATTCAATGATAAATCAAGCAGTAGAAATACGTGATCTATATAACAACCGCGCAGGTGGAATGAGTGGATTAAAATAAATTCTCGCAAGTGGAATCGGTTTTTAGTAGGCAAGGGTATAATAAAGGTAAAATTATCAATAACATGGGTATACTGGGCAAAAAATGGAGATATAGGTTTATTCTATTTTATGGGTAGTGGGCTACACGGTAACTTTGTGTTTAAATATAATTAGCCAATCATCTTTTGTTCTACAGAATAACAGTTTTGGCATGAGGTGGGAGCTCAACTTTGATACGGAGTGTCAACATTTGATATAAGACGCTTTAAAATGCACACATGTACTGGTTAAAATTTGGTGAAGCAGGCATTAATAAAATAAACACAGAAAGTTCTAGGTATGTATTCCTATAAAAAGAATAACAAGAAAAAGGTAGATGAGCTTTTCTGGAGTTTACGAAATTCTATCAAATTTGATAAAGGTAAAAAAAGAATATGTTATTGATAAAGATGTACTTAAATAACAATTATGCATGTTCAAAAACAATGGAAATCGATTTTCCTTCAATGTTTTTTTTTAAAAAAAAAATCATAACCAGAAGTTCTCTTTCGGTTTATATGAGCGCTTTCTTTTTCTATTTTTTTAAAGACTTATTTACATATTGATTAGCATTGCAGCTATATCAAAAGCAGAGACTTTGGTGCGATTTTTATGTAGCGAAAGCCATGTTCTAAAAGGGAAATATATTTTTGTGCCATAAAAGGGATATTATGAATGGAATATTTGTTATTTTCATTTGTAATTTTGGTTTTTTATTTACATAAAATAATGTCTGATAATTGATAATTAATTATAATCTAATAAAACAAAACCTAAAGTAAAAAAACTGATATGTCATAATTAAAAAAAATAATGCAGTGCAATTAAGAAAATACTTAAAAAGAACTAATGATGATTACAATTAGCGTGTAAATTGTTCATTAGGAAATTCGGTATCTCCCTAATGTCTGTAACACTGACCATATTACGAACAAGCACGTAATATGTCTCTTGGTGGGTGAAAATATAAGAAATTTCCTAGATCGTATAAATGTCACTAGGTTCCCTCAACGTCGTACACCGATTAGCAGTCTGTTGGAACTCAATGTCCTGTACAGAAACGGTGGTAATCGTTCTAGATCATCTAGGTCTGGATGATGAAGTACCGTCAGTGGGCCATCTCTATAGTATGGTGTAGAGCTAGTAATACCGTGTTCCATCTCTACCCGTTGAAAACATCAACATACAACTGAGTGTTGAAATTGGCTGGAGGAGATGGAGGGATGTTGCACTTGCATTGTAGGGTCCCTATATACATTGTACATCCTGTTAAACACTCGGCACTTTGGTGGAGATTACAGGCTGAGTTTTTATAGTGTTTGGTCACGGTATTCCACCACTCTTCATCTCCATCTATGGTGTCTTTTCTACTTTTCAAACACTGCCGGCAATTTGAAGCAGTTTGTTCCATGAGAGTAGAGTCGCTTAAAGTTGTCCCGCTTGTTCTTTATTTATGATCCATTCAAGTTAAAGCTTTGATGGGAGTTAAAGCGAGTGTGACCTGGCTACTCCAAAGACCGACATTCTCAACCCAACTGTCGATCATTTACACACATATATCAATGAAAGCTACTGTGCGTTTTCTAGTCCAATTGGCAATGGCTCTAGAGCTGGTAGAATAGGAGGAAGCGGTAGACATGCTATGAACTATGAAGTAAAGTGAAAAATATTAAATAAAAATCAAAAATACATATTGTAAAGAAAATTCAAATAAATGCTATTAAATGAAAAATCTCAATGGGTGCCTGAAAATGTTGGTACTAGCTTGGATGTGCTCGAAAATGATAGGGGAGTGGTGCTGGGAAGGAGGAGGAGGATGTGGGCTTTTACAGGGAGCGAAAATGGCCGTTGGTAAGTAAAATGTTGAAGTTTGACGCGTCCGACGTGTCAGACGCTTTTGATGGTAACAGCGACGTGTCAGACGCTTTTGATGCAAATAATTCATTTCTTCCTCATGGTTTTGAATGGTGCAAAGTTAATCGTTGGTCAATTACTGCAATGATCCGATTTTAACCATTTAAAAATGTTAAATTAAATAAGATTTTTGAATAAAATTGTTAGAAAAATATATTTAAGATTTCATTGACACAAACTAAATTATAATATATAAGTTATGAGCTTAATTTAAATATTTGTTGATGACATATATTAGCAAAAAGATAAGAACTATAACATAGGATAGTGTGTATCTAATGATATTGGTTTGAATGAAATTGATAACTTTCTATTTGTAAATTTACAATTGATTGGAATAATAAATGTTAATAAAGAATAATAAATGTTTCTTTATTAAAAATGAAATCATACATTCGTTCATTTGAAATGTTTGGTAGCTGAAAGATTGATTTCAAGTGTAAGAAATCAATTATTCAATAAAAAAATTAATAACTTTTGATTTGTATACAATAATTCCATAAATACATTAAATTACTATAAACAGGATTTGAATTGTCTCATTTCAAGGAAAAGGTTGTACGATTCAAGGAATCATACACTTGACTAATATATATAGTTATATATTAAATAAAATAAAGTAGGTATAAGGAAGAGGCAATAAAAACATGGCAGGGTCATGCGAATAGTCAACATGTCTAACAAAATAGCATAATAGAAAGCCTATAATTGTGGCAACAAGTCTAATTATCTCCAGTAGATATCTTATTGCAAATTATGTTGTAGATGAAGCACACACCCTTACTGACTGATGCACCTATGGAATCAACAAATGAGCTTGAGGCAGCACCCAGGGGAGTGAGGCAAGAATATAAATTTCCTCTCTCAATTCTTAGTGGCCAATCTCTTCATTGTTTGCCCTAAACTCACTACTAGTGCATAGAACCAATTCATTGTTCAAAAGCTTGTTAAATAGTTCTCTTTCACCAATTTGAACATTTGAAACCCATTTGGAAAAGAAATTTCATCTTGAGTGGTTGCATAATCCATTATCAAGGTGGTTCTAAGTCATTTTCTTTTGGCACTAGCTTTTAAATTTTAATTGCAAGTTCCCCAGCAAGGCATTAAATGTCTTAGAGTACGGTTTATAAGGCAACGAGTAAGCTCTTCTTGATATAGTAAATTGTGGAATTAAAAGAAAAGGAAGCGATTGTGATAGCCTATGAGTTGTCGGGTGGGTCATGGCGCCTAGGTGATACAGGAGAAGGGGAGATGCCGTTAGAGAAAGAGGTATATGTGGTATAGGATCCTTCAAAGTAGGCAGGAGGAAGATGGGTGTCGTGTGACAAGAGGAAAAGGGGATGTTGAAGCATGGTGAGTTGCATCCTTCATGGTTAGTTTTACTCGCCATTGTCATATGGATGCCTCCGAAGAGTTATCGTTGGAGGCAAGGCCTCTGGTGATGTATTAGAATAGGGGCATGCCGTGGAGATATGACCAAATGAGTGACAAATATCAAAATAGCCCGTTTCCATTAATATGTGGTGTCAATACAACCAATCCAACCTTCAGAAAGGGAAACATGAAGATAGGTAACTTTCTAAAAGGTATGATCTCAATATGTTGTGGCATATTCAAGTCAATGCTTATAGTCAGTGGAAATTTCAAAGCAGACCGATTATCCTACATGGTTAGCTAACCAATTTATACACGTTTAAGGCTTAAGAAAATGGCATGTTAAAGAGATAGACCCTAACAAGAATAGAAAAACCTAGCTCTCGTGCAAGATTAACAGAAGGGCTTCATAAAATAATGATGAAAACTTTTCCTTCAAAATAATCAGACTGGCTTCCAAATAATGAATTCTCTCTTAGGGACATGGAAACATGAAGTATGTGGACTTTTGAAGAGAACATCAACTTTCCTACCAATTCCAAGCATTAAGCACTTTTTTTTTACAATCGAGTAGTAAGGCGATACATCCAATAAGAAACTAACTAAGTGGTCCTTCCAAAATGATTTACCCGCTTCTACTACATCCTTAGGAGAAGGTAATGGTTTATCAACAAAGTCCACATCATATTGTTTAGGAGTGAAAGCTCCTGCATCACCCTATTTCTTTTTAAAGAGTGATGTCCATGCAATTTAAGGGCTAACATTCGACAAATTATCATTCCATCATACTTATTACCAGACAAGCCACCATTTAAGTTGTCAACATTGCCAATTTGTATACCATTCTCGAAGGCTATAAGGAGAGTTACCTGTATAACTAACTAATAATATATTGTAGTTGATATGTCAACAGGCTCAGGCCTTTGTTGTATAACAGTAGTTATGACAGTTTTGTTTATAGCAGCTCCATCACCACAAGGTCCATCATAATAAGGTTGATCTTCAAGATAATATACCAACAATAGTCGTTGTTATAGATAAATAAGGAATTGAAGCTTTAGAGGGATGGAGGGATAACAAGCTGAGCAGATCTAGGAAGATTGCTAGATTTATGCAAGGAGAGTGAAGAGTAGGTTATAGCAGGCGAAGGGCACGGAGGAATCAGATGTGGAGATTGATTGTCAATGTCACCTACTTTTGTAACTCTATGCACTGAGAAGATAATAGCTACGATTGACTAGGATAGATAAGAAGGGACTATGAAGATAAGTTTGTGAACAGAAGAAGAATAAGATGTTAAGGAGGGGGAGATGTAGTATGTATTGATCCGAATGCCATTTTTCAAGCTTTTACCCAGTGGAAATCTCCCAAGTTCATCAAATATATATTTCAAATAATTTGAAATAAATAAGTAAAATTAATAATATGTATATATGTACATTAATTATGACTGGATATGATTAACATGTGTATGTGTACGGTTGCGACTCTAACATGCATTTATACTAAATACCAAATATATATGAATACACTATATAATGCTTGCTATTAACACCATATGTATATAATTAGAAATCCTAATAAAAAATTTTGAAATGGGTAATTTATTTACTAATCAAATAAACAAGGAGTACAAATAATTTGCGTTTAGGGTACAAACTATGGCAGAAGCGTAACTAAATAGATGAAATCAAAAACCATTGTACGATCACTAAACGTAAAAGACTAAAAAAAATTAAAAAATAAATACATCTACTAATATGCGTTCAATAAACTAAGTGCTACTTAGTAAATATCAGCATCTTCCCATTCTACATTTCATTGAATTTAGTGGATAAAAAGAATGTGCGTTTGCGGAAGACAGAAGCGGAGCATTTGAGCGGGGAAATTTATTGAATGATGTATGCGTTTGCGGCTACGAATAGAGTATTTGAGTGGAGCATTTGAGCATGTTATTTAATTTATGATGTTTACTTTAATTGATTTATAATTTATTAATTATTATTATTGTGTAATATGAGTTTAATAATTGCAAATAAAACACACCAATAAAATTCGATATTTCATTAAACCACATCAATACATTTTAAATTCAAATACTAGCAAACCAAACAAACTAGAAAAATAAACCAAACAAACTACAAAAACAAACTAACGATGACTGCGGAACAAACCCAAATGATAACTCATAAATGTCTACATCTCATCATCAGGGAGTATGTCCACCACATTCAAGATTAAGTGATCGCTGCGAACAACTTCTATAACCTCCCACCTCTGAACACTATTAGCAGCAGACAATAGAATAATAATGTGTTACAATGTTAGTGAAACGGTCACTCTGAATAAATGACTGTCCACTCACATGCCTGCTTGAGCTGCCATGCTAGGTTGACCTGCTACGTCTGGGTTGAATGGGTGTGGTGTTTACAGTCATCCAATCGTCATGCAAAGCTGTATTGACAGTAGAAAAAGACTAAGTTTGTGGAGTTGGTGGTTCTTGAAACTTGTAGGTGCCCTTTCCTATGCAACCTCCAAATAGCTGATCCAGCTCCCTGAATTTTATCGGAGCATTTTTCCTGTATTTTTTGTATCTACGCACAGGACTGTTACATCACTCCTCGAAATCATCAAGCCGATCATTCTCCACATCTTATTCTCCTCATTTTACCGTTAGTATTTTGTTCCAATTACCCCCAAAGACGCTTCAAAATTTTCGATTTGTTCTTTATATATGTTTAAGACTAGTCGAGGTTAAACCGCGCGTTAAATTTGACAACTGTAGTGTGTAAAACCCGCTGGCGGAATGCACATTGTCCATGAAATCTATGCATAAATCAATGAACACTTCCATCCGTTCATCTGTCCATAAAGCTATGGGCTAGGAGGAAGCGGAAGTAGTAGCGGAACTAGAAGTTTACACCATAATGCTGGAAAATGAAAATTTTGAAATGTAAAAAAAACATTTATGGTAAGTCCCCAAAAAAGAAGCAGAGTAGGGGAGAAAATTAACTAAAAAGTGCTTGAATGGATCATAATAAAATTCGAGAATAGGAGAAGGTTGTCTTGGCTGGTGAGGCATGGAGGAAGGGGGATTGGGTTATATAAGGGAGGGAAGGAGCTATGACATAGGATGACCATTTGGTGAAATAGCATGATGCGTCCGATGATGCGTCGGCCACGCATGATGCCAATGGTCCGATTTCCAGCTTCCACTCGAACGGTCTAAATGCCACACTTTCGTTTTCGATGCGTTAATGCGTCGAAAATGGAAGCATGGCCTTTTTTGGCTGCGAATGACACCTTAGATCTCTCTTCACCTCCGTCCAATTCATGGCCGCCTCATGCAAATATGTCATGGCTATCAATGAGAGTTACAAGAAGCATCTAACATGTATTCCATTTTGTATCATTTAAGAACTCGATATACATTCCATGTCCAAAACGTCAAATCCAATTCCGCCAAGTCCATCAGAGTCACTGCAACGAAGCCACTCGTTGATCGAATTTTGCAAAGATAGGTTCGACTCCATTCTATCATTTTTTCTAATATTTGTATATTTCAGTAAAAATCTGCAATCTGCCATAATTTGTTCATATTTAATACTTGATGCCATTTCCATTTGCTAGAAAGTTCTCATCTTACGTTCGAGCCATGTGTGCCAAATTGTTTTTGTGGTTGCTATATCTATTAATTTGTTGACTGACTTATTGATATTGTTCATGTTGATAATCTCATTACAATTGTGTCTATGTCATAATTACCTATTCTTGCGAATTGTAACTTGTCTCTGATGCTATCCAGCAGTCTCCTTGCATGTATATAGTTGAAAAATAGTTGTGATCTTATTTCCTGATTCAGATTGCATAGAACCCACGTCGTGTCAGTTGAATTGTTCCATATGGATATTCTATCTTTGGCGTGTAATTTATTTTCCTTTGCTATCAAATGCATATATCGACATTTAGGTGCACATATTGTATTTCAACTGTGTTTGCACCGTGGTATCTCATTGTTCACCTCTCTGACTTGATTCCACGCAGAACTAAATAAGCATTCTCCATTATTTTGAAGTTTTCGTATCCAATAATCTTCATTATTTCTGTGAATTATTGGGATTCCTTGAATTTGCCAAAAAACATGATGAGGCAAATATGGATTATCTTCTCCCTGTCGTCCATTGGAGATGAGAGGGGAGCTTTTCTGTTATGGGCCGCATTTATCATCACATATTCATCTCCCACCAAATCAACTATTAATTGTCCATTAATCCATGTGCAACATCTCACATTTTGAGGTCCGGAACCATGTTATAGCTGTTCCAGTCATCTCTAGTATTAATTTCTAGTGACAAAATGCGATCATGTTAATGATATCCATAATATCAGAAGCACAAGAATATGAAAAAAAATGAACACAATTTGGAACAACTTTCACATTTCATTTCAAAGACATATTTCATATTCATTACATAATTCTAAATGTTGCTCAGGTTCAGATAAAATATAATTACTATAAAATACTCTTAAAGCGGCATATGAAGATGCCCCATTAGTTTATCAGATTTACTAAATAGACAAATGCATCTATAATCAATACATATATGCAACAACTGACATAACGCAACGGATAATAGTAATAAATAGACTCCTATATAGCTAACTTTGCCTTATGCACGTCTCTGGAAGCTTTATTTGCCAAAACCAACTTAACCTGGAAAGATCTTACTCTCGACCTACTCAAACCAAACTTTGAGCACTCGAGAGTTTAAGGGAAAACATAAACTTTTAGTTAGACAAAAAGGCTGGTGTAAATAATAATATGTCATCTCGATTTATGGATATTTATTGAGACCACGCTGCTGAGCGGAACGGGTTTTCCTCTCACTAATATCCCTTTTTTAAAATATATCATTTGCTAATCAAAATCCAACAACCAAACTAGTTAAAATAAGCAATATAAACAATAATGTGCATGCATGTAATCATGAATATCCATCAAATCGACGGACTATCCTATCCATCCCAATGTTTAGTTTTCATAAGGTAACCACCGGTCTACATGGTTGACTCGGGCCTATCAGATATACCAAATTTTCTAACTGACTTTTAGAAGAAAATTGGACAGTTTGTCCAAATATACTTATCCTAGTGTTTACATGACTATCTGTCAATCTCATAGTATTGGTAGGCTTACTATGAACCTAATTTTTTTGCAAGCCAACCTATAACCTATCTATCTTTATGTATTCCTTTCCGTGCGTACACCTCTTTTGGTCTTACTCTTGACAAAACCCTATGCATTGGAATTTTTAACTTATATCAGCTTAGTGCTAATAGCTGAAATATAAGGCGCTACCTCACACTAGTCCTATCTGGTTTTCTGATCTCCGAGTCAATGCATCCTATCATAATCTATCCAAAAGTGATAAGAGCAATAATTCTTTAGTAAACTCTGAGCTAAATACCCTTTTCTATTTTATTGAAAACACTTTCTTTATAAATGATTTAATGCTTGAAACCATACTTTCAAAACAAGGAAAATATAACCCTTTGCTTTATCCAAACTAATTATGTCATGATATATGCTTTTATAAAGTAATCCCGATAAATCTCAAAATCTCTTAGAAGTCATCTCACTTCGAAACCATAGGCCATAGAGCTAAATTTAATAAAACTATTAAATTGTTGAAGTCGATGACCTCATCACCACTAAGGTCTTTGTCCCTCTTAAATACCAAAACATGTAGAAGTCTTTGATTTATAAACTTAAAGGTTTGCAGTCAAAGTCAACCACTTCATATATCATATCACAAAACCATAAAAGAAACTTAGAGACATTGATGGGTCTCGATGTCAATACCTTAAGGAATATAAGTGGCGTCATTAGTGTCGAAGTGATAAAATGTGGCAACATAACATTCTTTGAAAACATGTGGCACTATATAGTCTTAGTCGCTAATAGCAGCGTAGTTGCCTATAGAGTCGAAGTCAATAGGTAAAAAACATGCGACGTCATTATCACCGTTATAAATTACTTTGAAACCAATGGAGTCGACGTCCTTAATATAAAAAATGGCCTCACTACAGTCGAGGTCAATATAAGAACTTCAAAAGCAATAGGGTCGGTGACGTTATTGGTATGAAGCAGCTTACCTTTATATCTATATAAAGTGTGGTACTACAGCAAAACATACGGCAAGGTCGACGTCGATGATGAGGATACCGACTTCGACCTCACCTCCCTTTGCATATTCACTTCATACCATAGTAATGGATATCATGTGCATCACTATTGCTTGTTACCGAAGTTGTAGCAGGGATGAGGAGGAATGGAGACATCGTCGTTGCTGACATGGCATTTCCGTAATTAATATTAAAACTGCTTAATTGCTAATAAAAGTAAGTTCTTCTCCACCAACCCCTATCGTTTGTCGAAATCTAATTGGTTAGTAAGTACTTAATCATAAATCTTTTCAAATCTGTTCATTAGTAGAATTTATCATTCCCAAAACATTTCCAAACTATACCTTTTATATTAATATTTTAACACAATACTTAAGCTTTTCTAGCTTAATGTAATTCACAATAAATCATAAACACTTGAGAAAAATCTTCAAAAATCATAATAAATTCAGTTTATTATATCCATTACCATATTATATGGGACCAAAAACATAATTTAATTATTTTAGATAATTAAAACCCGAAATATCTCATTTTCCGACCTTAGAAAATTCAACAAATATTCTTGTTAAATCGAAAAATTATGAAATAAAAAGCTCACTTTCAAAATAATGTTTCTAACATCATATTAAAATTATAAGGCATTTGTGTATCATATGATAGGTTTTCTAACTCAAACATATCACTTAATTTTATAAATAAATTCCATAAATTTACCAATAAGCATGTAATCATCTAAACTATCATAGCATGACATAATATGAGCAAAAGAAATGGATTTATGCTTAAAACAATTAAAGCATGAAATGAATAACTACTATTCACCTTAAATGGTTTAAGAAGGTTGAGATTTGTATTTGATTTGATTCCCTTAAGCTTTGATCTTGTCTTCTCTGGTTATACTTCTCTTGAATCACTTTGCTATCGTCGTCTTACTGTAATAACCAAGAATTTCGAATACTTCATGTATAAATATCTGAATTATTTAAATATTTATGTACAAGATTTAACATGATTAAATATGATTTTTTAACCTTGTTAAACACTTTTAATTAACTAATGTTGGATAATTTATTTTTGAAACGTGTTTACAAAAATATACACTCTGGATAAATACTGAAAATGTGAATGTAAAACATTTTGCTAAAAATCATCTTTTTATTCAATACAAGTTATGCAAATATGTTGCAACTTGAATAATTATCATATGTAAACATATGATAAGAATAAACAAATACCTTTACCAACTAAAGATTAATTAAACTAAAGAGTTAGTTAGTAAAAGTAAGCATGGACATTTAGTACAAATGAACCCCCAAATGAAGGCTTGATTTAAGGAAGTATGGTTGCGCAAGAGATATGAATGTGTAAGGGTATGATGTGCATGTTCTTATGCATGGAAGAGGAGGGGGTTTTGTAATCTTTTCCACAAAATTCCTAACTCTATAAACATACACACACATATGCACTTCATTTCTACACAAATCCATATCTTCACTTCTTTCTCTTATCTTCTATACGCCTTCTTCTTAATGACCTTTGGCCATGTGCTTTGGGTGGAGGCAATGGCTTAGGCTGTGGGTTCTAATGTGGTGGAGGATCTGAGGACGTGGGCTTGGATGCCTTTCTAGGCATAGTTGTGAGCAAAGGTAGATGAGAGAAGAAGGCGTGTGGTTTTGGAGGTGGAGGAGAGGTTTAGGTGATGTTCTATTGAAGTATAAGGTGTTAGTAGAAGTGTTGAATGAAGTGAATGTTGGTAGGAAGTGTTTAGGTAAAAGAACAGTGAGTTAGTCTCACTTCAAATCAAGTTATTAATTTGATAATATTTCTTGTTATTTCACTTGATAATTGCTTGTTAATCACATGTTAATATGCTTACTATTATATATAATAATAGACACTAACTACTTAAATTTATAACCTTTTATTATATGCTTTCAAAAGCGTATGATTTGTTAAAGTAGTTGCCTTAAATAGAATGATATTATGTTGTTTAAATTAAGCATATATAAACATCTTAAATGGACATGATTATTAGTACATGTGTTAATACATGTTTAGTAATGATGTATTTTGATTTGGAATCATACGTGTGTATAAAATAATATGACATCAAATATTGAATTGAATACGGAATTGTCTGTATAGCGATAGTCGCTATAAATGTACTTTGGATCCCTTGAACTATAACTTATGAAAATGGAGATTTATGACATATCTTAATAATAACTTGTTTGGTTATTATTTATACTTCTGTAAATGTTTAGAAAAAAAAAAGAATATGTTTTTGGAAAGTTATAGAAGAAGTAAATTAAAGCATCAAAATATTGAAGTAAAAAGTTCGCTATAACGACACTTTTTATTCAGGGAAATAACGAAATTTTTCTACAAACTTCTTTAGAGGTTTCTTTCCATATTTAAGGAGTAAATAATATATTTTTATTATTGGTAAATTTTTGAAGCCTAATTTATTTGATAGCTAGTTGAACGAAATGCAAAATGTTATAGCGAAATAGTCGCTATAAGTGCAGTTCGGTAAAATACCATGTTTTAGGAATATTCTCTAAAATAATTAGAAGTTATTCTTTAGGATTTTTCTTTCGGGTTATCAAGTACTCAATACATACTAACTAATGTAAAAAAAGTGGATTAAAAATCATTTGTTAAGGCATCGAAATCTTGGCGCAAAGTTGTAGCAAATTCACCTTAAACAACAGCCTAGGAATTTTGGTAGCACTTCTTAAATGCTGTCTTTTCTTCTAAGCACTTTTAAGTTGTTGCCAATTATTTTAGAAGCACTTGTAGAAATGCTATCTTTTCTGTTTGAAACTATAAATTGTTTAAAAATGATATTTAAGTTTTATATTTTTCTCAAATATTTTGACGATTGTTTTCTAACTTATAATAGAGAGTTTTAAAATTGGTTTCAAGTTTAAATATATTTTTAACAATTAACTATGAATTTCTAAACTAAGTAGCTTTTAAAGTTAGAACCTTTTTTCTATTTATTTCAAACTTCCTTATTTTTACATAATATTCTATATAAATAATTATCATGTATTTTAAGTATTTATAAAAGTATTTTAATAAGTATTTTAAAGATGTTTCTATTAAATAGGTTTTAAATATTAAATTAAGTATTTTATAAATATAATAAAGGGAGTTTGTATTTTAACACTTAAGTTAAAATAAATGGTTTTATGGAATTACTTTAAAATGTACTGCCTTAATCAATAAGTGTGAATATGCTTTGATCTTTAAATAAATTTTAAAATTATCAATGGATAAGTAGATAGTTTTGGGTTGTTGTAAATAGTGTTCTAGCAACGCTTGTTTTTAACCTTTATTATTAATTATACTTGGAAATATAATTAGATATTTACTAATGGATATTTAGTAGAAAAATACCAACAAATGGTTTTGGCTTTATTGTTGCAAATGTTTTGAGAAACACTCGTCTTTAACCCTTAAATATGAGTAAATTTTTAGGAAGGGAGTTTCAAAGTGGAATGTTTTCAAAGCATGAAATGTTTGGGTTTGTTGTGACAAATAGTTTGAGCAACACTCGTCTTTAAACCTTAATATAAATAAACCTTCAAGACTGGAGTTTCAAAGAGGAAGGTTTTCAAAGTATGAAATGTTTGGGTTTGTTGTGATAATTGTTTTTAGCAACACTTGTCTTTAATCCTTAAATGTAATTAAACCTTTAAAAGGAGAGTTTAAACAAAATGATTAAATGGAATGGTTTTGGGGTTGTAGTAAACAGTGTTTTAGCAACATTTGTTTTTAAACCCTTGAATTATATTTTGGAAGAAATGTTATAAATCTTTAATAATGGAATTTTAAAGATAATAACAAGTATTGAAATCTTTTATAAAGAGATAGAAAATGTTATATGCTTACTTTATAAAAGAAAAGGAGTTTATTATAACAATGTTTTGGTAGTAATTGTTTTAATCTCTTTGATTATATCTCAAGTAAGTAAAACTTGTTAAACGATTTGTGAATACACTTATACCATTGGAATACATATATGAACACTTTTTAAGTATTGAAAAGAGTATGGGTGAATAGTTACATATATTTATACAAGAATATAGAGGAAGTTTTAATTAATAAAGGAGTATTAACTCATGAAGTGTTGATTTATAAAATAAGTTTTATTAGATAAAAAGATGTTTTTCTAATAATAAGGGTTTTTAATTAACAAAAGATAAATTAATTGAAAAGGGATTAAAAGTCGTTTATGTGACTTGACCATGCCTTGCATGAAATGATAGTGCAGCTGTGTTACTTGCTTTTGAGAAAGTATTCAGGACTTAGTTCCCTTATCTAATCATTCTCATTATTGTTGAATAGGACCAAATTAAGTCTTGGAGATACCGGGATTGGTAAGTGTTCTACTTATCGAAAACCACTTCAAGGCTAAGATACAGATTCAATGTTTTGGAAGTGAATGACGGAAACCATGTATGGTTCTGAGATCTGTTGAGATGATAGAATCCCTGTGGGATTCATTATATAAGCGAGTTTTGTTGAAAACTCGTGTGAAGATGCCGAACGTAGCCTTGACATCGGAAAAATGACTAAAGACGGAGTATGTTGCATGATCCCGGGGTTTAGCTGACCCATAGGGGGTACGACAACTCCATATCTAGAGTATGCTTATAGATGTTGCTAGCGGGAAGTTGTTGATACTTGGCACACATTGTTCATGAAAGTGTTTAGATGTTGGATCAGTTATGTTTACCTTATGGTATATATTCTCTAGAGATATACTTAGCTCGACAGGTATTTTCTAATCCTTGTCATAGGAGATCTGTCTCGTTGAGGAGGTCTCCATGGAAAATCCATTTATACGAACGTATCTTAAAGGTTTTGTTTGTATACCTAAATATGCTATCAAATTTAATCGTGTAACCATTTCAACTATGATTTATATTTGTATTGAACACTCTTGACATTATTATAATATCACTAAATTTTCTTATAAAATGGTATGGTTATCGTAAGGTAAAACCTCGTCCATGTTTATTTGCGGTGTGGTCTTACGAGATACCTTTATTCTTTAAAATAATTTTACAAATATAATAATTCAAATTACTTGAGTTTTCTCACGCTGGTTCACCAGACTGATCTGGGTGTCATACTTCTTGTAATGCTCGAGTTAGCCCATGTATATTTTTAGATATCGTTGATGATTCATTGGAGCTCTAGGAGAGGAGCTGGACGACTACCTATCGTAGATTTTATCTTTGTCACATTTTGTTTATTTTTATATCAGCAATTATAAGGATGGGTTGTTATAGCTGTCCAGGCTGATGATAGGTTAGTTTACTCTGGTTATTGTACCCATACAGTTTTCCTTTGTAAAAGTATCATTTTGATATTCTACGTTATCATTCTGTGGTGTGATTCTGATTTTGTGTTCTCTTCTTTCTTATTCCTTTTCTTTTCTTCTTTTATTTTACCCTAATGTTCTACCTTTCCGGCACTTGGGTGCTTGGCATGTAAATACTATAGATGTGGTAGTGTCAACATTGGAGGTCGAAAAGGAGTTCGTTACAATTTTGGTATCAGAGCTGAAGTTTAAGCAAGAACCTTGGCTTTGGTTGAGTATAACTCATTAAGAGATGAGGTAATGGTATGCCTTATTATGAGTTTGAGTGTATTATACATATGAGAGTACATTTGTTAGTGTTATAACAATGTTTTGTATTGTGTTGATTGGTCTACTGAGTGCTAATGGATTCTGGTCGATGCGTCCGATCAGCGTTATGGATAGGGATTCCTAAACATTTAAACAGAACAAACCGACACACTATTGTTTTCAAAAGTGGTAAATGTCATAGTTTTACCTAAGATTATATTTTATATAAAAGAGTAATTTCCAAATAATTAACATAGTTATCTATAATATATTTGTTTGTTCGAAAATGATAATATTAAACTATATCATTTATTGCTTGATTAGTCATGCTCGGCCAATTTATGGGCATTGGCTAATGTTTATTGAATTTTCCTTTTTCAGAAGATGGGTTAGATAGATAGTAATTTATGGAAACATTGAAACAAACTTCTTGTGAATTAAGTTTCACAATCTGACTATAAGGCATTTGATGATAATGTTGGGTTAAAAAGGTTAACTTTAATAAAATGTTCTTAGCATAACCCAAAAGAAGGTAAGATATTGAAAAGTAAATGCTTATGAAATGATTTAATATAAGAAAGTAAATTTATGTCGATACGACTTATATAAATATGGTTAATATAGATATGACTTATATGGGTTGTATAAATTTGACTTATATAAATATGGTTAATATAAATATGAATTATAAAGGATTTAAATTAAGAATTTATATCCTTAAATCCTGGTGTTTTTGGAAATGGTTTCTAAGGGCTTTTAAGAAAACAATAATTGTATGATTTGAAACCATTCTAAAGGACTAATGTTATTAAAAGAGCTTTAAAATTTGTTTAAGTTCGAGATTAATCTCGAAAACAACAAATCAATTCATGAAACAAAGTATTTTTATGTTAGCTAGTTCGAGTGGCTCGAAAGGGACTAAAAATGGGCAGGAGACGTGATCGGTTGGAAAGCACTTCCCTTAAGTATTACCTTTCTTAATGAAGGGGTTATATGATACTATTTGGTATAACCCAGTTTCTTGTATCATTTTGTTGTTACTCGATCTATATAAATATTTTCCATGGATTTTAAAAGAAAACATTTTGGAAATTGGTTTTGAAAATGATTTTGATTTAATTCCGAAAAGTAAGATTTGATATCTAATAGATATATGTATACATTATTATTTCAAATGACTTGAAATAAAACCCGGAGTATAAATTCTTAAGTTTCTAATAAAGATATATCTGGTTGCATGTATCCTTTGCATTAAGGTAGTTTGATTGTGCATCTTATTATGGTATGTTATTAGTTTTCAGTTATTGAAATAAAATAAAATTTTTGACAATTCTGGATAGTCGGAAACTTCCGGATTAATATGATTGAAGTTAAGTATTTTGATGAAAATATAAAAGTTAAACTTTTATAACTCTTAATTTTGAAAAGAGAGTAAGTTGGTAACAAGTTTAGAATTTGTTAAGCCTCCTTGTTAAAAAGAACACTCGATGTTATTGGGACAGTAATAAATGTCTTTACTTTGTGGTCTTCTAAGGAAAGTAGACTCTAGTCTTGAGTTTGGTTACCAGAGTCCTACTTCACCTAGCTACTTTCCTAGCCCTATGAAAAAGAATACTGATGATGCGGCCGTCATCATCAGAACTATTTCCCAATAATCCAAGTGATTTCAATGCTATATCATTTTCATAATCCATTTAAAACAAATTTCCTTTTTAGAAATATCTCCAAACAATTGTGCTATTATTTATCTTCAAAATACTTTCAAATCTCCAGGATTTAAATTTCCAAATCCTGCTTAAATCAATTTTAACTATGATTCATTTGTATAGTTTATGCTCATATAAATTCTTATTTGATTATATTTCAATTTATAATTTACAATTATAATACATATTTATAAATTTCATTTAATAATGAATTTATTCCCTTAAACTTTGGTTATATTTTCAATTTCTAGTTAAATTTTTACACAATGATGATAATAATTTAATATTATCAATTCTAACATCCAAGCAACCATATATTAGCTAAAATAGTTTACAGAAAACTTTTCTTTATATCAAAATATATTCTTAGGTATAATTATTTCATTCACCCACATTTAAAACAATACCGTGTCAATTGTTCTATTTAAGTGTTTAGAAACCCCTTCGATACTGTTGTCCAGACTGTGCCGACGAAGGTTCATATGCCACTCAACAAACCAATCAACACAATATTAAAATAATTTATGTTCACTAACAAATACGCACACATATCTATTAAAACGCTCAAACTCATTCTAGAGTGCTATAGACTCTATTTTATGAGTAATTCCCACCAGAGCCAAGATTATCACCAACCTGACTCTGATACCAAATGTAACAGCCCGCAAATCCGTACCCCTTGAGTTGACACTATTCTACCTAAATCAACTCAAGTTGTACAGAAATACGAACCATTTGGGTTAAAGAAGAAGAGGTAGAAGAAGAAAATAGAAAACAACAACAGAATCTAACCATCGCAGCGGAATAAAATATAATAGATAATAAATAATCTTTACACAAAATCAAATATATATGTTTATATATTACATCATCAGAGTACATCAATCACAGATCAACATCAATAACATACATCTGGATACATAGTTACTCCACACAGCGGAATATATATAGAACAAGTACGAAAGTACGTATTGTCATCCAGCTCGTCCCCTGTGCTCCACGGCATCATGTCCTGTATCCTATAATACTTGGTCTAACCCGAGCATTATAGTTAAATAACACCCGAGTCAGTCTGGAATACCAGCGTGAGAAAATCACACCCAATTGATTATTAAAGTTTCAAAAATCCTTTGAAAACAAAAGCATCACGTAAGACCACGCCACAAATAAACATGTTGGGTTTTTTACCTTACGATAGCTAAAACGATTTTTTTATAGAAATCATCTGATATTATGATAGGGTCTATATACAAATACTTATAAAATAGCCGAAATTTTTGCATTCATTAAATTCTAGCCACTAGCCACCGAGTGGGTAACACAAACAAAACTCGTACAAGGCTTGTAGGGGGAATGGATTTCCAACTAATGATTAGGCACTGGGGTACCACCTGTCAGAGTACGTGGCTTAGATCACAGTACCGAGGAGTACGCCCGCTCCCCTACAACACAAGACCGGGACTACCCCTTACTGGATAATCCCGAGTGAGATCACCTCGCGGTTGGGATCAGCAACCGCCCACTAAGCCGAAATAAAAGGGACATCTAGGCAGGGATGACCTCACCCTGCTTGGGTGCTACCCACCTAGCCTTGCTGCGTAACCTCTGATTTTCAGTCATTCCCATTTGATGAGGCTTGAGGCTAAGCGTTACCTTTTTAGAACATATCCCTTAGAATGCCCATCGTCCACCCGACGATGTTTCGAAAGCATTCATCCATACAAGTCCGTCCCGGGTTCGAACGGAACCGAAGGCACTACTCCTACTACATCCATTTTGGAAATATCCTCAGGATTAGTAGCGACTAGCCCTTGCACTTTACTGCTCCATCTTCGAATCCAAAAATCATTTTCCATGAAACGTACAAACCGGATCGAAGTGGTTTTCGAGAAATAAATCTCGATCCCGGTCTCTTCGAAACGATCAACGCATTTGTCCAATATTGATAGTCGGTGATTTAACTATCAATTTATATTCACAAACAAGCATCAACCAATAAATAATTTTCCAAATTATTTATTAATCCCAAAAATATCTTCACAAGATATATTTTCACTTTCAAACTCTTTTGAAACAGTTTCAAACTATTTCCTTTCTCAGAATAAATTCCAAGTATTTCCTATTTCCACTGGAATCACCAAGCAGAAAACTTTAGATTTTAAAAATAATTTTAAACACTTTATTGAAAAATATATTTAACATTTAATTTAGAAAAATTACTTTAATACTTAATTTAGAATAATACGCTAGCAATAATTAAAATAATGTTACCTTATAACTATAATTAGATTTTCTTCTTTAAAATACCAAATCATTCTTTATATAATTATTACGAAAATAGATTAAACAAAATGCTTGCTTTGGAATTTACTTTAAAACATTTAAGTTAAAACTACTTCAATAATTGGTTAAAAATATATACTATATGAATATTTGAAAATTTAAGTTAAAACTACTTCAATAATTGGTTAAAAGTATATACTATATGAATATTTGAAAATAAGGTTACTTTATAAAATATAAAACTAGATTTTCATTTTTAAAACAAAATACTAAGTCACTCTTTAAATAATTACTATCATAATAGATTAAAAGGAAATACTTACTTTAGAATTTAAATATTAGAAATAATAAATTTTCCAAAACTTGCTTTTTAAAACAACTTTAAAACTTTTAACTTATATTTAAACGTACTTGGTTATCCAGATAGAATTTCCAACTTCAATCACTTAAATCAATTTCCCAAATTGATTTCCAATTTATTCCATTTTGAAATAAATTTCTTTAATTACTCCATTCATTTCACAACTCATTAATTTTGGACTTAATTATTATTATTATTATTTTCCATTTGATTTTAAATCTTTTAACCGAAATATACATTTTTTCAGTTTTTCCCAATTTCTTCTTTATTCTCTTAAATAATTTAAATCTTAAATTTTAAATAAATGTTTTGTTCCTTTAACTAATATCATTGAAGATTAAAACTCATTAACTTTCTGTTTATTCAAATTTCCTTTCTATACTCAAGATTTATTAGAATTTTAAAGTCACTTTATTTCTTTCCAATTCAATTAAAATTTATTCAATTTCTATAAATATTTTACTTACAATTTCACTTCTTTTATTTTCATTACCAAAATCAAATTTTTTATTTTTGGTAATTCATTATACCCAATTATATCAATCAAGCCATAGCATTCAATATTTCCACATAATTCATTATAGAATATTAAATAATCCGAACAGAGAATATTAAATAATTTAAATAAAAGTTGAGGGGTCCAGTTGGATCCCTCCAACCTGTTTTCCCTGCATCCATAGATGTTAGCACAACATAAATATCAATCCCAAAATATACCATACTATAGCACATCAATCAATTCAACCATTTCAAACAATTATTTAAATTTGATCATTTAAATTTAAATTTAACTGAGTGAGATTAACTCACCTTTGATTTTTGTTTTTCAATTTATTCCATCCGGCTTGTTTCTTCACAATTCTTCACAATTTAAACCTTGTATAAACATTTTCGTTTTATAAATATTTGAACTAATCGAAATATAAATTACCATTGTTAATTTAATTTAAAATTAACAATTTGGTTTTAACTATAAATTTGGTTATAAATAAATTTTCTTTTAAATAAATATTTGAACTAATTGAAACATCACCTACCATTAAATAACTTAATTAACTAATTTTTTTTATGTAACTCCACAGTATTTCTAAACCCTTTTCATTTTCAAATTCTTATAAAATAATTTATATATATGTATATGTAAAAACTGTTTCCTCTGAAACCATATACCAAAATACCCTAATACATTTTTTTCTAAGCATACAACCCTATATTTATTTTAAATAAAACAATACCTCATTGCGTCACCAGATCGCCAATCCAGAACCCCTCCTCCTTCTTCAAAACCGTGACTGCCCTGAGTATCACAAACTTCCCATGATGACGCACCTCCACCCAAACTCAAAATAGCAACCGTAATCCACGATGAAGTCCCAGGGTTTGTCAAAACTAAAGCCCTAGAACAGCCGAACTCGAACGACCATACGACGCACGCCAACCTCCTTTAGAACATCGAGAGTTTGAGTCGCGTTGTCGTCTCGCCTTCGCAAACATCACCGCCTCGTGCTCGAAATAACGGCGTCGCTCTTCGCTCCCTGCTTCGATTTAATTGAAATTGGAAGAGGGGAAATATTTGGGGGTTTTGATTTTTTAGTTGAATAAAGATAACGGAAGTCTCTCGTTTTCCCTTTTTTTTGTGAACTGCGTCACCCTCTGGAAGGGAAACGATGAATCAAGAGAAGAGGGAAAAAAAACTAAATTTATTATTTGTCTTTGGCCATTTCTCGAATGGAATAAAGGTTCACCCTTCTTCACTTCATTTTTTTTTGATTTGATCTCTGAGTTGAAAAGGAAGAGCGAGGAAGGAACAGGCAAATGTTAGAAGGAACGAGAAGTGTGAGATTGAAGATAAGGGTAGCGTGTTTGAATAAAAATAAATAAATAAATAAATAAATAAAAATGGCGTATTTGAGAAGGAGCAGCCATTGAATGGTCAATAATTTAAATATATAACATTATTAAGATTTTAAATATCTCGCTTAAACGTACCAAACAAATTCAAATCCCTATCGAGGCATGCCGCTAGACGTTCCTAGTGTTATAAACCTATTTCGAACGCAACGGAAAAGGTTTCGAGTCCTAATTCGATCGTATGGAGAAGATAACTTGCCAAATCGATTATTATCAATTAAAATTTCAGCGCGTTTATATCTCGTACACCCACACACTAACTCCAATCAATACGAAATTTGAAATCCTATAATAATTCAATATTACAGATTCAATGGAACTGGTTTTGTCGAATTTCGAGACTGTGCCTCGGAAGGCTGTGTTTAATTTCAATTTAAACGATATTTTTTTTAAAACTAAACAAATCACTGCTAAATTTAATTTTAACACTTTTATTATCTTCAGTATTATCAACATAAATTTTATAAGCTTTCAAATTATTTTTAATAGGCTTAAAACTCCAGATTCAACATTTTACTCAACTTCAAATTATTTAATTTAATAATTAATTATCAAATAAATAATGATATTTGAATTGAAGTTAAAATCAACTTTTAAATATTTAAAATCAACTAAATATTCTGATTTTAAATGCTCAAAAATTTCCGGGTCGTCACAAACGAAAAGCAAGGGCATTTTTGGAATTTCAAAAGGACAACGAGTAAATTAGTTGAACGAATTTTCTTAATTAGTAGTAGAGATATATTTCATGGGAAAATGATTTATCTCTATCAAAACCCTATAATCATACCTTTAGTAGAATGATGCATTTTGAATGGATTATCTAAATCTGAAGCAGCTCTTCTAATTCCTTCTTCTAACAAGAACTCTAATTTTAATCCTGGAAAGAGAACCCACACAAAGATGGTTTGAAGCATTTCTTTTACCAAATCAAGATCCTACGACCATCTCTTTATCATCATCGGTTTCTCATCATAAAAATACTAACCATCTATTAAAATTTTGTCGCAGTCTTCCTTGTTTACAAATTTAACAGCGTTGAATCCATTTTCCTCGGTATGGATAAAAATTTTCTTTCTTGGGCTGCTTTCCATGTTCAAGTGGCGGTTTTCCCTAGAACAGTTTCATTATTATTAAAAAAAACCCTAGATGATGAACCAACTGCAGCTCTAGATCCACTCCAAGGTTGAATGGGGAAAAGAAGGTTGAGAACCATGCTTGTTCGTCTAAGATGTCATAGGGTTTGATTCAGCAAATCATCTCGTCACATTCACAGTTCGTCGAAATTGGGAATTAGGCGACCTAGAAGAATTCACTTTTGATTGTTGAGCACGGAATGCTTTCTGACTACACATGGAAATAACAGGATTTAGCTCGTTGCTATTTGGGAGATAGTGCTTCTATGGCAAATTCAATTCTGGTGGAATGAAAGGCGGAAAATTGGGTGACAAAGAAGAGGATGTTTTCTCGACAACTACCATTGGCGGCTAGGGTTTCTTTCCCAAAGAGCGTGAAAATTATGATCATATATACCTTTGTCACTGTTATTATATTTTTATGTTCGCTTAGAATTAAACTAATACATATACCAGATACATTGTTACTTATATTTAAGATAATAATATTTAAATCAAATCAAACTAAATCTTCATTAGATTTAATGGAAATAACACATTTGTTTATAATAACACTAGATTATCTTTGGATTAATTTAATGTAAGGTTTTTTTTTTTGAAATCAACCATTTTACTTCACATCATGACCCTCTACCTGCAACAATGGTATAAGACCATCACATGTTACTATGAATAAATTGCCTAAAAGGTATGATAGACCTTATAAGAATTCAACTAAGATGGCATTACTCGATTTTCACATAAAAGAAACTAGGCCAGCTTGCTAAGCTTTCGACATGCTACCCCCACATCACCTGGCCTCAACAAAACTCATCCTAGTCCATCGTCTATGCAAGTGCCCCCATAACGGCCCTTGAAGGACCTAAGCACCTTGACATTTAATTAATTTGATCGATTAGCGGCTTAGTCAAATTTACACTCAGTATGCTACCCTATCCCCGCACGAAAATCCTATGGCTCCCTTCACCACCAAAGTACCTACTGGCAATATGGAGGTCTCTCTCATGTTTGCCTTCCGAGCTCTTTGATCCTCATGCCCACGTCTCATTTGAAGGGCAGCCTACCCTGACCATTTTGCTTTGCTTTAACTCAGCATGCCTTTGGCAAAAGTGTATGGTCACCCTACTAAAGAAATGATGATACCACACTATTTCATTGAAAAGATCACCATAAAATGACACTATTCAAGCATCACCATGTAGGAACCATCCCTAATCCCTCTTTATCCAATAACAATGGCATCACTATTCAAAAAAAACATTTTACACACATGCCGCCTCTCGGAACCATGCACGACTCAATATTTCTCGTTATTTGGCCATCATCTAAGCCATTCACTCCTTCTATCATCCTAGCTACCCCACATCTAGACCACACAGCTCCATCCATGGCCAAAAGGACTTCCAAGGCTTGACACATCAATCTGAATCTTCAAAACAAGATCTCAACAGCTATAAATACAGCTTCCTATGCACTTTTACAAGGATTGAATTTTTATTTCTTAAACACGTTATTGTCTTTTGTAATTTAAGCTCTTGTGACCCAACCAAAGGAAATAAAATCATCCACCATAGTGGACATCGCTGAACTAAATTAAATCACTCTAATTTTTTTGTCTATTTACTTATGTTATCATTAATTATCTCTTAATTTTCCCTTTATTAAGCATGGCATTAGTAAACTACCTTGTTAATATCTATCTCAACATATAATTCCAAGGTTAGCCAAAAAATTAATCAATATTTTAATGCTATAAGGAAGGCCTCCCCTAAATCTCTCAATTTTCATCATTTTTCTTATTATCTAGCTCTATTCTACTTTAAAAAAATCACACCGTGCAAAATAACAAGGAGAATAAGGTCGATAACTCCAATGGATACAACACTAGTGGCATCACTAGAGCTAGTATCTTATACCCTATAGCGGGTTCGAGCATGACGTGTGCTCGGTTTTGTCAATGGGCACACTAGTATGGGGTAGATTTCCCATGGTTTTAATGAACTAGGGGGTAGGGCAGATGCTAAAGAAATTATCAATTATGGTCCACCAATTCCAAAAGCAATGAACCAGACTCCAATCCAGCCCAATGTCCAAAGTACTATCAGCATAATGCATGATACCTATAGAGGGTCCTATTAGAGACCCTTATAGAGCCGTTCTTCCCCACCATAGAGATATGCATACTACACATGATCAAGACTTCTTTCACGATGTTCCTATACCCGAACCTATGCTACACTAAGGAGATTAAGTTGCTCTTTGCTCCCCTTTCATTTGAAGAAACTCTGCTTTTAAGCTCCTTCAAGAGCCTTCGAAGGCCTTCAAGCACCATCGAGCAGTGGATAAGGGGCATGATTTGAGTTTAGATTGCTTAAACAATGATAGTGAGCCAGAAACCATAAGTTCAAAGAGATTTCAGTCCACTCCCAGCTCCAAAGGGAAGTCCCAAGGTCCAAATCTTATGAAAGGAAAGGGCCAGTATTCTAGGTTGCCAACTTTAAACAAAAATGAAAGATTAACAACCAATATCCTTCACCACCATTCACCATCGACGCACCAACACCATCATTCTCCTTCTTGTTAGTGGCAGAATTATGGATCTTAAGGCCTAACAAAACATTAAAGGGGGTGGATAGTGTTTTCTAAATTTAGTGAATTTTTTAACTCTCTTAGGATTATGCCTAATTAACATTGAATAAGCAACCACATATTCAAATACAAATAAATATAAGAAAAAGTAAAGAATCAGAGAGATCATACCAGGGATTACTAGTTCGAAGTTACCCTACATTCAATCCCATGCAATTGCTTGTACAGATTTATTTTCAAATACCAATCATTTAACGGGCGAAAGGCAAACCTAATATTTTCTCGATTTCAAGGCTACGAGACACAACCTCTAGATTCTCCAACCACTGGGTACACTCACTTCATTTGACTCAGGACATATACCTAGATGGATTTCCAAGGACACCATGCACACCCAATTAATTTGAACCAGGACACAATCACACCTATTCAACTATAACTAGAGTTTTAATGGTTTTTCTAAAGACATTCTTTGATCTTTGGATACAGTTGATCTTACGTCCTCTTAGACAATACTTTGATCTTCAATTGACTGAGAGAGATGATTGAAAATTAGAGTAAATAGTAAAGAACCGATACAATAAAGAGTGAATTGATTTTGGTTTGAATTTGAGAAAATTGAATATATTTTCAATGGAAATTTTGGCAAAGTAAGAGGAGAGAAGATAATAAGAAAGTGGTTGCTAAAAATTGATTTGGAAACCCCTAATATACAGAGTAAAAACAAACATGTCCATTCGTTAAGAGTTACAATGAATAGACACTTCATTTCAAATTTGAATTTTGAAAATAATGGCATGTATATCGATATACAATCTGCTAATAAATCGACATATCCTAGTATATCTTGAAAACTCGTTTATGTTAAAATGTTTTATAAAATCTAATGCTTTGTAAAATGGTTTGAACATAGTTTACAAACATTTTAAACCGTAGAAAACTTTTATGAAATATTTTTAAATACATTTTGATTTAAAAATAAATGATAATAAAATGAGAAATTAAGATCAAAATTGCTACCAGCGACTTTAACAATATTCTATGACTCTATACATTGTACCATAGTCTTAAAACCTATATATCTTGATCTTTATACTCATGAGTTTTTATGTCCATTCTTGAGTCTTTATACTATACAACTTTCAATTCAAAACATGTATAATATCCTGCACTATACACAACATAACTTGGCAAAATCATTAGCATCCATATTTTATATGAATATATTTGTTACCAAGGTTGTTATCATCAAAATCAATATCTAATGTACTAACAATCTCCCCCTTTTATGATGATAACCATTATAAAATATGGTATAACTCCCCTTAAGTTAGATAACTCCCTCTTAATATGTGCATATGCATATTTTATATTTTTCTCCCCCTTTGTCGTAAAAAAATGGGTGAAAAAATAATCACTCCCCCTAAATAAAAGGCATAATGATATATGATAATATATTTGATTCATTATTTGATTCACAATCAATAATCGAAGTAAAAATGATAATATATAATTATACATAAGCGATGTATGAATTATGATATACTAGTAAACATGATTATATATGATAAAGCAAATTTTATCAACGTAATTTTGAACTATATATGAGTGAATCCAATACACATCAATCCAATTTCAAACCAAACCAAACTAAAACATACAAATTTGTACAGTCCAATCCAATCATACATTCAATGTTAAGTAATCTAAACCAATCAAAAACATACATCAATCAAATCTTTAGCATGTGAGTTTGTGTATTTACAGATTAAATTCAAACCTAATAACTAGACGTTTCGAGGAACTTCAACCCAACCATCGGCCCCAAAGATTGGATCTGCTTCAATGGCATCCCAATCTTCATTGTCCTTGTTGATGGTGCACCCTAGATTGTTGGATGGTTCATATTTGATTATACTCAAAATAGCTAAATCAAAACTATCTCATTTACTAGAGCTATTGTTTTTGTCCTATACTATTATACTTTTATAACTTCCATAGACTAAATGAACAATAAAACGCAGTAAGAAACATATTTCACTGATTAAAACTAGAGGGTTCATGGATTTCATTGGATATAAGAGAAAAATACGTAAGAACAACATAAACTTAAACTAGAAAATGCAAAGTACAAGGCTAGATAACACAAGCAAACTACTAGATAAACTTTAAAAGGATGTGTATGAAGATGATGAAGAGCCACCTAGATTTCAAATGACATTTCCAAAGAATTTGTCCATTATGTTGGAATAGAAGTTAGCTTTTCATGAAAGAAATGCTTAAGCTTCTTTTGTTTTTTAAGAAGCTTCTCTTGATTTCTTAGTATCTCTTTGTTTGTAGGGTTGGGTGGTTTTTCAAAACTTTATAGAAAAAGAATCTTTACATCCGCTTCTTCTTCCATTTCCATTTCATCTCCTTCTTCCTCCTCTTCTTGTTAAATTTGTTGTTATTCTATCCATGCTAACCTTTGCTCTTTTTTGGGAAGAGTTTCATATGGCTCGAAGAAAGATGGAATATCCATAAGGGAGATATTTCCTTGTTGAAATTTATTCGAAGAATGGAAATTCTAGTAAGATACACATCAAGGAAAAGTGTGTTCCCTTGTCTAGAAGCATTCTATTGGACAAATTCATCTAGAATGACTTGTGCTCAATTTATGTCAGAGTGACCATAAATAACGCAAAATGCTTTGAAAACTTTTTAAGTCGGGATATTATAATTTTCCATCCTCGATGTATGCTTTTTTTTAGAATGAGATTCATAAGTCTCGATTTAGGTCAAAGATTGGTATGTTTAAATTCAAAACCTTCATCACTTTCGAAAATATCATGAAGAACTTCATGATTTTGAATATCAATTTAAACGGCGGACCAAAAAGTTCACAATTTAAAACTATTTGAGTGCCATTAATGCTACTTCAAATTTGACCTTCTTCCCCTTGATAAAACTTTCCGTTTAAATTTGCATAGAAATTTTTTACCAAATCAGGGTAGAAAACAAAATCATTTTGGGAAGATTTAACCAAATTAAGAGTATTATTTTCAAAGTAATATTCATATAAACCATGAGAAGCGAAATCAATAAATATAGCAAACCTTCCAGAAGAAACTTTTAAGTTAAATATTCCATAAATGCCTCAATTGCATCTTTCTCATCGAAGAAAAAGCTTTTAGTTTTCTTAGAGAGCCTTATAGATTTTGGATTTGTACTAGAGGAGGCCATTGATGAATTGTTTGAGGAGATAAGAGAGTTTAATGAATTTTTGAATTTTGAAAATGAGAGTGAAACAAATGGATTAAGATATAGTAATTAAATAGAGAATCAACAGTCATGTTCTCTGCTCAAGAAACACCTTTTCCAAAACATATGGGTTAGTGAAAAGGTAGAGGGAAATTCAAACTTTGAATTTGAAATGAAAATTCAAATTTCAGAATTCTGGAGCATATGTCGACATATAAAGAATAAGTATACATAGCCAGTAATTTCCACAATACAAAGTTGAATAAATTATTCCTATTCACTTATTTGTATTTCTAATTATCCTATAATTATTACTAATCTATATACTCAGCCAAAAAACAAAAGAAATTAATTTTTGAAAAAACAAAATACACACACACACATATACATATTTTGGTCTTTAATTAATACTATATTCCTATTATCCAAGATAAATTCTGAAGATATACTTAATATCTATACTATATTCATCTAATATTATTATTAATTATAAGTTATTCCTAACAACCAAAAGACCAAAAAAACAGAATCAAAAATGTAAAGCGTACCAATTTTGCTGCTTTTTGTTGATCGGTATTAACTAATCTGTTGTTGCAGTGAACACATATTCACATTTATAGTATATGTTTCATTATCGCTAGAGGAAGTGTCCGAATCATCCAAAGTTTCTTTATAAGCCCATTTCATTTTATAGATTAGCATTTGCCGCGAGACCTTTGATTTATGTAGGTGCGGGAAGTCTCTATGAAATTGAGTGAGTTCATTACAGTTGAAGCGTCTAAACATAGTTTCAATTCCATAGGCTTTGTTTCCAGGTTTTTGAAAGTTATTCGTCTTTCAATATTCAAGAATTTTCTAAAATTTCTGGTCATAAAGGCGATTTCCCTCGTCATTGTCATCATATGAATCCCGTTCATCAGTTACTGCGTTGAAAGTGATGGATTTCTCTTTTGTTGTCTTGCTTTCTCTTCTACCTTGCATTTATGCTTCATAAGAAATTAAATTACCTATTAACTCTTCAATTTTTGGAGTACTAATATCATTAGCCTCTTCAATTGCAAGTGCCTTTTGATCCCATTCTAAGAGAGTGAATTTAGGATATTTTTTTATTTGATCCTCTTCAGAAAAGTTTTTCCCTAATGCAACTAATGAATGTACTATATCTTGAAATCTACAACACATATCACTAACAAAAAAATTCTGTTTCCCAACCTCCAATTTGTCGAAATTTAGGATTTAATAAAGCAGTGTGCATCACTTTATAAACAATAAGTAAAACATCATGCTTAGTTTACTAGTATCTGCATATATTTATATAACTATTGATTTTGGTATGAATCTTTGATCTATGTCATGTGCTTATGCGTTGTTATGTGAAGATGTATATGTATATGTGTACTAGACTTGATCAATTCCAAATAAAACACTGTACATCTTTTACGAAAACTTTCTATTAATAGATTTTGGTTAAAACAGTTGAACATTCAACTTTAAAAATCAATATCTTCGTATCTAATCAGTTTTGAATCATGATTCCAAAACAAAAGATGTTTGTTTTTTAGTATAGAACATTGTAAAAATGATTTTATTAAAATCCATTAAGAAAGGAAAGAGAAACATCCTTATAACCGTGAGTGAATCAATTTTGTTTATGTTCTATCTATCATAATCAAATAAATGGATCATATAGCTGCGTTCACAATTGGAAAAGATGATTGTTAAGATTAATTTAGAATTTTTAGTGTTTCTTGGAAGGAGGAACTGGGAGATGAACGTATTTGGACGAAATGCAAATTACAGTGACATAAGCAATTTCGTGGCACGGGTTTTGGCGTGGAGAAGAATGGGACGATGAGGCACCAAGGAAAAATGGTGCAGAAATTTTTAATTATTGTATTAGCTTAACGAGGTTGAACTAGGGTTTCTGATTGATGTCTATATATATATATATATATATATATATATATATATATATATATATATATATATTACAGTTTTATTTTTGTGTGACGATTTGTTATATAATATAGATTATTCGTTTCGCTATGACATACTGTGTTGTGTAGTTTCTTCTCATCTTCTTTCTTCTTTCTTTTCCCTAACTATCCGCCTTTCCATTCAATTTGGGATGAACATGCATGATTTATTGTCAGGTTTAACTATATGGAAAAGTGGGTCATTATAATACATGACGGTTCCTTTTAATAATTCATAAGGAATTTATCTCATATTCTCCATATTAAACCTTTTAATAGGTGTCTATGTACGTTGAGAGGGACAATCCCATCATCTTCTTATACTGATATAAAGAAGCCTCTTTCAAACCCTTCGCCGAGAATATAACATACAAGTTTTAACTGATTTTAACATGGATATGACGTTCCTGGTCAGTTCCATATTTTTTCCCTTATAGTAGCATAAACGTTTTAGCATCTTTTATTTTCTTTCATATAGACACACACTTTCTCTACATTTTGATAGAAGTCAAACATTTTAGTTTCCCTATCAAAGTATTTGGTCAACCTCAAGATGCATGTTTATCATATACTAATCTTAGAAAGTCCACAGGTTATATTTTCGCTACCATTAGCATTAAGAAACTTTGTCTATAGTTACAAATAGTATCCTATAAATAGTTATTTTGAACGTATGTTTAAATGATCGTATGCCAAAACTCATAATCATATTATGAGATAATTTTCAAGTAGAATCCAAATAGACTCAAACCTGGCGACTAACAAAGTTGCTTCATCAAATTCAACATTTGAAATTGATGAAGTTATTTCACGTCGATTTTACTTTATAAATTTATACATTTCTAACTTCATTGATCTTCTTTTTAAAGACTCACTTACGGAGGATGGTACATATCCTTTTAGGTACTATTCTAAAAGTAATATTTAATTAATATACGTAGAATCCCTTTTGAAATTAAAGCATTATGTAATGTGGTAGAGTCTATACTCTCCCTAGTTTGTCGGTGGCTGCGGAGATTGTCATTATAAAAAAAACACATTTTCTAGACATCTAAGAGACTCATAGTGTCTTTTTTGACAAATGTAATTGTTACAATCTCTATTGTTGGATTTTAATGATAACAACTATCCAATTATGCCAAAGAACCTCTAAGTTAACTTGCAGGTACATAATTATCAAAAAGAGACAAACAAATAAGTTCAACATAAAGATACATGATACAAAAGAGAAGATACTTAGTACAAAAAGGATAAAAGTATATATAAGGAGATACAAGAAGAGATATACACGATAGAGACACGATAAAGAAGACAAAAAAAGTAGTACTAATCATAGAGTGTCATGTCTAGAGTATACAGGTGTTAAAATCTTCTCAAAATTGTATACACATATATACATACACATTCAAAACATTTTATAAAAACAAAAAAAGATTTTTTTTTTTTTATAAAAACAACAGCAACAACAATAATAATATATGAAGCAAGACTCAGACTTGGGTCATTGGTGAAATCATATTTTAAATGAAAATCAAGTTTTCAAAAATGCATGGAGAATGACTCAAACCCGAGTCACTAATTTAGAAATCGAGTGCTTTAACTAACTGAGCTATGGCAACTTTTATTCTTTAGAATTCAGCCGACCGAACAAGTTCATTCAGCCGGCTAAATCTGTGTATACGAATAATTGATTTTTGAATATATAATCGGATGATTGACAATATTCATCTAGTTGAAAATGGGCTAAAATGAACTATTTTCTTGCTATTTAAAAACATTGTTAATTCAGATGGCTGCCAAATTTTATTCAGCCGGCTGAATCTGTGTACATGAACAATAGATTTTTGAATATATAATCGGCTGATTGACAATATTCAGCCAGTTGAAAATGGGCTAAAATGAACTATTTTCTTGCTATTTAAAAAAATTATTGATTTAGATGGCTGCCAAATTTTATTCATCTGGCTGAATCTGTATAACGGCTAGTTTTCCAAAAGGGTACATTTTCATCATGAAGAGATACATCTCTTAAATCAAGATTTTCAGTCATAACTGTTCATTGTTTCTTTCCACGAATGATTGCAACTATTAAATTTTATACAAAGGCAATTCATTTCATTGTTTCAATAATGAATTCAACTTATAATTCTTTCTATCTTTTCTATTAAATTCTCAAGCTTTCAATTCCAAACTACTTTATATTTTTTGATCACAAGATCATTCAAGAACATTATCTTGTGATCAAAATTACTTTCTTTCTTCACAAACTACACGATATGCCATAGAGGAGAAGATTATAAGAAGGGTGTACATTATTGACTTATCAGTGTCATTCAAGAGCATACTCAGTCAGAAACATTTCTACTATTTGTATTTGAAGTCCTGTTTGAAGTCATATTCAGTTGCACAGGCGGTGTATTACCCGTTCCTCTAGGTTAAGTGAGTTTTTGATTGAAATTCCGAAGGAGTCTGGGACTGGACGTAGAGCGGGAAGTTCAAACCATTATAAAAAATCTTCAGTCACTACAAGAAAAAGTATTTTTGGTGGCGCATAAAAAAGGCTGCCAAAACTTTTAGTAGCATTTTAATGAATGACATGATACAACCCGCAACTAAAAATCCATAATTTTTAATTACATTTGCTTCAACGCAACTATAAATCCTTTTATTGTAGTGTTTCTCACACCATAAATCTTTTTGTAGCGTTTAAAAAATGCTACTAAAAAGCTTATTGGTGCTACTAATAAAATTTCCATCTTTACCTCTGTTTTACAGTTGTTTCTACTCAACGCCACTATATGTACTTCTGTAGCGTTTTGGAAACGCTACTAAAAGCTGTTGATTAATTTGCAGCATTTTTTCATGTTGTTGTTCCCTGTTAATTTTCCACTTTATTTCTAGTATATCAATCAACAATCATTCACTTAATCATCATATTCAAACAAGCAAGAAACATATTAACCATATGATCAAATAAAATATCTACAACCATTCCGACACAATAGTGTTTCGACAAAATGACCAAACTCACATACAATAACCATTCTTATATAAATTTACGCACCTCAGACTAATAAAATGTTATACCTAACTAGTACTAAAAAAACCCTTGATTACCCATAATTCCTTGTTGCATGCACAAGTGAAAGCTAGCACCATAAAAGTCCAAGCTTGCTCTCTTCAAAAGTCCATGCCTGCATAAGTGAAAGCACAATATATAGTCAAACAATTATGTTAATTCGTAAGACTTCAAATCTGATATCAAACATCTATAACATTGTACTAGTATATCATATACTATAAATAATGTCATATAAATAATCAAAGTTATAAACGAAATGAAATAAGTAAAGTCCAATCTTACAGTTATATATAAAACTTTGTTAAATTAGTTAATTATTATTATTTATAAAATTTAATCAACTTAAACTTAGCTAGTTTTATAAAACTTGTTTAATTTTAACAAAACTTAGTTAATTTGTATTAACTTGGTTAACTTAGTTAATTTATTATTATTATATTATTATTACTATTATTATTATTATTAAAACTCGGTTAATTTAATTATATTATCATTATTATAAACTTAGTTATTTTTTATAAACTTAGCTAGTTCACCATCATTATTATTTATAAAACTTTGTTAAATTAGTTATATTATTATGATTTATAAAATTTAGTTAACTTAAACTTAGTTAACTTAGACTTAGTTAATTTAAACAAAACTTAGTTAATTTTTATTAGCGTGGTAAACTTAGTTAATTTTTTTATTATTATTAAAGCTCGGTTAAGTTAATTATATTATTATTATTATAAACTTAGTTCATTTTTATAAACTCGATTGATTCGTCATCGTTATCATTAATGTTTATAAAACTTTTTTAAATTAGCTATATTATTATTATTTATAAAATTTAGTTAACTTAAACTTAGTTAATTTTATAAAACTTGTTTAATTTTAATAAAACTTAGTTAATTTTTACTAACTTGGTTAATTTAGGTAATTTATTATTATTATTATTAAAACTCGGTAAACTTAATTATATTATCATTACTATTATTATAAACTTAGCTAATTTTTATAGACTTATTAATTCACCACCATCATCTTTATTATTTTTTATAAAAATTTGTTAAATTAGTTATATTATTGCTATTTACAAGATTTAATTAACTCAAACTTAGTTAATTTTATAAAACTTGTTTGATTTTATTAAAATTTAGTTAATTTTTATTAACTTGGTTAACTTAGTTAATTTTTTTTAATTATTATTAAACCTTTGTTAACTTAATTATATTATTATTATAAACTTAGTTAATTTTTATAAACTTAGTTAATTCATCATCATCGTACCAAGTAATACCAAAGAGAAATCTTAACATGGTACCTTATATATTCTTCATATAATCCCCAAGGTTAATTTTTTTATTAATTAATATATTGTTTCTAAAATCAATTGTTATTTCCACAGTGATATAATATATGACCTGTGTTGTATAATCCAACAACACTCCACTATTTTTGTTTAAAAATACACGCAAACCTGATTGGCATAACCCATACCCATATTTTCCCATGCTCATGTTAGTCCATGAATGATGATTTTAATGAAAACAACCTTAGAATAGATTATAAAATACAAATACTAAAATTATAAGTTTAGATATATATGTATATGCAGGAATTAACCATGCAGGTACCAAGAATGAAGACTGTACAGTATAGAGATTCAAGATATCAAGACTGAAGACTCATGAGTATCAAGATTATCAAGAGTTCAAGAATTCAAGTAATTTATTCTTTAATTAGAAAATTTTGCTAAAACTCCTAGAAAAGCACTGACATCTTAAAATCCAATTTATTCGTGGAATGGAATCCACTTCGAGCCTGTTAAAGGGATGGAACCCTAAGTATGATAGAACCTACGAAAAATCTAGTGGAACATCATTTTGTATCCGCTAACCTTTTAATCAAAATAAATTTTGAACAAAATGATTTCAAAACCTTCCTTTTAAAAGCATCAAAAACATCTATCCCGATTTTAAATAATTTTAGCCTCAAAATCATCTTTAATTTCAAAGTCAAATTACTCCTGATTTTAAACTATCTTTGAAAATAATATATTTAACTTTTAATATTTATACTTAGATTTAAATATAAAATTATAGTTAAATTATATATATATTATTATCTACATTTACTTATGAATTTTAACTATAGTCAAGTATATTTATAAAGTTTAAAATAGTTTTAATATAAGGTAAAGGTTATTTTCAAAGAAACCAAATCATCAAAAAATGCTTGGGATGTCGACATACTCATGGTGACCATGTCGACATGGTGTCAGTTGAGTTCAAAATTTCAATTTCAAAAGAATTGTCTATTCGCCATAACTTTTCACGAATGGACATGACTGTTGTTCTACTATAAATAGGGGTCAGTTTCAACGAATTTTATATCAGATTTTCTAGTTTTTCACTCCTCCTCTTCTTCCACTTTTCTTAATAAAAATTCTTATCAGTACTCTGCCGAAATCTACATTGAATTGAACTCGGTCATTCGTAGTTTGATTCTCTATCACTATCTCAACAAGATCCTCAGTGCTATTCAGAGTTATTGGGCTTTTGTAATCAACTTAGCGAGAAAAGGTGTGATTGTATCCTTGAAAATCAATTGGGTGAAATGGTTGCCCGTAAAATCAAGTGGGTGAACTTGTAGCCCTGAAAATCAAGTATCTCTACCCAGAGGATTGTGATTCTGAAGGGTGTACCTCGTAGCCTTGAAATCGAGGGTGTAATTGTAAAGATTGCTTTTGAAAGGAAATCCGTACTTGTGTTGCGGGACTGGATGTAGGGTAACTCCGAACCATATAAAATCCGGTGTGTTCTTTCCTTTACTACTTTTTATTTTATTTCTGCATCTGTGTTTGTTTCTGTGATCATATCTATGTTTGTATATTGCACATGTGTTTAAATTAACATAAACTCAAAAAGATTTAGTATACTTTATAAACACTATTCACCCCCCTTTAGTGTTAATTCTAGCCTTAAGATCCGTAATCCGCATTTCTCACAATTGGTATCAGAGCAAGGTTTTCAAAGTTTCATAATCTGATTTTGGAAAAATTTTCAAAATGGCTACCAACACTAGTATTGTTACTAGCACTAGTATCCCTATCACCAGTTCATTTATAGAAGGTCAGTCTACTGCCAGACCAGCACTTTTTAATGGCAGTAACTATGCATATTGGGCGTGTAGGATGAAAATATATTTACAATCTATAGGATTAGACACTTGGAATATTACACAAATTGAATATTCTGAACCCACAACTGATTTTGCATAGTGGACCACTGAGCAAAAGACTGTTGTACAAAATAATTCTAAGGCAACGAATATATTTTTTTGTTCACTAGATAGAAATGAATTCAATAGAGTGTCAGTTTGTAAGTCTGCATATGAAATCTGGAAAACTTTGCAAGTTACTCACGAAGGAACAAGCAAAGTTAAACAGACCAAAATTTCCATGCTCATAAATCAGTTTAAATTATTTAAAATAAATTCTAATGAGTCTATTTCAGATATGTATAGTATATCTCAGGATATTGTGCATTCTCTAATATCTTTGGAAAAGGAATTTTCTGAAGAAGATCAAGTCAGAAAATTTTAAAATTCTCTTACTCCAGAATGGGATCAAAAGACACTTGCTATCAAAGAGGCAAATGACATCAGTACTTTAAAGATAGAAGAATTAATTGAAAATCTAATGTCGTATGAAGTTCAAATGATCGGGATAAGAGAAAGCAAAGCATCTGAAAAGAAATCAATGGCATTCAATGCATTGACTGATGGATCAGATTCAAACAACGATAATGATAAAGAAATAGCCTAAATGACCAGAAATTTTAGGAAATTCCTGAAATACATAAAGATGAATAATCTCAAGAGAAACAACTATAAGAACTCTAGAAATCAGAATGTAGTGCCAAATAATGTCAAATGTTACAACTGTGATAACCAGGCCATATCAAATGAGACTGTCCGTATCCAGATAGGCAAAACCCTTCTATGAATAATGATTCAGCAAAGAAATGGAAACGTGCATTTACTGCTACTCTAGATGACTCAGACTCGTCCTCAAGTGATGATGATCAGAAAATAGATAATTCAAATTTGTATTTCACGGAAGTTCACGACATCGACGAACTCAGAGAAACGAACTCATAAAAAGGTACACATTTACAATATAATTGGTTGAAATTGCTAGCTTAGAATTAGATGTTTGATTGCTTGATTAATTGATTTTGAACTGACGTGTTGTTTGAATTTTAAAAATTTATTTTCTATTTTTATTATTTTTTTATTATTTTTTATTTTTATTTATTTTTTATTATTATTTTAATAGTATAATAATACTTTCTGAAATATATTATTAGTCCAATAATATTTCAGAAATATATAATAAAGTATATAAATTTATTAGAGAATATAGAAAAAATAATTCACAAAAATTCACTGGCACGTGTCGACATGGTCCCTACCATGATGTCGACATGGGTACCAGAATTTGAATTTCAAAATTTGAATTCAAATGTTTGAATTTCCCTCCATCTTTTCACTTCATTCAATTCTCTGAAAAGCTACCTTTTGACAAGAGAATATGTCCTTTGAGAATCTATTTATCCACTATCTTTTATCATATCTTTTCACTCTCATTTTCAAATTCAAACTCTCCTTCTTCAAAACTTCAAGCTCTCTACTCTCTACTTTAATGGCTTCTTCAAGCAACCCCTCCACCATGAGAATTTCTTGAAAAATAAAAGAGCAACTTTTCAATGATTCGAAGGCAATAAAAGCATACATCAATTATGCTAATTATGCCAAAGTCCATCCCAGAAAGTTTTCTATTTTTCAAGATTTTCTTTCTTATGAGCTTGATTCTCTTTTTGCAAACAATGGAGTTCTTAGTCCTATTGATGCTTCTCAAATGATTTTGTTTGCTATCCAAATCTTGTCAAAATTTTCTATGCTAATTTAAACCATGGATTTTGTAATGGAAATGAGGATGAAATTTGGAGTAATGTCAAAGGCACTAGAATTGTTTTGAATTGTGATCTTTTGGATACCATTCTCAATTGCAAGTGTACGGGAATGGATCTTTCTAATTCTAAAATCGATGAAAATGATCGGAGGCATTTCATCATATTTTTGAAGGGAATGATAATTTTGAATTCAAAAATCAAAATTTTCGACTGCAAGAATTGTCAGTCTTCTTTTGCAACATACTTTGACCCCAAGATCGGGAATTTTAACAATCCTACTTCAAAAGTTTGCAAAGCACTTTTTGCTATTTTTGGAAATTATGACATAAATGGGGCGCAAGTTATTTTGGATGGATTTCGTCCTAAAAATCTTGAAATGGGTGAGAATACTTTGTATCATGGAATTTATCTCACTCCGATTTTCAACTATTTGAGTAGATTTCAAAGGCGAAGAATTTATTACTAGATTCAATCATTCCAACATTTCACTTATGAAAATTCCATTTGTTTTTCAACCCAATGAGACCCTTGCCGAAAAGGAAGAGCGTTTGTCTCGTGAGGAAATGGAAGAAGAAGAAGAAGAAGGGGATGAAATGGAAATTGAAGAAGAAGAATGTGAAATCTCTTCGACTATCCTCCTAATCCATCCACCAAAACCCTTCTCAAGAACCAAAAGACGATTGTTGAGAATCAACGGATTCTTAAACGATCCGTTAGTAAGAAGTTGGACAAAATTTCATCCAAGATGAACAAGTTCATTTCCAAAGTCGGCAAGAAACTTGGTCTTTCTTCATCATCATCATCCTCTAACTAGTGTTATTTTTTCGTATTTTGTTATATGTGTTTTAGCTTGTTTTAATTCGAAAGTTCATGTAGTTTCATATGTTTAATCATTATTTCATCTTAGTATGCAATGAAATGAAATTTCCTTTCTGTTATCTAGCTTAGCTTATCTCCAGAATAAATGTTGGTATATTATATAAATATATATACACACACAATTATTCATAAAATCTAATTAGTCATATTTTTTTACTAACCCATGTCGACATACCCCCTATGACCATGTCGACATGTACTGGTCAGAAATGACAATTCACTTTGAATTTGAAATTTGAATAACTACCATATGTCTATTCATTTCGAACGAATTTCTACACCTATATATATATATATATACCTATATCTTCTAGAATTCTTCACTGAAAATTATTTCTTATCTTCTAATCCTTCATTTTCTTTCACAAATTCAACTATGGCTAATCCAATTCACAATTTGTTCGAAAATCTTGAAGAAACTCTTAATTCATTCAAGAATATTCTCTCGTTCATGCTCATAACCAGCGTCACTTAGAATTGAGTCAAATGCAGATGATCAAGGAGCAAGAAAGGCATCTCGATGCAATACGATGGATGATTTCCTCCCTACACAAGGATAATAACGAAGCACATCCTCCTGTCTCTCTCACTAATGACAATGAAAATTGGAATGCTATTAAAGAAGACCCTATCTTTGGAGAAGAAGGATGGGTGGAAGTTCCTCGTAATGTTTAAATTTTATTACTTTATTTGAATTGATTTGATTTGGTTTAGAATGATACTTGGTGTGGATTGATTTCTTAATTTAGTTCGATGTTTGATGTATAAAACATGTAAATATACATTGAAATGTATATAGTCTTTGATTAAATTATCATGTTCATAAGTATAATTATTTCTTAATCTATGTATTATATATTTCTTTGTATAGTTTATCAATGCAGGCACTTTAGTCCGAGAATGAGGGGGAGTTGGTTTTCGTTGATGACAAAGGGGGAGAAATATAAAATAGGGCAGTTAGACATAGATTAAGGGGGAGTTATTAGTTTTAGGGGAGTTATTAGGATAGAAGTAATATTTTATAAACAAAGGTTGTCATCATCGAAAAGGGGGAGATTGTTAGTCCATGAGATGATGGTTTTGATGAATACAACCTTATAATAGATTATAAAATATAAATACTAACATTATAAGTTTAGATATATATGTATATGCAGGAATTAACCATGCAGGTACCAAGAATGAAGACTGTACATTATAGAGATTCAAGATATCAAGACTGAAGACTCATGAGTATCAAGATTATCAAGAGTTCAAGAATTCAAGTAATTTATTCTTTAATTTGAAAATTTTGTTAAAACTCCTAGAAAAACACCGGCATCTTAAAATCCAATTTATTCGTGGAATGGAATCCACTTCGAGCCTGTTAAAGGGATGGAACCCTAAGTAGGATAGAACCTACGAAAAATCTAGTGGAACATTGTTTTGTATCCTCTAACCTTTTATTCAAAATAATTTTTTCCAAAATTATATCTTGTTTTCAAAATGATTTCAATACCTTCCTTTTAAAAGCATCAAAAACATCTATCCTGATTTTAAATAATTTTAGCTCAAAATCATCTTTAATTTCAAAGTCAAATTACTCCTGATTTTAAACTATCTTTTAAAATAATATATTTAACTTTTAATATTTATACTTAGATTTAAATATAAAATTATAGTTAAATTATATATATTATTTTCTATATTTACTTATGAATTTTAGCTATAGTCAAGTATATTTATAAAGTTTAAAATAGTTTTAATATAAGATAAAGGTTATTTTCAAAGAAAATCAAATCATCAAAAAATGCTTTGGTCAAAATACTCATGGTGACCATGTCGACATGGTGTCAGTTGAGTTCAAAATTTCAATTTCAAAAGAATTGTCTATTCACCATAACTCTTCACGAATGGACATGACTGTTGTTCTACTATAAATAGGGGTCAGTTTTAACGAATTTTATATCAAATTTTTTGGTTTTTCACTTCTCTTCTTCTTCCACTTTTCTTAATAAAAATTCTTATCATTACTCTGTCGAAATCTACATTGAATTGAACTCGATCGTTCGTAGTTTGATTCTCTATCACTATCTCAACAAGATCCTCAGTGCTATTCAGAGTTATAGGGCTTTTGTAATCAACTTAACGAGAAAAGGTGTGATAGTAGCCTTGAAAATCAATTGGGTGAACTTGTTGCTCGTAAAATCAAGCGGGTGAACTTGTAGCCCTGAAAATCAAGAATATCTACCCAGAGTATTGTGATTCTGGAGGGTGTACCTCATAGCCTTGAAATCGAGGGTGTAATTGTAAAGATTGCTTTTGAAAGGAAATCCGTACTTGTGTCGCGGGACTGGATGTAGGGTAACTCCGAACCAGTATAAAATCCGGTGCGTTATTTCCTTTACTGCTTTTTATTTTATTTCTGCATCTGTGTTTGTTTCTGTGATCATATCTGTGTTTGTATATTGCACACATCTGTGTTTAAATTAACATAAATTCAAAAAGATTTTCTAATTCTTTATAAACACTATTCACCCTCCCTCTAGTGTTAATTCTAGCCTTAAGATCCGTAATCCGCATTTCTCACAGTTCAAACATAATTTGATTCCAATGTAATACCTGTAAATCACAGAATAGAGAATAGCAATTATGTGAAATCTTCCACTAAAAACTTACTATGCATTCTCCATTATCTACTAAATGAACAAAGAGGTATTTGAGCACACCTGCTGATAAGATAATATTGCTTTCGAACTTTGAGTGTTGTTTGCTTTGGTTGCACCGAGCTTATTCCATAAAGAGTAATCACATGGCCTGAGTTTTAGTACCTGATGTAAATGAAATACAGTAATCATCACATTTAATTTGAATTTACATATGAAAATTTCTATTACATAAAAATACATTAATTTGTAATAACAGACAATAATGTCATGATCAACTACATGAAACGACAAGTCAAACTCATGTCTATTGCCATCCTGTCCCCTAGTATACATTTATAGATCCAACTTTTTTTTTTGAAATGGTACTTTATATAACAAATCATTGGGATAACATATCACATGTCAATAAACGTTCGAAAACAAGTTTCGAACTTGTGACCTCTTCCACCAAAGCCGAACCAATTAACCACTTGGACAATGGTGCTTGTCTATAGATCCAACTTTTGATTAATGGATCGCACTCCTAGATAGTTTGTAGTACATTGTGGGAGACGATTATTATAATCGAATTAAAGATTTATGCAACATTTTATATCATACACCATATTAATTTTCCACACTATTGGCAGTATTGATACATGATAGAATATAAATCATAGATTTTCTATGTACCAAAGTCATGCTGAAATTTAAAAATGTAATGAAGCACCAAAATAGAACAGAAAATAATACCGACCCCAATGTGCGTTTCATCCAATTTTCATCATCCCTTTTCTGCAAAAATAAGGAAAAGGATCACATTAGCAAGAAATAAGATGCAACTACAAGGAATGAGTATATATTTGCAAAGTCAGTCTAATTTTAAAGTGTTCACGAGCATGCTTCTTTGCTCTCCTTTCTTGCCTCGGCAGAATGCATAGTTATGCACGCGTTTCTTAGAAGATTTTCTAGCTCAATAGTCTCGATTAAGTCAGAATTCCTATTTTAACAAGCCAGCACATAGGTATACTAATCAAGCCAAATAAAATATAAAAAAAAATACAATTCACAACAAGGGATTTAGCATGAAACAAGATGTTCAAACATAAACAAACCAGAAACGAACTCAAAACAGTCTTAGTTCTTGAAATACAATAAAAGATCAAAGACGACAATAACCATGCAATAAATCTTCGTCAAATTCTCTGCAATAGATGACATAATATAAAATATTCATGCCTCCCAAAGGTTGTGAGTTGTTCTTTAAGAATGGTAGTTTATGCTGCAATGACTCTACATGTACACTGAAAACCGCTGTTTACATGTTCTGGTGTGGACTACATAACAGTTGCAGGGTAACTTGAAATGTTTTTCAATTATTCATATGGCTAATACAAGCTACAACAGCAAGATTCGTATTGTCAAATATAGATGCACTAATGCAATGGCACATGCTTAAATTATTTGTTAATGAGAAATGTTAAGTTTCTTCTTTATTTGTATTTTCTAGCAGCGATGCAGTATTAGTTGCATTTTTTTCATTTTATTTTTCTTTAATTTGTTTTCATTTTATTCTTCTTTCATTTTTTTCCTTTGTAAAGCTTGCTAGGCACGTGTTGCTTTATTGGAAGAGAACAGACAGAAAGCAGGTATATTTTATAATTTTATATAAGGCATGTTCATCCATTCATCAAAATCAAAAACTAAAAATTCCTTGTGTATACATGCTTGTTCAAAAATGTCATTATGCTAGCATAGTTTCAAATCTAAGCTGTTAAATGCTTCTTCGATACATCTTTTAACTTGGCAGCCAAATAGGGCTGTAAGACGAATAGTATGGCCCAAATTCTACTAGATCCGACTGGATAGATTATCTGTCACTATTTGTATGACCTTCTTTACGGACATGAATTCGTATATGGAAATTTGTCCCAACCTAAGGTTTTATTACGATAATTTTTTCAATTTGTTTTGGTAAATTCTAAGGTGAGTTCGAACAGCTTTCAACTTCTATTTTTAATGCTTTATAATCATGCTTTATAATCAAACTCACAAGTACACTTTATAATCGTGAAAAACACGGTGAAAGGTTTGCCATAAATAAATCATGAGAACCAAGTGTGCGAAGGATGCTTATTTGGAAAACAACCAAAAAAATGTTTTCTAAAACAATCTACCACAAGAGCCAAAGAACCATGAGAATTAGTTCATACAGATATTTGTGGCCTTGTAAAACCATACTCACTTGGAAAAAGTAACTATTTTGCATTTTTTGTTGACGATTTTAGTAGAAAAACATGGGCTTATTATCTCAAACAAAAATCAGATGTATTTGATGCTTTTAAGAAATTTAAGGCCTTTGTAGAAAATGAAAGTGGTTATAAGATCAATGCCATGAGATCCGATAGAGGTGGAGAATTTACATTAAAAGAGTTTGAGAAGTTTTGTGAAGAAAATGGAATCTATCGTCCATTAATTGTCTCATACACTCCATAACAAAAAGGAGCTATAGAAAGAAAGAATAGATCACTTCTTAACATGGCACGAAGCATGTTAAAAAGAAAAATGTTCCAAAAGATTTTTAGGCTGAAGCCATCGAATGTGCGGTGTATTTATTAAATCGCTCTCCAACTCGAAGTGTGTGGAACAAAACCCCGGAAGAAGCATGGAGTGAGATAAAACCATGTATATCTCACTTGAAAGTATTCGAAAGCATCGCTTATGCCCATGTACCAGATCAAAGACATTCCAAATTTGATGAAAGGCGAAAAATACATTTTCATTGGCTATGACTCACGGTCAAAGGGATACAAGTTATATAACCCTATTAATGGAAAATTTATCGTTAGTTGAGACCTGGAGTTCGATGAAGAAAGTGCTTGGAATTGGAACAAACAAGAAGATGATTATAATTTCTTTCCGCTTTATAAAGAGAAGTGCAACGATGATGTGGAAGAAGAGCCCATTAGTCAAACGCCGTCAACTCCTTCAACTATCCATCAAGAATATCCATTTGAAGAAAGCTCAAACAAAAGACCACCACGCATGAGATCTTTGCAAGAATATAAGAGGTAACTCAAAATTTCGATGATACTACCTTATTTTGTCTTTCCGCCAATTGTGAGCCAATAGATTTTGAAGAAGCAAAACAAGACAAAAGATGGAGGGAAGATATGGATAAAGAAATCAAAGCAATTGTAAATAACAATACATGGGAGTTGGCTACTTTACCTAAAGGACATAAAGCCATTGGTGCACAATGGGTATATAAAGTGAAAAAGAACGCTAAAGGAGAAGTTGAAAGATATAAAGCAAGATTGGTAGCTAACGAATACAAGAAAAGAGTAGGTGTAGATTATGACGAAGTATTTGCACATGTTGGTCGCTTAGAAACTATAAGATTACTAATTTCTTTAGCAGCCCAAAACAAATGGAATATACATCAAATTGATGTGAAATCTGTTTTCTTAAATGGTAAATTAGAAGAGAAAGTTTATTTGGAGCAACCACCGGGTTATAAAGTTAAACGACATGAAGACAAAGTTTTAAAATTGAAAAAAGCACTTTAAGGTTTAAAACAAGCCCCAAGAGCATGGATTATACGAATTGATAAGTATTTTTTTTAAAATAATTTTGTAAAATGCCCCATGAACATGCTCTTTACATGAGAATAAATCAAAATGGAGATTTTTTAATTGTATGTTTATATATGGATGACTTAATCTTTACTGGAAATAATCCATTTTTTTTTGATGATTTCAAGAAGGAGATGAGTTTAGAATTTGAGATGATGGACATTGGAGTCATGTCATACTATCTTGGAATCCAAGTGATTCAAAGTGAGCATGGTACATTTATATCCCAAGAATCATATGCAAATGAAATATTAAATAAATTCAAAATGGATGGATGCAAACCCAAAAGCACTCCAGTAGAAAGTGGTACAAAGTTCTCAAAACGTATGCAAGAAGAGAATGTGGATCCTACCCTATTAAAGAGCATGGTTGATTGCTTGAGACACTTAACATGCGGAAGGCTGGATATACTTTATGGAGTGGGTCTTATTAGTCGCTACATGGAAGCCCCTACTACATCGCATTTGTAGGCAGTAAAAAGAATCTTTCGATGTATTAAAGGTACTACTAATTTTGGATTATTGTATTCACATTCTAATAATTTCAAGTTGATTGGTTATAGTGATAACGATAGGGCTGGAGATATTGATGACCGTAAAAGTACAACTAGATTTTCTTCATGGGAGATACAGCATTCACTTGGAGCTCAAAAAAGCAACCAATTGTGACACTATCAACCTGTGAAGTTGAGTATGTTTTTGTTTCAACTTGTGTACATCATGCAATTTGGCTTCGTGATTTATTGAAGGAGTTGTATATGCCACAGCACAATGCAACAGAAATATTTATGGATAACAAGTTGGCTATAGCACTCGCTAAGAATTTATTTTTTCATAATCGAAGTCTGCATAACGATACGCTCTACCACTTTATTCGAGAAAAGATTGCAAAAAAGGAGGTGCAAGCAAAGTTTATCAATTCAAAAGACCAAGTTGCAGATATCTTCACAAAAGTATTGAAGCATGATGACTTTGAAAGATTACGAGACATTCCCGGAGTTACAACAATGTTTATGAGGGGATGTTGAAAATAAACTTGGTTTTTACGAAACGTCAATTATGTTAATGATTATAAACTTTTTATTAATGGAAATGTCAAATTAAGAATAAAAAAAAATCTAGACTTACCAGATATGTAACTTAGAGAATTCTAGAAAATGAAAGATTAAAGAAAAGTCTAGAGATTGTATCACACTATAAATATGAATTGTTTTCACTTCTTTTGTAAGCAAGCAAAAAGAATAAAAGTGCAAAGAAAATAAAGTTATTTCCTCGTTTATAAAATATTCTCTCAATCTCCATTAGTAAATTAAAAAAATTCTCTCTCATTCTTCTTCCTAAAGAAATTTTCCAACAGTGGTATCAGAGCGAGCTTGCCAATCAATAAAGATGGCAAACATAATGACTCTTTTCAAGTTTCTTTATTAAAGAAGGAGAATTATAAAAGTTGGAGTATTTGCATGAAGGCGCTGCTAGGATTGCAAGGTGCATGGGATATCGTAGAAAATGGGTATGAAGAACACGCCGATATTTCCACTTTATCCCAAATTGAAAGGTATAATTTGAAGAATTTGAAGAAGAAAGATCGAAAGACTCTTACACTCATCTGCCAACGTTTTTTTTTTTTAAAAAAATTATATCGTTTGGACCCGAGACCCGGTCGGACGGCGGCGGCGTGCGCGTGTGGAGACGGTGCATGGTCTTCCTCCTCACAACGGAGCAAGCTTTGGGTGCCCAAAGGGCCCTCATCTACCAACGTTTGGATGATGCTATGTTTGAAATGATAACCAATGTACAAACTAGCAAGGAAGCATGAGAGATTTTGGAGAACGCTTTTTAAGGAATTGATAAACTGAAGAAAATTAGACTACAAACCATGCGATGTGAGTTTGAATATTTATATATGAAATCATCAAAATCAATTGATGATTATTTTTCTCGAGTTTTATCTATTGTCAATCAAATGAAAAGATATGGAGAAAAAATAGAAGACTTTTGAATTGTTGAGAAAATTCTACGGTCTTTTGATTCAAGATTTGGCTATATAGTTGTAGCAATTGAAGAATCTAAAGATTTAGGATCTATGACCGTTGATCAACTCATGGGTTCACTTTAAGCCCATGAAGAAAAATTGAAGAGAAAGGTTAAAGAAGAGCCACTAGAGCAAGCTCTTCAAACAAAAATCACCTTGCAAGAAAATGAGACATTTAAAAATGGAAGAAGTCGAAACCAAAGCAGAAGAGGTAAGCTATGGAAGAAATGACTATCATAGAGAGGAGAATAGAAAAAATATATACATCCCAAAAGGTCGAGGAAGAGGAGAAAATATAAAGGAAAATGGAAGACCAAGGTATGATAAATAACAAATAAAATGTTATAATTGTAATAAATTTGGGCCTTATGCTTCCGATTGTTGATCCACTTTTTATAAAGTTCAAAAGAGAACAAATTTTGCTAAAGAAGATGAAGAAAATTCCGCATTACTGTTGGCACATAAAAAAGATGAAAATAGCAATAATAATACATGGTATTTGGACACGGGGGCATGCAATCATATATGTGGAAGGAAGAGCATGTTTACGGAGCTTGATGAATCGGTAAGTGGAAACATTCATTTTGGGGATGAATCTAAAATTCTAGTTAAAGGAAACATACAAATTAAGTTGAAGAATGGAAAGAATTATTTTATTTAATGTTTATTACGTGCCTAAAATTAAAACAAATATATTAAGTTTTGGGTAATTTTTGAAAAAATGATAAGATATACACATGAAAAATAAAAATCTTTTAATGAGAGATGGTAAAGGAAATTAATTGCTAAAGCAGAGATGTTAAAAAATAGAATGTTTCCATTAAATGTCTCGAATAATGTTGCTAAATGCCTAAAATCGTGCTATAAAGATCATCATGTCTTTGGCATTTAAGGTTTTGGGCATCTTAATTTTGGGGGCTTACATTTTTTTAAAAAAAACATGGTGAAAGATTTGCCATCAATAAATCATGAGAACCAAGTATGCGAAGGATGCTTATTTGGAAAACAACCAAGAAAATATTTTCCAAAACAATCAACCACATGAGCCAAAGAACCATTAGAATTAGTTCATACAGATATTTGTGGTCTTATAAAACCATGCTCACTTGGAAAAAGTAACTATTTTGCATTTTCATTTTAGATTATAGTAGAAAAACATGGGCTTATTATTTCAACAAAAATCAGATGTATTTGATGCTTTTATGAAATTTAAGGCCTTTGTAGAAAATGAAAGTGGTTATAAGATCAAAGCCATGAGATCCGACAAAGGTGTTTATATCAAAAGAGTTTGAGAAGTTTCGTGAAGAAAATGGAATCCATCGTCCATTAATAGTCCTGTAGACTCCACAACAAAATGGAGTTGTAAAAAGAAAGAATAGATCACTTCTTAACATGGCACGAAGCATGTTAAAATGCAAAATGTTCCAAAAGATTTTTAGGCTGAAGCCATTGAATGTGCGGTGTATTTATCAAACCGCTCTCTAACTTGAAATGTGTGGAACAAAACCCCCGAAGAAGCATGGAGTGGTAGAAAGTAATGTATATCTCACTTGAAAGTATTCGGAAGCATCGCTTATGCCCGTGTACAAGTTCCAAGACGCTCCAAATTAGATGACAAAGGAGAAAAATACATTTTCATTGGCTATGACTCACGGTCAAAAGGATATAATTTATATAATCCTATTAATGGAAAAGTTGTTATTGGTAGAGACGTGGAGTTCGATGAAGAAAGTGCTTGGAATCGTAACAAACAAGAAGATGATTATAGTTTCTTTCCGCTTTATGAAGAGAAGTGCAACGATGATGTGGAAGAAGAACCCATTAGTCAAACGCCGTCATCTCCTTCAACTATCCATCAAGAATATCCATTTGAAGAAAGCTCAAATGAACGACCACCATGCATGATATCTTTGCAAGAATTATATGAGGTAACTCAAATTTTTGATGATACTACCTTATTTTTTCTTTTTGCCAATTGTGAACCATAGGTTTTGAAGAAGAAAAACAAGAAGAAAGATGGAGGGAAGCCATGGATGAAGAATTCAAAGCAATTGTAAAGACCAATACATGGGAGTTGGCTACTTTACCTAAAGTACATAAAGCTATTGGTACAAAATGGGTATATGAAGTGAAAAAGAATGCTAAAGGAGAAGTTGAAAGATATAAAGCAAGATTGGTAGCTAACATATACAAGCAAAGAGAAGGTATAGATTATGATGAAGTATTTGCTCCTGTTGTTAGCTTAGAAACTATAAGATTAGTAATTTCTTTAGCAGCCCAAAATAAATGGAAAATACATCAAACGGATGTGAAATCTACTTTCTTAAATGGTAAATTAGAAGAGGAAGTTTATTTGGAGAAACCGCCGGGTTATAAAATTAAAGGACATGAAGACAAAGTTTTAAAATTGAAAAAAGCGCTTTGCGGTTTAAAACAAGCCCCAAGAGCATGGAATACAAGAATTGATAAGTATTTTTTAGAAAATAATTTTGTAAAATGCCCCCATGAACATGCTCTTTACATAAGGAGCAAAATGGAGACGTCTCAATTGTATGTTTATATGTGGATGACTTAATCTTTACTGGAAATAATCCAAAAGCTTTTGATGATTTCAAGAAGGAGATGAGTTTAGAATTTGAGATGATGGACATTGGAGTCATGTCACACTATCTTGGAATCCAAGTGATTCAAAGTGAGCATGGTATATTTATCTCTCAAGAATCATATGCAAATGAAATATTAAAGAAATTCAAAATGGATGGATGCAAAACCGTACGCACTCCAGCAGAAAGTGGTACAAAGCTCTCAAAACACATGTAAGAAGAGAATGTGGATCCTACCGTATTTAAGAGCATGGTTGATTGACTACATCGCATTTGAAGACAGTGTAAATAATCTTCGATATATTAATGGTACTACTAATTTTGGATTATTGTATTCACATTCTAATAATTTCAAGTTGATTGGTTGTAGTGATAGCGATTGGGCTGGAGATATTGATGATCATAAAAGTACAACTAGATTTTTTTCCTTCATGGGAGATACAACATTCACTCAGAGCTCAAAAAAGAAACCAATCGTGACACTATCAACCTGTGAAGCTGAATATGTTGCTACTTCAACTTGTGTAAGTCATGCAATTTGGCTTCGTGATTTATTGAGGGGATTGTATATGTCACAGCACAATGCAATAGAAATGTTTTTGGATAATAAGTTGGCTATAACACTCGCTAAGAATCCAGTTTTTCATAATTGAAGTTCGCATATCGATACGCTCTACCACTTTATTCGAGAAAAGATTGCAAAAAAGGAGGTACAAAACTTTATCAATTCAAAAGACCAAGCTGCAGATATCTTCACAAAAGCTTTGAAGCATGACGACTTTGAAAAATTACGAGACATTCTCAAAGTTACAAAGTTTACGAGGGGACGTTGGATTTTTAGGAAACCTCAATATATTGATGATTATAATATTTATATTAATGGAAATGTCAAATTAAGAATAGAGAGAAATTTAAACTTACCAGATATGTAACTTTTAGAATTCTAGAATGTGTTTTATCAAGAAAATTCTAGAATATGAAAGATTAAAGAAAATTCTAGAGATTGTATCGCACTATAAATGTGAATGTTTTCACTCCTTTTGTAAGCAAGCAAAAAGAATAAAGTGCAAGGAAAATAAAATTATTTCCTTCTTTATAAAATATTCTCTCAATTTCCATTAGTAAATTAAAAAGTTTCTCCCTCATTCTTCTTCCTATAGAAATTTTCCAACAAAAAAATGTGACTCTGAATACTCATTAAATTGTAATAGGGAGCACATTAAAACTGAATAAAAGACCACATAGTACCAACTGTACAATACTCTAGCAGTAGGCATAAAGAAAAAGTAAAGATTCAATCGACAAATTTGAAAGGTGATTTAACTGTAAGGAAAGTCCATTTTGTTCTTGGAACAATATAGGCCACTCATAAGAGCACACTACCAACACAAACAACATTAATTGTGTCTATCAATGACCACTGCTTAGACATTTGGTTGAAATTTGTTTTTGTGGCTTGTGTATCAAAAGGTTTCTGACTCATATCTCCTAGACAATACAGACATATATTATTGTCAAATTCAAAAAAACATATAGGTTGTATCCTACTAATTACCAGTGTCACCATAGTGGACCATGTTGTTTAGAAAGCTAAAGTATTATTTGATGTGAAATGAAAACTTGATGTGAAATGAAAACTTTATATATATGCAAATTTTAATATGATGTCTAAATAAATATCTTAGGGTATTGTTGTTCTACTAGCTCAAGGACAACACACACTTGCATACTTCATGTAATAATGCATATTTAGATGATTTTGTTTTCCAATTGCATCTCGAATATATATGATGTATGAATTTTCATTCAAGATGAGAAAGCTTCGATGATTACATTGTTATTTCAACAGGATAGGGATCAAATTCAAATGAGATTTAGGTTTTGGCATCAAAAATCAAAAAGTAAAATATAGAACAATGTTTTTATTAAAGAAAACCCCATGAAATGTTCATAACTTTGAATGTTGTTTAACTATTAAATAAGTCATCATCTAGATATAGAGATCAAGTGCAAAATAAATAAATAAATAAATAATGACTCAGAATTAACTTAAAAGTATGCTCGAATAATAAAATCAAATGATTGAACCAATATTTCAATTCTTGTAAAAGAAGATAAGGACAAAGGTAAACATAACCACGACGTGCCTACTCTACGTGGAAGTGCTGCCCTAAACTAACAACAGCTGGCTCCCGCTGCTCCCACTTCTGCTATGGCTACCGGGCCATATGCAACAACTAATCATGGTAGTGATATGAATCAAGCTCCATTTACTCTTACAATGTCGCAAGAGCCTAATGTATATGAATCTTATAATGGATATAAACAGTTTGACTTTCTAAATAGGTCAACAACAGATGATGCAAAATATGCACTTGAAAATAAAGGATGAATCTCAAGTCATGTTCATTGAGTCCTTGTTGCGCTTAACATGTACTGTGAAAAATAGGTTTGTTATAATAAAAAACAAACTAAAAAAAAGTTGCCTTTAAGACATTACAAACTTAGTTTAGTGATATAATAGAGATGAAAAATAGGTTACTACAACCACATATTCGGGGATTTAGAATTGTTAATTATGTATACTAGAACAAAGCCAAACTGCAATATTTTTGAATAATTTTGGCAAGATTCGTTAATTTTGCAAATAACTCGACTTCTACTCGATTTTGCATAACCACCATGCAAAATATAGAGCAAAATAGTATATACAGTTAACTATTATAAATACATCATAGAGCAATATCTATGAAAAAAGTAACCAAAAAAGCATAATGGAAATTTGAAAGATGAAGCATGTACCCGAACAAAGAGAACACATATTCCTTCGTTAGTTAAAGCCATAAAACTAGTGCTTAATTAGTCACAGAAATTCCATCTGAATAAAGTAAATAAATAAAGTGCACTTAAAAAATAGTGTAGCACTTACTAAAACAAGCCATCTATAATGATTTATAACTATTTCATACTAAACACTTTTTTTGTGCTTATAAAAGTTTTAAGATATGTTATATTATAACCACAATAGGTAAGAAAATGCGTTCAAAACATACAAGCATTCAGTTCTCACTTCTCACTAAAAATAAATGTGCTCTAAATTAATCGATAAGTAGGCAAACTAATAATTAACAAATCTGCATAATATAGCTTTCCAAAGCTAATTGCATGCATACACACACACACACACACACACATATATATATATAACCTGCAATCTAACTATTGCAAGCAAGACTGTTGTTAAACAAATATTTAGTTGCCCTCATTAAAACCAGATTACACAATCAAGAAATAATAACTATAACCTGAAGTGTAGCATAAAATCTAGAAGATAAAATATCATTAACCAAGAGCATTCCACCCATGATACAATGTCAAAAAAATTCTATGTGCCAAAACATATGCTCACGTATTCACGAAAAAGCCCAATTGAAAAATATGGAACTAGTACCTTGGAATAGAATAGGTCTGTGCTCAGCACAATTGGCATAAACGGCGGCATTGTGAGCGGCGAGACCGCTTCCAATATTACAAATGCGAGTGTTAAGAGGAGCTTTGTACTCTATGGCCATTACTGAAGTGGAGGAGAAGGTAGACGCTATGGCGGCAGCTGTAGCGGTGGTATCAGAGCCTGGAATTTTATCGATCATAAGTTACTTTCATTTGGTATTAGAGCCTGGAATTTTATCGATCATCGTAACATCGTAGAATAATGGCCAGAAAAAGATCCAGTTGAAATACAATAAGCAAAATCCCTGTCAAAGCCATCAATGAGGACTATAAAAGGCACTTTCTGATTTACAAATTTCAATAAACAATAATAATGAATTAGTTAGTATAAGCTATAAGATCTCAAAGTTTAATTTTATTATTTAGAAAAGATTAAATCTATTGAATTTCAAAATAAAAAATTGAAAAATGAAAAATTAAATTTAAAAAACCAACTTGATGTTTATAAATTTATAACTCTTAAAGAATTTCTAGAGAAACAGAAAGAAAAAATTTCAAAAGAAATTTTTGATTTGAAAAGATAAAATGATTTATTACAATCCACTTTAGATAATTCAGAATCTCAAAATATTCCTCTCAAAATTGAAAACTGTATGTTTAAAAACGAGAATTTTGAATTAAATGAGAAAATTAATATTTTTAAAAATAGTAATATTTCTTTTGAAAATAACAATTGTGACTTTAAAACTAAATTTGAAAACATAAAAATGAATTCATGAAATTTAATAAAGGTCAAAATGATTTAAGCATGATTTTATCTAGTTCTAAACCTTTACATGATAAAAGTGGTTTATGATATAATAAAATTGATTGTAGAAATAGCACTAGATACGTTTTCATATATAGTAAAAATGTATGTGCTAGTACTAAATTTTGAGTAAAATCTATATCCAATTTTTATAGAAATTCAAGTACTGCTATGACCAATAATGTTTATAATATCTCCAGAAGTACAAAATCATTGACGAGAAATTGACGAGAAATATGAATAAAAATTATCTAAGTATTTTGATTCCTGTTAATTGGAAAAACAGAGAAAAATACATTGATGATTATTTTGATATAGTAGTTAATAATGAAAATTATATTCATAAAGGTTCAACCACACTTAAATGGTTATGGCTTCCCAAGACCTTACCCTCGGATCCTAACATAGAAAGTGGGTACCAGAACATATGTCTCACTTTTTTCAAGCATACCACATATAAAGAGGGAGATATATTTCAAATTTTCTAATACTTATGGAAATGAAGCCATAAAAGTGATGTTCAAATTTTTAATGTACTTGGAGAAACAAAAGGAAATGATAGATTATGGAATTTTAAAGGATGTCCATACCTTTAGTAGAATTATGTGCTTACATTGAAATATGGACTTCAGCAAACACGGTAAAATATAATTTATTTTCTCCATAATTAATATTTGGTTTATCTTGCTATTTACAAGATATTTTATAAAATTTATTATATTCCCTCATTTTTTTTATAATGCCAAAGGGGGAAGAAATTCATATGCATATTGATAGAGGGAGAAGTTATACTTAGGGGGAGCTTTAAACATACTAATATTATTTTATATAGAATAAATATTTTAAAAAAATTATAGTTGTCATCATCAAAAAGGGAGAGAATGTTAAAACTTCTATTGTTGGATTTTAATGGCAACAACCATACAATTATGACAAAGGACCTCTAAGCTAACTTGCACGTACATACGTATCAAAAAGAAACAATCAAATATGTCCAACATGAAGATACACAATACAAAAGAGAAGATACACAGTATAAAAGAGGATAAAAGTATATATTTGGACATACAAGAAAAGATATACACGATAAAGACAGGACAAAGGTGACAAATAAAGTATTATTAGTCATAGAGTGTCATGTCTAGAGTATACAAGTGTTAAAATCTTCTCAAAGTGGTATACCCACATATACGGGTCACTGGTGAAATCATATTTTAAATGAAAATCAAATTTTCAAAAATACATGGAGTAAGGCTTGAACTTGAGTCACTAATTTAGAAAGCAAGTGCTCTAACCAACTGAGCTAAGGCAACTTTTATTCATCAATCGAATTCAGCCGACCGAACAAGTTCATTCAGCCGGCTGAATCTGTGTACATACACTATTGATTTTTGAATATTTAACCGACTGATCGACAATATTCAGCCGGCTGAAAATAATCTAAAATGAACTATTTTCTTACTGTTTTAAAAAACTGTTGATTTAGATGGCTGCCAAATTTTATTCGGTAGACTGAATCTGTATAACGGCTAGTTTTCTAAAAGGGTACCTCTTCATCATGAGGAGATACATCTCTTAAATCAAGATTTGCAATCATAACTTTTCATTATTTCTTTCCACGAATGATTGCAACTATTAAACTCTATACAAAGCAATCCATTTCATTGTTTCAATAATGAATTATACTTATAATTCTTTCTATCATTTCTATTGAATTCTCAAGCATTCAATACCAAACTACTTTATATTTTTTGATCACACGATCTTTCAAGAATATTATCTTGTGATCAAAATTACTTCCTTTCTTCACAAAATACAGGATATACCATAGAGGAAAAGATTGTAGGAAGGGTGTACATTATTGACTTATCAGTGCTATTCAAGAGCATACTCAGTTAGAAACATTTCTACTATTTGTATGGGAAGTCCTGTTATAGTATCCTTAGGAGGTTGAAGTATTATTCGGCTATCTAGCCAGTTAAAATCATGTTTAGTTGCTTAGGCGGTGTAAACTTGTTCCTTCGGGTTAAGCGAGGGTCTCGATTGAATTCCAGAAAGAGTCTGGGATTAAAGGTGGAAAGGGAAGTTCGAACCATTATAAAAATCTCTGTTGTCATTTACTTTATTACGTTACATTTATATTTATACTCTGTGTAAGTAAATAATTTAGTTAATATTTCATATTACACGATCCATAAGTTACTTTCAGTAATTTATAATGAGACATTTTAATAAGCCATGCCTTTTGGGCTCATTTTGCATCAATATTTCTGCACAGCTGATCTTCATGTTAGAATCTTGGATCTCATCCAAGTCTGTCACACTTCCACTAATTTTTATAGAAATGAATTCATTCTGTAAGAAGGTAGCATGTCTTCAAGCAATAATCTGTTTTTTGTGGAATTGACGATCGTAGGTTTTATGAACTACCTAAAATTCACATAAAACAGATTTTGCTTTCAGTTCATGGGGTTTACATTCTGAATGTAGATCAAACAACCCCATATCTTAAACTATTTAAGATGGAGTCGTAAACTTAGCTTTAGACAAAACCATTCAACATATATGCTTGCTCTTAAGTGTATCTAAGAGAATGAGTTAACTCAGCTTCACTCAATCGTAGATTCAATATATGTCTTACAAAGTTTCAGTTTATAGATACATTATATAATACCATAAAGAAGAGTGACTTTGAGAGATAATCCTCTGCTCTTTCAAATAGTCTTGGAATTCATACCCATGATATTCACCTCTTCAATCAAACCTAAGTATTTTAATTCTTTTGCATGTTATATTTTATATTTTATTTTATATTCTATGAACTTATCATAGATATCTAAGTTGTGTATCATAATTCACATGTTCATACCATAAATAATCCGTCGATGAATTTAACAAAGTAAATTGATCCACTTTCAGTATTTTTAGACCATGGATTACATAGGTCAATATGTATTAATCGTAAGAGTTTGTTAAATTTTTTTCACCCCAATTGGAAGGTTGATTTTTCATTGATCCTTTGTGATACAATTTGTAATTACCACATGATTCTTACTACATGATAGATGAAAAGTTCCTCAAAATATGACTTAGTCTACGATTTCAAAAGTAATTATTAAATATTTTAGGTTTTGGTTTTTCTATTGCTAACAAGTCGTTATAGCTTTGAAAATGGACACTATCATTGAAATACAAAAATAGGTTAATTTTATAAAAATTATTTATAATATTCATATCAAAAAAGGTTCCATCCATTTCGGTTATAACATGAAAATGACTAATATTTCATGAATAATCTATTAGTTAAATAGGAAAGGAGAAACCAGCAACGTAGTCTTCTGCCACGTGTCATTGCACAACAACGCATTTACTCTTTTCTTCCCCCAGCATGTTTTCTACAATCGGTTTTCCAAAAAATCTTCTCATCTTTTCCAAATCAACCTCCCATCTACTGTCAATCGCTTTTCCAACAATTCTTTCTTCTTTTCCAAATCAACCTCGCATCTAATGGCTATCAGTGCAATAAATTTCTCCATCTTCTTAAATAATCCAAGGGCCTTACGCTTGATTGACTGATTCAACAATCGTCTAATTTTTCTCTACATGTTGAAAATTTCATAGAAATGGCAGAAATAAGCAAATTTGGGCTTCTATTAACACAGGTATTTGCATCGCCGACTTGGTCTCTTTTCACAATGCAGATGTAATTTCTAGTTTCAAACGTACATTTCGTTAATGTCTATACTGATTTTGATATTAAACCTTCGCTTTAAGAAGTTAATCTTAGGATTTTTGTGTTTTTGTTGTTTTGTTTTAATTATTAACGAATCAAAAATAAAAAATTGTTCACCGCTTTTTTACTGACTAAATTTCTGGAATAGGTTCAGGTCATTGATATATATAAACTTCCAAATATAAGAAAGTGTAATTTTATAAGATTATTATAATAAAACCATTAAATGCTCCTTCTTATTTTTAGAAGAATCCGAGTGTTGGAGATTGTAGAGAGAAGTGAAGAGATATAATGTAATTACCTACCTTGCCAAGTAAGTTGCTTTCCTTGGCACTTCTTCGTTGGTAATTGTTTAATAAATCTGTGTTATAATGTACAGAAATTATGTAAATCTACTCATCTCCCTCTGTCTAAAATTTTGAATGTTTACCATGTTTGCTTTATTTTTGATGTATAGCCCTTAGGTTTAGTTTGTAACTTTCCCTATTAAGAGAGAAGGTGAAAGTAGGCACATGATGAAACAATGACTTAAAAGTTCAATGATTCTGATCAAACGACTGGAGAGCTTATTGCATAGATTATAACGTTGATTTTGTTTTCTATTTTCTTTCTCAGACTCTACTATGCCTTTTATTTAAAGGACAATTTTAAATCTAAAATGAATCATTAATCCTTAATATTTATGATTGTTTCTAAAATACTTTTCAAAATGCTATAGATGAAGGAGTTTACTACATGCCATTTTGGGAAGATGAAAAAAAGTGGATGATAACCAACTGACACTGAAGGTTTAGAATTAGAACAATTATTCTTCACAATCAGTTTTCCTTCCTAATTTCAGGTATGAAATTATATCAACGTAGGATTCTTCAATATGGCTGCTTTCTTTTTGCAGATGGATTTTAGCAGGTGAAATGATTGCTTTCTCTTTGTTCTCATAATTTATCTATGGCTAATGGTAGTTGGCGTTGTCTATAAATTATTTGTATTAGTATCCATATGGAAGAAAAGTCAATTCCATTGATATGGTAATTAGGAGGATGTTTGACAATGGTGATAGTATTTTTAATGGCCAAAATTCTTCGTTTTTTCTAATATTATCTAGTTTACAGTGTTTTTCTGTAGAAAAATTATTTGGTTCCACCGTTAGATCCAATGTTTGGTAGGTAAACAACATCACTCTAATATTTTTACTGCTCTTGCTCTGGTTGTTAGCATCGTGTAATTTAAATATAGATATCAGTCAATTACTGACCAAGGGACCTCACTTAAACCGATCTATCATTTAGTAAGTCTTGGTCAAGAAAAATGAATTTTTGTTCAGTAACTTTTTATAGTGCTTCCAGTTTCAGTGTTTTCTTTCACATAGGTACATGTCTTACTTAGAACTAATTAGTGCGTTGGATATTTTTATGAGGTGACTATACTTCTCTCATTAATTTATTTCCTGACTTTGTTATGGGAATCAAAAAACATACAACTGAATTAAAATGTTTTAGATGAGGATCGATTGATATGATGGTTCAACTGACATGTCTTAGTGCTAAATAGCTTATGATTTAAGTTTTCAAAACTTTATTTGGGAGAAAGTTGAAAACTAGAATTTTTTCCCTCTATACCACCAAGGATTTCCTCTTTTTTAACTTAATATTTTGATTTAGGGTATTTAGATTTCAATGATTTGTCTTAATGAACAATATTAGTTCAGTTCATTCATCCCTTTTTGTTTTGATAGGTTCCAACTTCTTCTCTCCATACAAATCAAAACTCCCAAGAATTTACTTTTACAAGACTTTAATTACTCATTAATTAGTATTATCTGCTGATATTAATGTTAATACCTATGCTGTTCATAAATTTATAGTAATGATACTCACATTTGGTTGATTAAATTGTAAAAAGATTATGTGTTATATGGATTCTCTATGCTTAATTCAAAATATCAAATGAATAGGTTAAAGAATGAAGGTCAGCTATAGTGGAATACGGTATACATTTATTTAGAGTTACGACGTATCAGTTACATTATATATTACTTGCTCATTAATATTGAACATTTAGAGTTATGTGTCAATTACGTTATATTTACTTGCACATTAATATAAGACTTTATAGTAATAAGGTAAAATTAAATTCAAATTTTATCCATAATTATTTTCAAAATTTCTTTTACAAATGTTGTTCTTATTGCTTATTTATTGGAATCCTGAACTTATTATAATGTAATCAGTTAATGACAGTCTTAACAAACAGTCAAAAAAGGGCGAAGCAAAAAAGTAATTTCAGAGGATTCATTTCAATCGTACAAACTATATTTTAGTATATAGAAGTTTCAGAGGCTCACAAAATTCACAGTTTGTCAGCCACATTAACAATGTTATCCATATATTGACGCTGCTACATAGCCTACACTAAAAGTCATATACGAGCAACATCGAACGGTTTAAAAGTGAATGTTGAGTCATCTTACTAAACGATGAGAACAATGCAACATAATTGAATGGTATATGTAACTGGCATTGCCTAAAACGAAAACAAAACTTAAGAAACAATGAATTACATTAGAACCACCACCAAATCAACTGATTGATTTCATGTAAGAAGTCAATAATCGAATCACAGATGTTATGGTTACTCATTCTATGAACTATTATATGCTTACTTGCCGTGTGATTGTGCTGGTGCATTATTTTATTGTCTTGGTAAATGGTAAGTGGGCTCCACTTAAAAAATTACGACCGATCCATGAGAGGATCGTTGCACAGTCACTTCATAAGCGTCTAATAGGATAACTGAGCACCGTGATAAAACATATTTGCCTCCTAAGTATGGTAGAATTAGATTTTGGATAAGCTCTCTTGATTTTCACCAAGCAGAGTCGAAGACGATGTAAGCAAGAATAACTGTTTTTTGTACAAAGTGGAAGTTCCAAGAACTATGTATAATGCTAATTCATCGCCATATGACTGTTCGCATTTTGTTGTTTGTTGTATTGATCATGTTGTATTGATCATGTGTTGTTTGTTGTATTGATTGACAGACACATTCCATATCTAAAATAATTGTTGATTGATGGAGTCCCACTACAACTGAAGCAGTCAATTGATGCACAGGTGCATGCTAAAATCAATCTTCATGACACTACTTATCAAAAATCGATCATCAAATTTTAACAATAGTGAGTACTATGTTTGGTGATATAACAATCTGAAATCCATTTAAAACTTATATGCAGTTCTTATATGTTTAACAATAATCAAGAAAAAAATATAATTTGTAGTATACTATCTCCACTCAACTTCATCTTCCACTAAGCAATATCTTTTCTTCAAGTGATAAAATTTTAGTTGCTGCCAAATTTTATTCAACAATTTACATTGATTTGCCGTATTCGAGCCTGTTACCAAGTTTGACCCGTGAGACCCTTACCTAAAAATCTGTACAAACTTTACAAGAGTCGTCCATTCTTTAGCAAGCCAAAATTATTCTGCCATAACTGCATAGCTTAGTGGTATTGTGGTGATGAATTCATCTTATTATTTCGTATATAGCATTTGCCATACCTAACATTATGTGCTTGGTTATTGTACTAAAAAGGTAGAATCATGACTATCCTTTGGTCAACAAATAAAATTGCGGATTATAGTTGGGATGGTTTTCTTAAAATTTATTATTGTACACCATATTTATAATTGATTAATGAATTAATATGAATGTATTTTAACTGAATGTATTACAATTAACAACTTTAACCTTGGCTTGTGATATTGAGTGCTATAGGGCCACATTATATTCGTTATGTTGATGCTAATCATCCACTTAAACCATCTATTTTTAAAGATAAAATGGTCTTTAATAACGTTGTTTGGGGTGAATATTTAAATTCTTTGTAAGGAAAATCGCCAAACTCACTATAACAATTTGCGTTGATTAACCATCTATGCAATTAACTGATGATTATATAGATCTGTTTGGTGTCCTTGCACCTTAAATTTGAATGAGAAGTGAATATATTACATATGATTTTTTTTGTTCAATTCTACAATATTATCTGTTTCTCATGTTTTGCGGTTTTGATGAAGTAATATCTACATTCAAACTACTCGAGAAGGAAAAATGTGATGCCTATTAAGTAATCTTCATAATTAAACACTAACAATTCATCTTTACGTATACATAAATCATGATTTTTTGTCATTTGATTTTTTTTTTGGCAGTGTTCCAAAGCAAGTTGATATTTTTATATTATATTATTAGTGATATTAAAGTTTACAGCTGGTTGATGTGTAATTATTTTTGTTAATAATATAATAATAAAATTGAGAGCACTGGTTGAAGTTAACCAATTTCTAATGGAACACATAGTTGCTTATCTTTGTTTGGTTAAGTAGGTTTATGATTTGCTACAACAATAAAATTCAATCTCCAACTAAATTACGTCGCATGTGAAGTATTCATAACTTTTACTTTTCGCACAAATGTTTAACTTTTTTTAAAATAGGTTGCTTCAACTGCCCAACTAGGATTATATAAACCTATGGCTTTGGATAATGTTTTCCTTATTTATAGTGATTGAATTGACTTGAATTTTCCTGTTATCTTAACTCCCATTCGATCGTAAAACTAATCATCTTTCCTATTTTTGTACTATTGTAAAAATAAAGCTAATTACATCATATTTTTATAAGTTTCAGCACAGATGTATCATAATGATATCATGTATCATAGAGATAAATTTTTTAATTTGTTTTCTTCACATTATTTTAAGAGAGGTTTTTGAAGTTGAATAATGTGCAAACGATAAAGTCAATTTACATGTACAAAATCTTTTTACTCAACTATTAATTCATGTAACTTCATTATTATTATCGAGAATTATTACTGCCTTTTCTTTTAACGTTAGATCATACCAAATTCCATAATTTTTTGTATGAAAAGTGTGGCTAGGTGAGAATATTAATACTTCTGACATATCTCTTTGATATGCAGTATGACCAAATTATTTTATATTATTATTTCTCTCCATTCGTATGTCGTTAACCTTACAATAAACTAAGTTAAATAGTGCTTTTTACTATGTGACGCCGTCGTTGAACAGTTGATCATTTGTCTGTGTTCAGATATGATTAATTCCTTAAATCAGTTTCTTTATGATGGTCTGTTTCAGTTGTCACGATGGTTACTGGTAGAATTAGTAGTACATTGATCTGATCATTTAAAACAGCCTATACGGTAATTTATGGTAAGCATTTGAAAATGGGTTTTATTTTTCAAATATTGTGGTGTAATTGCAGTAAGTTCAATCCCATTCTATATTACCATAACTTTTATTTGAATATTCTACCATTATGTAGTTATTTGATCATCTACATGTGCAATAGTTGGTCTGTATGTAACAGCTGTTAGCATCTGTATCCTTTGAACTTTAGTATACTAACTCTGTTCCAAGCCTAAGCCAACTAGAAAGTAATTATTGACATGTATCAATTATACCTGTTAATTTCTGGTTCGAGTAGAATGAAAATTTTACCTATTTCCACTATGGTTGAGGGTTTTTTAGACTCACAAATAAAATTACCTTTCGTTGCTGTTTTTAAAAGTCCCTATTTGTCATAACTTTTGTCTAACCATGTTATTATATCGTTTGTAGAGCATGGAAATCTAAGTAGTTGTGTAAATATTTGTGACAAAAGGTTTGCAAATTTGAAGGTAAACATAAAATTACTGTTTTTTAAGCTATACTAGGTCGTTTCTTCGTAGATAGTTCTAAACCAATATTTGTCATTTCATGTTTAGTGATTACGTATTGTTGGATATCGATAGTTAAGTATTTGGAAATTATTTCTCATTCTAGATAAATCTTACAAAGAATGTTAGGAAGAAAACATCAAATTTCTTTATTCAGTGGATATGTGGAAGCTTTAAATGGCACAGACAGTCGACAACTGCTTTGTAACCCATCGATTTTATGTCATGTTTTAAAAGAAAAAAATGTGGAACCCAAGGTGGAACCCAGTGCATGAGGTTCCCGCATGATAGCGGGCTCTGGGGATGTCAATAATGCACGCATCTTTTCCTATGCATTGCGAAGAGGCTATTTTCGGACCATGTCATCTTTTACTAAGTAAAAATCATGGTAAAATAAATACCTTTTGTAAATAAAATCATGATAATAATGATAACCATACCATAAAGTTTGCAGAATGTTGGAATTTATTTACCACGTCCAGCTTTCAGCAATGGTCATCTTTATGTTGCTATATCAAGACCAACTTCTTATGAAGGAATTAAATTTTTGATTGTTATGAAAGAACTAAATTCTTGATAGGTCAGTAGGAGTGTGGAAAACCTGGTTTTACATAAAATATTGTGTACAATGAAGTGTTTAATTATTGATAGGTAAATTCATTTCTCAATAGTTAACATTTGTAGTTCTGTACTGTTCAGGTGGAACATCATCTCAATTGACATATTTTACGAACAATATGAACAAAGAGGATGAAACATACGAGTACTGATTGTTTTGTTTGACCCGTACTTAATTAATGAACTATTTATCATCTACCCATGTGATAACATTAAACCCGCAACCTTTTTAAATACTTATGTAAACTAAATTAATGATAATTGCAGGAGTAACAAATTTGATTGACCACGGTTTTTATTTGCAACCTAAAATAACCCAAAATTTGTATTATAAGGGAATGGAAAGTTTTGGTAGTAAAATAAATGGTAATAAATTTATTAAGTACTAATTTCATATTAAAAAAATATTGTTCCCAAAATTTTTTACCTGTAAAAATAAATTTAATAAATTGCTACTTTTAGCTAGAAATTATGAGAAAATGACAATGACATTTTCTAAGTTGTAGTAAGCTGTAATTTATAATAATTAGATTCATATAGTTTATTAAAAATATCTTATTTTGGATGTAATAAAGTACCAATAAACAAATTTAATTATGGTTTTCTAATACTGCAATTTTTCTTGACTATGTGTATGTATTCTCAGCACTTCATGGCTAATTTTATTTTCCTTGATTGCGATATATATTTCATTTGCACAAACACTTATTATTTTACTTCAAAATATGCAGTAAATTGCATTCTAATTTTCATGACAAAAATTAAACATATTAAAATTTAATCCTATATGTAAACAAACACACACACATGTATGTGTGCCTATGTATACTAAAACTATGTATGTATATACATATGACATATTTTTAATAGTTACATGCTTCACATAGTGAAAAGGATATCTAAAATATTCAAAGTAGTTGATAGAAGATCATGCTCATCAAATTTTATACTTTCCTTTTGATTTTTTTTGCTGCACGTTTAGTATACAGTAAATAATATTACATATATATATATATATATATATATATATATATATATATATTTCTTAAAGTTGCAAGTTTAACTTAAAGCTATTTTTGAAACTGCAATTTACAGTGGGGAATCTGTTATGTGAATATTCAAAAAAAACTTCTTAAATAGTTAATAAATTTAAAGTATATCGTTTTAGCATAGTAGCTATACACACTAGGAAGATATTCTCATCAATAAATTATGTTCTATTTGATTGCTTATAGGAACTCCTTTTTTTCCATAGACTTCTAGCTCTGACCATACAAAAGGGGTATCATTCCAAAAATCATTATATTGTATTAACATAAATCTATTTCTCACCGTCCATTATTATATTTTGGTTGAAAATTTAAGTATTTGGATACGGTGCCTATTAAATTTAAACTAATGATAAATAATAAATCATTGAGCGCTAAGACTGTAATAATATTCATATATGCTTGCTTAAATGAATTCCATTTTAGTTTCCATGGACCTATGAATCTGTCAATTTTACTCAAAAAACAATCTACTATATTAGAACTATAATATTTATCACTATTCATAAATCAGTTTTTGGCTCATGATTTTGATATATTACTTGCAGTTCTAATAAATTTTCAACTTACGATTCCTAGATAAGTCAATAAATGCTAATATTGTAACAATATTAATATTTTCTTGCTTATCGGAATCTCATTTCTATTTACATGAATATCTAAAGTAGAAAGGTTTAATGTTTACCCAGTCCAACCCAGTTACCGTGTTATCAGTGAGGACTTAGATGGTAATTTTCCATCGAGGCACATAAGTAAAAAGGCTACCCAACACCGAATTTAATATTCTAAAATACAAGTTTGGTTTTATTCTCGATGATATACTACCTCTATGAACTGACAAAATAACTCAATTAATGGGCAAGAAACAAACAATTTTTTTGGTATATGATGTACATTTAAATTCTATAAGTTATATAAACAAATTTCATGGTATACTTCGATGGTTAACTTTACTTTTACTATAAAGACATTGTTGTTCTTAGTGCATATCAGATATCTTGCAAATCACAACAAGACCTGAACGTTAGACTGGAAAACGGGAACTACTACTTTCAATTAGAAGGTAGAAATTACTATACAATTTCATTTTCTTTTTATTTATTTGCATTTTTTCTTAATATCTACTGCTCCAAGAATAGTGGAAATTCTTTATGGTTGCTGGGCGGGCTGACAAGACAGACCCAACTGATATGTCAATGGCTAAATCAAACAATCACCCAAAATCCCTATTATTCACATCGATGGTTGTAAAACTTTTCGGAGGTACCAAATTGATAGAAATTCATTGTTTAAGACATTCAACAGAGTAATATGTATATATTTTTTAGGTGAGTTTACCCTCTCATCCACCAATGCTACAAAATTATATGTTACATCGGCATAACTGATCTGCTTTTGGGTTAAACTCTCCACATTGATATATTACACTATGTGCATAAATAATGTATGTTATTGGTCACTAACTATATTTTTTCCTACAGTAAGTGCCACTAAACCTTAAGAAAATTAAATAACACCAATTGACAATCAGGCTAGCTCAGAGTTCAACTTGACAATGCACATTATCATAGCAAGTATGCTATCAAATATTAGAACCAATTAGTCCATGGTAAGTATCACATAATGATCTATAAATCTTTACTGCTACACGCAATAAACCACCATCCTTATTGGTTTATTTTTGTCTGATGATATATCTCATCGGCTTTAGTTATTTGCTTTTTTATATTACAAGTTTTAGCTCTTGAAACATATTCTCCATGCCTTAGCTTTCTCAATTAAGGGAAAGCAAAAAATGGAGTTGGTTTGTCTAACATTTATAGTAGAAAATTTTTAACTCCCTTTTAACAATCCATTCGAATTTTCATACTGTCCCTTCGCAGCATAGATTCTGAAGATAAAGGATACGAAACTAACTATCTTTTCGGAGAAAAATCTGGAGCTAGAACTGGAATATTCATAGGGGTATTGTCCCATTGGAAGTTTACTATCATACACTGTTGTTAACATCTTATACCTGATTAACATCTTATATACAGATTGGTAGGAAGAAAAATGAAGACGTGAGGAAGAGCCATAGTTATAACAAGTATACAAAATAGCCATGAAGACCAAAATCCCCAATTAGAACAATTATATAACCAGCTCTGTACTAAAATCCATTTCTGTTTACTACTTTGTATTTTGTGCCCACGTTGTATAGTAAAGAAATTACGTATTTACCACTTTTAGTGTCAATGTAAATATTATTTTCTAATGCAGCTTTTGATTTTCGCAATTTAAACATTTATTGTTTTGAGTACACATCCTAACTTCTGGAATGTCCCTTATTACCCATCCACATCACCCTCAATGATAGAAATTCCAGTAGGAAAACTGTTTATATGTTGGATATGACAGTAGAACAGTTGTTCTGCTTTACTAGCTTTCACGTATGTTATATGTATACATTTCAATATAGCGTGATTCAAAAATATCATTTTTTTTCCCAAACAAATGTTCCATACTACCCTGTATGCATTCAAATACCGCATTCCATGCTAGTTGTACGGAGAAATGAATTTACATGTTTAACTCAACCATTTTTAATTCAGGCTGAAATACATAACCCAAAGTAGGCTAACATGATGATATAGATGTAAATTGTAACAGCCCACCTTTTTAGATGGTTCAAATCGACAATAAACACACATGTCAGAATCAAACCATTCAAAAGGAGGGATTGTTAATGGGGTAAGTAAGAAAAAAAATAAAAAGGAAAGAGAAAAACAAAATGCAGAATCTCGCAGCATAACGATAAAATATAATAATCAATCAAGCCAACAGGGTTGGCGCAGTTGGTTGATGGTCTGGACTGCGTGATCGAAGGTCATGAGTTCGAGCCCCGAAACTGACAACCCTGTAACAAGTACCCGAAGTATGTGTTTGGCAGGCACATACTTCCCTAGAGTTTACAAGCGAAGCTTGGTTCTCTAGGTAATTCAAAAAAAATAATAATAATCAAATAAACAGTTCATGAAGCTGTTTTACAAATAACATGTCATTACGCTTTTACAAATTCAAATCAGAGTTATACATATATCATAAATAACCAAATATTGCAGCGGAACACAGAATGTAGTGGAATAATAAATAGCAATAATATACTGAATCTTCGTCTTCGTCCACCAGAAATAGTCTTCAATGCTGAAAAACTCAGGCTGATCCGAGCATAAAGGAAAATAATACACTCGAGTCAGAACTAAAATTCTTATGTAAATTAAATCAAAAGTATATGAAATAAGGAATGTAGATAACTACATTTTTTAAGGTTCAAATTTCTGGAAATGTTATTGCTTCCACATTCAAAATAAAATGGATTTCACAATAGATCCATTCTAGTAAATTACAAATTTACAGAATAATTCCCAGTTAAATTTCATAGTTTTAAAGATTTGATTTATAAAAATGTTCCAAAGTTTCAATATTCACTTTTTTCTGGAAACTTCCCAATGTTTCAAAATTTAATTTTGAAAACTTTCAAGTAAGGTAATGACGGTTTACTTTCCAAAATCATTTTTATGGTTCAAATAGTAAATCTAAACATACTATTTTTTCTCTGATGTAAATACTTGAAATTCATGGGTTTTACATCCTTATTCAGTGTGCAAATAATCAATATGAAATTTAAATAATTACAATAAACTATAAGGTGATAACAAAGATACATCAAATAAATGAACAAATATACATTCAATCACAATAGCATTCATCACAGCATACAATCAACATTCAAATCAATCAATTCAATAAATCAACCAATTCAGTAATATGTCACAGTAATTATTAGTCATCACATACTGGAATTTAGCTATTCAAATTAAATATTAATAAATATTCCAAACCAACAATAAAAAATTTATCACTATATGACCTGGTTTAACTTGCAATAAAATTTTCGTATTCCGTGAGTGAGTTTAAACACTCACCTTCTGTATTTCCCTTTTCTACTCAGATTTGGATTCGCTACTACTTCCTCCTTTTGAGTTGTTTCCTTCTATCTTAATCTTTTTTTAGAATGTTTTGGAAGAGATAGAGAAGTTGTTATAAATCTGGATTTAAAGAAAAAGATTTGGAAAAAAGAAAATGTTTGAAAAGAAGAAGAAAATTTAAAGAAGATGAAGAATTGAAAAAGAAAAGGAACCTTTCAAAAAGAAGAATATTTGAAGAAGAAGAAACAAAAAGACAAAGAATGAAGTAAAAAAAAAGAGAAGAAGAAGATTTAAAGAAGAAAAAAGGAAAACGGAAGGAGGAAGGTGAAGAGAGAAAAAAATGAGATGGAAGTTTTATTTTGAAAATGAAGCTATAGAAGATGAGATTAGAAAATGAAATATGACTAAAGGAGTGAAGATGGAAACAAATGAAAAGCCAATAAGGTATGTATAAACAAACAAGGAATTGAAATAAAGTAAAATATGAACAGCCCTAAAACGTAGTACTGAAAGATGTGAACTAAATGAATATGAGTGATAGAAGAAATAAAATGAAAATGAAAAATAAAATTATAGATTATTTAATAATAAGGAAATAAAGGTGGAGGGATAAAATGCACGTTTAGTTTTAAATGCTTTAGGCATTGATAATGCATAAGGAAAAATGTATGTAGGAATGAGAAAATTTGCAAACCAAAGGAAAATGAAAAATTTTATAACCAAAAATGAGATGGAAAGAATTAAATATAGCCTAAAAGCTTAGGCTTAGGTATTAAACTGGAGGAGAAATGAACGGACCAAGTTTTAATAATGAGGTAACTATTTTAAAAGGTACATACAATAAATAAAAAGAAATGAAGGGACCACATACCCATTTTGAAATTCAATTCCTTTCGAAACGTAACCAAATTAATTTCATTCACTCAAATAATACTCAATTTGTACACATACAAATTTTTATCTACGCACAATAAAATTATACCTACCTTAAAAATGAGAATGTTCAATTCTTTTATTTCCATTAAAGCACCATTTTTGTTTAACACAAAATGTACGTTTCTTTTATTAAATCTATTAATTGCAATCAAAGTTTTCTTTTCTTTTAATTGAAATCTTTCCATTACATTAATTGCAATTAATAACAAAGTTAAATTTCAAAATAGATAAACCAAAATGGACGAGAAATAGGATAATTGTTTCCTTAAGTCATTTAAACATGTTTATAAATTTGTTGCTTTACACCACCGTAATAAATAATTTACTTAAATTATATTCCTATTCTTGAAATCAATATGTATGCTAAAACATCGTTCAAATAAATGTATATTTCCTTTTTTTAACAAATCATTCTATTCTTTACTCTAATGAAATTAAATCTACATTCACATATGAAATATGCTCGCGTGTAAATAAATAAAACTTACTGGAAGACCAAAAGAGGCATGATTTTATGAAAGAAAGTAGTAATAAAATAAAATAAATGAAAGCGACAGATTTAAATTTGAGAATGTAGTCCGTACATAGAAATTACAAATCAAATATAAAAAAAACAATTCATTTTAACATATTTTATTAACCCTAATATGCTCAAATTTACACACATATATGTATTTTTATTTAGTAAACAGTAAATAAAATTAAACACTACAATTAACATAATGAGGACCGCCACCCCACACATTAAAAGATGAACTGAGACCCCAAAGTCAAATTTGAAACGGAATAAATCTCCTATGTTAATATGCTAACTATTCCAAATCAAAAACTTAACCAAACCTTCAAGTTGTTTTCTTACCATTTTATTATTGTATTTTTTTTAATTAAATTCAAATTAAGGAATATGTAGATAAATAAAATATTCCAACTAGAAACATACAACAAAATTCAATTCTTTGTTTTAATGAAATTAAAGTAACATTCATAGATGAAATATTCACTTTATTTGGTACGAATATTCTTATCAAGAAACCATTCTTTTCTTTTATTTTTATCCAAAACATATTTCTTTTTATTACACATTCATTTACAATTAACACCTCCCATTTAAAACCAACTTATATTTAAAGTTTTTCCATTAAAGAGTCATAGAAATAATACTTCGTACAAGCACACCATTTCTTTATCAATTAATTTTATATAATTGTTATATTTGTACCAAATTTAAGTGCTTACAATTTAAACGTAATATTTCTCAATGAAATTCTCAATATATTTTTAACACAAAACATATGATGCACATATCATTAATTAATTACCATTTACTTCTATCTCTTATTAATGGAAATATATAATTACTATTACTTACAATGATTAAATATCAAAACATACCCTAATACAGGGAAGATAATTAATCCAATTGTTTCCTTTGAAATCCAATTTTCTATGTTAAACCCAATATCTATATGCTAATTTAATTCTAACATTTAATTACAAATGTAATAAAATCTGTTCATTATATATTTAAATTTCAAACAAATCCTTTTATTTTGATTTACATTCTTATTATCAAATCAACTGTTCCCTTATGCAATTGATTAATATAAGTTTTACACTCATCACTCAACGGTTAACGTTTCTTCTTATATCAATTGTAATATTTCAATTACATTAATTCTCCATTAATTACCAAATAAATTTCTAACGGATTTAATAATAAGAAAATAAATAAAACAATGGTTATACATTAATAATCCATACCTATTAACTTATTGCTTACAAACAAAGGTTAATAAATTTACGTACAAATAATTGATTTCATACTCCATATTAAAACCAATTGCAATTAACAACATAAGATTACATCAATTTATACGTCGTTTATTATATTCCTTGTTAACCTTTATTATTTAAGTTGATTGAAATTACGTTAACACAGTATAGTGGTCAATTACATTCAATCAATATTAGCCAATTATATGTTTTATCTCATTAAATTATTTGTTTTAAGATTTATCTTATAGTTAAAATTTCTAATCTAATAAGATTCAATTTAATAAATCATAAATTTTAATTTTTGACAATATTAAAGCCCAAAACCTTATTAAATTTAATATTTTTAATTATCAAAATATGGGTTGTTACATAAATGTGGGAAAAATTTGAATGACAGGTTTCTTTCCACTGCATAGGATATAGTAACTGACATCTTAACAAAATGGTGGATATTCAACTCCAAATATGCATCTGTATGATTCAGTGACATTATATGCAATAAAAAAATATAATTTACACAAAATGACAACCTACTATTTTACTACTTCAGACTAAATGTAGAAATGATTCCAATCACAAATATCATCCCTTTTAAAAGTAATAAATGAAGGTAAAAAGGTTAAATACGAGAACTTATATTAAAAAAAAATATCCCCAACTTAATTTGCAAACAAAGCTAATTAAAGTACCAAATATATTAAACCAACAATATCTCTCAACTTTTAGATTAGTCACAAACTGCCACTAACATATAAAATTCTATATAATATATAAATAACATTTAGAAGTGTAAACATTAACCATTAACTAAGAATTACATCTATACTTGGTCATCTGCCCATATGCGTAGCACGGGCCACACACTGGCGAATTAAGTTATTATAAGATATGAATATATTAGATCCATTCATGATTAACTATTTGAACTAATTACTATACAACCTTAATCACTGCTTTCAAATTATTTACTTTCCTATTATTCTCCAATACATACCCAGTCCAAATAAAATTTTAACTAAGACAAATTTACAAGATTGCTTTGATTATGCAAAAAGAAAAATCCTATGATACTTTGAGCAAATATAACACTACAAAAATAACAGTAGCAACATTTACATATAAATTTTACTAATGGAAGAACGAGGTAAATTAATCATACAATGGACACAAACTTCGAACTTCCGCATTTACCCGTGTGCGTAGCACGGGCCACACACTAGTATTTAGTATTTACGAAACTAATCGCTTAAAACATAGATATGCTCACGAATAAGTATTACATAGTGCATACCACTATTCTACTACTACAATAGCAACATTTAGAATACAAAGTTACGTTTAATCTCTTATCATGGGATATTTATATCTTTTAGGGTAATTAACTTACAGTTGAGAGTTTTAGATCTATTATCTAAAACTCTGAAAAGTAGATGCTATAGAGGTTAACCTTCTACAAGAAAAATACATTTGGAATAAAAATAAAATTTCGCACTCCTTATTAAGAATTTACAATATTTTATATAACTATGTTTTGATGCCTCTTCATGAAGCAGAGGTGACCACTTACCCTCTCTTTATCCCAACTATGTCTATGTTACTTCCACACTTAGACTTTCACTTTCTCTTCTAAATGGTCTTACCTTTTAAAAGGGAAACCCCTTTGCTAAAATACCACACTAGATTTTTTTTATTCAATTCACACACCCTTAATACATTAAGAAGATCAAATAAGTAGCCCTTAAGTAAAAAAAAAATATTGGCATTATCCAAGAGTAAGATTTATTTATAGTCCCTGAACTCAAGTTATTCTCACCACAACAAAATTCTCATTATATTCAAACGTACCGAGGATATGATCTTGCACTATGGTTTACTTTCTCAATTCAAATGAAACAATTTCATCAGAATTTTGTATCTTACAAACTATGATTGTTTACCATACATCTTTTGCATGTAATCAAATACGGATCGAATAAACACATTGTTATATTGTCTTAGAGCTCATACACATAATAGACAGCAGACAGTAACAAACAAGTTTACACTCAAATGACCAAGCCTTGAATGTTTTAAATGGATAAATCATTAGGCTCTTGCATAGGCCTTGAAGCAAAAAAAAGCTATTTGAGGTAAGTATATCTTATATTTCTTAGTTAACCTTGAATTCTATTTTTATTATATGTTTTAATTGTAAATTTTTTTACTAATTACATTAAGGGGGATTTATTGTAAAGGACAAAATATCCAGATAATTTATCCTCAAGGACACATGCCTATAATTTTATCCTCAAGGACATGGCCAAAGCCCATTTTTTCTCAAATGCACAAATCTCTCTTCCCCGTGCCCATTCAATCCCGTTTTCAGCTCCGATCACCTTATCCCGCGTCAACGCCACCTCCTCACCAGCGCCGCCACCTCCTCACCAGCGCCGCCATTGCCACCTCCTCCTTCACCCGTTTTGGAAAAACCACCTCGTGCCACCTCCTCCACCCGTTTTGTGTTCACCATCGTCGCAGCGTCACCTCCTCACCAGCGTCGTGCAACTACCCCATGTCGCCTCCTCCACCCGCCAACGCCACCCCCTCACCAGCACCATGCTCTTAAAAGCTGATACTGATACCAGTTTTTAGGTATCATTTTTGAAATTTTAGGTATCAGTTTTGAAATTTTAGGTATCAATTTTGAAATTTTAGGTATCAGTTTTGAAATTCCTTCTGATGCAAACCCTACCCATCGCTTCCAAATACCACACACTATACCACCACCTTCACCGTTTCGTCAAACCAATAACCCATCAGAAATTTTCCACCACAAATCCATACTATTTCCTAAACCACCACAAATACATACTGTTTATTTTATTAAAACCGATACCACATCGCATACAAAATCGATATTGTGTTATTTTATTAAAAATGATACCACATCGCATACAAAACTGATACCCAAAAACTGATACTGTGTTATTTTATTCAAACTGATACCACATCGCATACAAAACTGATACCCAAAAACTGAACACAGTAGAATGATTTCCATCCTCTCGTCATCGCTTCCTCCTCTCGTCCACGGCCTCCTTCATCGTCTTTTCGACATCCTCACTCACGTGCTTGATCTCCATCCCTAACTTTTCACGGTCATCCTCCGCTTCCTCCCGTGCTCTCGAGCTCGAACTCCGCGCGTAGGTCCTTGATTTCTGCCAAGGTGTTGTCGAGATCTGAGAGGTCGACGTCTCGGTCGGAGTTTATTGGGTTGGAGAAGGAAGCGATGGTGTGGGTTTTGTAGCAAGATCTGGAGTTGGAGAGGCAAGTTGCAGTGATTTGTCCTTGAGGATAAAATTTTAGCGGGCTGTCCTTGTGATTAAAAAAGCCCTAATTTTTGTCCTTCACGATAATTCCCTCTTACATTAAATACGTAAATTTATTAATGTGGGTCATCGTAATATTATTTATGTTGGTATACTTATTAGAATGGTTTATGATATCTCCCTAATAAGGTCACCACAAGATTCTACATTTCTTAGAAATCTTAAAAGATATATGGAATTTTTTAAATTTCTATAGTGAGTGTCAAGATCCATTTAGCATATCACTATAATCTTGAGGGTGCTTAATGAATTGTCATATCTATAAATGGAAACGATATGTCGTTAATTATATCTTATATATAACTCCTAGCTATACATTACTTTGCTTCTAATCTTTTTTATGATCTTGAGGATACTCAACAAATCATAAAGTTTATTAGATACTCATCCATCGCATCGTGGTTAGTTAAGGATAAATTTGTAACCTTGAGGGCGCTCAAAAAAGTTATAAATCTTCTTATTAATATAGAGACAATACAGACATCACTATATATAGCTGGCTTAAGAGTACTCAACAACCATAAATTTGCATAGTACTTTATTTATATTATAAATGATATAGAGAAACATTATTATATATTAGTAAGCTTAAAAATAATAATGAGTATGATTGTCGATAAGGAATAACAAATATTCATAATACACAATAATGCCATTTTTCATTTTATATAATTTTACAATACACATATATATTCTTTCCTTGTACCTATAGTGGGCTTTATTTTAATTTTAACCTAAAGTTCATATTAGTTCTATTTATATACATTATAGGATACTCTCTTATTTAATTATAACATTTATAATATAATATTAAACCTTATATTTATGTACATATTATTAATTAAACTTTAATAATATTACAACATAATTATAACCTTTTATGAATTTTAACTTAAATTTTAACCAGTTTTGAATTAAATATTATTCAAACATGCTTATTTGAATCAACCCAATAGCAAAAAAATTAGGCTTTACACGTAGAGATTATGTTAGAATCAAATCATCTGATGAGTCAGGTAAAGGATAGAAAGGGAGGGTTTCCATTCTTAAGAAGGTTCCTTAATTATATAATCTATTTCCTTAGACTTTCCTAGACACCCATACAAATGGGTTATTCTTAAGGATGACTCTAAATATTGGCTAATTATTCATTATAGCACAATGTAGACTTTGATGGCATTATTGGATAAAGTGCACCAAATAGTGGGGTAAAAGGGGCAATTTTTAAAAATCCCCTTTTGTTCATTATGCACTAGATCATTTTAATGTGTTATCATAAATAATATAGATTACTAGTAAATCATATTTTATAATGAGATATGCTTTGAATTAAAACTAATTTTATTGTAACTATTAACTAAACCATATATGATGTATATAATGAACGTCATATGTGCATATTATATTATAAGAATGTCTAGAGGGAATATATATGTGTGTGTGTTAGTGTCTGTAAATACTGTTATATACATTAGTATACATACACATAATTATTAGGTTTTATAATATTATATGTATATATATAATACTAAAGCATGCACTATAGGTGAATATATGTTGCCCATAAACAAAAACATATTAAAATATGTATATAATGTAAATAAATATATTTATTCATATACATACCTAATAATAAAGTCTATATATAACTTTTAGCCTATTAATAATATGTGCATGTATGTGTGTGGGAGTGACTATTTAGACACATGAATTGGCATAAAAATCTTAACCTTTCTCTTTATCTTTACATGGGAGGTTGAAATCAAGGGAAAATCTGTTGGCTAAGGTTTGTTATGTCACATTGTATCACCATTTTTTGTTCAAATAGAATTCCCCCCACCCCTTCCACCCCCCTCCTTCGAGCACACGCTTACACGTACATATACATATATGGGCAAGGATTGGCTATACCTCATTGTTGCTACGTTTCTACTCCTCCTGATTTCAACCACCAATTCTGATTTAAATAATATAATGAGGTGAGAAGAGAGAGAAAATTTAATATTTAAAATGGAATATATGGTTGAAATCCGAGGGAATAGAGGTGCAGCGAATCCTTGGCTGTGTGTGTTCAACTTATTAATTTTGTAAAATTAATATAATCATTCTAAAATCAATTATAACATGAAAAAGGTATGGTTTTATTCCTCAGATCTAATTTTTTTGATTATTTTGCTATTTTTATAATTAATTTAAATATATTTTGCTAGTTTAACATCTATAATAATCAATTTATACATGATAAAGATCAATTAAAAATATAAAATGTGCAAAATATGTATTTTTCATTTTTCAATTCCTAAAATAATTTTTTCAGGCTAGTTTATTATTTTATTTAATTTTCTTTCAATATATACCACTATTTCTAAAATTCACAACAATTAATATAATTATGATAATATTTAAACAAAAATATAACAATCTTCATAAGACTATATAGTAATTTTGTAGATCATAGTGTTATCATTTAATACACACACACACACACTCTTAAATAGACTCTCACATACACACACATCAATAAAATCTATAATTTACATAAATATATATATATATATATATATAAATTCAATAAATAATTTTAGTCTGACACTAAAAGAAGTTTTATTTAATTGTATTCTTGAATTAACATATAATACATACATACACACATACGTACATATATGTATATATTAAAAAATTATATACTAAAAAAATTCTAAAAAATTAAGCAATATATATTAATAATGAATAATGATATAAAATTAAATGTTTGAAAATAGTTTATCTTAGATGAAATTATCGATCGAATACACATCGTATTGTGAAATATTTCCTTAATGAAGAACTCTTCTCCCTCCATCTAGCTTTGCTTGCAATATCGTGCTATTGGCTTAAACTATCTCTAATGGCGGCTAGATCTTTTGTGTGGAATTTGTATCTTAAGTATGAAAGAATAATGTGGTATTTATAGCCTCTAAAAGGCTAGGAATATCTAATTTATTTCCAGCTTTCTCTCCTCCTTTTTCTCCTTAATAAACCATTTACTAACCTATCTTTTTCCAACGAACCAAAGCTACCTTAATTCTTATTATGATAAGCCCCTTTTTAATATATATAGGCCTATTTACTAAAAAAAATACTAATTAATTAAGTATTTATTTTAGCCAATTTATTTAATTTAATCACTGTAAGAAAAAATTACATACTATTTAATTTATTTTAAGGCTTCAAATAAATAAATGAAAAGCATGTTAAATAAAAATAACATTTTTTATTTTTTTCCATGTTAATTTATAACATTTGTAAATTAATTTGATTAAGTCAAATTCGAAAATAGGGTATTTTCACTTCAAGGGCATATTTGTGAAGATAATAAGTTTTAAAGACACTACTTCTGAAAAATTAGTTTTAAGGACATTTTACAGGAAAAAGATAAAATAATTTATCATTTTCGGTTATACAGGAATAAAGATAAAAGGATTTATCATTTTTCTGTATAACTTAAAAGGATAAATAAATTTATCATTATGCTGTAAATTGTCCTTAAAACTAATTATTCAGAAGCGCTGTCCTTAAAACTTATTACCCTATAAACAGAAGCCCTTCAACCTAATTTCCACTTCGAAAATATGTATAACATCAAAAAAATCAGAAATATATTGATAAGTACATTTATGTGACTGCTTAATGTGAACTCAAACCTTGTAATATTTAAATGTTTTAAACAATGTGGTATTTATAGCCTCTAAAAGGCTAGGAATATCTAATTTAGTTCCAGCTTTCTCTCCTCCTTTTTCTCCTTAATAAACCATTTACTAACCTATCTTTTTCCAACGAACCAAAGCTACCTTAATTCTTATTATGATAAGCCCATTTTTAATATATATAGGCCTATTTACTAAAAAAATACTAATTAATTAAGTATTTATTTTAGCCAATTTATTTAATTTAATCACTGTAAGAAAAAAATACATATTATTTAATTTATTTTAAGGCTTCAAATAAATAAATGAAAAGCATATTAAATAAAAATAACATTTGTTAATTTTTTCCATGTTAATTTATAACATTTGTAAATTAATTTGATTAAGTTAAATTCGGAAATATGTATAACATCAAAAAAATCAGAAATATATTGATAAGTACATTTATGTGACTGCCTAATGTGAACTCAAACCTTGTAATATTTAAATGTTTTAAACACTAAAGCATTTACGGACTTTTTTTAGGCACAGTAGTAGATATGAGTTCAGTTGCTTATAAATCATCTATGTGAAGTTCTATTTCAAATCATTTAAACTACACCCTAAGCAAGGAAATGTTGTGTCTGTTTTCTCTTCATAGTCACTATATAACAAAGGTATCTAGAGCTTTGAACAATTGTCAAAACTCTACTAATATCTTTATTATGGACTTAACATGGTCGTTGTTACCACGTAGTTAACCATAGTCAAATTATAGCTTCCAGGGGAGGAGCCAGTGTATGGCCAGCCAGTGCACAAGCCCTAGCTAAAAAATTGTAAATCCTTTATGAAAATTGTCATTTTGAACGATTTTCCTTATCTGAAATGATTTATCAACCATATTTAACTCTTCGCCCTATCTAAAATTGTTGTCTAATTCTGCCACTAATAGCTTTGATAAAGATTCACAATATTCTTAAGTCAAAAGACTAATGCATATTATCACATGAGATCTTCTATTTGAATTTATAATTAACCTATAGAAGACCCTTAGTGAGTCTTTCTATAATTTCCCAAACTATCACATGTATAAAGCTTTTGGAGCCCCCCCCCCCATAATCATGAGTAATTTACCATCCATTATGTAGAGAACATTATGTACACTACTCTTAACAGATATATCAATATCATACACTTTACTAGGAACATTTTAGGATAAGTGTTTATTTACATGGTTTAATACTCGTACTTACAAACATATATGCATCTGCGTTTGATCAAATAATTTTCTAGGAATCTTCTATTTGTATCTATTTAATGTATTTAAAACATTATTTATATCTGAAAAAAGCAATATATATATATAGTATAATAAAACTTACTTTATTTCAATCTAGATTTGCTATAATAGTAAAGTTGTATAATCAAACTACATAATTGCCTCTAGGAAACACCCTTGACTCCATCATAACATTCACGAGAGCAACTTACCTAGATTTGGACGGTAAACACTAAGGTCAATATCTTCGTGAGAGCAATTATTGAGATAACTCTAGCAGTCAACTAGATGATGACAATAACATGCGTGATAGTTATCTACCAGAGCGAGGAGGGCAAACACTAAGAGGAAATATAGTTACCTACGTGTGAGCAAATTTCTAAGATGAGCTAAACACCTAGGAAAATGACAACTTCCTCCGTGATATGGGAAGATAATATTGTGATAAGCAGTGTTATACTCAGGTGAATGATACTAACCTTCATAAGACACAACATTGTGTTGAATGAATTTACACTTAGATGATTAATAGTAACCCTTATAAGTGTTTTATACCATGGTGAAAATAATGTAACCTTGGGATAAATAAACTATGAAATTTTGCAAAATAGAACGTAGCACATTAACTTTATATAAAGATAAAAATTAACTTGGGTAGTGATGGCATGACAATCTATACTTAACCAGAGATCGAGGCCTGTTTATACAAAGAATTTACTTACTTAAAATATAAGTATACTAGTGAAAGATAAAATCGTTCTACTTTGTTCCATTATCACAACATATATTATGTTATGAATTGCCGAGGCTAATATTATTTATATTAGATTTATGTTCGATTGAAAGTTTATGTTTTCCCGTTAAACTCTCAATTATCTATTTGAGTACGTTGAGGGTCGAAAGTTTTGCAGATTTTTTCCAAATAACCGAAGAAGGCGACAACATGAGATATATTTATCATACAATTCATTTTCTTATGTAGAAAAGTATAAACTTTGATCATGTATGGTGGTATCATCGTATATCAATCATGTAGTATTAATGTTGCATCCTCTAAGTGATGTGAACGTTTAGGTAGTTGGTATTGTTGAAATAATGAAGTTAATTTGTTTAACAACTATAACTCTTATGCATAGATAAAAGGATCTCATATGGTCATTTGAATAAGATTAAAATGGTCGCAACACTGTGGTATTAATTTCGAATCTCAGAACAAGATATGTTACATTCAAGGTTGCCTGGTTCAATCCTATAACATCCACTGATTTATCATATTGCTTTGACAAAATGCTTATGACTTCGTTTCAAATTTCAGTTATGATGGCACCAACCTTTTATATTGAAAGTTATAAATTCTGAATAAGGTTTCACATCTTAAATCTTAACACATATCCAACACGGACGTAACACATTTTAATCAAAGAGTAGTTCAATATATAAGATCCACGGTACTCTCAAGTCAAAAGTCTATTATACATCATCACTTGATATCTTCTATTTGACTTCGATACAATAACCCATAGAAGATTTTCGGTAAGTCGTTTTAAACTTATTTCACTACTATGAGTATGAACATTCTAAGGATAAATGTTATTAGTTCGACCGAGCAGAGATGTTAGGAACTTTTAATGTGTACTATAAAACTTAAAAGATGGTACGCGGTATAGGTTACTCGTGAAGAAATGTAAACATATAAGCTTTACATAAGGTGAGAACAAATTAAGAACGACATTAGATAGAGTAAGATGATATTCAAGATCACCATCTAATATTAGACCCGTCAAAATATGAACCAACATATTAACCCAACCATTTACCCTACTTGTAAATGGGTTGGGTCAAATTCATTTATGAATTTTATTAAATGGGTCATTTATGAATTTTATTAAATGAGTCATGGGTTGGTTTGACCTATTTTAAAAAGGGTTATAGATGGATAACTCATTTACCCATTTATTAAACTTAAAAATCCAAAATATAATTTTGAAAACAACAGTTTTGAAAATTTAAGTTTTTTTACTTGGATATTCATCTTGTGAACGCACATTGTAATTCTTCATGGTGACTAACAACTGTACATAGAAAATAACATGTTACATTTCTATATTTGAACATTGTTTAGGAAGAAGCCGCTATTTTTTATTCAGATTACAATAACTTCTTCATAATAAGTCGGAATCATACGAATTCAATCGATAAACTTCCACCAAAATTACGGACAAAATGGAACACTCGAATGCTTCATCTTGTGAACGCACGTCGTGGTTCTCCATTGTGACTAACGGTTGTACTTAGAAATAACATGCTACATACCCATATTTGAACTCCACCTAGGTAGAAGCTGTTTTTTTTTGTTCAGACTGCAGTAACATTTTCATACTACATTGGAATCATGCGAGACTTTGGCTGATGAACTTCCACCCAAATTACGGACAATATGAAACACTCGGATACTTCATCTTATGAATGCACGCTGTAGTTCTCCGTAGTGCTAACAGTTGTACTTAAAAGATAGCAGACTACATTTTGATATTTGAACTTCGCCTAGGCAGAAGCCACTATTTCTTTTGCTCAAACTGCAATAACTTCTTCGTGCTAACTGGGAATCAAACAATACTTTGACTGATGAACTCTTACCTAAACTACGAATAATATGGAATACTCAGATACTTCATCTAATGAATGCACAATGTAGTTCTTCATGGTGACTAGCAGTTATACATAGAAAATTACAGGCCACATCTCAATATTTGAACTTGGCCTAGACAGAAGCTGCTATTTTTTTTGTTCGACTCATAATAACTTTTTCATACTAATTTAGAATCAGGCGAACCTTTGACAGATGAACTCCCACCTAAATTACGGACAATATGGAACTCGGATAGTTCGTTTTTTGAACGCATGTTGTATTTCTCCATTGTGACCAATGATTGCACTTAGCAAATAACAGACTACTTCTCAAATTTGAATTTGATGGAAGTTTATTAAAATTTTGAAATTTTGAAATATTTATTGAAATTCAAAAACATAATGATTAGAATAAGAAATATTTTATATCCATTCTTTTATTAATCAAATCAAATTTAAATCTTTAAATAAGTTCTATCGTTTTTGCTACGGTTTCAAGAAAAATGGATTCAATGGGTCGAGTTGGTTTTACCCATGAAATTACAGGTTGGGTTGGATTTATCCATTTAAAAAATGAATCTAATTGGTTGGGGCTTTTTTTGTTTAAATATGTGAGATTAATTTTCAACCCAATCCATCTGACACCCTTACCATTTACAAAGCTTCGCATAACATATTTAGTTCATTTTGTGCACAACTAGGTTGACAAGTGCCCTTGCCAAAAAGTAAAGGTAAACAATTTCGTAAATAACCACGAAAGAATGCATTCTGCGCTATATCTTCCACTTAAAATTACTCAACTTTTGACAATTTACTGTTATTTGCTCTTTGTTACAACCGACTGTAACGAAAACATACAAGGTTTCATTATCGCTTGAACATTATATACATATATATACATATATAAATATACATATACATATACATATATATACATATACATATATACACACACATATACATATACATATATCAACTCCTTGAATGCATTTAGTGATTGAGTCCGAATGGGACAATATACTAAAAAATATAAAGGTGCCCCCAAGTGGGACTAATTAGAAAAAACTATGTTTCCTTTCTACTATAGATGGCACAAACAGTGGAAGTACAAACGTTACAAATGATAAAATTATACAACAAACCGGAATGTTTCAACCTTTCTCAAACATTTCTCAAGAATTCTAAAGCTTCAGCCTCACTCGGCATAGCAGGAATTGCTCCTTGCTTGGTAGCAGTGATCGCACCACAAGCATTGGCAAACATTAATACTTCTCTCAGTTTCTTCTCGTCCTGCATTAGTTTTAACATCCATATTAGACACAGAATATTCAACTATTAGTACAAGAATATCTTACATCAATATCAATCAGATTAGAAAACATGAGTATATAATATTTGTATGCCCCTATGACATTGTTGTGTCTGATCTATCTACAAAAATATGACATGATATACGTACACACCATGTATCCTGATGATGATATAATGCATGAATACAGATATGAAGCACCATAAAGGGGGAGAAAACCACATGGTCACATATTCCTCTATCCCGGTGTGCCTAGCCAATCAGAACAAAGTCTTTTTTTTACAACATTTGTAAAACAACTCTATTCTGATCTAGGCATGTAAACGGATACTTTCAGATACTGATAGTGTCATATCCGTATCCGAAATCATTTTCGGATATCGTATATTTAATGGATATTCTTCGAACAGTTCACAACCGATAAATCTAAATAAGTAAATATAAAGTTTTCATTTATTATAAATTCATTCAAGTATTAAAATTAATAAATATGCTAAGAAAAATAATTTTAAGCAGTAAATATTGATTTTAATATACATATTAATTTTTTAACTAGTAAAGACAATCATTTTATATACTAAAATGCACAAAAATAAAAATTATAATCTTGATAAAAACCGGACGGATAATTATCGGATACGGATATGGTCATGTCTACATCCGCATCCGTTTTTCGGATCTCAAACAATTTTTCATATTTCAAATACGGATACGGATGAATTTCAGATATTTTCAGGTATTCATTGACAGCTCTATTCTGATTGGCTGGACACACCAGGATAGGGAAATATGAGACCAGGTGATTTCCTCCCAGCATAAATATCTTATACAGCCTTTAATTAGGCGAAGCGTGACAATATAATTTCAGAACATGAAATTTAACTTCTTTATGCACATTCAACCTTTGCGGGTTTAACCCAAGTTGGACATAGTCTCATAAGCATTATTCCTCTAAAAATTTACATACATGGCACAAAACTACAGCAATTACCTACCAATGAATATTTCAAATTGTATTTTATACTGCAATATTTTTGTACTAGTGTAAAAAAAATAGTAGTGATATTAACTTACTTCTAAAGCGGTTTGATCTGAGACGAGTTTGTAGAGCATGCCACCAACAAATGAATCACCTGCTCCCGTTGTGTCTACTGCTTTGACTTTAAAGGAGTTCACTGTGCCTATGAAATTCTACAAGGTGAAAGATAATGCAGTAAGTACGTGTACTCCGAATGATGAACTGAAAGTGTATCTATAATTACTCCATTAGCATTAAACTGACATTGTTTTGGGTAGGCTACTGTTAGCAAAAATTTAGTAAATATTTGAGTGTGTTTTTGTTTTAAAAGAAGAGGGAAGAAGAATGGGAAGTGGGAATAGTCTCACTTCTTCAAACATTGGTGATTGTATTTGTTTAAATACAAGACTTTCGAGAGAAATGTTGGACTCTTTGGACATCTAAATATTTTCTCTTGCGCTGAGAAGAAAGCTCATGCGTCTTAATACATGTGCGCCACCGCCGTGAGCCGCGGGCCAGATTAAAAAAATAATATTTTTTGGACATAATTTATTTTCTACCCCAAATAAAAAATCCCAGAAATATTTCAAATTGAAAGATGCGAAGGGTGATAAGGGCGGAAAATCAATAGATGTAATTTTTTGAACAAAATTCACTTTTTACTGGGAATTCTATTTTTCTTGTCTAATCATTGATTTTCTTATTTTCTAAAAATTATATCGAGTTCGTAATACCGCAGGTTACGATCTCGATATTCTTATCACTGCAGTCATTCTGAATATAGTTAGGATTGGACTTTGATAGTGCGGCCGCAGCCGATCAAATATTTTAATACTCGGGCTCCATTGTATCTTGGAAAACGATCTGCCTCAAGTCTGCCCACTCACTTGTTTCATCAAACAAGGCTGAGTGCAAATTGCATCTTAAGGAGAGCATCATATCACGTGCTTTGGAGCGAACATCGATAATCAAAGTAGAAACAGCTATCATGCTCGAAAAATACCACCAATATGTGTGTATGTCATACATTCATAAAAACACACACATACATGTATGGCAAGGATCGGCTCCTAACTTTTACTACACATCAAATCCCCCTACTTTCAACCACATGTTTCATTTTAAATAATATAGTTTCTCTCTCGTTAAGTGACAACTATATTATTTGAATCAGAGCATGTGGTTGAAATCAAGAAGGATTTAAGGCGTAGCAAAAGTGAGGGAAACCAATCCCCGCGCACACGCACACATGAGAAGAGTTCAATGGTACCTCTATTTGCAACACTCATTTAGCCTCTGATGTTTACTACATTCCGATTTAAATAATAGTACGTTCTCTCTTTTCCACATCATACTACTAGTTAAATCAGATTATGTGGTGAAAATCATGGGGAGATATACGTACACATACATACATACATACATACATATATATGGCTACTTATATCAGCCACAAGTTTCTATTTAAATATTAGTTCTTTCTCTCTTTTGTCGCATGGACTCAATATTTAAATATAAATATGTGGCTGATATTAAATGTTACAAATGATACTAAATAAAGGAGACTATTGATCCTAACCATATATACACACACACACATAAAATTAAATTACTCTAGTAGGAATGGAAACCGTGAAGGAAAAAACCTATGTTATCCCTCAATAAAAGTAATTCAAATTACCAAGTACCTTCATCTTTATGGATTACTAATATTTTCCTTACTTCTCCTAAACCCCATTATATGGTGATTATTAAAAAATCAATTTGAATAAGGGGAGATCGGATTAAATTACTCTCGATGGAATTGAAACTGGGAAGGAAAAAAACTATGTTATCCCTTGGTAAAAATAATTCAAATTGCCCAGTACCTCCATCTTTACGAATTAGTAATCTTCTCTTAACTTCTCCTGATTTTTCCATTAATTCTAGTTAATTTAACTTTAAAAGTCTTACTGAACAATACCTAATCGAAATTTCAACAACGAAACTGAACATTTGTACAATCAAACTAAACAATCCATATTCATAAAAATAAATTTGTAAGATGTAAACAAAAAACAACTGAATTGGTTTATCTTCTTTCAAACGAAAAAAAATATTCACACACAATACCGTTCAAATGAAATTGACTTCAAAATATAGAAGGACTCAAAATCTCTAGAGTTCAAATAGCTCTCAGAAAGGTACAAAATCTTAGATTGATATAAAGTACTTCCAAATTTTTGGCCCCATCCCTGTTTTCGTTATCATCAAATCTATTTATTTTAAAATTTGATGTTTAGGTATTAGATAGAAAGAGATATGAGCGTACAGATTTACTGAATTATAAGTTTGTGACTGCTACTATTTCGTAATCTGAAGTTCGATTTTGTTGCCCAAGTGTTAACAAACACCTGTATTTATTGATTGTATGATTAGAACCATATGAAAACACGTAGTACTTTATTACGTATTTTATCAAAAGAAACTAAGTGCTTTATTGACATGGCATCAACAAAATCGCACTCGGATAATAGAGTTGAATAATCATATGTGCTGTTTAAGTAAAAGAACTATATGTGTGTTGCACATGTGATATCTTAATTGTCAACATTATGCAAAGTTGATATCGTTTGAACAGTCATGAAGTGTACAGACTTTCAGTTGCGGTTTTATTATGGAGTATAAGTGTGCATTTTATTAGTTATATTCCGTAGTTACAATGCCCCATGATTATAATGTTTTTTTTTTGTATAAAATATTTGATATACTTGCAATCAAAAATCCCAAAAATAAAATAATAAATCATCAACAAGTCTAATACTCTATAGTGTGTCAAATTATTACTTGACCGATGTACATGTTAAACATGGGTGGCATTTAAAGTTTTGGTAACATAAAGTAAACAGACTAGTAACTGCTTTCCTATTTGTACCATCTGTAGAGATATATGCTTAAATCAGATTTTACATACCTTCGTGTAATATCTGCAACCCTTTGAACCCAAAGTAACCAACAAAAGTTTCAATCCTGAATGCCACAACGACATTACAACATCATCGTTAACTCCTTCATGACCAGTCAAAAACTCTAGCTCTGAATCACTGATTTTTATAATATCTGCTTCATTCCAAATGCTTGTTATTTGCGTCTTTGCTTCTTTCTCATTTGGCCAAAGAGCAAGGCGCAAGTTTGGATCATAAGAAAGCAGTGATCCGGCTTCTTTTGCCACTAACATTGCTTTTATATGAGCTGATCGACATGGCTCTGAGATTAGGCTTATCGATCCATAGTGAAATATTTTAGCCTGAGATAATGAGAATGAACATAAAGTATCAAAATTATATTCGAAAATTTTATGAACTTAAAGCTATTAGTTGAATGTACTAGTCTATCAAATCAAATCATATCATAGACTGTCATATTTCAATGATAAAAAAGATAATCCTAAACAAGTTTGGTTTCTACAACTGAAATGAGAGTGTGTTGTTACATATGCTACATGCCTCAAGTTAAGTCATATGACTTAAATCTGTGCGGCAATGTTAACAAAAAATGAACTTTACCAGATGACAATTAATAAAGATATCGCTACGTCAAGGTTCACTGAACTTTAATGTATTGGTGGCCTAAAATTCATTAAGCTAGCATAGTATATATATTTAGGGAAAATAGGCTTCATACATAGTACATTTATGACCTACAGATGAAACTAATAATCATTTTTGAGAATTTAGATACGCATTTGACATGTATATCAAATATAACGAGTAACAATAAACTCCAGAACATACGAAACATGCAAGGACAATTTGTAGAATTACAAAAGTATTCAATTTTCCATGATCATGGACATAGTTAATACCTGGTTCCATTTGAAAATGTGACAGTGAAGCAATCTATCCAAGAAAATCAGACAAATGATGACAATATTGTGTTCAAATTTAAAACAGTGCATGTTTAACATACAACACAGACAATTTTCTACTCAACTGATATAATATAATATTGTCATTTAAAACCATTTCAGTTAACAGTCATTAAAATTAAATTTAAAATAAAAGAAAAAAACAAACTGGTTTTTGTCACGTGCTACATATGCACTGTTAAAATTTGGTGATACACTAACATGTGGTTAGTGAATTTCGTCATATATGGTTGGCGTCTCCGATTAAGCTTTTTCTTTTGAAGTACTTGTAGGCAGTTTAAGAGCATCTCTTATCTTAAGCGTGAAACAGTACTGCATCAAAGAATCCAACTGCGATTGGTCTGAATTTTGTCATAATTCAATGATTGCCCAGAATAATGTAGTTACTGTGTCTTTGGCTGACAGCAATTTTGTCCAAATTATGGCATTTACTGCCTAGAAGAACGTAGTTTTTCTAATTATTGGCTGACCAAAATACATTGGTAGAGTCATGTTTTTATGTGATGTGAGCTAATGTTTGCAGCTGAGCCCTAAGCTTAGGTTTTAAACAAAAGTTTGGATTTAGATCAAAATCCAATCCAACGGCTAAGATTACATGTGATATGTGATGGGTACATAAAGAATTGATTCTTCATTAACACCAATCCTCTTATCAAATCTAAGATTTAGCCATTAAACATTTTTTATGATATTTCACTGGTTTCTTGTCATCTCTTCAAAACTTAATACAACCTCTTATTCCATAGCGAATGCACATTATCACATAATTAAACCACTATAAATTTTTGTGTTGCTTTATTACCACAATTTATGTTTAGATTTAGATTTGATGGCGTGAATGATTGTTCATATTTGAGCATTCGGATGTTTGATTAGTGATGTTGGATTTATGTTGTTATTGTGGAAATAGAGGAGTCACATTATAGCATAGAAACCACTACAACGATTAAAACTTCTGGTCTTTTAATCGCACTGTACATATGTGCTTTCTATGTGATCGGATTAAAAGTTGTTATAGAAAGGTGAAATGATGATAATGATTTCAAGTAAAAAAGGGAAGATGAAGGTGATTATAAAGAGAAATCAGGTTCATGTTTGTAACACATTTATTGTTGGTTGATATCTCGAATGTGGAGATAGAAGAGATGGAGGAATGAACTTTCACTGCACCACTGCACTTCAACTTGCTATTAAAGAGAATGCTATCTCGAAAATTATTGACGAGACAGTCACAAAAGGTACATGGTATAAATGGGAGAGTCTTACACAAAGAAATAACTTACGAAGCATCATATATTATTACAAACATCCTTTACATGTATGATGAAGGAAGGGTGTTCGTCAAATGTGCATTTGAACACATCCAATGGTTGCTAATGAGGTAGACAATAGATATGAACATCACCGAGGAATATAAATCAATGATATTGCTGTTTCTGTTACAAAAGTAGTATACGGGGTTTGCAAACAATTTGATCTATAAGCGAGATACATTGGCACTTAGTGATGTGAAAGATGGAAAAGAGTTGTATGGTCAAATAAAGAAGTTGAGAAATAGTGGTAGGGCTTAGTATTAGTCGTGGTCTCTTTGTGAAAAAAAAAGGTAGGCATGACAAATACAGGTAAAATCAAAGGTGTTATAAATCTAGAAAGCCCCTACTAGTCGGCGAAGCAAATTGAAAGATGTGTCATGTTTATATAGTGAGAAACTGGAACAAAGGAAGAATGAGTGTCCAAAAAGGAAGAAAGTAGTTGTTGTAATTTCATTGATTGCGAAGGAGAATGTTATTAGTAATGATGTATTAACAGTGATAATACTAAAAATTTTTGATCATATGTTGGTAACCGCTCAGGGGCCTCATTTCATATAACATTCATTAAAGTTGTTTTTTGACTTATGATGACAAGGAAAGGAAGGCAATTCTTATGGAATATAATGTTACTTATAAGTCGTTGGGTGTTGGTTTTGTGCGAATTCAAATGTTTGATGGAGTGATTCACGCACTAACGTGTGTTATGTTTCAAGGATTCGTGCATCTTTTATCTCATTGGATCAGTTAGCATCAATGGGATGCAAAACCATAACTGAGAGATATAACTTGAGTGTTTTGCAAGGAGCACTTATATTGATGAAGGGGTTGACGACTTAACATTTGTATTTGCTTGATTTGAGTGTGATTTTTGTGTTGGTGTTAAGAGGTCAAGGAATTGGGATGCTATTAGATTGTGACACCTAAGGCTATACTATATTTAGGAGAGAAATCTAGAGTGCTTCAAAAGAGAAATATGATAAATGGATGGAGCTTCCACAAACTCGAGTTTCACAAATAAAGTATCTTAGATAAGCCAAAAAAAAAAAAAAAAAAAAAAAAAAAAAAAAAAAAAAAAAACCATTTGATGAGGGTAAATACTATAATTTATGTCTACAAAGATCTACTTGGACCAACACTTGTATATTCATTAGGTGAAGCTAGATATTACATTTCTTTCATTGATGGTTATTCCTGGAAGATATGAATGTATTTAATGAAAGTCAAATCACAATCATTCAAGGTGTGGAAAATTCTTGTTGAAAATGAAGCTGGTAAAGCTTTGAAGGTTAAGATCCGACGGAAGCGATTACATTTTCAGATTTTAAAATATTGTAAACAACATGTCATTTGAAGGCATTTTACTAGATCGAGAGATCCACAATCAATTAGAGTTGCAGAGATGATGTGTCATGCTTTATTGAAGAAGGTTCAGTGATTAAGACTAACATCGAGCTTGTTGAAGAACTTATGGATCGAAACATTGTCGACAACGATGCATGATATTAATCAGGTTCCATGGTTGGCTATTGAAGATAAATCTCTAAAAGAAGTGTGTCCCTTTTGATGAGTCCTTTTTTTAAGAAAAAGCCAATTTATATGATGTTCCAAATTTAGTTCCTGATAATTAGTAGAGATGGAGATTATTCTCATGTGTTGACATAGTAATAGAGTAGATGGTATTGTTGGAGATAATGCGGTTGATGGTACATCACATACAAGTACATCACATACAAGTTCACATAGTCCTAGTAGTGATTGCGGTATTCATGCTGCTATGCAGCTATAGAGAAGTCAATTTGAGGTGTAGTCGAAGGAATTTGGCTCACTGTAGAGCTGGCAAAAGTTTGAGTGAAATGGATGTCATTCAAGCAAGTCAATGTATGACAAAACTGCTCAAGATGTATAACAACGCAGTTATGTAAATTTTAGCCATATGGACTAATTGAACTATGCATTGCATATAGTTCAAGATGAGCCAATGTACCTTGATAATAATATGACATGGAGTGATGACTTGAAACGGAACTGCTCCATGGAAGAAGAAAATACTGCGGATACGTTCATTAAAGCCTTGTCAATTGGGAAGTATGACCATAGCTTGAACTTAGTTCGTTTATTAAAAACTAAATGTGTCACGAGGTGACAGTGGGAGGTGACAGTGAGGGAGAGTTTTATTTGGTGGATTCTAAAGAAGAATGGTATGGTTATGTAGAAATACTTGTGTTACTCCATTAATGGATGATGACCATGTACAAGCTCGTTAGTGGAGTGGCGTTACCTTTCCAAAGCCATACCATTGGTGAAGGTGGAGTTTAGAAAATTGATATCTTTTCTAATTTTATGTGTTTCATTATACATCTTATCTTGTCACTTGGTAAGAGATCGATGAAAAATAAAAGAATTGCAATTAACATCATCTGAACTAGATTTCAAGACTAAATTTGGTCATTTGTTTTTTTTCTTCTTGAAAGAAGCGTATTATTTCTACTTTTATCTGAAAAACCCGATACTTAATAAAGGGTGATATTTTTCTAATTTTATGTTTTTCGTTATGCATCTTATCTTGTCACTTAGTAAGAGATCGATGAAAAATAAAAGAATTGCCATTAACATCATCTGAACTAGATTTCAAGACTAATTTGGTCGCTTTTTTCTTCTTTTTCTTGAAAGAAGTGTATTATTTCTATTTTTATCTGAAAACCCGATACTCAATAAAGGGTGGTAACCTATTAGTACCGCATGCTTTAGGCGATACATACATACTACAAGTTTAAATGTGTTCAAGGGTTCGAATCACTTAATGCATAATTCGAACTCGTAGCCTCAGAACCAAAATCTGATCACCTTACCGTTAGGACGTGGTCTTGAACGAAAAAGAAAAGGTGTAGCGAAAAATCATAATAATAGATCGGTATATTATCGTTAATGTCATTTTTGAAAAATAATTATCCATGGTTACCATCAAAATAGTAACGTTACCATATTGATTTGACTGTAATAGCGTATTAATTTAGCTCGAAAAGGATGTGAATGGTAATGGTATGATAAGGAGAAATTTAATGTACCATAACCGTCATATATGTATACTATGAAGTAGATTATAGAATAGGATTCAATTGTTCATATACCGCTTCATCTATGATTTCAAGACCATCATCATATTCACCAAAAGAATTAGAATTGTTTGTCATTTATGAAAAAGGTTCAGAAAGTCAAAGAAGAATATGAAGTGGAGGTAAAGAGAGTTAGTTAACTTATGAGCAAGAAACAAACGATGTTGTTAATAGAGTTTTTCTTTTTTCTTTTTTTTCTTTTTTTACAAATTTAAATAAGATTATTAATGTTATTTCAGGTATGTCACATTCACGTTCTATTGTCCAAAACCGACCTGACTGCTTATGCAAGTTTGGATGTAAGCTCACGTTCTACTTAAGGCATGTCTTGATCGTGAAAAACAGTATGAAGAAAGTGTTAGCAAATGGGCCTTAAACAATATACAACGCTTTTGACTGATTTGACTGTTGGGTCTAACACTATGTTTGTATGCATATAGTTACCACCAATAACTATGTTGATTCGGATTTTAGAAACCGACCTGATGCATATGCAAGTTTGGATGTAAGCTCACGTTCTACTTAAGGCATGTCTTGATCGTGAAAAACAGTATGAAGAAAGTGTTAGCAAATGGGCCTTAAACAATATACAACGCTTTTGATTAATTTGACTGCTGGGTCTGACACTATGTTGATGCATATAGCTACCACCAATAACTATGTTGATTCGGATTTTCTCATTGGAACAATGGTATGTTTCTAGAATGTCTTCCTAAAGGTGTTGATATCAATTTTATTGGCATCAATAATCAATTTTCAAAAGATAACTACTTTGGTTCTACAGGTTATGTATGAAATATTAAATTTTAGGATATTTGAAAAAAAAAAAGTTACTTGTCTTTGTTTTTGGAAGTGAAGTCAGTTCTTGGAATATACATCATGTCTCGATTAGTTCCAAAAATGACATTTTTCATAGTTAATACCGTCCAATGACATAGTAGTCACATGCATGCTCACAGCCCATCCCACCCACAGACCAAGGAGGACAAATAAAAAACTACATTGACCATGTGTTCATGTGGACAGTACAAATACAAGATGTTACATATGAAGCCGCTAATCATGACTCAAGCAATAGCAGCGTAGTAAAGATATGGATCTAAGCATCATAAAGTACCATCTAACTAAGACCTCCAGATATCATCAACTTCCTTAATTGCATTTATGAACTGAATACTAGCTCAAAATCAAGCAAATAGTTAACAAAAAGCATACCTTTCTGATTAGATTCAAATCAAGCTCATCATCTCGCAACAGCATATCCGCACTGGGATGCCGATAAAACATAAACTCTCGATCACCATCATCTTTCAAACTAACAAAAGCCAAAGCTGTCCTTGCGTTTTCATCAAACACAACGCCGTCGTTGCAAACTCCATTGCTTGTCAACGTCTCATCTAACATGTGACCGAAATCGTCGTCCCCCAACTTTCCTACAAACGCAGATCTCCCGCCAAGCCGAGATGCAGCAATTGCCACGTTGGCCGGAGCGCCACCGGCAGCCTTAAAAAACTCCGTTGCGCCGGCAAGGGTAGAAGGAGTGACGTTTGGCACGAAGTCAACTAGCATTTCTCCAAAGCTCACGATGTCGATTTTAGTGCTTGCATGGGTGGTAAGCAGCCCCATCGTTTTGAAGTAAAGTTCGAAAATTAATCTTCGTTTCTTGAAGGAGGGGAAGTAGAATGGAGAAGAGGGGGAAAAGATCTAAGTAGAAGTAAAAAAAAAAGAAGAGGGAAGGCTGACAAATTTAGGACGTGTTCAATACTTTAATAGGATTTCATGACCAACCGGGAAAGAGACTTGCGGAAAGATCAATGCAATTCAATTTGGAATTCATCGTTTGGGCGAAAACGTTTATATTGAACCCATTTGCTTATGTAGGAAGATGCTAGGAGGCCCGAAAATAGGTATGCTGGTTTGTGCGAATTTGAATTATATTATTTTCTAGGAAAAGTCTTATATAAAAATAGCCACAATTGTTAACTCAACGAATTTCCACCATTGGGTTGCCATTTGAATTCCATCTTCCCAGACAAAAATATATCATGGTCTAGATCTTTTGTACCAGCATTTGTGATAAAATAGCCAACCCAGATATTCTAACATTATTGGTGTGTAGCCGGTTACTTTTAATGTTAAAATAAAAACTTTGTTATGCAACGTACAATGATTTAGTTATATAAATGAGTTATAAATAAAAATTATTATTATCGTTTATGTATAATTTATATTATTCCTTTAGGTTTGAGCAAAAAAATATTTAATCGTTTTTGTTAATATGCATATGGTATATATGTTGAAACTGACACGTTTTAATAAGTTATTAGATGAACAAACAAATATTATTTAACTGAATTTTTTTAGATAATTTAGATTTGAAACTACGTAATTAGTTTAATGTATGACACTAGGAATGGTAGTGTAAACTACTCTAGAAATTTTAATGTGAAATTATTTGAATTTAATAATTAAATTTTGTAATGGAGTGTATAATTTTTTTAAATGAATGAATAATAACCGATTTACAAATTAACTTTGTGGTTATTGTTTATGTACATAATTTATATTAGTTAATCTGTATATCTTTATGATTGAATTAAAAACATAATTTTACTATTTTTATTAATATGAATACACATACATGCTAATATTAGCATATACTTTTAGGATTTATCAGCGGAGTAGACTAACTATCTACCAAAATTGTTCGAATAGTTTAAATCTGATATTTCGTAAGTAGTTTAAATAGAAGGATTTAAATATAAAATATTAGAAAAGAATTAAGGGGATGTTATAAATAATTGTAGAAATGTTAAAATGTTTGTATTTGGAGCTAAAAACTAAATTTTGCAATGAAATGAATGATAGATGAATATAAATTAAATTTGTTAGTATTTATGTATGTTATTTATGTTATATGATAACCTTTATATTCGAATGAAAAACATGTAGGCACATAATGTTAAAAAAGAATTTTACAATACAATGCATGGTAACTATAAGTATATAAATCAAATTGTAATTATTATTTATGTATATGTTTTACGTTATGTAACCGATGTATTTATATATCCGAATGAACTTTTTACACAGTTCACTAAATTTTTACAAATAGTTTAAGATTACGTGATTGATTTTAATACACGAATTCAAATGTAAAATACTAAAAGTGGAACGAAGGGAGTTGTGTAACTAGTTATAGAAAACTTAAAGTGTAGGTATCTGAACTGAAATTACATAATTTGTAATGCGTTATATGATGAATTTATGGAGATAATTTAATTGTAAATTGAATATGTCATTAATCTTTATTCGTATAATTTATGTCATGTGACTTATGTATCTTTGCTTTAATGAATAAGTAATTTTGTCATTTGTATCAAATGAGTATGGTGTACATATTGAAAATTTAATATTGTCAAAATTTAGTAGATGAAATGACGAATGTCGGTTATTGGATTTATCCGATTTAGTTTAAATTTAAAACTACGTAATTAATTTAAATATATGAACTGAAATATAAATTAATAGAAGAAAAGTGAGGTGGTTTTGTGAATAAGTAATGGTAATTTTAAAGTAGTATTTGCAGTTGAATGTAGAATTTTACAATTCAACGTAGGATAAATTCATTGAGACAAATGAATTACAAATTAAATTTGTTATTATTATTTTATGTGATTTATATATCATAGTTGAATGAAAAAATAATTTTATCATTTTGCTTAGTACAATAGTGATATACGTATTGAAATTTTTATTCATTATTATTTATTAGAAATAATAATAAATGTTATTTAACTGAATTTACTTAAATAGTTTATAGTTTGGATTATGAAATTACCTAAATATATGTATTTTAACATAAAATATCAAGTGGTAACTGACAAGTTATTCATAAATAATTATATAAATTTTTATTGTACTAACATGATATAAAATGATAGGAGAAACTGACTAAAATAGTGCTAGTGTTGGCACCTTGGAAAATTGCTTCTGGCTACCCTCAAAATTTTATTACCTATTAAATTTTATTATATGCTTATGATCACTAAAATCTATTTTTTTATTCAGCCATAAATAATCTTAGCCTCTTTATATCCCTTAGAAAACTAACATATCAAAAAAAAAAAAAATTCAAATCCTAGAATAAAAGATTTCGCTCTCTTTTTATCTAATAGATGAAACCAAATGAAATTTTGTGCGTGATCCTAATTTCGATGAACAAAAATAGGTGACTTTACTTTTTTTCCTTAAAAGTCTAATTTTATTCTACGCATCAATCTTAGATTTATCGTTTAAAGATTTTTTTTTATCGTTATTTTAGGATGAGTTTAATGATCTCATTGCTAACACAAACTTGGAAGATAAAAAGTGGACGATGCTTAATTAAAAATCTCGGTACAAGTTATTGAATTATAATATTTTATCATACATTATTTATATTATTTTTCCTTTATATTTTTGCCCTTTTTTATTATTAGATGGTAGATACCAATACAATAAAATTGAGAAAGAACTTATCGTTTTAAATGAAAGAGTATTTGATAGTGTAAATAAGGAAGAAGCAAATCATTCAAATGCTTCAAAAGTCAAGCAAGTTGATTTGAAAAATCATTGTTCAATATATCAAATAAGCATCTATTTAAAAATTCATCATCCTAAATACTAACGAAAAACTATATTTTATTATTTTATTTTGATTTTTGTGTATGGTATGTTGTTTTTATTGTGCTTTGAAACGAATTAAAGCTGGTTTAAGGGTTAGGGGGAAATATTTGGGTGTCTATGTGCTTAAAACAATAGTTGATGTTAAGAAGTAGAAAACTAAACTTTGTATGGTGATCTCTAGTTTTGGAAACCTGTCAATAGTAGCACACTTAGTAAAATAAGTGTAAATCGATAAACTAAATAACATGAAAATAAATCATTAAGAAAGAATTAAGGATAAAATGGAGAAATCTAGAAATTATCCGGTTTTACTATTATCCAGAATATTGTTAGTTAAATAATTAATTGAGTTACAGATTATAAATAGTATATTGCTAAGGGAACCGCACTTCAGTTTTACTAATACCATGACAACGTTATAAAAATGATAAGCATGATTATGCCATTTCTTCCATGGTTGGCCATAATAATCATGGAGATCAGTCGTCGATAATTGAAAAATCACTATATGCTGATTTACAACTATAGGTTTTCATTGTAGACAGCAAATGGTCGTCGATCGGCAATAAATTGTCACGGTCATCTAATATGGTAACCCTTACTATTTTGACATTAAGAAGTAAAATATTATATCTTGATGGCATTATCTAGAAAGTGGTATTATCAAGAACAAACCATGGTCCTTAGCAATACGTTATAGATAATATATGATAACTAGTAAATTATAATCAATAGTTTAGTTTACTACTGTGTTTTAATACTTTCATTAGTAATAAATTTAATGTTATCGATGTTTGTTGCGTAGGTATTTTTCCACTTGATAATATTTATTTATTTATTTAGTTTACATATTGTCATTATTATTTTTCAAAATAAATAATGTTTGTTTATAATGTTTGTAAATATTAAGAGAGGTCCAAAGAGACGATGATCCCTCTTGGTGGGGTGGTGTAGCAGTGTCCTTGAAGATGGCGATGTTTATTAATTTAATAAGTAGAAAAAATGTTGTTTTTACATTTTACAAGTATTTTTTATATGCGTCCATCGATGTCTTAACAAATTATAATTAACCATTAATCATTAATAATTAATTATTAAATATTAGTAATCAACTACTAATTATCAATATTCAAAAAAAAAATATTTAATGATCAATACAAGACTAAATAATTACAATACTAAAATTAAATTCCGGGTTTTTTCGACCCTCGAAAATTGACACTAATTGTTCACTGTATAGAATGTCGAGCAATCGAGTAGCAGAAATACCAGATCTTATGGTTTAAGAAGAAAAGGAGATAGAAGAAGAAAACAAAAAATACCACACAGAATCTCACAAACGCAGCTGAACAAAATAGAATTTATAATAACAGATTTTCATACAAAAGTTATATCAGTTAATATACATACAAACCATCAGAGTACAACCAACAACATAGAAAGTTTAAATAACTTGTCCTCACAACTGCTGAATATACAACATATAATACATAGCGGAATGAGTACGCGTAATATGTCTCTGCCATCTAGCTCATCTCTTGAGTTCCGAAGCATCCTAACATGAATCTATAATACTCGGTCTGACCCGAGAATTACAATAAAGTAACACCCGAGTCAGGCTGGAAACCAGCGTGAGTAAACACATTTAATTTGAAATACTTAACTCATCTAAATCCTTTGAAACAAAGGTATCTCGTTAGACCATGTCACACATAAACACGATGGTTTTTTACCTTACGATAACCAAAAACACTTTTTATGAAAAATCTAGTGATATTATAATAGTGTCTGAGTATAAATACTTATTAAAATAGCCGAATTTGTCAAACTAATTAAATTCTGACATATTAGACTCTATAATTAGAACCATAAAGGTTCGTAGTGGTTATTGTATCGAAGTGGTTCTGGATAATTTCGATATCCGATCTTGGTCTCTTCAATTCCAAAAAATAAATTTTAAAGGCCAAGTCATTTAAATAACAATTTCACAATCAAGGTGTTAATATCTACATATGAAAATTCATTCCATATGTTAATTTTATCATGACCAGTCCATCGAAAAATAATTTGCTTTTAATCTTCACAATTATCGAAATTGGAATAATGATTAGCACGAGTTGATTATCATTTTAAATAAATGGGTTAATGTTGTATTCTATTTACTTTAATTTTACTTAATAGCACAACAATTTCTAATTGAAATCAATATCAAGAACATTATTGGTTAACATGGATCGTTAACTCAATCAACGGTTTATAATTGATATTAAATCAGTGTACAATTCAGAATTAGATTAGTTTCAAATAATTAAGTCGAATTATATATTTTAATCTAAATTACTTGTTAATTAAATAAATTAAATAAAATAATTAAAATTAAAGCAGATCATTTAATAATTAATTAACTAATTAACATATAATTAATTTAAATAAGAATTTACTTATTTATTTACCCTAATATTTTAATCATTAAATATTTGCACTTATATAAACTCAATGATATTATTCCATGTGGAAGTATTTGACGATCGGGACTTGACGTAAAAATCAATCCGTCAGTTTTATTCGAAATAGGATAGATATATTGTTTTAAAAAAAATTATACTCTTAAAATAAAATAGTCAAGTTAATTTAAAAAAAACAAACCTACTCATAACATTTAAACCCAGCCCAATACAAGAAAAAGAACTCGACCTGTCCTATTTCCCTTCCCTTCTCCTCTATGTTCTTTCTCCCCTCTCTTATTCTTCCTTTCTTCATTTCGATACCAAACTTGTGCACATACGTGTGCAAGTACACCCTCGCCCCAACCATCAATACTTACCGCCAACGATCCTCACAAGTCGTAGCCGACCCAACATCATGCCCACCACCTAAAACCATGGCCTTGACCCTTGTTTCGAAAATTGAGCCTCCAACTCGAAGCCCGGTACGAAACCACAGCCACAAAAATGCCTCGCCTCGACACTCAACCATCAACCACCAGATTCCTGCCAAAGCTCCACCACATCCTCCTCTATTGATCCCCCTACTTGCACACTCCCCCGTTTTGCCCCTCGCCGCCGTCATCAACCCAAAACCGAACACGTATAAAAACACGCCTAAAACCCTAAAATGACTTCACCTCGATGACACACACCACCGTAAAATGCCACTCTATTTTTCCTAGCTCCACCATCACTCCAGCAACCTTCCCTCATAACATCTAGGCCGCAGGAAATCAACAAAAGCCCAATTTTTGTCAACTTCCTCTATCTCACTAGATACGCAACTAAAAATCTCCAAAGTACTCTCAAAAATCTTCATTTTCGAAGACAAACACATTCATATAATTGGAAGCTTAAATTATGATATTCGAATTTCATTCATTGTAAAGTTGCTTATTGTAAAATGTGTCTTTCTCCCTTAATGATGTCGAATGAAACAAATTTTAGAATAATCTTAATTCAAAAACACCCAACTTTGTTTTTGGAATCATCATCTATAATTAAATGGATAGTGAGATAAGGATTTTTTTAAGGCGAAAGATCTTATCTTTTCAAAGAACAGAGAGATGATAATCATATCTGTTGAGTTACAGGGTATATCACCATGACTAAACACATATATACAAGTCAGAGAAACCTAATAGCACACGAATACTTGACATATTTAAAGGGTTCATCAAAATTTACAAGCATAGAAATACATACAAAATTTCCAGCAAGAAAAATGTTTAAGTTTTACTCACTTTCTTTTGAAAAATGAGACACTGCTTCCTTTTGTTTTGTTGGAGTTTTTGAGTGTCGTCTTCTACAAGTTTTAATGGTAGTCTTCTTATTTTGATCTTTTATGTTTTAATGGATGAGAACAAAATGAACAAGTGGCCATGTGTGTGTGTGTATAGGCAGGGAATGAGGGTCTGTGTACAGGCTTTTCACTTTATTTACTTTATTCATTTTTCTCTTTATTTTACTTTTTCTTGATTTGATTTTTTGAATGATTTGATTTATTTTGTGCTTGACTAGATATTTATCATCATGGTGTCCCTTTGTGTGTGTGTGTGTGTGTAGATTTTCCTATACTCTTTAGACCATACGCATATGTTTTGCCTATACACTAGTTTAACATGCCCACAAAATATAGCTGCTTACGAGTATTTATCTTTTTATTTTTTTATTTTTTATTTTATCTTATTCTATTTTTATGTTACATCATAAGTTTTGTATATACATACATACATACATACATATATATATATATATATCATCCTATAGTTAAAATGTGAAGTTTTATGTAAATTATCTTCAGAAATCAGATTTTAAACTTTTAAATCAAAGCCTCTAGAGTATATATATACAAATATTTCATGTATCAAAATTTTATTATTCGATTGATGAAAATTAATATTTCAATAATTAAAATTTGTTAATTATCCCAGTATCAGATGGCTAAAAATCCGGGTCGTTACAATCCTCCCCCTTAGAACTTTTTGTCCTCGAAAAAGAACGAAGCAAGAACTAAAATTTTGATGTATATCAATCGTTCTTTAAACATTTTAAACTCTTACTTCTTCATTATACATTTTAGGACACATAAACTTTAATGTACATAGTATTACCAAGCTATTTCGATATTAAAACATTTTTCATAACCCGATGTCTTAACAAGTCCATTCTTATTCTTACAGGAATTTAGTCATACATTGATCAAGCGTAAGACTGAAAATCTCTAAGTACTTAGTAGACCCATTTCAACACCTAGTGAAAATACTTGAAAAACCTTTTCTAAAATGATGTGGAAAGTATCAATCCCTTTTTCCTTCTTTACCACTATGGATTGTAGTTAACATGATGATTGCGTCGCCATCTCGGCGAAATCATAAGTAAACTATAGACATCAGCACCCCTCGACTTACGCTATAGGAACACGATAGACCGCAACTACACGATGATTGCGTCGCTATTCCAACGAAACCATAAGTAGTCTATAGGCAATCTCTGCCCTCCGAATCACGCTATCATACAAAACAAAATAACATAAATCGCAGCTACACAAAAAGGTTGCTTCACTATCCCAGTGAAACCAAACGTAGACCGTAGGCAATCTATGCCTTCCGAATTACACTATGGAACCAAACCACATAGATCGCAAACTACCGATGTCATGTTGCTATCACAGCGAAATCAAATGTAGACCGTAGGCAATCCTTGCCTCTCGAATTACGCTATGGAACCCGACCACATAGATTGCAGTCTGCCGATGTTACGTCATTATCCAAGCGAAATCAAACATAGACTACAAGCAATCTCAGCCTACAGAATTACGCTATGGAACCATGATAAGTCGTAGTTACAAAAAAGTTACGTTGTTATCCCAGCAAATCCATAAGTAATTGTAGGCAATCATTGCCTCTCGGATTACACTAACAACTCTCATAGATCGCAGTTACACAAAGGTTGCATTGCTATCACAACAAAATCGTATGTAATTATAGGTATAATACCCCTCAATTTACGCTATGCAAACAAATGATCACCGGAAACTCATGATTTTTTGTCTGAACATCCTTTAGGATCCCAATTCTCATTGAACCCACACCGTGGATTCCTAGGTAGAACCACCCAATGGATCTCCTACTCAAAATTTCAACTTTTGTGGGGGCGCCTTTTCATACTTTTGATTTCAAAACATCCATACTTTATACATATACAATACCTTGCAAATCATACACTTCATATGTATCGCATATAAATTTATCTATATAAAATCGATATCTTTAAAATCGATAGTTTTTGAATTCGGTTTACCCAATTTCCAAAATTGACTATTTGCCAAAAATCAGTGCCTTTAAAAATCAGTATGTTCCAAATCTATTTCAACTTCATTCTTATATACATATTAGATCATTCTTTTCAACTCGAATAATTTTAGGATCGATAGTTTTTGGCTCCGCTTCATTTTTAAATAAACTCGATTTAGTATTTTCAAATACCTTTCAAAGATCATTTCCTTCTGGTTATAAATTCAACAAGGGGAATCTGGATATATAACTAACATATATAATCTCATTAATGTCAAATAAAAATTTTCCATGTTCGATTACTTTATAAAGTTATTTATAACATTTCTTACTTCTTATAAAGTAATTTTCAGTTATAATCACTATTCAATCTTCATTCTAATAAATTTCCACATTCGTGTTTAAATAATTATAAATTTACGTTCAAATCAATATAACAAGTAATCATATTTCTTGAGAAATATTTCGCAACATCGATAGACTACGACAGCTAGTGAGTTCAAAAATAACATCCATTTATCCACTAATTATTTAATTTTGTTCATTCCACTTATCCATCTCTAAATATCGTCGATTGGATTTCCACAACCCAATTCTATATTTATTCCATGGAGTTATTTCAATTACAATTAAATTTCAATTTGTTCCAACTTCATTTCAATATTCAGTTCGCTAGTTAATTTATCCAATTTGTTCATTTCCATCTTTCAAAATCTGATTTTTTTCTCAACACCACTTCACTTAGGTTTTACCTGGGTTCAAATTTATTTCTCATCCAAATCGAATTCCCTTTCTTTACTAAATATTTAACCATTTTTTGAATTATCAATTCATTCAATCTATTCTTATTGATTCACCATCAATATCATTTCATCAATACATTCAAAATGTATTTAGTTGCTAGTCTTTAAGTCGGATTCGATTTATGACCCGAATCCACATCTATTCCCCTTTAATTCTTTACAAAATAAATTTAGTTTCCTTCTTCCTTATTTTCTTAGCACAAGTTAAATTTCAATACCCAAGGTTAAATTTCGAAAATTCAATCCACTAAATTGGTAATTTGGTTTATTATTAATTTCCAACATTCGAAACTCGTTAAGTTTCAAAAATCATTTTGAAACCATTCATACATACATAACTTCTTTTCACCCTTTTATCAAATCTATTCCTTTCCTTTTACAATTTAGTATATTTAACTTGAATAAGTTAAATTTTATTTTATCTTGAAATTTTCAACTTTAGGTTATAAGTTGAAAGCTTATTTAATTTGGCCTGAGTTAATTTGCAATCCATTCAATCCATTTAAACTTACTCAATTTAAATTTTTACTCGACGCTTATATTCTTATCAACATCATTTCCCACTCATAAGTTCAAAACTTATTTTCCTTGGGTTATACTTCTCATTTCAATGAGAATCCCAGAATTCAAACACCCGGTTTTTATTTCAAATCTCCTTGGAATCATACACACACACATACACATGTATATACACATATCCCATTTATATACCAAATCACACTTTTAAATTTAAACCAACCTTGTTTTTTTATCCAAACAAATTCCTTCGAAATTTTCAAAACAATAAACAAAAATTTTCATATCAAAAATATTCTATATAATATTACTTATTATTTCCTAAAACACTTTGAAACATATTTCAAATTTTCATGACTTAGATTTTAAAACTTCACAATTTAAACCCATTTTAATTTATAAATTGCATTTGTAAATTATGCTTATATAATTCCACTTCCTTAAAACATCTCACAATGGTTTATCATTGTTTATTTTGTAATAAACATCTTTTATTAAGACCCAACAACCAATTTATGATAATAGTCAATATTATCATATCTAGAACCCTAACACACCATATATTCCATAATAATTTTCTAAAAAATTATTCCTAGATATATTAAAATATATAATCAGGGTAAAATTATTTCTTTTCAAAACACTTTCGAAATTTTTGGAATTTAATTTTTTTTTTTAGCTTAACCCATTTGTATAGTTCATTCTTATCAAATTTCTATTTAGTGATATATATATATATATATATAAGCACTTAAATTTTATAATCTTATTTTGATTATAACAACAACAACCAATCACCTTAATATGCTATAGATTCAGAAAAATTATATCTTTTTATATCAAAATATAATCTTATATAAAATTATTTTTAAATCGTTTATCCATTAAAAAATTTATATAAGAAAATAACAAGTACACTTACATATATAATACACTCAACACATTCTAGGGTACTACTGACCCTATCTCTAATGAGTAATCCCTGCCAGAGCCAAGGTTCTTGCTTAACCATCAACTCTGATACCACATGTAACGACCGGGTTTTTTTGACCCTCGAAAATCGACACTAATACGTTTACTGTATAGAATGCCAAACAATCGAGTGCCGGAAATACTAGATCATTATGGTTTAAGAAGAAAACGAGATAGAAGAAGAAAACATAAAATACAACACAGAATTACACAATTGCAGCAGAACAAAATATAATATGTAATAAAAGATTTTTATACAAAAGCTGTATCGGTTAATATACATACAAATTATCAGTGTACAACCATCAACATAGAAAAATAGACAGTTTAAATAACTTGTCCTCACAACTGCTGAATATACAGCCTACAATACACAGCGGAATGAGTACGCGAAATATGTCTCTGCCATCCAGCTCATCTCTTAAGCCCCAAAGCATCCTAACCTAAGTCTGTAATACTTGGTCCGACCCAAGCATTACAATAAAGTAGCACACGAGTCCGGCTGGAAACCAGCGTGGGTAAACACACTTAATTTGAAATACTCAAGTCATCTAAATCCTTTGAAAACAAAAGTATCTGGTAAGACCGCGTCATACATAAACACGATGGGTTTTTACCTTACGATAACCAAAAACACATTTTTATAGAAAATCAATTGATATTATAATAGTGTCTAAGTATAAATACTTATTAAAATAGCCGGATTTGTAAAATTAATTAAATTTTGGCATATTAAACTCTGTAATGAGAACGTAAAGGTTCGCAGTGGTTATTTGATCGAAGCGCTTCTGGATAATTCTGATATCCAATCCCGGTCTCTTCGAACCCAAATTATAAATTTTAAAGGCCGAGTAGTTTAAATAACAATTTCACAATCATGGTGTTAATATCTACATATGGGAATTCATTCCATATGTTAATTTTATCATGACTAGTCCATCGAAAAATAATTTGCTTTTAATCATCACAATTTTCGAAATCAAAACAGTGATTAGTACGAGTCGATTCTCTTTTCAAATAAACGGGTTAATGTTTTGTTCTATTTATTTTGATTTTTTGGCTACTTAATAGCACGACAATAGCTAATTGAAATCAATATCAAGAACATTATTGGTTAACATAGATCATTAACTCAATCAACAGTTTATAACTGATATTAAATCAATTTACAATTCAGAATTGGATTAGTTTCAAATAATTAAGGCGAATTATGTATTTTAATCTAAATTACTTGTTAATCAAAGAAATAAAATAAAATAATTAAAATTAAAGCAGATCATTTAATAATTAGTTATTTAATTAACATATAATTAGTTTAAATAAGAATTTACTTATTTATTTACCCTAAATATTTTGATCCTAAAATAATTGCACTTACAGAAACTCAATGATATTATTCAATGTGGAAGTAATTGTAGATCGGGACTTGACATAAAAATTGATCCGTCGGTTTTATTCGAAATGGGATAGATATATTGTTATAAAAAAATTATACTCTTAAAATAAAATAGTTAATTTTTTTTTCTTTTTAAAAAAACAAACCAACCCATAACAATTAAACCCAGGCTAATACAAGAAAAGGAACTTGACCCATCCTATTTCCCTTCCTTTTCCTCTATGTTCTTTCTCTCCTCTCTTATTCTTCCTTTCTTCATTTGATACCAAACCTGTGCACGTACGTGTGCATGTACACCCTCGCCCCAACCATCAATACTTGCCGCTGACAATCCTCACAAGTCGCTGGCGACCCCAACATCACACCCACCACCTGAAACCATGGCCTCGACCCTCATTTCAAAAATCGACCCCCAACTCGAAGCCCGGTACGAAACCACAGCTATAAAACCGCCTCACCTCCACACTCAGCTATCAACAACCAGATTCCTACCAAAGCTCTGCCGCCACCTCCTCTATCGATCCCCCCACGTGTGCACTCCCCCGTTTGCCCCTCGCCATCGTCATTAACCCAAAACCAAACACATATAGAAACACGCCTAATACCATAGAATGACTTTGCCTCAACGCCATACTCCACCGTAAAAGTCCACTTTATTTTTCCTAGCTCCACCATCACTCCAGCAACCTTCAGCACCGACGATAATCCCCGATGACACATATGCCGCCAGAAATCGACAAAAACCCAAATTTTGGTCAACTTCCTCTATCTCACTCGATACGCAGCTAAAAATATCCAAAACACTCTCAAATATCATCATTTTCAAAGACAAACACATTCATATAATCTAAAGCTTAAGTTACGATATTCCAATTTCATTCATTGTAAAGTTGCTTACTGTAAAATGTGTTTTTCTCCTTCTATGCTTAACGATATCAAATAATTTTTTTTAGAGTAATCTATACTAAAAAACATCCAACCTTTTTTTAGAATCATCGTCTTAAATTAAGTGGATAGTGAGATAAGGATTTTTTTTAAGAAGAAAGATCTGACCTTTTCAAAGAATAAAGAGATGGTAATCATGTCTGATGAGTTATAAGGCATATTTAAAATGTGAAATTTATTTAAATTATCTTCAGAATTCAGATTTTAAACTTTTAAATAAAAGCCATTGGAACATATATATAGACACACAAATATTTCATATATCGAAAATTTATTATTCGACTGATAAAAACTAATATTTCAATAATTAAAATTTGTTAATTATCCCAATATCATATGGCTAAAAATCTAGGTCGTTACATAAAATCTTATATCCAACTCAAAACATCTTATATGGAATGTAACCATTACATTATTTGTGACCACTTATTTTTATGATGTTTAACCTATTCTCAACCATGTTGGATCAGATGCATCGAGCACTGAGGTAAAATGAGAGAAATGTCAAAAAACTTCTTTTATTCATTATGCATTAATCTTTTTAATATGTTAATATGAATAATTTGGATCGGATAAAATTATATTTAATGTTCGACTTGGTGTATATTGAATTATTTTAATGTAATTATTATATTTAAATAATACATAATGAATTATAAATATGATGAACACTCTATGTTCATTATTATATTGTTGTAATGTCTACAGGAACATTTATATATGTTTGTGTGTTTGCGTGTATGTACGTATATAAGTTTATAAATACTATTATACGTATCCATAAATCACAATAAACACCCATGGGTAAGTACATACATACATACGTATGCATAGACCTAAAAATGGTAATTAAATACAGACACGCCACCCGTTCCCCCATAACCCCCAAACCCCTTGCATGTCGCATGTACGGATATAAAATATGTTCCACTAATTCTAGTTTTGTGATAATTATCGTAACCACTAAAAATTCAGCAGAAGATGTTATAAGGCGTAAAAATTATAGAAATATTTATCAAGCTAAAATATTTTTCTCTAGATTACCTAATATTTAGTTGGATCGCTATAACAAAAAGATCATTTTATAACATCAAAATAATATAGGTTAAGCAACGTTTTTGCAAATGTAGCATTGGGCGAATTTGTAAAAGGATCGATGTCAATCATAACTTTTTGTTGACGTCGCAAAATGCATTGTAATAGGATTAACTATAAAAAAATTTAGATGTTGTAATAGAGTCAACCGCAACCACATTTAGATGTCGCAAAATATCTTTTACAATTTCAATTATTATAGAATCATAATTTCAAAAGCTCAAATATATAAAATTTGTCGGTTAAAATATAAAGAATTCATTGACTCAAACAATAACACTTTTCCAAATTCTTCTCATTCAAAGTAAGTTAGCATTGTTCCAACACAAAGTAATACAATACATCAATATGTAATTATTAACACATGGTCATACATACATGAACCTACATTGTTTGAATCCACATCAACGTGGCAACAATCAGATCTCAACCTACCATCGCAACACCCAAACCCACACTGCAACCGCTAACACCCAAATCGATACCGCAACCGCTAACACCAAAACCCACACTACAAATGCTAACACCTAAACCTAATTCGATGATCCTCTGTCAACAACCTGCATTGCAACGGCAACCAGAATCAACTTGCTAAATTTTGTTCGCTTGAAATATTTAACACATCACACAGAACGCATTTTTTTTTGTCTGCCACAAAGCATAAAATTTTCATATGTTAACAACAACACTCATATAATTTTGAATTTTACATGTTAGAAGATGAGTACATATTCTTAACCGTAGATAGCAACGGTAACATAATCTTTAGATTTGTTGTGGAATACACTATTTGATCCTTAGTTGTCAATTAAGCCAATGTTCATTACAAAAGAAAAGGTGCAACTAACTAAGTGGATGTCAAAAAACATTCATAAACAAAAATCTAAAACAAATTGTTATAAGTAGAGCTCATAGTAACAAAAATTGCATCATAAACAGACCAGACCATCTAACTACTTAACAACTGTACCATTTAGTTTTATTTTTTCCTTTAATCGGTAATCATAAGACATATTGATGACCAGATAACCATAAAAATGCTAGTCGAAGATGCAACTATAACAATCTAAACCCATATGCACTTAAATTGTAACTAGAAGCATTCACCATCGACAACCTAAACCCACCTGAACTACAATTGTAACTGGAATCATCCACTGTCAACAATCCAATCCCACCAGCACTGCAACTATAATCGTCCACTATCACTTGTAACTGCTAACACCCAAACCCACCAGACCCACAATCGAAATCACATCAACCAAGACCCGCAATCAAGATTGCATCAACAAAGATCCTCCATATCTACAACTACCCAAACCCAACAATTAACAACTAATATCTAATGCCATCCAATTTTTCTCATGCAATTTCAGCAACCTATAACTTGAATCAAAACTAGAAACCTAGAGAGTTTTGTAACTCTAATATGAACTCGTAACTCAAATCAAAATTCGAATGGTAACTCAAATAGAAACTTGAAACTACTTAGATCTGATAGATGATTTGATGGACGATGTTTAGCTAAGCTTGAAACTTCCATGACCCAGAAACTCGATGTAGTGGAGAGGAGAAATATCAATAAGGTATGAATTTCATGCAAAGAAATGTTAATGAGGTGCGAATTTCACGTAAATCCAAAAACCAGAAATGGTGGAGAAAAGAAAGCGACAGACGATGTTAAGCAGAGGAAGTGATGAAACCGATAAGGATAAAAATAATGAATTCAATTTAACGAAGTAGAAAGGAGCCAAAAATTTCAATTTAGAGCCAAAATAAAAACTTGAATATGTTAAAAAAGAAAGTTATAAAGGAAAATCACTAAACGCATATAGAAGCAATACTTTGTATTAAACACAAGTCGAAATACTTAAATATTTTTAAATTTATTTTAGAAACTTTCGAATTATTAATTTTTTGAAATAAATATTAAATTTAATTATTAATTGTAATTATTAAATATTAAATACTAAAAAAAAATATTACTTCTTAATCATTAACTGTTAATTTTTAGACTTAATTATTAATTATTAAAAGTTAAAAACTAAAAAGCTAAAAATTAAACATTTCTTCTTATTTATTAATTATAAATTATTACTTATCAATTCTTAGTTATATCTGAATATTAATTATTAAATTTTAATTATTACGTATTTATTATTATGTATTAACTATCAATAGTAATTTTTTGTTAATTATAATTATTATATTTAATATTAATTATTAAATACTATTTATTAAGAGTTAAATATTAATTATTAATTACTTAATAGTAATTATTAATTTTTACTGTTAAATACATTAAGTATTAACTATTAATTATTAAATATTAGTCTCAATTATTGATTGTTTAATAGTAATATCATATATTTAATATTTAATATTACTTTTTATTTGTTAATTATTACTTCTTAATTATAATTGTACATTAGTTATAATGTTATGTTATTAATTATTAATATTGATTATTATATATTTAGTATCATTTAGTAAATATTAATTATTAATTATTAAATATATAAAGTTAATCATTAATTATTTAATAGTAATTATTAACGTCAAATATATTTATTACGACTTTTTAGAAAAAATAGTTGTTAAAAATCTAAGAGTAAGATAATTTGTTAAAAAAGTTGTATAACTTAATATTTTCAACGTTTTAGGTTGTTAACGAGTATTATTACAACTTATATAAAAAGAATTTGTAAAAACAAATGTTTTGTTTAAAGACATTGTAAAAAGTATATTTTTCAGCCTTTTTGCATAAACGTTGTAATAAAGGACAATGTAAAAAGGTGCTTTTGTTGTAGTGGATCAATTTAAATATACTCGATTGGCTCAAAAATCTTAACGATTAATATATACATGCTACAAATGTATTAAAAGTATTTACATTGCAAAAATATGGCTTTAGTTTTCTTAAAAAAGCTATTTTTTCCAAACTATTGTATTATTTTACCTAATTATTTAAATTCATTTAAAATATATGTGTGTGTGTACATATACATATACATATGTATATATCACTATGACTAAAATCAATTATATTTAAATAATTATGATAAAAGTAATATATGAGTGCTCTCCTCCTTGAAAAGAGGAACACTCATTTTCTTGAAAAAGTTAATTATGATAAAACTCAAACAATAATACCATAGTATTCATAAAAGCATATAGTAACTTTCTAAATAATAATGTAACTTTTATTTAATATATATTTGAATAAATTACAATGCTTAATTAAACTTGTATATTATTATTAAAATTCTAAATTTATACAAACAAATCTAAAATAATATAATTTTGCTAGAAATATTATTTTGGTCCAAGATAAAATTTGGTTTTTTAAATTATATGATTTTTATTAAAATATAATATATTATTATTTAAAAAAAATATTTTCAACTGAATATGAATACATTAATAATGAATTATAATATAAACTTAAATCTTATAATATAATTTATCTTAATTGAAAGTGTCGGTCGATGAAATGTCATACCACGAGTTATTTCCTCTTTAGAGAACACCATCTATAATAACTTGTATTTCCTAGTATTTCTCCCACGTTAATCCATAAGTCTGTTAAAACCCTATCTTTTCTTACATGCAAAGAATCAGATCATAGGGAAAACAAATATATTGTATCATCTCGTTCAAAATTCAAAACGGATAAAATCAATTCTCATCTATACAGCACAGTACTCGATCAATCAACGCAATCACTTCCAAATTCACATTCATCCTAGCAGCCAAACACATGTAGTTCAGTGATCTTATGCAGGACCACCCTAAGCATATTTGATGCCCTAGTCTAATAAAAAATTTGTTTTGTTGTCCCATTATTTAATAAACAATAATACATTTACATGTGCAGAAGAAAATGAATATTCTATTATAAATTTAACGTCAATTACAAAATATAGGTAAACAAAATCATTTAGATTACATATCAAAAATATAAATGTCAACTTGATATACCAATATAGCAATAGATATCAATGGAAGCAACTTCTTCTTGCATTTTTATAAGCAAACTCCTCTATTATCTCTTCATAATTGAGCATATCCAAGTACTCATTTTCAATGGAAATCATAGCTTGTCCACTTAATCTTTCTTGTGTCGTAGTAGTTCGAAGATATGATTTTATCATTTTCAATTTTGAAAGACTTCTTTCCGCCGAAGCAACCGTAACGAGGAAGCCATAAAAATTCGATAAGCAACCCAAACATCGAGAAATCCACTTACATCTCGATAAGACCTTACGAAATTAAGAATACCAATTAACTTGGTTACTTCAGATAGTAGAATTTCAGTTAATCGTCGAAGCTCATAGAACAATCCTTTACCACAAATATCTTGCTCTTCATCATGCGTCATTTTTTCTCTCTAAATTCATGCAATAGTACTTCAATTTCTCATCATTGAGAAATTTGAATTTCAAATTCAACAAAAATCCAAAAAATTCTCCATAATTTTAAAGTTGCTCAAACCAGACTCTAAGTGAAGTTAAAGCTTGATCCATTATATGTAGAAAATAACTAATTCTAAAATTTAAAGTCTATCATCATTCTCGATGATACCTCCATCAAATTGTTTTTTTCTACGTACAATCCTCTTTTTGAAATTTTTTGGATCAAGGCCAACATCATTTGCAATTTCTTTAGCTTCCTCCATCACAGGTTCAAATCCATCTTCGCTAAATTTTCAAAAAATGCTACAAGCTCTTTCATTTTTGAGATTGCATCTTCAATGTCCATTTCCTCTCGTTGAAGAATTTTACTTGCGCGATTAATATTTGTCCAATATCTTGTACCAAACACACAAGCTAATTAGAAACCCAAAATTTTCCAAAGCATTTCGGCACAATCCTCTAGCCTCCATCATCACAGCGTCATCTTTGGAATTATTTGCAACATCAATCAAAGCGTCTCTTAGCTCCGATGATTGAAATCTTATTGCTTTAACTCTTTTGATACGAATTTCCCAACGAGTTGCGGATAATGGTTTTGGAGTCAAACCTTTCACATGAGTTCAAAGTATTTCCCATCGATGAGTTGAACTGGAAACTAAAGTATAAATCTTTTTCACATATGCAAAAAAGTTTCTAGCTTTCATACATGATTTGGCCATATCACATAAAGTAAGATTTAGACTATGGTATCCACATGAAATATAGAAGATCTAGGATTTACATCACATATCCTTTTTTGCACCCTTTGATGTTTACCTATAGCAAATTAAATTAAATATTTAATACAATAATAACAGGAGTTTTAAATCAAGTTTAACATTATCTTATTTAATTCAATAATGCACCTTTTATATTTGAACCATTATCATCCCCTTATTCTCTCACATCATTAATATCAAGTTGGAGATCATCAAAAACTTTTTCAAGTTATTTAAAAAGGCCAATTCTGAATGTATCGTTTACGGTTGTGAATCCAATAAAATATTCCTCCACCTTGATATCAATTGCATCGTCCACATTCACACGTCTTATAATAATGGACATTTGCTCCTTATGACTCAAATCCGGAGTGCAATCAAGGATGATAGAAAAATATTTTGCTTTTTTTATTTTTGCAAGTATCGTTACTTTGATCTAGTTGGCCAAAAACTTATCAATTCATTTTGAATTTTGTGGCTAAGATAATGATTATTTATTTCATTTTTTACCACATGTCTAAATGATCTTTCATAATTGATCAAGTTCGGGCACAAATTCTATAAGTTAGCAAAAAAGACGGTTGTTTTTCTCATAAATCTTCTCATTTGATCTGCGAAATGGCAAGTTATTTATAGAAAGGGTTTTGACTGCACCAATTATACATACAAGCACTTTTTTCCACCGTTGTCTCTCTTTATCAATTTGATCTTCCATTGCTTTATCTATCGTTTTCTTTAGTTGAAGCCCTATGCGCAAGTCAATCCATTTTATAAGATTTGCATTGTGCGATGGATTACCTTCATGTTCTTTTAGCTTCTTAGATAAATTATGCCAATCACTACATCTTTCACTGTCTAATTGTGATACCTTTTGTGTATGCTTAAAAAGCTTACAAAACAACAGTAAACTTTATTGCATTCACTTGTATACACAAGCCATTTTCTTTCATGCTCTTCTCTAGGTGGATAACCGCCAATGTAATGTGTAGAAGAAAAGTGTCTACCGTCAATGTTGCTTTTCAGAAATGCATCATTTTATTTTTATAATCTTAACTAGACCACATTGAATTAGCATTATGCTTTTAGTATCACTAATTATTTCCCATAATCCCGGATCATAATTGATATCGACATCTTTTTCAAGATCAATTGTACTTAAGACATTAACATCTTCATCATTAGAATGACAAATAACATTTTAATTATACTCATCCTTCAGAACTTCTACAATTTGTTGATTATCAATTTCCACTTCTACATTTTCATCTATTGACTCTTTGTTTATAGGCACACAACAGGTTTCTTCAATTTGACTTGAAGTTTGAGATTTTAGATTTTTGGCTTGAAATAAAGTTGATATTGAGCCAGCTAATGATCATGCTTCTTCATCTTTTCATTGTTGTTTCTTTTTATTTTGACATCCAGAATATTTACTTAGATTTCTATCTCAAACAATTATTATTTAACAATCAAATAACACAGTTGGCTTCTTCTACAACAACGACTAGTTTTGGTTCATTTTCAAAATCAGAAACAGTGTTAACATGTTTATTCTTTTCTTTCTCATCTCTTATGCGAATTCTGCATTCTCAGGCATGGTGATCAGGTTTATTACAGTAAAAGCAATCACCTTTGGGCTTCTTAGATTTCTCATGTTTATTCCCTTTGGAATTATTCTTTCTTTTCTTCCCATTACTATGATTCTTAGAGAATTCTCCCTGAACCACATTTGCTTTTTCTGTCTCCTGATCATCTTTCTTATCTCTCTTGCAAGATTCTTCCTCAATACGTAAATGTCGTACGAGGGATTTCAGAGAGTGTGTTTTTTCTTCATGCATTAGATTCTTTTTATAGCCATTCCAAGTACTAGGCAATTTTGCAATTACAACTCCTACTTGAAATGCTTCAGGAAGTTCTATTTTCACATCTTTTAGTTTACTAACAAGCAGATTTAAATCATGGGCTTGGGAAACAATATCAGCATCATCATTCATCTTATAATTAATATAATTACTTATTAGAAACTTCTGATTACTTGCCTCTTCAATGCGGTATTTGACATCTAGAGCCATCCATAGAGCTTTTGTGCCATCAATAGTTCCGTGTGCACTATATACTGAATCTGAAAGTGCATTGAGAATGTGCCCGTGACAAAGAAAGTCTTCATTCTTTTGCTTCTACCTTAATTCCTTTAACTCTTTCTTTCGTTGATCAGAATATGTCGTACTTTCTTCCGGAATTGGTTTTAAGTCATCGCTTATTATATGGTTCAGACCAATAGTGGTGAGAAAAAATAAAACTGTTTCCTGCCAGCGAGTAAAGTTATTTCCATCAAATCTTTCAAGGCGGGTGAGATCCTGATTCATTACTTGGAGAGATTGCACTGTAGTTCTATTGAGCGACGAGTCTTGAACAGAAGACATTCTTGAAACTGTTGACAAATGTAGGGTGGTATAAGAGTAATCACTCCAAGGCACGAAAGTATCGTTGTCTTTCAAGAATGTTTTCCCTTTTTTTTATCACAGCGGGTGTTATGAAAACTTTCTTTCAAGATACAATGTAGATTATTTGTGCAAGTTGTGATTACTTGCACGGATCATAAGAAACACTCAGAAGAATAATTCAAACGAGTTAGATATAGAAGAAAAGAGAAGTCATTCTCTGCGTTGATGGAATGCTCTATTATATAGGGAGTGAAGTGTCTCTTCGTCTATAGGTGCCTATCCATACGGTCGTGACCGTTTTCTAATGGTTGTTACCGTTGGCTGTTGAATTTGAATTCAACAGCCAATAGGTCGAACCCCGTAGCGGGGGCGTTGCCCCCGCACCCCCACCTTGGGGGTTGCCACCCCCCCGGACCTCCCCTCCGTAGGGGATCTTATTTGAAAAAAACATTCAACAACAAATGATAGATTAAGTTGGAACATAAATGTCTAAAAAAGAAGAAAGACTATGTTTTTATGTTTGTATAAGCATGTTTCCTAAGATTAAACTACGTTGTACCATACATGTGTTTGTATAAACCGAAAGAAGAAATCTTTCCGTCGTTATACCTTGGTTTCCACTGTTAATCGTTTATTTCAAAAAGCTTCAATGTTTATGATTTACTTGATTTTTTATTGAGTTAATAAATCTTCATTTGATAAAACATTGTTGAATTATTTATTCAACTAAGGTTGACTAAATAGTTTCAATTTTGATTCGACATATGTTGAAATTCCAAAAACGTTGTTTGCCAATTTCTTTCATCCATGTTATTGTTCGAATCCACTCAATCCAATCATTCGAAGTGATACGGTGTTCAAGGGAGAATTCATTTGCTAACCTGAGGTTATCGAAAATCACAAAAGATCGAAAAACCAAAGAAAACAATAACCTCCATTAAGTGTTCGATGTTAATCAAGATGGTCATTATGACCATTATTTTCGATCACTGGCTATCATGATAACTTTGACCACAAGAATTTATATCGACAGAGTCCAAGTCACGATCCTTACTTCTTTTCCAGATCGAGAACCAACTTATTTGAGAAACACGGGACGAATAACTTGCTTTTAGTACTTTATTAGGCAAGAAAGTGCACAGAGAAAAGGACCTAATTTTACTTTCATCATTTTCACATATGACATTCACAGTTGTAAATAAGCATATCTGGCCATCTTTACAAGTTTCAAACAATATTTTCTTGAGATTTTGAGTGAATTCTTGAAAAATGTCATTTCATTGATCGAAACACTTCACTTTATACTTATACTCTACTCAAATTTGAAATAAAATAAGAAGCTAAGTGGACATTAGAATTATTAATGGCCAAACCACCAAAAAATTTAATTGTTAATTACCTTTTATCAAAATACTTACATATTATATGTGTTTTATCACTGTATTCGTTCTTTTAAATAAGGTCTAATAATTTTCCTTATTTATAAATAGTTAGTGTTCTCCTCAATTTGATCTTGGGTTTTTGCATGAAAAAAAGTTGTAAATATTTTGATGCTTTTACAGGAAGTCAAATTCGAGAAATCTCTATACTTAAATTTCATATAAATAGAGTGAAAAAGATTTATAGCATCGATTAAAAGATTAGTTAGAAAATCTCGATCGTGAATTGTTGTTGATCGCATAGAGATGGATCATTTGTTTGGGAATGTTGATTGAATTATTTTTAAAAGAGTTTTGATCTTAAATATGGTTTCAATTTATGATAGAGATGTTACGTACTATTTAAAATGACCAATATGATAATGCAGAAGAAATTATGTAGAAATTAACTATTGAAATATGTTTGTCAGTCTGTTAAATACAATGATGAATGAAAAAAACAAGATTATTGTTAGAAAATCCTATTGAGAGTGAATGAATAAGAGAATATTGGGGCTTGGGTTAAAACAAATTTGATCGAAAACTCCTATGAGGTCGATAGTAAACCTGAGTATGATATATATGTTTTGCAAAGTCCAATTAGAACGTACTTACCTACATGTTCATCTCAAAGAGGTGGAAATCAATCTAATTTGAAAATTTGGGTCGATAGTGCAAGGCAAAAAGGGAAATCATACATTTAGTTTCAACTCAAATTAGAAGGAGGCATGGTTTTGTGAACCTAACCACAAAACACAAATCTAGGTATGAAATCGAAAGCTTCACAAATTCTTGACTGAAACATAAACCAAATGCAAAAATTGGAATGAGGAATCCAATCGAAACTATAAAATGGTATCCAACGCTGTTTTGGAGTGCCATGGGAAGAATACACAAAATCCTACGTACGACAATGTTAATATGTATGATAATGTTAGTATGTACTTCGAATGGGATCGGGAAATTTATTTGTCATATCCTACCAACAAACATCAGGGGTGTTCCCAATCAAACAAATCACACTTAAAATTCGATAATGAGATGATCAACCATGCAAGTATATATGACAACATGAAATTGCTTTGATTATGGTTGGAGCCAACATTGCAGCCTATTGGTAGGCATTCCAACCAAGTTGTAGGGTTCGATAGAAAAATAATATAACATGCAAGATCCATTCTCAATTAAAAGTTGGATGCAACTTGCATGTGAATTTAAATAACATTTTCGCACTAAATTAGAAAATAATGTTGAAATGTCATTAGATATTAACCAAAAGGATGTCAAATCAACATCTTTGAAAAACCCATGACAATGATAAGTGTATGACAAGTTCCCTAGCATAGTGTAAGTGTACACGGGTCTGGTATGATATGGCTGATATGAACGATCAAGTATATATACTCTAAACTAAGTAAAGTCGACCGGTATAGTACTAAAAAGTAGAATAAAAAAGATCACACTAGAAATTTATATTGGTTTGAACCTCACATCCTACGTCCAGTCCCGAAACCCCCCTTCGAAATTTCCAATAATCAAAATCCCTTGCTTAGCCCAAAGGAACAAGCAATACATAAGAGTATCTTGAGTTGACAACCTTGTGCTCTTTACAACACTGATATTGATTACCGGTGCAAATCTTCTTATAATCTCACATTGAGTATGATGAGTGTATGCACGTGGATTTGTAGGAATTTTGATCACTAAAATGCTATTGTAGATTTGGTGATGTAGAGTGAGAATATGTGATTGATATTTGCAATAGAGTTAGAGAACAAGATGGAAATTAGACAATCGAAAGGTTAAAAACTGATCTCAACTTTGGAGTATATTTATAGATGATCAAAGGTTTTGTTTAGTGGTTGTTACTGTTCAGTTTAAACCCTTTGATAAGTAGTTACAACCATTATAGAAAGAGACACGACAAATGGAGGAGAAGAAGTGTCTATTCAGAGCTTTTGACTGTTGTAGCATTTCAGACGTCTAAAAAATATGACCAGAGATCATGTCATTTATATTTATATAGAATAAAACTGGCGATTTAGAAATATTCAAAATTCAATGTCATTCAAACGTCTAAGAAATGCACTCAGACGTCTCTAATAATGGATTTTAGAAATCCAAGAGTTTGCTTGGTTGTTTGGTAAGTCAATCCAGACGTTTGAATGATGTACTTTGAATATAGTTATAAAATATATGTTGCCAAACATCTGGTTAGTGTTCCTAGATGTCTGTTTGCATGAGTTTGTGAAAAACCATGTTAATTTGCTTCATTTTTGAAATATAAATTAGAGGTGTTATTATATATGCTCATCTGATACAAGGGAGATTGTACAAGGTAATTTAATACACTAAATACAAGTATATGTCCTTACTTTAAAACCATCTTCATGTAGCTCTTGATGGTTATCTTTACTTTAGCTTCCATTGGCCTTTCTATATTCGAGGCACTCTAATCCTTCGTATACGTGTAAAGTTGTCGAAATATTATACAATATGACTTTATGGTTGTTGTCATTAAAACCAATAAGAGAAATTCTAACATTCTCCTTCTTTTTTATGACGATAGCTATATAATCTTTTCAAATAGATAATATGAACAATACTCCCCCTTAATATGATATCTCCTCCTATCAATATGCATATATTTCTCCCTTTTTGTCATTATCAAAAATAAATATGATAGTAGTTGAAACATATGATATGCAAGGAACTATTTACATATATAATCTACACAATGATAACAACATTCCAAAACGAATAACTAGTCATGACATAACAAATGATAAATAGCAATTCAACACACATAAAGTAAAAAGGTGTAACAAAGGGAAATAACATGCCAAATTGTTCAACATTTGAGAAATAACATAAATGGTTAAAAGGAAAAAAATGGAAGTTATTGATGATGCCTATGAAAGAGCCAACCGTAATTCTCATGATATTCATAATTAGCAGACAAATCGATTTGATAATCTCCCATCCATTAACGCTCTGCGATGATGAGCTCTTCATCTCCATTAATTGTTAGACCTTGGAACGGAGCATGGTATGATTGTTGAGTAGGTGGTGGAGGTGGTGGATCCGACCTTAGACCATCTATGTCATCGTCATCCCTACGCCGAGATCAATAAACCCATATCATCAAAACCCATTTTGGTTTTCCTTTAAAAATCACCCTGCATTTGATTCACATTTGTGACCACCACAGTTGGAGTCTTACCAGACTGCAGCAATGGTTGCACATCCCGTAGAAAAATAGAGTGGCCCAACTTTTTTATTGTCTAAAATAGCGGCTATTTGATTGAGGAAGAGGAGGAGAAAGAGAGGTGTGTGACTAGGTTTTAGGAAGGAGTAGAAGATATGTAAATATGTGAAGAGGAAGAGAATAAGCGGTTGGTAGAGGGAAGGGAGAATATTTATTAGGTAGTAGGTAGGGCTAGGGTTTGAATGTACCCCCTTTTATTTTCTTTCTGAAATTCCGACACACGTTTTGTGGTCGTACGACTTTTAGAAATGTCGGATTGCAAAGATTGTTTAATGGGGTAAGGCATCTTATTTTTCCCGTTCAATGGTACAATTTTTGTCATAATTCGAGATTGTACGCACCGGGATGCTATTTTTGGGTATTTTTAAGTCGTACAGGCTATTGGATCGTCCAATCTTAAAAATTATTCGACTGCGTAGCTCATACACTTTTTCTTGACCTAGGGACCTTTTTTGTTCGTTCAAATTCTCCAATATATCGATGCACGTATATCGGTGTAATCAGTATAACTACCAAAAATAACAAAAAACAAATCTAGGGTTAAAATCATTTGATAAAATTGCTAAGGATCAAAAATGTCACCATTCAACATCGTCAAATTATAACCAAATACGATCAAATTTGAATTTAAACGTAATATTTTATGATTCTCCAATACATAAAATACACTCTCCTCCACTTCAGGAATTTCACCTCCTAAATCCCCAAATCGAACAAGTCAAAACCGACCATAGCTATCCTGCAGCCTAACAACCACCACAAGCATAGTAGTCATATCAAAAATCAACCATCAAACATCAAACATGCAGTAATATAAACACCAAGAAGTAACATTCATGCCTATACTAGCATGCAGGATACATAACTATCTGATATAAAGCATTATAAATAATATCAAATGTGAAAGCTAACGATAAAATGGAAACCTTACCAAGTGAAGAGCTCTAGACAAGTGGTCCTTATGCTCTCCTTGGTCACCCATGTGCAGTTGTCTTTGCTTTCACCCTACTGAACCTTTACCACTTCATCTTCTTCTTCATAAGTTGTTTCATGTCATGTCCAACAATAGAATAGGCCTATTAGGTCTCGTAGCTTCTGGTTCAATCTTGATATCATCTAGTCGATCTAGTGCCATCTTACCCAATGCCTCTTGTAAGATTTTCCAAAACTCATTAGCAAATAGAGGGTCTTGGTCACTCAAAATGCTCTTTGGCACAACATGGAATCACACAATCCATTTCACATACAACTCGATCAATTTGGACGCCATTCTACTGGACTTAACAGGTATAAATCTTACACTTTATGTCAATCTATCGACTATGACCTAAATTCTATCATACGCACCTCTAGTTCTTGGCATTCCATCAATGAAGTCCATTGATATTTATTCCCATTCCCACTTAGGAACCTCAAGCGGTTGTAGTAAACCACTTGGTTTCCTCTGCTTGGCTTTTACTAGTAGATATTTTATACATCTTGAGATGAATTACTCGAAGTCCTTCTACATCCCTTACCAATAAAATATCCACCTCGTATCATGGTACATTTTATTGTCACCAAGAGGTATAGTCAATCTCGAATAAGGGTACTCTCGTAGCACCTTATCCCTCAACCCATCATATTGGGAACAAATAATCTCTCATTCTTTCAAAGCCAACCATCTCGATCGAATCCACATTGGATCGCCTCTTCAAACTCTACCTGTTCTTCTAACTTAGCCATGATCTCCACAAATCTAGCATCAAGCCTCTGACTAGTACCGATCCTCTAAATCAAAGTTGGTCTGAAAGTAAAACAACCATCATTTACGGCTTCATCTCACATTGAGGTCTAAAGTCATAACTAGTGATAAACTCAAGCCATGTCCACCCTAGGAAGATCTCTCCTAAATTGGCATGTAATCCACTCAAAGCATCAACAACTGCATTTCCCTTAATGGGTATATAAGGAATGACATAGTCATAGAAGGCTAGTAATTACAACCATCACTACCGGCAAAGGCTAACATCCTTTTAAGGGAAGAGGTATTTCAATGATGTGGAGTAAGTGAACAACCCAAACCTTTCTCCTAGTAGATAGTATCTCCATATCTCCAAAACAAGTACGATTGCTATCAACCCCAAATCATGAATCTGATACTTCCTCCCGTGCGATTTCAATTGTCGACTAGCATATGCAACAAAGTTACCCTTCTACGTCAAGACTGCACATAGTCCAATACCAAGACATCCGTGTATATTGTTAACTCCTTATTCCCACTTGGAATGACCAATACTGGTGCACCCATCAACATCTCCGTCAAACTCACAAATGCAAGCTTATAACCCCCATCGTAAACAAAAATTAAATCCTTCTTCACCTAATTGATTAGTGGTGCCGCTGCCTTTGATAAGTCCTTGATACAACATATGTAATGTCCCTCCAATCTATGGAAACTCTCACATCCATAACATCTTAGGCTTGTCCTAATCCTAGACCATCGTAACCTTTGTAGGATCTACAGGAATGTCCTATTCGAAACAACATGATCTAAAAATATCACTCCTTTTCCAAAAGTGACACTTTGAAAGCTTCACCATCAATTGGTGTTTCCTCAACACCTTCAATACAATCCTCAAATGCATCTTTTTCTCCTCTTCCACTCGTGAGTAGATGAAAATATTGCCAACGAACTCAAGCACAAATTTAACCAATCGAACCCTCGAAACATTGTTTATGAGATCAACAAACTATGTTGGGTCATTGATTACCCCAAACGGTATAGCCAACTACTCAAAAATATAGATGGCATACAAAATTCTTAATTGAAACACCCTCATTCGCTATTCTTAGCTGATGAAACCACATAACAAGGTCTGACTGAGAGAGCACCCTCGCACAATAGAGCTGATCAAACAAGTCATCCATATATGGAAGTGGACACTTGTTTTCCTTCGTCGCCTCGTTCAGCTTACTGTAATCAACAAACAACCTCATAGAGGTATCGCCTTAATGGCGAACACTATAGGCGACCCCACTCAAATATGCTCCTACGAATGAACTCTTGCCTTGATAGATTATCAACTCGCACCTCTGGTTCCATCTATTCTACGAGTGCCATATGCCTCAAGGGTATAACTCATAGTCAAGCATCTTTGACCAGATTGATAGAGAACTCTATCTTCCAACAAGGTGGTAATCCGGTCACCTCATCAAATATGTCCATATACTCTCTAGCTACAAGCGTAGATGACAACTCATTATGTGGAATATTAAGCGAATCTAAAATGCTAACCATCATATCATCATTTAATGGGATGCCTAACATTACCTTTCGCTTATCCTTAGTCCCTATCATCACCAATGGCCTCTCACATTTTACCATTATTTCATACCTCTTCAGCCGATCCATTCCCAAAATAATAGCAAACCCAAAAAACCCAAAACAAAGCAATCGGAAGCAAACAAACATCATGGCTCGATGAAGCTAAGTATTGATAAATCATACATAGGCAGGGTCAACTCCCAACAGGTTTTGTCACAATTTGAAGGTCGATCAATTATCTTCGATCTCTATCGCAGTATGTCTACAAAATCACCAAATATGAAGGGATGCGAAGCCCCAATATAGAATAAAACTCATATGGAACACCATAAGTGAAAAGCATACCTTAGACAACAATGCATTTTCCTTTCTCTTTCGCCGATAAAGCACTTAACAAAATCAGAATGGCATTCAATGTATACGCCTCCATTTTCTGCTCTGCTTAACTATATTGGGACGGTCCTTCTACATCGGGATAGGCTCTCATGTCGTAAAATCTTCTCCACCAACTCCTCGAAGTAGTTGTCAACGTGACCAATCGGTCATTTCCTAAGATGATCATTTAACCCAGTGATAGCTATCATTTTTTCCAAGTGGAGTATCAATAAAAGATAGACCATACTTAGATAGTATATCGAATTTGGCCACATACTCCAACACAAATATATCATCTTGCTTCAAGTCAGTGAACTTCCTAGATAACGCTAACTTATAAGCAGTCAGGATAAATTTCTCTTTGAAGTGAACTATGAATTGATTCCCAATAAACCGATCCATAGGAGCTGCAACTTTTAGGGCATCCCATAAGTTGTCTCCTTAGCTAGTTTATTCCATATTGTGCACACAAACTCTTGACAAAGATGATGGAACTCTTGAAGTTTATATAGTGTGCTAGTTTGCATATATGCTAAGTTATGCTTAAATGTGGAAGCATGCATAAAGATATAACTCTCAACATCAAAGGTATTAATACCTGGATCAAAGGCGAAAATTCAACATTGATAAACAATGTTACTACAGAGCAGGTAGTTTTCATGTATCTCACATGAAATCGTTGAGCAACAAATATACTCAAAAAGTGGAGGAGGCCATGGAAGCTTGTACAAGTTCAATCCATTAACGAACATTTTGTCGAGCAAGTTATATGCAATAATGGATTTCTTTTTTCCACATTCTAATTTGACATATCCACTAAACAAGCAAAATGCACTTTCTAAATTGATCGGTTTCAATGTCACTTAACTTGTATGATCATGAATGTTATAACCATACTGCAAGGAAACTCAAAACATGTTTTATAATCCGATCCCTTTAACACTTGCTCTGGGAGTTCCAAATTAGTACCAAGCTTCTTTTCATCTTTAATAATAACCAAATAATTTTCCATATGAATTTTAGGTGTAGCTAAAAAAATCGACCAGGATCATTACATACCTTCGATTCAGTTGGAGTGATAATTGAGGTTGAGCTTGTCTCCTTAGCTAGTTTATTCCATATTGTGCACGCAAACTCTTGACAAAGATGATGGACCTCTTGAAGTCTATATTGTGTGCTAGTTTGCATATATGCTAAGTTATGGCTAAATGTGAGATATGCATAGAGATACACTTCTCAGCATCAAAGTTATCACCATCTGGATCAAAGATAAAAATGTAACAGCGATAAACAATGTTACTGTGGGGTAGGAAGTTGTCATGTATCTCACATGCAATTGTTCAGCAACAAATATACTAAAAAAGTGGAGGAGGTCATGGAAGCTTATTCAAGTTCAATCCATTAGCTAACATTTTGTCGAACAAGTTATATGCAACAACTAATTTCTTTTTCCCACATCTTATTTTGACATATCCATTAAACAAGCAAAATGTACTTTCCAAACCAATCAGTTTTATTATCACTTTACTTGTATAACCGTGAGTGTTATAACCATACTGCAAAGACAACTCAAAACATGTTTTATAATCCAACAATCGCTTTACTACTTGCTCTAGGAGTTTCGGATTAGTATTAAGCTTCTCTTCATCTTCAAAAATAACCAAACCATTTTCCATATGAATTTCAGATGTAGTTAAAACAATCCAACCAGGATCATTTTAATTCAGTTGGAGAGATGATTAAGGTTGAGCATGTAGCTTGAGAACTCTTGGACGTTGTATGAATGAAATTTTGTTATGCTCAAAATCTGATGGCCACTATAAGACTGCACTCGGCCGAGAATGCCTACAATGCAACCGAAAAGTCACCAGAACCATCACCAGAAGTGAAGACTGACGAACCTTCCATTGCTCACATGGCTCAAGTAACGGATAAAGTGAACAAGTCAGGTTCCAGTGACAGAGGGGGAAGATATTAGCTGTGCACCTTGTGCACGTGCACGCATGCACAAGCTGATGTGTGTTTGATCTTATAAGGCTTGGTATAAATTGTATTGGGTTTTGTTAAGTTGAATTGGTCATATAATATAGCCGTTGGAATTTGTTTTATAAATAGCTGTGGGTCTGTAGTATGTTGAGCAGATTATTATCAAATAAAATTCATTTGTCATCTTATATTTCCGAGTGCTCGGTTAATTTACTTTCTTCCTTTCCCTGTGTTCTGTTACCTATAAACAGTTCTGGTTATCTTCTTCTTCTTTCTTCAGTTCTGAAATTCTTATTTTCTCTGAACCACTACCAACTAACCACCTCTGCAACCAACTTTTGTTCTTCAACTGTGAAAAACTTAATGTTTCACCATGGTTCATACAAGAAACCAGTCAAAAGAGTTTGGGCCTATCAAATTTTGGATTGAAAGGTTCATTGCCTTAATTGACGAAATTCATTCTTAATGAAATTAAGTTCAGATTCACTAATAATACAACCACCCAATTTGACACTTCTATCAAAAACACCAAAAGAAGTGGTAGGCTTAATTGATTTAAAATTGGATATGGAATTGAGATGTGGAATTGAGTAATGAATCAGATCTGAAATTGTGGGTTTGATGACAACCAAAAGCTTGTCCAAACGAAGTAGAACCAAAAGTAAGTGCTTCTGCTCCTGAATTTGATACCACTGGTAAGGAACAAAATGGGTATTCGTCTGTATATTTTAGCATGGTGAGAACGGAGATGAGATAAAAAGTTAAAAGGGAAGAGAATAAGGTGAGGAAGAAGATTTAGTTCAACCAATTAAGTTTTCATTCATGTATATCCTTTGTTGTTACATCCTAAAGCGATATATATAACCATATTGATTTTTCAGTTCGCACAATTAAAAAACAGAAAATAACTGAATTAATATTATGATGACAAGTGTCCTTGGTACCCTCTCATCTTAGCCGATTTAGATAGGCTTGCATATTATATTTAGTTACTTGACAATTCTTTTACTCTACAGCTCTTTTGAATGGTACACAGTATTATTTAATCATTTCCTACTTTCGATATCATCCTTTGTCATGGTTGGCATGTAACATGTTAGAGTTTGTAGCTTTGCTATGTCCAGTTAGCCTCATCAGTAGTGGTGTTATTAGTGATATAAGTTGCTTTAAAATGTGGTTGATACTAGAGTTATATCGCCGGCGTTTTCATGCCACCATATCAGGCCCGGCCCGGAGCTAGGATTTTATTGTGACCTGGGTTAAGTAAAAGAGATGAAAGAAATGAAAAATAAAGTTAAATAATATGAAAAATTGCAACAACTAATCTTTAATCATGTCTAATGAAAACTTACAAAAACATGAGACATTCATGCGTGACTTAGATAAATACAAAAGGTAGACACGCTAATATAGACAAGTTGTAATCTACGCTCTTTACGTGAGTTGAAATCACAAACTACCGAATCCAAATCAATATCTTCAACAAGTTTCCTTTCTATGTTGATAATCATGCAATGCTCAAGAAAATCATCACCCATTTTGTTACGTAGAATACTTTTAATATTTTTCATAGCTGAAAAAGCTCGTTCCATCGTTGCCGTGGAAACTGGAAGAGTTAAAATAAGACGAATCAAACGATCAACAAAATAATAAATATCTTTCTTTCTTGTCTCAAACAATTGTTTGCACAACTCGGAGATAGGTGATAGATTTTGAAAACTTGGATGAGATGGAATATCAAACTCTGACACTTTAATATATTCATCTCTTGGAATGTGAAATCTTACGGGTAATACTTTTCCGCTAGAATGCAAATGTCATCAATTTTTAATGATCTATAAGCATCTCTTGGATCCAAAGCAGTGTAAGGATTAGTAGCTCCATTGCTCCTTCAGAGAATCTAGTGTTCAACTCATTTACTTGAAAATCAATAGCAGCACTAAAGATGTCAATATGATAATGATGGGGAACATTAATATCATCATGTTGTTGACAAGAGCGAGATGTGCCAATTTTGTAAGACATATTCATATCGGATATGTCAACGAAACATTTCTTCCAAAATTATTCTACTTTCATAAAGAAAGCAAGCAAACCTTTGTCTCTTAGCTTTTGAAGGAGTGTTTTTGTAGTGGTGACAAGATTCATTGCATTTACAAAATCTTGTTCTTTTAGTTGAAGAGATTTACAAAGCACATCCGTGATACTTAATATCTCATTCAACAAATGAAGAATGAAAACAAACTCAAATGAAGTCATGGCGAGGTAGGCACCTTGTGCTTCAGCACGTTTATTTGGATTCTTATTCCGACTTTCCATATGTTCTTAATTATATCACAGGAAGGAGAAATGAGATCAATTAAACTACTTACGAAACTCAAATGAAAGCTCCAACGGGTAGCTCCAGCTCGTTGTAATGTCTTAAGTTGATTAGCTTCACGGCCTGCTTCAATATCACCAAGCGCTACTTTATTGGCATTCTCTGCTTCCTGACTTGATTGTAATTTACTACGACGCTTAGAAGAAGCATCGACAAGGTTAACAATAATACCCAATTTTGAAAAGAATAACCAAAAATATCTTGAACGTCTTTTGAAGCAGAAACCAATGCAAGTTGTAGTTGATGGGCAAAACAATGTACATAATATGCATATGGGCATTCTTTTAGGAATAATGCTTGCAAATCATTCCATGCTCCTCTGATGTTGCTTGCACCATCATATCCTTGTCCTCTTATTTTATTAATTCCAAGATTATAAAGAGAAAGAACTTTTGATATTTCATTCTTTAAAGTCAATGATATGGTATCTTCAACACTAACAATCCCAAAGAAACGTTCTTGAACTAATCCACCATTATTAACAAAGTGGAAATTAGCCACAAGGACCTATTTAGCAAGTGCAATTAGTTTCTATGACACGCTACTGAAATAATTACTTTTAAGGACAAAACGCAAAATAATTAGTTTCTAAGACCCAAAAACCTTTGAAATTATGTACTTGAAAGTAATTGGACTGCTGACTTTGTCCTTAAAAGTAATTATTCTGCTGACTTTGGCCTTAAAATTAATTTATATGGATGTGTTTCCTAGAAACTAATTGGACTGCGAAGTTTGTCCTTATAGTGAAATGCTCCATTAACAAATCTTAGGACAACAGCCATTTCCTCTTTGGTAGAAGTGTCTTGTGCTTCATCAACAAAATACAAAAATTTCCATCTTCAACTTCTTCTCAAATTTTATTTCTTATTTTGACACCTAAAATAGTTAAAATTTTCTTTTGAATAGTAGGTGAATTATACTTTGCATTTCCCGAAGCGTTTTCCAAAACCACTTTAGATATATCTTCACTACATTTTGCCGATTGCTTTATCATCTCAATAATTTCAAGAGATTTATCATTACCTCCAACAGAGCATGGTTGCAAAGCAAGCCATCGGACGCATTCAATAGATGTATTAAGGCGTAGTTGATTTCTCTCAACCATGTCTTTTGATTGAGCATCAAATACTCTTTGATACGCAAAGAATGATTCATTAAATCATCTGTGGCTTTAACGACACACAAATGGGATGCACCCAACCCTCCTGCATGTTGTAAAATGCACAATTAATTCTTTCCACTCTTTTCCAACTTTGAAACCCATCAACTGTAAATGATGCACCTGTTGGCGGATTACTTTCAAATAAGAAACAGTATAAATAAAAGAGCATATTGCACTCAATCGAATATTCAATCCATGGATATTTTTAAACCAACTACTTTGAAACCGACAGAGTTGTTTTCCATCTTTTGTTGGTGGACAAATGTCAAAAAGTGGTTGAAATGGTCTCAATCTAAGATATTTTCTCCGAATTTCATCTCTATCATTTACATGTTCTTTCCATATTTGTTAACGTCTCCCTAGATCTCTTGTAAAATGATCTCCTCCATTATCAACTATGATTCTTTGCATTTTGCAACGACGTTGTTCGATAGAGCTCGTAGAAGTTTCATTTTTTGGATCCAAAGTGTTATCTTCTTTTAACTTGTAAAACGACAACAAAGTTTTGCTAGACTTTGAGTTTGACATTGCCTAAAAAAACAACTAAGTTACATAAGTTTTTTTTAAAATAAAACCAAAAATAAATGAAATACGTTAATTTTTGGTTTCTAACAATTGACACGAACATAAAATGAAATCACATCAACAGTTATGTTAATAAAAAATTAGGGTTTTAAATTTAAGTTCTCTAATAGTAATTTTGACTCACATCAAAAGAATTGCAATACATTCAACAAATTGTTTCAATCGAATGGAATAAAAAGAATGAGCAAACTAGGATAAAAATTGATTACAATATGACAAATAATTTGAAGTTTGCAACAATTTTATGAACGTAAGATGAGACATTAATGAACAAAAAGGAATTAGAACACACAAAAAATGATAAATTTACCTCATTTTTTAGGCTTGAACGGATCAAAGACAGCAGCTTGAACAATTGAATAGCATTTTCTGCTGCATGTGCTGAGAAGAAAAGTAAAAAGTAACGCGTAATTAATTGACTGCTGAGTAGCTTGAGTTTGATATCAATTGAATATATATGTAATGGTAAATGGGTTCTAGTTATATTGGGTGAAATAATACATAGTATTTTTTAAAGAAACAGCACCCGGGTTGTAGCCCAGGTAATATTATGCATACATCCATCCCTGACGTAGGCAACATAGGTCGTTGCCTAGGGCAATGAAATAAGGGGGGCAACGAAAAAAATAGTTTCTACTTCTTTCTATGCCACGCTCGCCTGTACCGTGAAAAAAAACCGTTTCGGCTCACACAAAAAATCAGCCGTGCCTGCTTGTGCCGCGTCTGCCTGTGCCGCGCTCCAGCCTCCACCCGTGCCATGCTTCAACGCTCATTTTCTGCTGGTGCCCCTCCCCCAAGGCTCCGCGTGCTCGATTCTAGCTGCCTATAGCAATGTAAGTCGGTAATTGATTTTTATCTTAGGGTTAATAATTTATTTAGCTAATTAATTTAGGGTTGGATTGCTAATTTAAGGTTTATAGTTTAGGGTAAGTAAAGTGGGCTGACAATTAATTTACTAATAATTAATTTAGGGTGAAGCGTGCTGACATTTAATTTACTCGTAATTAATTTACTGATTTTCCCCAATTCAATTTGCCCCAATTTATGTTGTCCATATTTGATTACACCAAATAGCTACTTAAACCATATCAATTAGCTACTTATTATTTGATTGTTAAATAATAATTGTTTGAGATAGAAATCTAGGTAAATATTCTGGATGTCAAAATAAAAAGAAACAACAATGAAAAGATGAAGAGGCATGATCATTATCTGGCTCAATATCAACTTTATTTCAAGCCAAAAATCTAAAATCTCAAACTTCAAGTCAAATTGAAGAAACCAGTTGTGTGCCTATAAACGAAGAGTCAATAGATGAAAATGTTTAAGTGGAAGTTGATAATCAACATATTGTAGAAGTAATGAAGGATGAGTATAATTAAAATGTTATTGGTCATTCTAATGATGAAGATGTTAATGTTTTAAGTACAATTGATCTTGAAAAGGATGTCGATATCAATTATGATTCGGGATCGTGGGAAATAATTAGTGATACTAAAAGCATAATACTAATTCAATGTGGTCCAGTTAAGATTATAAAAATAAAATGATGCATTTCTGAAAAGCAATATTGATGGTAGACACTTTTCTTCTACACATTACATTGGCGGTTATCCACCTAGAGAAGAACATGAAAGAAAATGGCTTGTGTATTCAAGTGAATGCAATAAAGTTTATTGTTTTTTTGTAAGCTTTTTAAGCATACACAAAAGTTATCACAATTAGACAGTGAAAGATGTAGTGATTGGCATAATTTATCTAAGAAGCTAAAAGAACATGAAGGTAATCCGTTTGGATAGGCACCTGTAGACGAAGAGACACCTCACTCCCTATATAATAGAGCATTCCATCAACGCAGAGAACGACTTCTCTTTTCTTCTATATCTAACTTGTCTGAATTATTTTTTTGAGTGTTTCTTCTTATCTGTGCAAGTAATCACAACTTGCACAGATATTCTCCACTGTATTCTGAAAGAAAGTTTTCATCACACACGCCGTGATAAAAAAAAGGGGAAAACATTCTTGAAAAAGAACGATACTTTCATGCCTTGGAGTGATTACTCTTATACTACCCTACATTTATCAACATTTTTCACATCTAACAATTTCATTTAAGTTTGACTAAATGGCTATAAAAAAAACTTATAAACCTTGACTTAAGTCAAATAAATAACTCAAAATCAAACTTCAAAAGGATTTTTTAAATGTAAAAGAGGTATTGTTACTGACACCTTAATTTTGAATATAAGGGGATCAAATTATATAAGCATTCTATTTTTAATAAAACTGACATGAGGGATATAAAGCCTTTAATCAAAGTTTGCACCTTTTCTCTTTGCTATTGGTTAAAACTTCAAACTCTACGGAGAAAAGTAAACATTCAAAGTAACTCTTTTGCCATACCAGCTTTTATACGAACAAAAAATAATGACAAGAAGTTTAAATTCTAAGGAAAAACTAAATTTTAATTTAAAAAAGTGTACAAAATTCAATGGGTGCATGCTGGACTAAAACCAAAAAATCGACAAAAGGCTGTTGAAATAAAAAAAGTTAAACGAGAGGGGACTGTCGAATTAATATATTCATTTCGGTCGTCCCCTTCCAAACTTTACTTCAAATATCGGCTATGCTGATCGGCAAACACGTTAAACCCTACCTACAAAACCCTAGAAAAAAAAAAATCTAATTGTTTTGTTGAATAAAACCACGTTACAAATGCTTTTTTAGATAATAATTAATCTTGTTTTTTTTTTCTCATTTTGTATATCACATGCAGATGAGTTTGATTTCTCCATTGATAATTGATTTGGATTACAGATTAAAATGAAGAATAATGAAGATTAGAGGAATTATGGTAAAAAAGGAAAGAGTGAATTAATCAATTTAAATTGTAACATTATGAGGCAATTTATATTGGTAACCTCTAGTAAATTTTTGGAAAAAAAAAAAGACCCATCATGTTCAAAAAATGAAACGTCCCCAAAAAAGGTATAAACTTAAAGTTCACTTTTAAATGTTTGTACATAATTTGAATTGATGGACAAGTGTGCATAATGTACGCATACAAACATACAGTGCATTAAATTCGAACTCACCTATTTCACCCACACCATTGCAACTCGAATTTAATGCATTAATTTCTTCCACCTCTCTCATTTGCTTTCTCTGTCTCCTTTGCTGTTCCTTTCTCATCTAATCAATCAAGTTTTTCCTCTTCGTATTGTACTGTAAAGCTCTTTCTTGTAGACAAAAGAAGAAGACGGTACTCATGCCGAGTGCTCACCGCTCTTCGGCTTTCCTTACAAAACGTTCATCAATGTAAGTGCCAAGTATCTTAATCACTAATTTGAATTCTGATTACTTGTTCTTAAATCTTTTCCGTTGACAATCAATTCCTTTACCAGCTCGACGATATACGCTGCGTGCTCTGTTTCTTAGCTAAAGAACAAATTTTGAGCACATGGGTGTTAAAATGTTGACCTTTGGGCTCAATTTCTCGATCCAAGTTCTAATCTTGACCGCATTTTTCAACTCAACATCACTCAAAGTCTCGTCCCTCGGCTCCATGAACTCAATCGCCGTCTCCTACGGCGAAAACGGACCCGCTTTCTGCGTTCTTCTCTCAGACGGATCCCACTCAGTCCAGTGTCTAGGATCCGATAACTCAGTGGTATACGGAGCTCCACAAAGAATCCCATTCTCGGGCCTTACGGCCGGGGACAGCTTCGTATGCGGTCTTCTCCTAAACTCGAAGCAGCCTTATTGCTGGGGAAGCAACTTCTACGTCAAAATCGGCGTTCCTCAACCAATTCTCGAGTCCACTGCATACTCCACAATCAGCGCTGGAGACAATCACTTATGCGCTCTGAGAATACCAACAAAAGAAAACGTTACCAATTCCATAATCGATTGCTGGGGATATAACATGACTTCTACGCACATTTACAGTTCCAAAGTATCATCAATAACGACAGGTTCATCCTTCACTTGTGGCCTATACGATTCCAATTTATCAGTCTTCTGCTTTGGAGATGAAACTGGAAGCAATGTAGGAAGTTTAATCCCTAGAGCTTTGAACTTTCAATCCATTTCAGCAGGTGGGTTTCATGTATGTGGAGTATTACTAAACTTTCAAGTTTATTGCTGGGGTAAGAATGTAGGAGTAAGCAGAGATGATATACAACACGCTCCAATGGATTCTATGGTATCTTTAGTAGGTGGTAAGTTTCATTCGTGTGGGATTAGAACAAGTGACAGAGGAGTTGTATGCTGGGGTTTATCTCTTCCTAACAGTGTACCACCTCCTAAAGAGCTTAAAGTGTATGCCATGGCAGCAGGAGACTACTTCACTTGTGGCATTGCTGCAGATATATCATTAACTCCTCATTGCTGGGGAGCAGGTGGCCCTTGGAACTTACCAATAGCCGCCTCTCCTAGTGTTTGCACTGAGCATAAGTGTAGTTCAGGGTTCTTTGAATACAGCCATGTACTTTGCAAGTCTTTGAATTCCAGACTTTGCCTGCCTTGTAGCAATGAATGCCCTGTTGAAATGTATCAAAAGTCTTCATGCAATGGCACCTCTGATAGCATTTGCCAGTTCAACTGCAGTGTGTGTCACTCTAGTGAATGCTTTTCGTTTTGTTCATCAGACATGGCTAGAACTTGGAGAGTTTTTCTTGGAGAGATTGCATTTGCTGTTGTATTGGTGGTTGTAATAGCATTTGTTGCGTTCACTTACGTGAGGTGCAAGTTGAGGAAATGCAGTTGTTCTAGAAGTGGGGTTAAGGAAGGAGTAATCCGGGGTGGTTCTTTTCACAAAGAGCTTAAAATACAAAGAGCTCGAATGTTCACTTATAAGGAGTTGGAAGAGGCGACCGGTGGGTTTAAAGACGAGTCCTTGGTAGGAAAAGGAAGCTTCTCATGTGTTTTCAAAGGCGTTTTGAAAGACGGGACTATAGTTGCCGTGAAAAGATCGATAGTGGTGTCATCGGACATAAGGAAGAATTCTAAAGAATTCAAAACTGAACTCGACTTGTTGTCTAGACTTAATCATGCGCATCTTTTAAGCCTGCTGGGCTATTGTGAAGAAGGAGGAAAAAGGCTTTTGGTGTACGAGTTCATGGCGCATGGTTCATTGTACCAACACCTGCATGGCAAGGACAGTAGCCTTAAAGAAGAGCTGAACTGGGTAAGAAGAGTGACCATAGCAGTGCAAGCGGCTAGAGGCATCGAATACCTGCATGGATATGCATGCCCTCCAGTCATTCATAGAGACATCAAGTCTTCGAACATATTGATAGACGAAGAGCACAATGCACGGGTTTCGGACTTTGGGCTTTCCCTTTTAGGCCCGACCGATAGTAACACTCCTTTATCGGAACTTCCAGCTGGCACCCTCGGATATCTCGACCCTGAATATTACAGACTTCACTACTTGACGACGAAATCTGATGTGTACAGTTTCGGGGTGCTGCTTTTGGAAATTTTAAGTGGGAGGAAGGCGATAGACATGCAGTACGAAGAAGGTAACATAGTTGAATGGGCGGTGCCATTGATCAAAGCGGGCGATGTATTGTCTATTTTGGACCCGGTCTTGAAACCGCCTTTGGACATTGACGCCCTTAACAAGATAGCGAATGTGGCATGCAAATGTGTTAGGATGAGAGGGAAGGACAGGCCTTCTATGGACAAGGTGACGACTTCATTAGAGAGGGCGGTAGCTATGTTAATGGGAAGTCCATGCAACGAGCAACCGATTTTGCCTAGTGAAGTTGTGTTGGGAAGCAGTAGACTGCATAAGAAGCCCAGTTCGCAGAGGTCATCTAATCGGTTGGAGAATGAAATGGGCGAGTCAGACGATCAAAGAATTGAGTATAGGGCGCCTTCTTGGATTACTTTTCCGAGCGTTACTTCTTCGTCGAGGAGGAGGAAATCATCTGCTTCCGACGTGGATGGTGATGTGAAGTTCATAGAAGGAAGGAATTTGGGGAATAATAGTAATGTTGGAGATAGTTTGAGGTGTTTGGAAGAGGAAATTGGACCTGCTTCGCCTAGGGAACATTTGTTCTTGCAGAATAACTTTTGAACTGTAAAATTGGAGTTCTATTAACTATTTTACCTTTTTTTCAGTAGTTTATGTATGTAATTTAAGTTTGTTGAAGATTCGGTCAATTTGTATTCTCAGCAGTGTTGAAAGTGTGGGAATAATAGTGTTGATTCTTCTTGTGGTTGAAGCATGTTATAGGTGAGGGTGTCTTCGTCGCTAATTATGATTGAGGCATACGTAACGTTCTACAGTAGTAAGTATGTTTGTGGGGAATCATAACGTGTGTTTGCGGCTAAGCTTATAACGTGTCTTCGCGGCTAAGCTTATTACCATATATCTGACCGCTGATGTCCAATTAAGCATCGAATTATGGTTTTCTTAGCCTTTGAGCATCGGGACTTGTTTTTCCATAAGAAAAGTTAACCATGAATATGTAAATCATTTCTTTATATCTTTTTAAAATAGAAAATACAAACTGATTTGTGTTTTAGGGTAGAAAACTCATATTGATCGGATTTGTATTTTATGATAAATATGTGAACTTGTTACTTAAACTTCTTGTCCTATCAAATAAGTGCATTTTATCACTATCAAAACTTATGGAACATTTCAAAAAGTATAATTGTTCTAGAATAAAAGTGATATTTTATTCAAGAATGCCCACTTTTGATGTTAAGAAATAAACTCGAAAAATCTTTAAAAAGGATCAAAATGAACTTGGAATAATGTTCAAAGCAAAATCCGATGCAAGCTTGGGTCCACTCAAGTTAAACCTGAAGCATGCTCCGGGGTAACACCCAAAAGAGCGCTCATACTTTAGCATGAGTGCACAAAAATTCGATTGAAAACGAAAGATGTATGAGTCCGCTTAAAGCTAAACCCGAAGCAAGCTCTGGGGTAACACTTAAAATGAGGGATTCGCTGACGCAAGGATGCTCAAATGAGGGATTCGCTTGAAGCAAGGATGCTGACATCCTAGTGCTCCAAGCTTCGGGCGAGACCCGAAGCTTGCATCAGGTCTGCCCGAGCAAGACCCCGGAGCATGCTCCAAGATAGCATTAGAGCACTCAAAAATCTAGAGTGCTCCAATTTGTAGTACTCCAGTAGTCGACTATGGTCCAAAGGAAGACGACTCCGGTAAAAAGAAAGAGGGCTTTGATCTAAGAGAAAAGGGATGATGCAAAAGCTTAGCGCTCTTGGAAGAAGGGAAATTTCTCGAGTACTGATCGAAAATCAACTATTTACAGCTATTAAAGTAGTAGACTTTAAAACAAAAATAGGAAGGAAGAAAGAGAGTAGTTCTACTCCACAACGACTCCTTTATATAAGAAAAATTCACAGAAGTTCTGGTATCACTTTGCCACTTTTATACAATTTTGTACACAAATTCACGCTATATATACATATATGTATGTATGTGTGTAAGAGAAGCGATAAATAAAAGCAAAAAGTGGATGTAAGCCAATTTATGCGGAGCCACTATAAATCGGGTGCGTCGTTTACTTATGATACTTTCCTACTTCTTTGATTGATTTACTTTTACTTTGTTATTTCTCGGTTATTTTTACATTTTCTTCTCACCTCTTTTATTCTTAATCTCTTGTAAATTTTTTTATAAAACATCTATACCTAAATAAATTGTCTAACTGTCTGTTCTTAAAAACTACGGCTTGTGGTCGAAAACATCGCAAATGGTTTAGTACTTCCACGATAAGGATTAGATTCTCTTTGTGTGTTGCTAGTTTTTAAAATTGTTATCTTTTATTTTGAAATGTGGTATTTATATTTTGATATTAATTTTAAACAAGGTGTATACTAATTTTTGATCGATTTTCTATATGTTTTTGTAGTGTACTTTTTTTTATCTCTAGGTATGCTTTGTTTTGATTTGCTACTAAAAATAATAATGATTTTTGCATATCGAGATTTATATGTTATTTTCCTTACAAAAATATATATATATATTATAAGTATAATATTTTATTTATAAAAGAATATATTTTTCAAAAACCATATTATCGACTAAATGCATCATGTTGTATCAAATACTTTCAAAGACGGAAAACAATCCTTTGTTTGGGAGCTTCCCAACATTATTATGGTCAATCCAAGGCAAACTTTGGATTCCATAACCAAAGAACATGCAGAGCAAAAGTCAACTTTAAAAGCTCTTATGAATTTTTTTGGACAAAACCTAACCAAACTGAAGTTGATGGACATAGATTTCAAGGAACAACTCTTGGAGAGAACAATAAATGCAACTCAATTTCAAATGGCGAAGTCAACGATCGCGATGCAAATGCCCAAGTTGATGCTAAAAGAAGGCAAGATGCTGACATACAAGGAGGCTTGAAGAGGAGTCAAATGGGGTACATGGGCTCAGCCCGTGGCAATCAAGGAGGAGCAATCAAAGGCGTTCATATAAAAGAAGAATTTCAAGCCAATGTAGGTCAAAGGTAGGGAGGAGTTTACAGTTTTAGAAGAGAAGACGATCAACGACATGGTGGTGACATTCAAACCCATCCAAGATCTAGCATACAAGTGCAACAAATGCATTTAGCTAGACAAGAAGATAGGAAAAATCCAAATATAGCAAAAAACGGCATTCAAGGAAGGAAAGGAGTCAATCCAATTATCCTAAGGAGATTAACCCAATTATCCTAAGGAGAGCAATCCAATTATCCTAAGGAGATCCAACAACCCAAATCCAATAAAGAACACGGCAACTCCTCAATCAAAGGCTTCCCATATCAGATTTATAACGTCTAAAAGAGGAACTTCTAAAGGGCGCTTGAAGAAGGAAAATACATTAACCAACATCAATCAAAGACAAGACGATTCCTTAAAGATCACTTCAACATAGTTGAAGAGGAGGCAAAAAAATTAGGTGGATTTTATGACACATTATAGCACTATGCACTAACAGTTGGAATGTCAAGAGAAACTCGATTTGGCGGAAATTTGTGTGAAAAAAAGAAGAAGAATCTCAAAGACTTCTACGATCAAGATGAAGGTTTTATGACGTTGGAAGAGATGGTTAATGAGGAAGACTATGCACCTAATAGGAAGCAAAGAAGAAACGAAGAAGATACTAAATCATAAAGGCTCCACGGTCCAAATACGAAGAATACACATAGCTCACCAACACAACGTGTTGACTAAATTCCTATCCAACCTTGAAATGAAACAAGGTTCGTTATGAAGAGCAAATGTTACTTTCTCTTCACTAGACTTAAAATGGAAAATGAGAAGTTAAATACAAAACTTGAAGGTAAACAACACAAGATATAGAGTAGTTCAGCAAAACTGCATATGTCCATTATGATGTTCTCTTACTATATGTTTCTCTTATAAATTTAGGCAATTACAAGAGAATAATTAGAAAGCGGGAAGTACTTAAGACTGATGAAGCTATGTAATCGTAAGGACTTATGTGGTATCAAGAATGCTCAATTGTACGTAGTATGTAGGATCCTTGAATGCTCCAACCCGAGCTTGACTAGAATCCAACTTTTGTTTTACGCTTCCAACCTTAGATTTTATTAGTTTTTCCAATCCTTTTGAAGTATCATTGTATGGAGTATTTATAGAAGCTGGAAGGGATCATGCATGATAGAGATTGTGCTGTGAGAAAAGGCGAGAATCGGGCTTGACCGTTTATCAGCTTGTAGAAGTGGACGGTTGACAGCTGTAAAGTAGGTCAGAAGATGGGCGGTGGATGAGAAAGAACTCACCACCTCTCTGTACAAGGCGTGGGATTGCATTAATTGTGCATTTAGTGCTAATGGTAAATCCTATCAGATCAGCCTCCCCACTGGCAATGCCCTGATGAGATGGATTAACAGCTCTGTCTTTCACTTGAGCATCCATGTGGCCTAGTTGGGAATAGGCTTGGAATTTAGCTAAGGACCATGTGGGAAAGGCAGGAAATGGACCGGGTGTGGGGGCATTCAAGGAGGAGGGTGGGGGCCGGCTGGATCTTCCTGTATGAAAACTCTAATGTAGAGGAGCTTGGCGAGATTGATCCCGGCCTAGGCCTGGTCTTGGTCTTGTTCATATGAAGGTTGTGGTGGACTTTAGCTACTACTAGAAGCAAAAGTAGAGAAGCCAAGAAGGACTGATTCGAGCCCTGTCCCGGTCTTTAGCTGTTGTTGGAAGTCCAATTTAAAGGAGCCGGGTAGAAGTGACCCAGGCTTGGTCCTGGTCTTTTGAAGGTAGCTGGAAGTCCAATGCAAAGGAGCCTGGTGGGTCTAATCCTGGCTAGATCCCAGGCTTTTGAAGGTAGCTGGAAGTCCAATGCGGAGTAGCTGGGCGGTACTGATTCGCGCCCGGTCCTGGTCTTATGAAGGTACCTTGAAGAGGCCGCGCTTTACCATTGTGTCTTGCTAGGGTGAAGGGCTAGTTTGAGACCATGGCCTGGGTCGAGTCTTGATTGGACGCTTTAACTGGGCCAGACTGCCTTTAATTGGGTTTAATATTTGCTTGCGAAAAATATGAGCAACATTCTGCCCCCAAGTCCATTTCCATTTGCGGGTGCGGGCTTGAATATATATCACAGAAAAATCTCTTCAAATGAAGGCTTTGCAATGAATATAATGCAACTTCCAAGTGGCTTTGTGCAATTAGTTATGACAATTCGATTTCTCAGATGTGGTAGGTCGACAGGTTGCTTTAGGGCATGGGTAAAATGACAGTTACATTCATTACTCATAGACGGTAGAGATTTGAGGCCGATTCAAATCCCACTGTGAAGATCTAAGGTGGTTGGTTTATAAAATCCTCTCATCCCTTTCATTCCTATGTTTTATGAAAATTTCAAATGCCGTCGGAGAAACTTGGGCATTCTACACCTTGAGCACTTTCAAATCATCACGTTAAAAAGTAAGTACTCCTCCATCTTTACCTCCACTATGGTGAGTGTTGTGACAGGGGTGGGTGCTGAGGCATTTAGCCTTTCTTTTTTCTTTTTATTCATTTTCAAACCCCCTCCCCTTTGAAAGCATTTCCATGACCGAAAAAGTTTTAGGATTATACCACATGTGTTCTCTTCAAATAGTGGCAAGGAAACCACCCTTTTCTAGGCTCTTTTAACTTTGACCAACCATCATCGTCTTACTAGCGGTGGTTGTGCGACAATGATGAGTTTGAACGGGCTATAAGCGAAAAGACGTCTCTTATATGTTTTCTTTCGATAAAGGGTAATGGGACAAACATTGGTCTTAGGTGGGAAAAGGAAATGCTAGCCTGTACGGGTTGTAGGATCTAGATTAACCCTAGAGGGGGGGGGTGAATAGGGTTATAGCAAATTTTCTCGATATAAACACAGAAACAAACTGCAGAAATAAATATGCTGAAAAGTAAATCACACACAAAATTTACCCAGCTTCGGCAACCCCTGCCTACCGCTGCATTCCCAGATTTCTATTAGAATTAAACAGTATCACGCTTACAAACACTCTACTAGACTCGCAGACCCTTTTGCTCCCGCTCACAAACTCTCTACTAGACTCGCAAACATTTTCTCCCGCTCACAAACACTCTACCGGACTCGCACACCCTGCTCCCGCTATAGAGTTTCGTTTACTTGCAAACTCTGCTCCCGCCTATAGAGCTTTGATTACTCGCAAACACTGCTCTCGCCTAAAGAGCTTTGCAAACTCGCACACCCTGCTCACTGAACTAATTCTAACTAGACAATCTGACACTACCTATTCCCTAGGTGGTGATTTACAAATTCTCGATTTGAAAAATAAAAAACAACAATTAAAAGACAATAGAAAATAACCCTAAACCAAAATTTAAATCAAAAGCCCTTTAAGTAAATGTGACCGGCCCAAAATACAAAAGGAGATTTTTTTCCCTTTTCTTTTAACTCTTTAGCTCGTTCCTTTTTCCTGTGGCTTGTGAGAATATGGCGGCCTCTATTGTATCTTCGTTCGTTCCTCTTGATTCTGAAATTAGGGCTTCGAGAGGAATTGTCGCTTGATGGTTGATGCTTCGATTTGCTTGCTTCAATTTAATTGTTTGCGGCTTCTCCTCCTTGATCGAGTTCGGCTGATGCTTCGGAATGTAATTTCCTTTTTTGCTTTTACAATTTTGGCTTACTCGAACTCGATGATGATGCCGATGATGTGAATTTGATTATATAGGGTTTGTAACCCTAGATTTGCGTCATATATTCTCTATTTGAATTTGTCAACTGATATTGCTCTGGCCGCTTGATTTTGTATTGATGATTGAGATTGTATTGACTTGTTCAAATTGCTTGGCTACCACGATTTTGAATTGTGACTTGTTCAATTTGCTTGATGCGCACGGCTTTCCTGTGAATTACGGCTTTGACTTTCTGCATTGGCTTTGAATTTTGAGATGTTTCGATTTTTACCCGCTTTGACTTGGTTTTAAAAACACTTCAACTTTACCGTGAATCATTGTTATTATTTCTGCTGCATACATGCATTTCTGTAGCATGATCATTGTTCATCTTGTTGTCTTCGTCTCTGTTACATGCTTGCTGTTGCATGCTTGTTTGTATTATGTTGGTCGACCTTGCATTTGTTACAGTATTCATGTACTGATGCATTTGGAATTTGTCTGTTACACTTTGGTCTGGTCTGGTGGCATTTCTTTTGTGGTCTTTGTTGTTGGCATTGTCTTCTGTCCATACTTGCCCAGTTTACACAGATGCTCCACTTGTTCAATTTGTTCAAGTGTACTACTACAGTTTGCATTTGGTCTTGATCATGTATATTCTCGAGTTGGTTGTGCACTGTTGATTAGTTGATCTGAATTATTTGGCTTGTACATGCTGTAGTGTCTGGTCTTTTCATTCATGTTGCAACTGTTCCACTGCAGTTTCATTGTGACTGCGACTCCATGACTTGATCTTTTTTGAACTGGCTGTTGTCATGATTGCTGTGGCACTGAACTTGATCTCTGTTGTATTCATCTTTGTTCTGCATCACTTGTAGCTTGCTACTGTATCATTGAGTAGCTGTCGTCTGCACTTTTAGTCGAACTTGTATTGGTGCATTGTTGCCATGTTGTAGTTGCTATGCCTTGTCTGGTTCATACTTGTTGAACTAGTTTTGTTTGGTCATTTCTTGGTCATTGCACGGGTCATTGCTTGTGAAGTTTGATATTGCATCATTATGTACTTGATATATTCACTTCTGGTACACTGCAGCTTGCATCACTGGTGCACTTTGGTCTTTGTGATTTCATTGCTGTTGACATTGTACTTGAGCTTTGTACATGAACTGTGTTGTCTCTGACCTGTGCACATTGTTGCATTGTTGATGATTCATTAACATGCTACTGATTGGTCTTTGTTGCCTCTTGCATGTAGTTGGTGTAACTGTGTTGGATTTTATTCTGGTTGACACTTGCACTGATCTGCATACATGTGCTTTGATGGAGTTTTGATTTGTCGAAGCTTTGCATTCTTCAAGTTGCCTTGTGTTAAATCCAGTTTCAAAACTCGGATTTGACCTTGTGCTCGTGTCGTGATTTAATTTATGTCGCACCTGAGTTGAATCCTGTATTTGGGTTTGACCTGTGCTCACCTGTCCCTGTAGCATTATCAAGTGTATATATCGGTGTGCACGGCCTTGTGGCATATACAGTGATACACTGTGTATGTCACAAGTTGTTCGTGTATGATGAATTCAAATTTAAATTGTGACGAACAACCCAAATAACTGAGGCAAATCATATTTTCAAAAATTATCTTTTATTTTTGAATTGCAAAAATATTTCTTTTTCAATTTTACTGCGTTAGTTTATATTTTTGCAGATTGCTCAGATGCTGGATTCAAACTGGAAAGAAGTTGAAGATAGATACGAGTGTGAGTGATATGTAGTGAGGTGAACTGTAAATATGAAATGTGATGTAATTGTAATCAAAGTTGTATAGTTATAGTGAGAGCTTGAAATTGTACTATTCAAAAATGTAATAAATATTTATTTGAATAAAATATCTGTTTGAATTCAAATTCTGTGTAATTTATTTTATTCAACAAATATTTATTTAAACTGTGAAAAATAGAATAGTATATTAACAAATACATTTGAATGAATATATATATGTTTATTATCATCAAACAAAAATCATATAAGCGAAAGCGCATATTCAACATGGGTTATTCCTCGAGGAACATCGAGCTTTCGATTATGGTGCATATATTACTTTGTCGTTTTTATTTTAGATGGCTACTTCTTCCTCCACTTTCGCTTGTCAATCTCCTACCATATGAGTCACAACCCTCAGGGATTTCATGTTAAGACTGGACAACTCTGACTTGGCCGAAGTATTTCTAGTCATGGTGTAAACATAGGGGAGGTGGGTTATGCTACTCCGGAAGGCTGTCCCCACTTATCCCTGGTGGGTAACTTTTCATTTTCGGTTGGTTATCTCAAAATGGGTGTTATGCTGCCTCTTCACCCTTTTCTTGTCTCCTTACTCAATGCATTACATCTTGCCCCTGGTCAGTTGATGCCAAATAGTTATCAATTTTTGTTGGGCATCTACGCTGCCTGTGAATCTCTAGGTTTCCTACGGCCAAATGCCAATCTCATTGAGATGGCCTTGAGATTATAGAAGGAGGCCAATTATTTGACGGGCAATTTTTACGATTTTCAAGCCATCACTCGTCTTGTGATTTTTTTTTAGCATACTTAGTGTGGTAGCCACTGGTTGGTCAACAAATTACTTCTTCGTGCCTCGTGGGGTTAGTACCGATTTGGAGAACACCATCTTATGATCTCCTTGTAAGTCTACATTCTTTTTCTATTTCCTCTTTTCAGTGCTTTCCTGTGCTTACCTCATCCATTTGACTGGCAATGCTCCTTATCTTATTGTCGGACACCACGTCTTGACTTCGTATTTGGAGAAGTTGAAAGTGGTCGGTTCCCAACTTTTAGATCTGTGGTTGTTGTTGACATATGACAACCTCCGTCGGGTCAGATTGTTAAGACAGAGCCAAACTACGAGCGAGGAGTCATAGAACAGGAAGCAACCCAGACAGGTGGTTGAAAGGTAGAAGTTGACCAAACTAACGGGGGATTGGTCTCGGATTAAATTACAAAGATCCTGGTGTGGGGCCAATAACTGATGCCAACCAAGGGCATGATGACCTGGACACCGATCATAATGATCGGCCTTTTTAACTCTTAAAAATCAACACTAATACGTGCACGGTATTCACATGTCGAGCATCCAAGTGCCGAAAAGATAGATTGTTGGGGTGAAAGAAAGAAAAGACAGAACATAATCTTATATCGTGATGAGTAATATATAACATATAACGGATCTTTACAAAAGAAAAGTTTTATATACACATATCAATCGGAGTAAACTTACTTATCATTAGCTTAGACAATTATAACAGCCTGCCCTCATATGTTGATGAATACAAAACAACAAATGCAGTCGAAATAAAAGATAAGTGAATACGTCTTGGGGGCATCCGGCTTATCTCCTGAAGCTCCAAAGCATCCATAACTAAATCTAGAAATATACTCGGGCTGACGCGAGCATTATAAGAAAATAAAGTCTGGATCAGTCTAGTAAACTAGCACGAGAAACACAAATCATATGTATTTTTAATGTTATAAAACCTTCTAAAATAAAGGTATCTTGTAAGATCATGCCACACATACACACAGACGAGTTTTTACCTTACGATAATTAAACACTTTTCTATAAGAAATCCAGCGATATTATAATAATGCCTAGGGTTTAAATAAATTATAACATATCTGAAATGCTTGCATATCATGTTCCAACATATTTGGGTACAACTAACTCTATAAGGCACTTATTGAAGAATGGATCCATACAATGACAAGACTACTAGGGTACTGCTTGTCATAGTACATCTCTAGAAAAATGTACCAAGGTCTCAAACGTTTGTACCCCTGCCAACACAGGATTAGCCTACCACTTTCATGATAGCACCGAATATGACATCACCTCGGTTGCCAACCAACATACGTACTAACATACATAAATGGGTCAATATCGATCTGAATCGGGTGATGATCATCGGATTGAGTGATGATCATACCCTAATGCTAGCAAACCACACAGCCCTACTGCATATTCCATGTTTTTGTTATTCCTAGTTGTGAGGCTTGAGGCTACGGTTTACCTATCATACTACTTACTACGTGCTTTGAATCATCTGAAAGAAAATGAGTGGACGACTGGTGTGGGGCATGAATGGTATTTCAACAAAAAGAAGGTACAACAAAGGGAGGACTTGGTATCCCGGTATACTTAAGCCTCACTTGAAACACTAACACTACCCTTCAAGAAATAATGCAATGCCAGCATTCATCCATACAAGTTGTTTAGGATATGAATAAATCGAAGGCACTACTTTTACTACATCCTTTTTGAAATCATCCTTAGGATTAGTAACAAGTAGCCTTTGTAGTTCAAAGAATTCCGACTTTGATTCCATTACTTTCAAGATGTCTTCAATTCAAATGCTTATGTCGGTTCAAAATGGTTTTCAAATAATATCTGATCCCAGTCTCTTTGAATCGACAATGATAGTTTTCAAAACTGGCGAAGATTTGATAATCGGTTAAATAACTATCAAATAAACAAACAATCAAATCAAAGATTTAATTTCACATGAAATTAAGCATGCTTAAGCACATAAGCAACCACCAAGCCTCTTTAATTAATCCTGTCATGAATTAAAACCGCTTTGTAAATACTTGTATCAAAATACGTTTGTAAAGATATATTCACAAACCTTCTGTACTCTTTTCAATAATTGAAAAATTATTCATATACTTATCTCACTGGTATAATGTATTCACAGACCACTGCACTTTCAATACTTAGAAAATGTAACCATATACTTATCTTAATGGTATATGTATATTCACAAAATCTTTCACTTTCAATATTTAGAAAACCTTTCTTTATACTTATATCAACAGTAAAGTATATTTACAAAAAACCATATTTCCGATACTTAGAATATATACCCATATACTTATCTCAATGGTGTGAGTATATCAACAAATCTTAAGGAAGATTTCATTTTCAAAACCATACTTAATTGGGATAACACATATGTCATTCAAAACATTATAACAATAAACCCAAAATACTTTTGGTATAAGTAAATGAATCGTATAGAAATTAAACCAAATATACTTACCACTTCTTTTCGATTTCAAACTTGTACATCCCTCGATTAGCAATGTAGTGGGACAAACTAGCATACTATCCTTGCCACGATAGTGACGAGTTTCCTTACATCGGAATTTGGTGTTAAGTATGAATAGAATAACTTTCCGTACCACCATAAATTTAAAATAATCATTTATAGAAATCAAATCCCATTTCCTTTCATAAATTTATTTTTGTAAATCTCTTTTATATTTAGAAACTTATTTTATAAACCACCTTTGTAAAACCTCTTTTTAAACCATTTTATAAAACTCCTTTTATAAATCTCTTTTCTATTTATGAAACTCCTTTTGTAAATCTCCAAATATAATTATAAAACTCCTTTTATAAATCTCATTCCTATATATAAAACTTCTTTTATAAATTTCATTCCTATTTATAAAACACCTTTTACAAACCTCATTCCTATTTATAAAAATCTTTTTTATGATCATCCTTTTTATAAATTTCTTTATAAAACTTCATTTATAATATCAACTTCTTTTATGAATCTCCTTTTATCATTTATAGAATGATCATTCCTTATATTACCATAAATCCACAAATGTGATACATTTTCCAATTTATCAAAATGATATAATTTTCCCTTTTTACAAACACCATTTAAAAAATCTATTATTAATTTATAAAATATCATTTATAAATCTATCTTTTATAAAATGTTTCATAATTGTTTATTCCAAAATATTCCATCTTCTTTTAAAACAGAAAAAGTTTAATTCCATTTATTTTCCCTTAAGATAAACATACGTCATTATTTTGACTCTTCTATAAAATAATAATTTTCAAAATACTTTTAAAACATTTCCAAAAAGGTTGGAGTAAAATAGAGAAGTTCACAAACCATTTTTAAATAAAATACCATCGAAAATCTGAAAAAATCACAATGAAAAATAATTTTTTGAATCAAAACCATTTCGAATCAAAATAACAAGCCATAATATTTCAAAAAACTAAAATGAGGCCTAGAGCTACCATCTCACCTAACCAATGCTATTTGTGCCTTTATTACTAAAAAGATTCAGCTTTACTGTATAACAATGTCACATCCAACATGGCCAAACTACCAAGCTTTAACATTCAACAATTTATGCAACGGGTATATAACTGAAATGAAAATCAATAAGATAGAAGAATCTTGAATTCTCTACAAAATTTCATGTATTTCATTTTATATGTGATTCGCTTTTCAAACCATAAATTCAACCAAACTAAACCAATAAATCATTCAAACACAAAAACAGCAATTTATATCCACCATATATCATATACTATTCAATCAGAGCTGATTTATTTCACCAAAATTCCAGTTGACTCTTATGCATTCCATTTCGATTTAAAACTGAATGACATTCGATCTTAGCTCAAAATTTCACTTTCTTCGAATTTGACAAAAGCAATTCCGATGAGTAGATAATACTCCTACGAGCGCAGTGCAAAAGACCACGTCTTAATTGTACCTCGTGTGAGAGAGATATTCAACTTATAAGTTATTGAGATTTAAATAATATAATTAAATTAATTAATTACCTCACTAATCACCATTAATTAACTAATACGTCCTCCATTCCCAATTCCTCTTCTGCTTGTACACGTTCATCACCATGCACACCCATGTCGTGTATCACCTCACCCTATCTCCCTCCTTTCCTCATGAAATCCAGTGCCGCAAACTCCAACGGACCACTCTTTGCATGAGCTTCAATCTACATCCCTCGAGTCCACCAAGTCCCTCAACAAATTTCAACCTGGGCATCATCACCCATGACTAAAAAATGTCGCATGCTCCAAACGACGATCGAGCTTCACTAAATAATCACTGCCGAAGCTCTTCCACATGAGAAAAGTGAATCCAACCTCGCCTTGGACTAATTTTCCTCTAATTGCTACCAATCCAAAACCCTAGGTCATCCCTCACATGTTGGCTCTACCGAATCACCACCGCACACCACAAAACCATGTAGACTTGAAGCCTTTATCAATACGACTCAATGGATCCAGTTTGGAGATTTTTGGTTAAGTGGATTATTTGATTATAATTTTGAAGATGATGGGTTGATTTCTTTTTTTATAGGGAGATAAAAATGAAAAGAGAGGGAAAAAGAAAAGTCAAGAGTGTTCAATTTTCGAAGTGTTTAGTTTAGTTATATTATGATTTCCAGCATTTCGCTATATAGAATTTCTTTTACGTGCGAACCACAAACGACGGAAACAAAAATATGATCGTGCACAAAAATGCGACATGATCTCAAAACAACAATAAAATACACTGGTTATCTTATTATGTATTTCAAAAATACCATCATTTGCCGATAAATACATCAAACGATGATATAAATATTTTCCGAATTAAAAACAATGGAAAAATCTTATAAATCAATTTAAAAATACATCACTAAAAATCGAGTCATTCTACTTACAATTTATTTTCTTATTATTTGTTTTATTTTAATCAAATTTGAGTATTTAAATAAACTAAATGTTCATATTCGAAACGTTAAAAATTGCGGGTCGTTACTCCGGTGAGGAGATAGAGGAGTGAAAACATATATACCCTGATAAGTTAGTAAATGTTGTGCCAGGGCAATTAGAGGAATTTGACCACTGGCAGCTAGTTGGTGTCCCTATCCCTTGTCCTTAGGCGACGCACGTAGATTTGGATACGGATTCTAGTTTTGGTTGAAGCAGTTTCGAGAGAGGACAGGGGTTGAGTGCTAGTGTGGAAGTAGATCCTTCTCTTGAGTCGGCTCGTGAGTATGACCACTCATACCCCGAATATGAAGGGGGCGATGTAAGTGAGCTATCGATAAGGACAGATGTGACTTGTGCCAATAGCTCGGCCTCGTCATGCCTGCCCCTTCTAAGAAATAGCGGCTGAGCCGAGAGGGATGGTGGTTTATTTTCACTTATTCTTTTAGATTTCAATTATGGTTTATCCTTTCCTTCTTTGTCGATGCAGTAGCCAAGAAGTTCAACTTTGGTGTCTTAAACCAGCCTGCCTCTTCCTTTGATGTTGTTACAATTATTATTCCCTTAGTCAAAGGGAAGGAGAAGGACAAAGTGGCAGAGGCCATCAGGATATCTTTGAGAGAGGGAAGAAGTCCCCAGGATGAAAGGTCCAAGAGGTGAAAAAGGGTTAGGGAATCCGAGCATGAGGGAACCTTTTCCCCCTTTGCCAAGTACGTGTCCATTTTTGATGCAGTAGGGATCTATTGAGAAGAGGGAGAACCGGTCGAGAGGGTGTCATTGGAGCTTGATGTCACTCGTGACCATGTCGACTTAGATCTTATGTTGCGGTTATTCCAGGAGATGTCGACAGAGTTTCTAGGGCTTGGCTCATATGTTCTTTTCGATCCAGGTGGAGTTCTTGTGAAGGGGTGGAGGTCATGGACATTCATGCTCAGGAAGCTTTATTTTTAAGATCTATTTACTATCTTCCTTGAACTTTGTGTTATGCAAAATCTTCAAACTGGTTTGTTGTTATAGGCCTCCTATTATTCCATCCATCTTTGGGACGAGTTTAAGGCACTTAAGGAAGAAGTCAAGGCATGTTGAAAGGCTTAGGTGTCGATGGAACAGTTGGCTAAAGAGGCGGCAAGGGAGATGGCCGATGCTAAGGGGAAAGTGGAGAGGGAGGTGGCTAACTTTTAGGAGAGGTTGGTCAAGCTTGAGGCATACCTTACTCGTCATATCCATAAGTGTAGGTATGTAGCCGACGTGGAGGCCACTCGGAAGGAGGAAAAAGGACAAATGGCAGGATCGGCAAATTAACACGATCAAAATCTTTTTCTCGAAGAACAATGACCTATCAATTTCCATGAGTCCCTAAAATGCTGACTAGCTTAGGCCGATAGAAATAGAAGTAGTAGAGGAGATGGCGGCTGCTAGGAAGGTTATGCCCATTATCTTGACCATGGAGAAATTGAATCCATACACCAGTCAGTTGAGGATCCATCCTCATTGAATTCTTTTTGTTTTTTATTGTGAGCCTATCGATGCGAGTTGTGTATCCCCATTCTTTTATAGATGAACATTTTGTCAAAAATTCCATGTGTCAAATGTCATCGTTTGCTTACCTGGCTGTATATTTCGAACAATTTGGTTTCTTCTTTTGTACTTTTTTTTCCGATGGAAGACGATGACTTAGGTAGCGGATGTCAGTCGTTACTTACTTTTGTAACTGGATCACCCATTCTTGTTGGTAAGGAGCTGAGCCGAATTTTGAGCATTGGGATTAATCATGTGATCCGGGATGAATCTGGGATCATATTAAAAGTATCTTGGATGTAGTAAGAATGGCGGTTCTCGATAAGGAAATGAATGCAGGGTAGTTCACCCTCGTGGGTCGCTAGCCGATAAGCGGGTATCATGGCTTGCTGTGCACTTCGTGGCATGGGTCGGCAGTCTTCAACAGGGCAAATGAGCACTCATTCTTTGTTGGATAGCCTATTGACGGGCTGGGAGCATGGCTCGCTACGCACCTTGCAGTGGAAGTTGAAGGTCTCCAACAAGGAAATGAATCACAGTAATCCACCCTTGTGGATGGCCAGTCGGCAAGCGGGGAGCATGGCTCGCTATGCACTTTGCGGCATTTAGTTGACGGTCCTAATCAAGGCAAACGAGCACATAAAATCTCATCCTTTATTGGATAGTCTATTGGCTAGCGGGGAGCATGACTTGTTATGCACCTTACGATAGAGGTCGGTGGTCACCAACAAGGAAATGAATGCACGATAATTCACCCTTGTAGATAGCTGGCTAGTAAGCGGGAAGCATGGCTCGCTATGTACTTGGCAGTAAGAGTGAATAGTCCCAAACAAGACTAATGAGTGCATAAAAACTCATCTTTTATTGGATAGCCTATTGCCAGGCGTAGAACTCGGCTCGCTATGCACCTTGAGGCAGAGGCCGGCGGTCGCCAATAAGGAAATGAATGCATGGTAAGTCAACCTTGTGGATAGCCGATCGAGAAGCTGGAAGCATGGCTCGCTATGCACTAAGTGGCATGGTTCGGCAGGCCCTAATAAGGAAAATGAGCATATAAAAAATCATCCTTTATTAGATAGCCTATTAGTAGGTGGAGAGCATGGCTCGTTATGTACCTTGCGACTAAGGTCGGTGATCTCCAACAAGAAAAAGAGTGTACAATTATTTATTATTGTGTGTAGCCGCCTAAGTGCAGGGGAGTTTTCTCTTACAATCCTCAATGTATTCATAGATAAAGGGTTACATAACCTTATAGTTATGGCCAATTGTCATATGCGTAGACCCGGAGGTGGACATGGTTCCAAGAATAGGAGATACTTCCCCCATTCGGGTGCGAAAGATAGCAAGCTCCCATTTTTAGGACTTCTTTAATGACATAAGTGATAGGGTTAGAGGTATGGTCTATGAGCATTTATGTAATTTGTTACATATATCTAACTCGCTAACCAATTTTATTCGAAATAAAAAAATTCTTTCTATTATATACTTGATATAATGTGTTATATTAATTATTATTATTTGTAAAAGAAAGCAGGGTTGAAAACTGGCCCTTTACCAAATTTATTAAAAACAGAAGAGAATACAAGGGCAATTAGGGAAATAAAATTAAACGGAAAAAGGAAGAATATAATGAAACCCTAACACATTTAGTTAACATTCCATGCAAACCCCGTTAAATTAGGGTTAACTAACATCCAAAAATTCATGCAAATTTTAACTCTTTACATAATTTTTGCGATAAGGTCAGGATAGATTCTCAGCTTCTGTTCAAAGGTTCTAACATTTCTCTCCTTCCAAAAAAACCTGATGAATATTTTGAGCATACACAGAAGGGTCTTGGAGCTAATAGTATTTCCTCATGTATACTTGCAAAGCTTTATCTATTCCAGCATGTGAAAATTAGATGGCTTGTGAAGATGAAGCTTATGAAGAGTTTTTCCCAAGCCACATGGTTATCGTCACTCAAAGAAGAGGTGTTCGACAACATCAGATGTAACAGAGAAGAAAGTGCAATGGTCATTATTAATCATCCCAATATTTAGCAGCCTATCCTTGGTTAATAGAGCATGGTTAGCACTTTCCATAGAACAGATTATCCTTTTGAGCATCATCATTATTCCATGTTCTTTTATATCATGGATAGTAATCAAGGAGTGAAGTTTTTTAGGGCATTGTATATGCCTCTAATTGTATGAGATTTCTGTTCAGAAGTCCAATGGTTGTCAATCTCATAAGTTTTCTAATGTTGAAGCATTAGGTGGTTCCAGATTTGTTGAACTTGAGGGTTGCTAGAGTTTGGAAGAAGAACTTTGCTAATTGTGTATATAATTCCATGCACCAACTACATCGGGAATACCAGTCATGTTCATTAGGTTATAGTCAATGATGTTGTTAAGGATGAGACCAAATTCTCCTCATGAGCAATGCCAAAAAGTGCATTTATTGAGGGGAGATACATTGTGGATAACGAGTGAAAAGAGACTGTTTCTAAGCTTAAGTAGACTTTTGAAGTGCCAGCTAGATTTGTTTGGAAAATCCATAGTCCATAAGTGTTTGTTATGAAGGTAGTTGTTAATCATCCAGTTGACTATAGATTTTTTTTCGAGTAAGAAGATCATCAATATACATTAATGCAGCAGCTTTGTTCCAAGAAGATAAGTTTAGGATTGTAACTACCTATATTTTATCAGACGATTTTACCCCTAGAAATTTGTAATGACTATAACTTTTGATGAAAACCGAACTGGCATCCGAGACCACTTTTATTAGAAATAAAAAGATAGTTCCACATTCAAAAGAGTGGTTATAATAGTGATTTGAACTTTCTAACTTGGAGATACTGCTGTTTGAAGATTGGAATTATAGATTTTCTGTTTGATAATAGTCTGTTCGACATTGTTTGGTTTGGCATTGTTTGGTTCAGGCTAGGCTTTGTTCAACAGAAGAAGCGGATTGATGACCGATCATGGAATCCTGTTCGGAGGGATGCTCTTTTTAGGTGGTGCTCTGTTCGACGGTACTCTGCTCGAAAGTGGAGGCTCGTCCTATGTTCCGGGGTGTGCTTCAGGGTTTTGCCTATCAATACGTGAGCCATCCCTTTCCAAATCACTTTGCTACCATTTCTCAAATAGCTCTCAACCTCCATTATTCCACTTTTCACCCAAACCCCTCTCTTTTCTCATCCAAATCTTGTCCATAGTATAGATAAGCAAGGGGATTCGCTAGAGAGTTTCAAATCTACATCTTTGGGAAAGAAAAATCAGATATTGGCTGGAATTCTCCGATTTGCATCGTTTTGTGTGCAAAACTTAGATTTTAAAGGCTTTGAGAGTGGTTTATCATCTCTGACCTTATTATATATGTATCTATAGATTTTGACATGTTTTAAATTCATTTTTAGAGTCAAAATCATGTTTTGGAACTGTTTTCAAGTGAAATCTGAGCTAAAAACGAATTAAAAATATTTTAAAGTGTTCTAATCCTGTTAATTTGGTGTATGATTGCCTTGATGTGTGTTAGGCCACATTAGAGACATAGTATAGGATGATTTGCTATGAATTGGTTATATTTTCATGTTTGAATATTGTTTGGTGCATGCGTGGTGTTTGCTTGTATGCTTGTATGGTTGAAAACGTCATCAGAGCGACTTAGAGATAGGAACTGTGATATCAAACTTTGATAAATAGACTTGAAAAAGTTAGGAGTTGTATCAATATACGAAAGGCATATAGGTCAAAGAACGGAGCATAAAGGTAGAATCAACGTGAAATTTGGATACGAAGACTAGATTTTGGTTCGAGGGGTATTATAGCCGATCCTAAGCGTGACTTGGGTTTGACTTAGGTTTGGCTCAAAGCCTGATAAGAATTCTTAGTCGGGGGTGTTGGCTCAGGTCTCGCTCAGTTTCGGTGGTGATTTGGTTCAGAGTCGACTAGGAATTCTTGCTCGGAGGGGGAGGGGGAGCTTCAGGTCATGCTCGGGTATTTTGGCAAATGGCTCGGGTCAGCAACTGGCAAGGAATTTGGTTTGGGTTTTTGGGATGCTTAGGTTGCGCTTTAGGATTTTTCAGAGATTGCTTCAGGCCGAACCTAGGGCATACCCAGACTTAAGCTTGAAATTTGGAAATTTTGGTCGTGGCGATACAAAACTTTAAGATTTCTTTGTGACTTGTTCCGAGGGTCTACTTGATGAAATGGAGTGAAGTAAAAGACTCCAAATGACTCAGAATGGCCTTGGATTTCTTATGGCGACAGGTAAATCCATGGTGTAGCGCTTTGATACGATGACACCAATGACAACGACGATGACTTTAGACCTTTGATATGATAGCTCTACGACTTAGATGAGTGTGTAGAGGCATTCCAAAGATGATGACATAACGATGAGAGCCGTGGTGGTAATCTATATGGCCAATCTAACAACTGGGGTTTACGAATGGGATTTTTGATTATGTCCTACTGTGGAGAAATAACCATGATATAATAACGACTGAGTTCCATCATGGAAACACATGCAAAGGGATTATTGATATCTTGAAGGTTTCTAGTGTGCTCATAAAGAAAGGGTAAGTTGATAGCTACCACCCCGATTTGCGATTATGTCCGAATCTTGCGATGATAGATTACCTTGGGCTTTGCGATTGTGGGCCTGGTTCCTAGTCTTTTAGAGTGGCATGAATTCGAGCACCTATGAAGTCGGTATTTCAATTTAGTCCTTGGTTTGAGATAGTGACATACAAGTTATCACATGTCCAACGCACACAAGTAATGGTGAAGATTGTTTAATGAAATCTATGGTGCTATAGTTGTTAATCGTTATAGGATGTCACATTATGTAGGTATTTTCGATTATATACCTAGACACAGGACATTGTACTTCGACTATAATACACTAATATGGTTGTGAAGTAGTTTATCATATATTGGCTATTATGTGCTAACTCTATTCATGTAAGGGTAGGTCGGGTATGGTTCTCATACCGTATGCCTCGATTTACTTTATGTTATTTTTATAGTATTTTGAGATAATTTATCGCTCATATTAAAATGTTGTCTTACTCGGGGATTTATGCTTTGCTTCTTATTATCTCGGGTACTCTTAAATGTGTAGATTAGGGATAACAGGTCTGGATAGCACAGGAAGTTATACGGAGTACAGCAAGAAGAATTATCCTGTTATGGAGTAGATCATGGAGAAGGCTCTTCATCATTAGGAGTCTATACCCTAAAACAAGTCAGTTGTTGCTCCCAAGAATGAGCCAAAGCCTGAAGCTAGCAGGGGTGGTAAGTGGAAGTGGGTTAACAAGAAGAAGAAGAAGCAGTTTCAGAAGAGTGGTCAACAGAAGGGCAAGTGAAAGCCTACTTGCTATAATTGTGGGGAGAAGGGTCATCTTATCAAAGACTGCAAGAAGGAAGGTAAGAAGTGCTACAACTATAACAAACCAGGGCATATCAAGAAGGATTGTCCAGAACCACTCTGCAATAAGCAAATTGTGTCTGCTTATACTTTGAATGATGTTCCAACTTCGTTAAGTGTTCCATTGGTGAAGGAAAAGGGAAAGAGCATAGTTATACAAGGTATTCTTTCTATTTCTGATATGCCTGTACGTGATTTATTCGATGCCGAGTCTTTATATCCTTTATATCTAGCGATTCGGTTAATGAGCTTGGATTAAAACTCGAAATAGTTAAAAGATCGTTGATCACACAAACCCCATTGGAGGATCGACCAACCGCTGCACGGTTTGTCGACACTTGGTGTTATTGAGTCATGGATGTTTGTTTGCTTTGTGATTGCTTTGTTTTAGGTTTTGTGGTGTTCTATATTATTCTGGGAATGGACTGGCATAGAGGTAGGAGTAGTAGTGGATTATGAGAGGTCGATGGTGACGACAAGGATAGATGATGGGCATTGGTTAAAGATAGGTTGCCTGTCCAACCATGGGTTAATGGTTAGCTTTCTATATTTGCATGAGATTCCACACTACGAGTTATTATCAGTGCTTGTAGCGAGGGAGTATCCGAACATTTTAAGGAAGTGACCAGATTATCACTATATAGGAAGACAAAGTTCCGTATAGATTTGGTGCAGGATGTCAGACTGATAGTTATATCATTGAGGCGCATGACACCCAAAGAGCAGAGAAAACTAGAGGTGTAAGTGAATGACCTATTACAATAAGGTTCATTTGAAGGAGTATATCTAAGTGGGGACCACCTGTAGTATTCGCCACTAACACGGATGACTATTTGAGGTTGTATTGATTACCATGAGCTGAACAAGGTGACAAAGAAGAATAATTATCTACTCCCGTGTATTGATGACTTATTCGATCAGCTCCATGGTGTTAGGGTGTTCTCTCAGTTGGACCTTGTGATGGGGTTTCATCAACTGAGAGTGGCGAAGGAAAATGCCCAATTATAGCATTTCAATACGCTGTTTGAATTCTATGAGTGGTTGGTTATACCGCTCGAGCTAACCAATGCATTAACATACTTTATTGATCTCATGAACCATGTTTTCAGGGATCGGCTAAATAAATTTGTACATGTGTTTGTGGATGATGTCCTTGTTTATTCAAGGACGATGAAAGAGCTCATAGAGCATTTGAGGATTGTGCTCAAGGTGTTAAGAAGCACCGACTGAAGGCGCAATTTTAGAAATGTCACTTCTAGAGAAGTAAAGTGCAATTTTTGGGTCACATTGTTTCTGGGTAAGGCATTGCTATAGATTCTACGAAGGTGGCAGCAGTACAGGACTGAGATCAACCTAAGACCGCTATGGATGTGAGAAGTTTTCTAGGACTAGTGGGATACTATAGCTATTTTATCTATGAAGTCTTTAAGGTGGCAACACCATTAACCAACTTGACGAAGAAGAATCAGACATTTATTTAGGACATGAGGTGCGAGCATGCATTCGTGAGTCTGAAGGAGCGGTTGATGAGGGCACCAATGTTAGTCTTTTTAAGCGGGAATGAAGAGTTGAAAATATACACGAACACTTGTGGTAGTGGACTAGGTGTAGTATTGATGCAAAGGGGAAAGGTTGTCGCCTATGCTAGTCGATAATTGAAACCACACGAGAAGAAATATCCAACTCATGATACGGAGTTAGCAACGATAGTATTCGATTTGAAGATATAGTGGCATTATTTGCTTGGCAAAAGGTTCGAGGTACATACAGACCATAAGTCTCTAAAGTATCTATTATCTTAGAAGGACCTCAACCTTCGTCAGTAGCATAGTTGGAGTTTTTGACCTCCTATGACTTTGACATTTCTTATATGCCTGGTAAGGGAAATGCGATCATGGATGCATTAAGTATGAGACATGCTAGTTTGGAAGCAATGTCCCTAGAGTGGAAGCAGCTGGAGTTTAATGCTGGCTATGATTTTAGACCTCAATGTGAGCTAGAGCGGGAAGTATTGCCTAGCCTGACGATCAGATCTACCTTAATCGAGAGGATCGGTACTAGTCAGAGGTGAGATGCTAGACTAGCGAAGATCATGGCAAAGATAGAGGGAGGAAAGAGTCTAAGAAGATGAAGCAGTACTGGATCGATGACGATGGTGGGCTCCGTAAGGATGGGAGATTTCTGCTTCTGATGTCAATGGGTTAAGGGATGACATGCTACAAGAGGGCCATCATTTAAGATTAACTACACATCCCAATGGAAATAAAATGTATCGTGACATGAGGCAAACATTTTATTGGGAAGGGATGAAGAAAGACGTTGGGGAATTCAGTTGATGGAGGTTGTTAATAAACTTTTACCATTTACAAACATGATATAAATTTTTGTTTACAATATTTCATGTTAAAAGAGTAAATATTAAGAATCGTTAGTTTTATTATATGATGATCTATCAATTTCATTTTGTGTGGTCAAACATATAAGGAAACATTACAGAAGAAACTAAAATATCATATAAAATCATGTTATTTTATAAAATATACGATAAGAAATTTATTCAATCTAATATCATAATAGCATTTTGCCTGATTTTCAGTTAAATAATTAGACATTATATATTAGATACTATATAATAAAAAAATATAATTGAAATACAAGAAAAAAAATATTAGTTAGGGTAGGTGGTAGGAATGGTAATTACCATTATTAGTAGTTAATTTCATTGCCATATTATATAATTTCATGAATTTTGACAAATCGTACCAATCAAATTGGTTATCGTTTTTTCGATACCCTTTTATTGGTAGCAATTGAAATGGTTGGTAAGTGGTATATGACAAAATTGTCCCCATCTCATAACGTCTAAACTCTTTCATCTGGTATTACACTGAGTTTTTCTAGAAAAATTAATTAGCTTTAACAATATTTTCAATATGACCACCTCAAATGTTTGTAAGTTCACCGAGGGACTATCTATTATCCACTGTCAGTCCACCGTTTTTTAGTGGTGAAAGATAAGCTAAAGAGTGTATGCTAGGTGGAGTTATATACTATGACTATATAACTCAAAACTTATGAGAAATATTGTTCAAAATGAAAATATGTTTTTAGTTTTTGTTTATACTGTATGTGCGTGTGTAATGTTTTGAGAGCATATTGTAACATACAAGTAGGAATCCTTAGGACAAAGTGTTTGGTCGATCGTAGTTTGGAAGAGTTTGTAGCCATGAGTATTGGGTCAAATGAATCAACACATATCCTTAAATGCTCCTAGTAAACTATTTCGAGAGTGAACTATGGTTACTGCCGCTACATTAGTGTACGTAACACTCTCCATGGGATGGACAACTATTTATCCATGAGAGTGGAGGACCAAGAGGTTGCTTACTTCTTGTTGTGTTACTAAGAAATATTTAAATAAGGACTCGCCAATAGTCCTGTATAGGTTATTGTATCTAAGTCGAAATAGAAGGTACCATCTAACGATGTGTAGTCGTCTTTTGATCTGAGAGTGCCATGAATCTTACACATAGAAATCATGCTTTGATTATGTACAATCACACGTTGTAAGATCAAATTACGTCAGTAGTTGGGTGTACATTAAAAATATGAAATGAAGCTCCAATCAAGAGAGGATTCATTTCCTTCGGCATATAAATTTTATGTCATTGTAATTGGAAATTGATGTGAAATCACAAGTGTTTGGTGAAACAAAATCAGTTAATCAATGATAATAAAAAATCATTCCATTACCAGCTAAAGTAATCAAAAAACCAATACTCTGATTCATGGTTGATAATGGTCGGTGGAGGTGGATAATAAACTTTTACCATTTACAAATATGATATAATTATTTATTTTCAATATTTCATGTTAAAAGAGTAAATATTAAGAGTTGTTATTTTTATTAAATGATGATCTATCAATTTCATTTTGTGTAGTCAAACATATAAGGAAACATTATAAAAGGAATTAAAATATTATATAAATCATATTATTTTATAAAATATAAGATAAGAATTGCATTCAGTCTAATATCATAATAGCATTTTGCAAAATTTTCTATTAAATCATTACACGTTATATGTATATAACAAAAATATATAATTGAAATATAAGAAAAAACATATTAGTTAAGGTAAGTGGTGGGAATGATTGTTACCAGTACTGGCAGTTAATTATCATTATTGTATACTGTATATTTTCACGCGTTTCGGCAAATCGTACCAATCAAATTCGTTATCCTTTGTTTTGGTACCATTTCAGTTTATAGCGGTTGAAAATGGCTGGTAAGCGGTAATATGATAAAAATGTCTATATCCCATAATCCTAACCTCTTTCATTTGGTATTACAGCAAGTTTTTCTAAAAATTTGTAATTAACCTTAATAATATTTTTAGTAGGGCTACATCAAATGTTTGTAACTTCGTCGAGGGACTATCTACTATCATCTCCCCATTTTTTTAGTGGTGATCGAAAGGGTAAAGAGTGTGTACTGTGTGGAGTTATATAATCTGATTATATAATTTAACATTTATGGTAAATATTATTCAAAATGAAAGTATGTTTTTTTAATTTTTGTTTACGCACACACACATTGTTTTGAGAGCATATTGTATTATTTAAGTAGAAATCCTTAGGATAAAGTGTTTAGTCAATCGTAGTATGTAAGAGTTTGTAGCCATGAGTATTAGGTCAAACAAATAAACACTTATCCGTTAATGCTCCAAGTCAAAACTGTTTCGGGAATGAGTTATCATTACCACCATTACATTAGTGTACATAACACTCTTTATGGGATGGCCAATGATTTACCAATGACCGTGGGGATAAGAGGTTGCATACTTGTTATTGCTGCTAAGAAGCAGTTAAAAAAAGACTCACCAATAGCCCTGTATAGGTTATTGTATCTAAGTCAAAATAAAAGGTATCGTGTGACAGGGTGCAGTGGTCTTTTGACCTGAGAATGCCATGAATCTTACGCGTAGAAATCATGCTTTGATTATGATCAATCACATGTTATAAGATCAGACTACATCCACAGTTAGGTGTACATAAAAATATGAAATGAAGCACAACCCAAGAGAGGATTCGTCTCCTTTGGCATTAAATGTTTGTGCCATTGTAATTGGAAGTTGATGTGAAACCACAAGTATTTGGCGAAAGAAAAACAATTAATCAATTAATTTATCAGACTAACCCAAGTGACCTTGAAGATTTGAACTTCGCAATTAAACATAAATGTTATTAGAGTTTTTGACCATTCACCAAGCTATAGAAATAAAGTCCTATGTAGCTTTAAAACGAGGTAAAGGTGGCATATGTTGCTACAAATAAGAACATAGGTTTCCATTCATCTTGGACTAGAAATTTTCTATAAAAAAGTTAACTTGGTGATTGACATTACACATCAACCATCAAGTAGAGAAGAAGTTCTCCTGAAGGAGGAGTTGTTGATTGAAAGTGATAATCACAGGCAAGATTATTTGAATTAAAGTTATAATCGATTTTCACACTAAAATTATTTATATATAACCGAATTTCACATTAATCCCAAAATTAACATGAATTACAATCAATTTTATTTTGAAATTAATTTTCGTATAAAAGCCTTTAATTTCAAAATAAATTCTAGTTTTTAATATTATATTTTTCTTAAAAAAACTAAATAAATTTGCATGGACAATTTTTCATTAAATACCTTATATTTTATAATCTTTATACATATGTATATATTCATCACTTAAAATAAAAATTTATTTATTACTTTTTGTCGACCATGTCATTAGTTTATAATTGCCAACCGAGAAACGCAAGTACAAGTTGTGCATGTATGGAAAATTAAAAAAAATACAACTATAACTTGCATTATAAACAAAATATAATTTGCGCGACTATAAATTGTAGTGTAAATAATAGGTTATGCACAACTATAAGTTGGGCATTTATAAAGTGGTTTAATGTGCAAGTGTAAGTTGTGCAACAATGCATATTTATTTTTGAGCCTGATCGGTTAGAAGTGATGATGTAATATTTCGAGATAGGAGAAGAAAAAAGTTGATTGGAGAAGTAAAGAACGCGCAGCAGACCAGAGATGTAGGCAGAGAAGAAAGGTAAATCTCTAGAGGCATGTAGCATGAGCTACAAGCATCTAGTCAACTAGTAGCGCCACTGGTCGATTGGAATGTTTTCCAATCGACTGATTTTTATGCTCTTTTGAGCCTAAGAGGTGGTGTAACTTGTGATGACCACCCTATACCTCTGACACCAGTAAAGTACAAATAGTGTGCTGCATTCATGTCCGGTCGATATAGGACAATCATCAGGGTTTAGAATGAACAGATATAGCATACAGCCTATCATAATCTCACAACGCATGTATATAATATAATATCATATGTACAACAGAAGAAACAGTAATAACAATGTGAACAAATCATCATCAAAATATAATATCTATAGAGTTATACATCAATAGTAGAGTTTATACGACGGAAAAAAATTTCAACAACTATCTCGAGTACAATTATTAAGCAATCACTTTTAATTAAGGCTCCTTCGGTGCTACATAGTGGAATAAGCGTAGACTTCAATAAATATATAATACAAGATAGCTCCATTCATCTCCTTCTCTGAACAGCTAATACATCGCCTAGACCTAGTATCTTGTCTACTCATTTAAGAGTACAAAAGATAATAAGAATCAAAGAATAAAATTACCTTGGGTCAGCTAACAGTCTGGTGTGAGCGGTAAATAAATCTCAAGGTACTATATAGGTAAATATGGTATGGAACGAGAGTACACGAAACATACCCGTCATGTCCCTACAACTAAAGAGTTAGCACATAACAGTATAATACGCTACTCTACAATATCATAAAGGTACAATACAGAATACCATGGTGGATGTCTAAATTCAATATCTCCAGTCCATACTCCCAATGATATCCCCGAGTGATAGCCCACAAAAATAAAGCAACTAAAGCAACCATATCATCTATCAAAAAAGACTCACTATCACTCATCCATGTGCTTTGAATATATGATAACTCATATGGCCTCCTTACTACCAAGGACTAATGGAAATCCTAGTTCTCTGTGTACTCTTGTATTACACAGCCCAAAGCTCGATAAGTGTTTCATAGGCCCAATGCTAGACACTAGACTCAAAGCCACTAATCCTGGGTATTCGGATCTTTGCTACCAATCCATAGACATCCCATTGACAATACCCTTGCTTCGAGGATGCAAGAAAACACTTAAAGTATCAATGATTCCTTAGCACATACTTAACCGAGCCCTCCTTTGCTCCTTTTGAGCACCGAGCCCTTCTTACTCAATCAAGTTTCCATTATTCACAAGGAACCTTCCATATTCCCTAATCCTATGGCTTCCTCCATTACTAAGCCGCCATCTTCGGAACCTACTTCCAATATGATCCAACATATGAAGATTCTAACTTTTCATCATGCTGTTAAATCTCCATCCATCCCTTATGCGAATGAGCCAACAGCTCTAGCACGACATATAGAACATTTATATTATTCCTCAGAAGTTCCACTCGATTGGACTCACCATAACAAGTCGGTACGGACCTCTTCATGTCAATGTCAATCTCTTTACTTAGCCAATTGGTGGTTGAGTTTTCTTCCTCTCCTTCCCTGCTTCTAGCACTCCATTCCTAGATGCTTTGACCTCAACCTATCAACCCAGAACAAGTCGTCATAGGAACAAGTCTTCTCTTCAAAGAACTTAACTCCACATTCCAAAAACAGTCGTCATAACCTCCAACACTTAGCTAATTACCAATCCATCACCTTGGGAAACCTCCACTAATCTTGTTCTTGGCCTCACCAAAGTTGCCAACCCATATGACCAACCAAAACATGTCGGTGTCAAGCTCTTCATGTCGATGCAGACATGTGTACCTAATGAATTGGAGCTTACTACTTGAACCCTATGCTCTTCCCATACTCCAAAGCCTCCCTTTCAAGTTTCATCCAACTCTGATCACCTTTGCCTCCGATATGCTCAATTCTCCTACCTATCTTTCTAAACATCCAAAATACTAACAAACAACATAAAATCACATCATATAAATATAGAACAACAAGCAATTTCATCCATTCAAACATGCAATCCATAGAAATGAGATAAACAAGTCAATCTCTAACATGGATCTACATATAGCATGAACATATGATCATAAATCAAGGTTATTTCTAACCAATCTATATCATATGCATGTATTAACATGTAATTAGAGTTAGAAAGGGTTAAAATGGTCAAAAATCAATCTAAAAGATGTTAAATCCTATAATTCTACCATATAAACATGCATAGTATAGTAAGAAGGTATAAACCACTCACCTACTACCAAATTCAATCAATTTGAATGTAGATCAAATTCGAACAGTGATAAAAAGCACTTCTAATAAGCCAGTTTGATTATATGTAGCTTCTGATCAAAGATCTAATCTCCAATCTACAATTTAGTTTGATTTAGAGGGAAATAGATTAATTAGGATGGATTTAGGGCTATTTAGCGTTTAGATCTGGTTTGTGATAGGAGGAAAAAGTTCTAATTTGGCTCCGACTGCCCTTATTTACTGTAATATCTAATTAGACTAACAGGAAATTATTGTCAAGGACAAAATTTCGCAGCTTTTTAGCCTCAAGGACAGACCTTCAATATTTTATCCTGAAGGACAACTTTATGTACGTATCAGCTTTTAGTTATTGATAGCAGTTTTTAGGTATCAGTTTGTAGTTATCGGTAGCAGTTTTTAGGTATCAGTTTTAGCTTGTTAGCAGTTTTATTGTCCTTATGAATAATTTTGAAAAATGTTTGTCCTTATAAATAATTTTTAAAAGAATGTTTGTCCTTGTGGTAAAAATATTGAGGTCGTGTCCTTGAGGCAAAAAATATACATTTTTTTGTCCTTTAAATTAATTTCCCCTTAGACTAATAGGCATATAATGGACTTAATTAATTATACAATAATTCTGGCCAACGGCTGTTAAAACTTGAAACGACCATACCTTTCTAACCGTAAGTCCATTTTTCTATTCGATCTGATCTACGAAATGGAAAATCATCGTCTTGAAGCAATAGAGCTAGTTTAAGATCCAAATTCAACTCCCATTGAAAGTTATTACCCAAACAAGATTTTCAGGGTCAAAATGGTCACATAAAAATACGGAAAAAATCACAAGCACTTAAAACGTCCTTAAGTGTCATATCCCAAAATTATAGAATCCTACGACCTCAAACAAATAAAATAAAAATATTTTATGATCCTTCGATATGTAAAATACGGGTTGTTAGAATCTCCCCTTTAGAAATTTCACCCTTGAAATCCCCAGACAAGCCAAAGTATAAGCAGTCATAGTTATCCTGCATGCTTGATCATAAGCAACTATCATACATCTCAAGCAAGCAACCATGCAATCAATAGTATAAGTGATCTATCCTAGCATGCGGAATACTGACATATCCAGTATAATATACAATGGTGAAAGTAGATACGATAAACATTGGGTCTTACGATTCAAAGAGCGTCGGACACCTAATCCTCACGCTCTCATCTGTCTCTCATGTGTCATCGCTTTTGCTTCATTGTTTCTAAATTAGTTTCAACGTCGTTCTCCTAAGCTACTTCATATCATACCCAATAATATGAATCGTCTTACGAGATATAGAAGCTTCTGATTCTACCTCAACATCTTCTAGCTGATCTGGTGTAATCGTCATGTCTAAGTCATGCACAAACTTCTGAAGATAAGAGACATGAAAAATGTTGTGCACTCCAATCATCTTCTGAGGTAAGTTGACCCTATGTGCTAGCTTTCCAATCCTTTCAATTATCGGAAAAGGACCTACAAACTTCGACGTCAGCTTCCCTTTTCTACCAAATCGAACTACATTCTTTCGAGGAGAAACCTTCACAAACACCACGTCTTCGATAGAAAACTCTAAATCCCTTCATCTCTTATTCGCATAACTTTTCTGTCGATACTGACCATTTTCATTCGTTGTCGAATGATCTCAATCTTCTCCGATGTTTGTTTAATCATATCTAGTACAAGTATCGATTTATCGCCCACTTCCCACCAACATGAAGGAGTGTTACACGGTCTTCTATACAATGCTTCATATGGAGCTATTTCAATATTCGACCAATAACTGTTGTTGTATGCAAACTCTACCAAATGCAAATGATCATCCCATGATCCAGCCAAGTCTAGCAAGATATCTTCCAATATATGGTTTACTCACTTCATATGCCTATCTATTTGCGGATGAAAAGCTATACTAAGATAAAGCCTCATCCCTAAAGCCTTTTGTAAACTCTTCCAAAAACAATTAGTGAACAACAAGTCTTAATCGCTCATAATGCTCTTCGACACACCATGAAATCATACTATCCACTTTACATACAACTCCACCAGCTTGGATCTCATTCTACTTGACTTGATGGATATAAACCTTGCACTCTTGGCCAATCGATCTACTATGACCCAAATGCCATCATACCCTGCTCGAGTCCTCGGCAGTCCATCTACAAAATCCATCGATACTTGCTCCCATTTCCACTCAGGAATCTCTAATAGTTGCAACAATCCAGTAGGTTCCTTTTGCTCTACATTTACCGATTGGCTATCATACACTTCGAGATGAATGCCCCAACGTCTCTCTTCACGCCTTCCAGTAGTAAATTCACTTCATATATCGGTACATCTTGTTGCCACTAGGATGAATAGTCAATCTGGAATGATACACTCTCTTAGCACTTCATCTCGCAATCCATCAACGTTGGAAACAAACAACCTTCCATCTTTACGAAATCAACCTTCTCGAGCAAGTTCATATTGCTTCATATCTTCAGATTCCTTTATGATCTCTGCTAGCCTAGCATCTCACTTCTGACTAGTACCGATCCTTTCTTTAAGAGTAGGTCTGATCTAAAAACTTTCTAACATTTTAGGTTCTAGCTCATAGTGAGACCTAATATCAAACCCATCAATACACTCTATCTACTTCCATTTCAAGAATATTGCTCCCAACCTAGAATTTCTTCTACTCAATGCATTCGTGATAGCATTCCCTTTTCTTGGAGTATAGGAAATACTAAAATTATAGGAGGACTGTTGCCGACGAAGGTTGAGATCCTTCTAAGAGAAACGGTACTTCAAGGATTTTTGGTCCGTAAACATCTCAAACCTCTCTCCCGATAGATAGCACCTCCACATCTTTAAAGTAAAGGCAATCGTAGCCAACTCCAAATCATGGGTTAGATAATGCCTTTCATGCAGCTTTATTTGTCAACCGGCATAGGTAATAACTTTTCCTTTTCGCATCAAAACTTCCCACAATCTAGTACTACAGGCATCTGTGTATACTATCAACTCTTTGTTCCCACTTAGAATGGTTAACACTAGTACACCCATCAACCTCTTTTTCAGAATCACAAATGCATGCTCACACTTTGCATCTCAAACAAAAGGTTGATTGTTTTTCGTTAAATCGGTCAACAGTGCTATTATCTTCAAGATGTCCTTTATGAAGCGTCTATAGTATCCCGTCAATCTTTGGAAACACCTCAAATCTATAGCATTCTTAGCCTGATTCCAATCTTGGACCACTACCACCTTTGTAGAATCCACTGCTATGCCCTGTCCCCATATGACATTGGTCATTCCAAATGAACTTATTCAACTGGTCTATGAAAACTCGATTCATGAGATCCATAAAGTAAGTCGAAGCATTGGTCATTCCAAATGACATCACCAATCACTCATAAAATCCAATGGCATATGAAACACAGTAAGAAACACATTCATTCGCTACTCTAAGCTGGTGAAGTCTAGTTTCAAATCCATTTGAGATAACACATCACACCATGTAGCTGATCGAACAAATCATCAATACATGGAAATGGTTACTTGTTCTTTTTCGTCATTTTATTTAGCTCAGATTAGTCCACACATAACGTCAAAGGGCTATTCGCCTTAGTAGCGAATACAATAGACGCACCCCACTTAGATATGTTTCTTCGAATAAACCCCTTCCTTAATAGATTATTCGCGTACACCTCCAATTCCTTCTGCTCCCTAGGTGCCATAAGCCTCAAAGGCATAACTATCAGTCAGGGTTCCTTCACCAAGTCAAATCGAAACTCGATCTCTCTATGCGGCAATCCAGTCACTTCCTCAAAGACATTCAGGTACTCTTTAGCAATCAACATAGATGACAACCCCTTCTGTGTAACCTCAAATAAATAAGAAAGTTAGCCATCACCCTATCCTCTAGTAGGTAGTTAATCACTACCATTTACCTATCCACATCTCTGATTATCGCCAATAGTTTCTCACAATCCATTATAGTTGCATACTTCTTTAGCCAATCTAGTCCCAAGATAATTCTAAACCCGACAAAATTCAAAATAAATTAATCACAAACGAAAGAGCATCCATTACTCAATAAGACTAAACCACAACAAACTATGCACAGGTTAGTCGTGCCTCCAATGAGTTTTGTCACGATCAAGGGTTGGTTTACTATCTCGGGTCTTAATCCCGACCTGTCTACTAGGTCACTACATATGAATGAATGTAAAGCACCGGCATCAAACAAAACTGGAATAGGAACATCACCAATAGAAAGCATACCTTGAATGGAGATTCCTTTCCCATTCTCCTTTATCAAGGGAGCACTTGACAAAGTCTGGACTGCATCCAAAGCGTATACCATTACTATCTGCTTATCCTTCACTGGTTTTGGACATTCTTTCTTCCAATACCCTAGTTTATCGTCGTTGTAGCACTTCTTCTTATCACTCACTTTGCAGTCCTTAATCAAGTGACCTTTTTCCTTGCATCCGTATAAAATAGGTTCCCATTTACTCTTCTTATTACCACCCTTCCCTTGGAATTGCTTTCTCTTCCACTCCACTTCTTCTTACTTTCATGGCCTTGCCATGACTTTGGCTACTCCTTCTCAGCAGAAGTAATAATAAAAATCCTAGCTTTGGGATATATGTTCTCATAGCGCAGCGCCTTCTCTGCCAGCTTTTCAAATGGCCTATCCCCAAGATAGTCATCCAATTCTATGATGAACTTTTCATTCTTCCTCAAGGGCATAGTATCAATGAATGACATTCCATACTTAGATAAAGCATCAAATTCTACCACATATTTAGAAACTGTCATCTCTTCCTACTTGAGATCAACGAATTTCCTAAACAATACCGACTTATGAGCTGCCAGAATGAAATTCTTTTTAAACCTTATCTAAAACCGATCCTAAGAAAATTGGTCTTCTAAAGTAGCAATAGTGATAACATTAAACCAATTCATAGCTCGGCTCTGAAGCCGCCTCAACGCCAACATTCTTTTCATAGCACCTTCTATCTCTATATCACCAAAGATTCACTCACAAGTATTCAACCAGTCTTGTACGTCTATGGTTGATTTCATTCCATTATGGCTTTCCTCTCAAAATGGAGTAATCTTAGCTTAACTTGGAAAAATCGAGCCTAGGCGCTTGCATTGGAGCACCTCCTCCCATTACAACTCTAAGAGTATTTCTCATTATATTAGCCATCATAGCATTGAACATGGCTTGGAAATCAGGTGTAACAACTCCTGATCCCATTCTTTCCTCCACTTTCGAAGCTGATATCATAATATTTATTATATGTCAGCTCATCCTTATCTGTAACAAGAATGATCAATCTCTCATAAGAAAAATTGTTTCTATAGTGCTCATGCGCATGCGACTTATTTTATACTACTATATAGTCTTAAAAACCAAACTTACAACAAGTACATACTCTCTCGTATATACACACTCTAGATCCAGTCTAATGTGGCAACTCCTTCCTTATCTCTATTGGACTACTGTATTATCTCAAGTTAATTACATAACCAAAGCTCTGAAACCAAATGCGATGACCGCCTAATATCACTGGCACTGGTAGAGTATAAATAGTGCTTCCTTCATGCCCGGTCGATATAGGACAATCATCAGGTTTAGAATAAACAAATACAGCATATAACCTGTCGTATATCTCATAAGGCATGGACAAAATATAATATCACATATACAACAGAAGAGACAATGATAACAATGTGAACAAATCATCGTCAGAATATAATATACACAGAGCTTTACATCAAAAGTAAAATTTATCCAATGGAAACAAACTCAACAACTGTCTCAAATATAAATAATAAATAGTCAGTGCTAAGGCTCCTTAGTGCTACACAACGGATAAACGTAGACTCCATATATGTATGTAATATGCATCCAGCTCATCCTCCAAACAGCTACTGCATCACCTAGTCCTATTATTTAGTCTACTTGTTAAAGAGTACCCAAGATAATAAGAATTAAAGCATAAAACTTGGTCAGACAACAATCTAGTGCAAGCGATAAATAAATCTCAAGGTACTATACAGGTAAATATGGTAAGGAACAAGAGTGCATGAACCATATCTGACCTTTTCCTACAACCAAAGGGTTAGCACACAATAGTATAATATGTTACTCTACAATATAATAACGGTATGATATAGAATACCACAATAGATCTAGTATCCCTTTCTCCAGTATCTACCCCAATGATATCCCTAAGTGATATCCTAATAAAGGAAAACAACAAAGCAACCATAGCATCCATCAAACAAGACTCGCTATCACTCATTCATGTTCTTTAAATATATGATAACTCGTATGGCCTGCTTACTTCTAAAAAACTAATGGAAATCCCAGTTCTCTGTGTACTCTCATATCACCACAGCCTAAACAAGATTTTTAGGGTTAAAATGGTCATTATAGAAATTCAGGAGAATCATAAGCGTTTAAAATGTCCCAAAGAGTCATATACCAAAATTGTAGAATCAACGACCTCGCATGAATAAAATAAAAATATTTTACGATCCTTCGATATGTAAATACGGGTTGTTACATAACTCCTCGATCAACTGGGAATACCTACCAGCGACTGCAACTAGTTGACTAGTAGATATTTCAAGTCAAATGAAGCGGTGAATTCAAGAGCAATTTGCATTTGTTGGTCTATGGGTAATTTCATATTTTTCTGGGTGTTTTAGAATTTCTTCTATAGATTTCTATAGAGATTAGATCTTATGGAAAGGAAAAGATTAGAGTGCTATAAATATGTCAAGCCAAGCTTATTATATGCATAAAGGAATGGTTCTGTTTATATTTTCTTCTCTAGGTTAACCTCCATTATCAATCTTGTAATTCTTTTCTTTTTGGAAGTAATACAATCTCATCTCCTTAAAGTGGATGTACGTTAACCACTATAAATCTTATATCTTTACTTTTCTTTTTAGTGCATTTATGATCTATGATTTGGGATATTATTTTTATGTTTGTTCTACCTCACACATATACAACCTGATTTATTTGTACTACATTGGGGTTGATTTGATTTGTTATGATTTTCTATAATAGTCCGGTATAATATCTATTTGATTGTTGATAGAAGATGTTTAGAAGTATGGTAAGAGATCAAGGTACCCCAGTTATAGCAACCCTTTGTTAGGGGATCTTATCTAGCATCATGATCTTAGTTGGTAATAGAAAAGTGAAATGGTGATAATGAGTTCAAAAAGTAGCAATGGAAGATAAATGTTGCTCTAAGGAGAAATAGTATTCACCGTGTCGTATTTAATATTAAGAAATTGCCTGTTGATATTTCAACCGTAGAGAAGGAGAAGATGGAAGAATGAGCTTTGATTACATTATAGCTTGCAATAGGAGAGAATGCTATCTTAGGGATTAGTGGTGAAACCACGACTAAAGAAATTTTAGGCCAAGCTTTAATATCTCTACTTAAGGAAATCATGCATAAACCATTTGATTTTTCGAAAGACACTTTTTAACATGAACGTGAGAGAGGGAAATTCAGTTAAGGAACATTTGGGTCCCTTTGATGATCTTTTGAAGAAGATGAAGATTGCGGACTTAAAGGTATATAAAGAGCAGAAGGTGGTGGTTCTTTTGTATTATTCCTTTCCAAAATTACACACAGGTTTTGCTAACAATTTGATATATGTAAGAGCTACTTTGACAGTAGAATATGTAAAGGTTCTATCTGAAGACTTGATGGATCAAACGAAGAAGATAAACGAAGATGGAGCGGTAGGGAGTAGTCAAGGTCTATTTGTAGGAAGAGGGAGAAATAAGAACAAGAGTTGGAATCCTAGGGCCTTTTCATATTTAGGATGCCTGGAAATGGTTGGAAAGAAAAATCTAGATATGGAAAGTGCCACCATTGTAAGAAACCATGCATTGGAAGAGACACCATCCGAATTTGAAAAGGAAGATCAAGGGAGATAGAACTTCATCGATTGCGGTGGAGAAGATTATGTCTGGCGATGTGTGGTCTACAGCAGTATCAGATGTATCAGACCATTGTGCTTGATTCAAGGGCATTTTTCACACGATGCTAAATAAAGTTATTTAAGCTCTTTTTTAGGAAAAAGGGAAGCGCGATCCTTATGAAAATTGATGCTAGTTGTAGAGCCATGGAAGAGGGTATAATACCAATTCAGATTTTTGACAGAGTGATTCGTACTATGACAGGTATCCGCTATGTTCTTGGTCTTCCGAAGTCATTGATTTCTTTAGGTTAGGTGGAATCCATAGGATGCAAGGTGACTATAAAGGAGGATAGTTTGAAGATGAGATCTCTATTCGTCTGCATGTCCATCTCTAGGTTTTTAAGGGTCTCTGGGTTGACTTTCTTAGCTAGGGATAGGTTCGATTTTCCTACAAGTGTTTCAAACAAATCTATATTCCTTCGCCTACCCAAGTTTCATGGGTTATGCTAGTTTTGATGAAGGATGATATGTTCAAGAGTCTATATCTATTGAAAGAGACTACTGCACTTAGGGAGTCTTTTGTTTGAGTTGACAGTTCTCGAGCATTGGATACCACCGGGCTTTAGCATCTCAGATTGGATCATATATCGGAGGTGGGCTTAGAGTTGCTTTGCAAATGGAAGATGATCAAAATAGAAAGCTTTGACAAGTTGGATCTTACTAAGAATATTTGTTAGGAAAGCAAACAAATGTATCTTCGGGTATTGGACTTCACAATTCAAAGAGGAGATTTTATTATGTGCATATAGACTTCTAGAGACCAATAGTTGCCGCTTCAATTAAGGGAGAAAAATATTTTATTTTCTTCATTGATCATTTTTTATAGAAATTTTGGGTGTATGTGATGAAGGCCAAATTTGAAAGATATTGGATATTTAAGGCTTGGAATGTGCTAGTGGAAAAATAATTTAAAGGTGCTTAGACATGATAATGATGGTGAATTTGTTTCTGGGGGGTTCCTCGACTTTTGTAAGCGGTATGATATACAGAGACATTTCACTACATTATGAGATCCACAATCCAATAGGGTTGCTGAAAGAATGAATCAGACTCTACTTAAGAAGGCCTATTCCTTAACATTGACATCAGGTTTATCTAGAGGCTTTTAAGCGAGGCGTTATCGACTTTAGCACACATCGTAAATCAAATTCCATGCTCAACTATAGATGGGAAGATTCTAGAAGAAAAGCGAAGAGGTAAAGTTGTGTATCTAAGCTATTTTCATATTTTTTGCTGCCCTGTGTATATTCACCATAGGGGTGATGATAATTAAGTGGAGGCAAGAGCATAAAAGGACATATTTATATCTCTTAGGAGATTTTACTACAACCTCCACTTACTCATAGGGTACCATATATTATGTGCTTTACATCATGAGTTGATAGTCTTTCTTTGAAATTGTAAATGGAATAGCTGGTTGGCTTACTCTTTTGGTTGTATAACATTTTTCATATGTTCACATTTGAGTTTATTAAAAAACATATATTATGAATACTTGGATAAACATTAATATTTTAGCAGGTGTGCTCATAAACTCATACTCCTATTGGTCATCCAAACATCTATGAATTTGTAAGTCTTGGTTTACCATTTGGAACCAGGTAAAAAAGAAGTTTAAATCACTAACTATTGAGTTTCATATTCATATCAACAGTGGAATATTTTTTGGTTTTTTCAACGTACAAATAGAAAAATGATAGGATTGGTTAAGTCTTCCAAGTTATCATGCTGCACTTTAATAAAGTAAAATGGACGTATTGGAGCATGATAGTGTAATATGGAATCCATACACTTAGTATGACATTTTGGATAGTTTGCCAAAAGTTTGCTTGGAAGAAGGCAAAGTTGGTTTTCACAAAAGCTACTCATTTTCTTACAAAGTGTTAGTATACATTCTTCGAATAGGGTTATGAGACAATTTAGTCTAAATCAGCATATACCCAATGCAGCTGAAATGATGTTTCCAAATGGATGGGCTAGAAATTTATATCACACATGTGTTTCTGGATGGGATAACTGATTTGACTGTATACAATAGGAACTCGAACCTAATCCTAACACCAAAGAGTATAACAGTTGATGTTGGCATGTTACCCAACGGTTTGTTCGTAAAGAACCGTGTACTAGTATGCCTATGAGGGCCCATGGAACATTCCATTGTAATTGCTTGATTTCATTCATTTAATGCTTGAGCAGTATTGGTCAAGTAATTTTAAATTTTTGGTCATTTTCGATGCAAATACTTTAATTAATTTCTACTGAAGTTGATGAAGTTTTGGATGATCCTATTGGTGATAATCGAGTTCAAAACTATTGTTTAAGCAAAAAAAGAGATTATAAAGAGCATACTTGGAAATTATGAACTTGAGAGACCTTCGCCTCATGTACCCCTCCATCTCATTCACTAGTTGAACTACATGGATAGACTTATCAAAGAATGCATCAGAAAGATTATTCTTCAGAACTCTCTCAACCGGTTCAAGAAGAAGTTGACCTTTGAATTCTCAAACACCTCCAACACAGACACATCGTATGGAAAGAGATAAAAGAAAAACAAGAACACCACAAGAGAGAAGATGTTTAAGAGATTAAGTGTGATTATGATTATTGTTATGTTGTTGTAATTGTGATTCTTATCGTTAGTATATTGTCATGCTATTATGATTAAGATTAACATGTTTATCAGCTTTTGCTGTGTTTGATGCTGTGTTATTATCACATTTGTTGTTGTTGTGTTGTTATAATACCACAAATTTGTTATTTTTCACTGTAACAACACGAAGAAAGCAACAATGACTACCAAATAGCTGTAGTTTAGTGTAACTTATAGTCGTGCTATTTCACAGCACAGCTTCTATGAAACTTGAAGTTGCACTTTTTTTTTTCTTTCTTATACCTACTTAAAAGCCCATCAGCGTTAATATTTGAATTCATGATATTGTTTTATGCCTTTTTCTAAACAATCTGTGGCATCTGCTTTTCCTACACAACACGTGGGAACTTCTTTTCCTACATAATCCATTACATCTCCCTTTTCCTATACATCACATTGCATCTTCTTTTCCTACTAATCCATGGCATCTACTTCTCCTGCACAATCTCACATTATTGGAAATAATGAAGTTATGTATGATGATAATCAAAATGACTACGTCGAAAATTGTTAGCCTTTTTTCTTGGCAATTACCCTAAATAATTAAAAATGAAATAAATAAATGGAAAAGGTAAGAAATCAAAGAGAACATGAGAAGAGTGATACAACATTTTATAGCGATTTGAAAAAATCTCTAGTCTATGTCCACTTAGTTGTTTTTACTAATTAATTATTTGTATATTCTATAATGTAATCTAGAATTACAATGAGTTAGATCTTGAGTTTGCCCAAAAATTCAAGAGAAGAAGAAGTTTCTTTCTCTTTGATGAAGACTCTCTATTTATCAAGCAATACCTTCACCCTAGTCTATAGAACGTACTTAAACATGTAAGCATCCAGATTCGAGATTTTAGCACGAAGAACAAGTCAAAAAAAAAAAAGTAGTCGTACGACCGGTACCGTTCGGTTTGGATTGACGCCGATTGGTTTTGATCTACACCAATCGGTTTTACTTGCCCATTTCTTCAATCTTTCTTCGTATTTCCTAAATCTTTGACCTTTGGATCATCAACAAAGGTATGTGATGAATGGAATTCGATAAGCAGTTTTTGATGATCGATTTTCGATAAGCGGCTGTCGACGAATGGTTTTCGATGAACGGTTTTCAACGAGTGGTTTCGACAAATGGCTTTCGATGAGCGATCATTAATGAATGATTTTGCACTTCCAATACTTATCCAAATCTTTGATTTCTACAATCTTGACATCTCCCAAGCTTCTGGACTCACTCCTTCATCATTTTGTAATCCAATTCCTTAGATTTGAATTAATTCAAAGACCTTGGAAAATTTGCTAATAACATTTGCCACTCAAAACACGCTTTTCTGGATACTTTAATCAAGAATACAAACCAATGTTGGAAGATTGTTAGTTGTGTATTAATATTATTTGTTAAACCAATCATGGTGAACCAGCTAGTTCTGTTAGATTCACCGACAAATCAAAGGTTATTCTAGGCCCATCAAGGTCAAGGACTTATATCATTGCATAAAATCCAATCATGAATCACTATCATCCCACGCTCCCTTGGGATTAATAGATCATACCTAAATTATATATCATGTTATCATGAAATATAATGTATTACCTACGATTGGAGCATTACTTATAAATCGGCTAATATCTCCAAGCATTCTATTATAAGTAACTCCAACCGGACCAGGTAACAATATTCATCAATCATTTAGTAACTATAATTAAATCATGTCAAATCAACCGGTGTTCATACCTTGAAGTCAAGTTTTAAATATCTAGATCAAGTGATGGTAAATCTATATTAGGTCCATCTGCTCGCTCTCCAGCGAGGAGGCTTAAGGTTAAAGCGATTCTATCAACTCACTCTTCGGTGAGGGGATCCATTATCCTGCACAAGTCCATCCATTCACTCTTCGATTAGCGAACTTATATTTCACGGTCTAGCACCCCGTCCCCCTAATCGAGGGAACCATAATCTATCAGTCCATACAACACATAGAAGTGATAACCACAGTTCATCGGTATCCTGAAGTAACAATAAAATCAAATATCATGTTCAAATAGTTTCATAGCTTAACATCAATCAACAGTTTGTTTATATAATCAAAATCAAAGTGCATTAAATAGAAATCTAGGTAAAAAGTTCAATCAAGGATTACCCTCGGGGTTTAACTCATAGCTTGCATGTAAGACCAATCGAGACCGCAAGCATGTGTAACTAGCCCAAGTAAACCATTGAAATTTATTCAAAGCAAAAGCAAAATTAAATGGAAAAATAACCTAATTCCAATCCGTCCTGATCATGTGATCACCATGCCCTATGCATATCCTCGGTTGTGACCGGAAATGTTCGCCACATTGGTAGTTGCTCTTGCTACATCGCTACGGTTTGTACTAAGGTTATCTGATTCCTCATATGTTGTTGCAATTGGTAACCCAGAGCCTTTCCTCTATCAAATCTCTCAAGTATCGACATTCGTTTATCGCATGACCATCTAGCTCATGAAATCTGCAGAACTTCCTAGAATTCCTCTCCCATTGCATAGGCTCTCTCTATAGGTCTCCTATATCAAATCCTCCCCCTAGTTATTAAATAAATCCTCTCCGATGTTTCAGCTAAGTCGGTATAGGAGGCAAATCTTGGTTCCCTCTTAGTCCGCTTTGAAGCGTTGAAATTATCGTCAACCTTTCTTTTTTCTATATCCTTTCTGGGTCCTGCTTTGGATGGTCCTCCATCCTCCACAACATGAACTTCAATATTCTTAGCTTTTGCATCCTCTTGGTGCATTATCTTTTAGATTGATAATAGAAACCCCTAGGATCTAGTAGTGGAATGCCTTCATAAATTCAGTCTTATAAGCAACTCCTGCAACCATTGCCATAATAACTGTTGACTAGAAAAAACTGTTGACGATTCTAGTTTCTCAATTACAGTGGCTACTGTGTTAAATCTAGTCAAGTAACTTCACAAAAATTCATTCTCCCATTGCTTCATATTCAAAAGTGTCATCACATTCCTTGATCGATCAATGTGAACCTTGAATTGGCTCATGAAACTCTCAAATAATTCAATCTATGCACCGACGGATCCGTTATCAAGTTGGTAAAACCTCAAGACAACCCAGTGAAGAATAGTGAAAAGCAACATCCCATTACTTTCTCTAAATCTCCCAACACTCACATATGTTGTATGTATCTCATCAAATGAATCGTACGATCAATTCTTTCATCATACGGTTCCAATGCAGGTAGCTTGAAGTCAGGTGGATCCCGAGCACATCGAATGTTTAGGTGAAGGCGTTTCGATTCATAGCTTTCAAACTTTGATCTAGGATTCCACCTCGAAACACTTCCCATACCATCTCAGCTATACGATCTTCTTGGTTATCATTTATCTAAGGCTTCCTCATGCCCCATTGATATGAGGAGCTTTTGCTTCTTCTCCATGAGGTTATAGGTTTGCATTCAGATCTTCATTCCTAGCCTTATCATCATCCCACTTATCCTCTCTCCCTTGGTTGGGGTTTAGGTCAACTCTGTCTGGTTGACAAGGCCGATCGGTTGTGATTGGTCAGTACCGAATAGTTACAAAGATAAGAAACCAGATGCTATAGGTCCCCATGCATCTACTCCATCATTTATCATCTCTAATCTCCTATGATCTTGATTTCCAATAACTCTAGCTTCTTTTTACTACTCCATGCATTGGAAAAAGCCATTTAACATCCCTTTTATCGGGTTAAAAGCGCCGTTTGCACACTCATCATCATCCCTTCCATCTCATCTCTAGGAAGAAATATTTAAGGTGGATTCAAAAATAGAGGAAACCTCCTAGCTGCCTCATGCTCTGATTGGTTTCCTTCCTCGGTAAGTTTCCTTGTTGTTTGCTTCTTTATAATCTACAAGTCAGACGTGAGTTCAACTCCCAATGAAAACACCGAAATGTTAGCCTTTTTCTAGGCTAACACCCTAAATCAATGAAAACAAAATAAAGAAATGGTAAAAGTAAGAAATCAAAGATAAAAGGAGGAACGTGATCCAATATTTTATAGTGGTTTGGAAAAATCTCAGACCTACCTCCACTTTGTTTTTTTTATGGATTAATTCTTTCTATACCCCTACATCTGCATGGAATCTAGAACTACAATGATTCCGATCTTGAGTTTGCCCAAAAGGTTAAGAGAAGAAGCCCTTTCTCTTTAATGAAGGCTCTCTATTTATAAGTCATTCCCTCCACTATAGTTGGCATAACAAATTTAAAAAGTGATAATCTAGATTCGAGATTTTAACATAAATAATGGGTCAAAATACAAAACTTTCTATAGTCATACCGATCAGTATCAATCGATTAGATTTGCAACAATCGGTTTTAAAAAGTAAAATTCTATTTTGATAAAGTTGATCGATTTTTCTTACTAATTTCTTTAATTTTTCTTCATATGATTTATGCCATCAAACTTTGAATCATTAATGATGATTTTCGTTAAACGATTTTCGATGAACAGTTTCAATTAGCGATTTTCAACGAGTGGTTTTGGACGATCGATTTTGGACGAACGATTTACAGCGAATGGTTTTACCTTTCTAGTACTTAGCTAAATATTGGAGTTCTTCAATCCTAACATCTTCTAAGCATTTGATTTAATTAATTTTAAAATTTACGCAATATTTATATTTGTCCAAATACATACAGACCTTATGTGATAATATTTAATTCGAAGATATATGGAACTTATGCTTATTTACTATTGAAGCTTAATCTGATTTTTATGTCTTATGATATGTGTTAGTTAGATTTTATTTTTCACATGTGGTAAATGTAGTAGATGTGATGGCTCAAAGATACTTGAGATGTGGAAATTCAATACAATAGAAATGCGCCTTATAGTTGCATTTTTTGTTAAGAATATATACGTAAGTTATACTTATTCAAGTTCAGACAGGACTTCGGAGGAAGACATCTTAGGAGCCAGAGTAGAAAGGAAAGAGGGAAATTGTGCAGTTCTCCCTACTTTCTCTATTAAATTAGAAATAGTAACTTCAAGCATGGTCAATTCACCCGCACCGGGGCAAGACCACCCTATAAGGAAGAAGCAGTCAGCCCAACTGGTATGGAAATATGAGGAGGGGGAATGTCTACATTGGAAAGAGGCGAAATATCTTATGAAGGAGGAGAAATGTGTAATCTTTTCAGAGTAATAGGAGAATCATCGCATCCTTCAGGCTTCCTCTTCGAGCCCTTCTTCTTCTTCTCCTCAAAGAATCATGAAGCTTAGTAGCAACTTCAGCATTCATCATACCTACAATAAAAGAGAAATAATGAAATTAAAATCACAGGAATGATCATTCTCAAAATCTATTGCAGACAACTAATACATCCAGATTCGATTAGGGTAGAAGCGGGAATAAATCAACCCCGAGAAAATATATGATAAGGACGCAATAGACGGTGCTCAATTAGTTTCGGTCCATTAAAAAACTTATTTATCTTCCTATCCTCTTCAACTAATCCTAAAATCTACCATCTATGAGAATTGTACAACTATTCATTTCCCTTCGAAGAGATATTATGGATAGAATAGTGGTCGGAGAAAGAAGGAAAATTGTCCAAATTCAAAATAAAGAAATAGATTTCGACCTTTTTTTTAGTTTTACTTGGGACATCAGGGAAAACCGATTCAACGGCTTGGATGTAAAAGAAGTCGGCGTTTCCCTTTACAGGACTCTTTTTAATTTTAAAAAGAAATCGAAGTTCTCACTAGTGAGATTGTTGCCATTTTCAACATAAAGAACGAAGGTCGCCAGGGCAAGCATATGTGAATGGGGGAAAGTTGTACCTAAGCAAGATTTAGGGAAGCAAGCCATTGATGAATAGTCGGATGCATAGGAAGATAAATGACACACCAGATATGCTCGAGAGTGATGGAGATATATCCCTCCGACAGTGCATTCATATGTTCATGATGTTCTGGAACCTTAACCGCATACCTAGAAAACCATAATTGTCTAAGAACACCGTTAGCATCTTCCAATCGGATGATCTTAGATGGGAAAAGCGTAGAGGTAGATGAAGAGGAGTCCATGTTAAAGTTCTAAAGATTATTTTCAAGAAGGGTCAAAAGAGAATCGAAGCAATTTCTCTTATTTCCAATCTAGCGAAATACCCCCAAATCTGGAAATTACCCTAATAGTAGTTTTTTCGAATGAAAGAATAAAAGAAAATTTGGAGAAGATGAAGAAAGAAAATACGTACTTCAATTTAAACAATTGTCACATGATCAAAGTGATAAAAGATATTTGTTGAATGTGGGTTTGCTGCTAACATTATGAGTGCAAAGATTGATAAAAGATCTGCGTAGAAAAACAAAGACCGGATCGAACAGCTATTTGAAAATTAGTCAATGAGGGAATGACACGTGTATGAGAGCATTAAGTGATAGTATAGCTAAAACAACTTGTTCCAACATCGAAAAGATAGACCAGACAGAACTGACTAAACGTGCAAACCGGGTATTTAAGACAACAAGTCTATCCCGACCTATGATTGTCGCAGACTTGGAGAGCAAGCGTTATACCCATTTTTACAACGAACTACTAGTAAAGGAAAATGGACCAAAACTTAAAGTTAGGAAGCTACCCTCATGTCAAGAAGGCTGAAGGAAAAGAAGAATGAAGTGAATCAATCAAATTCGTACCGAATAGGAAACCAACTTGAAGTCACAATACCTAACCAGACCCGAGCCCTATTACCAAGGGAACTATCACGACCCTAATTTCAGCGTTTAAAAACGACATCCGTACTTCACTTGTACTCGAACGCCGCAGATTCAATCGTTGAAATCTGACTCATGCCAGAGCTTATAACACATTAAGTATAACAACACAGCGGTAGAAAATGAACAATGTCATTAATATACAACAGTTGATACAACAGATAGATACAATCGAATATCAAATACAATCAAAGATACAAGAAACATCGTAAATAACACAAGCTTGAACTCCAAAGAAGGAAGTCCAATATCAGCAATCTACATCTCCAAAGCACCAATCCAGAAATAGCTCGAACTCCCAATCAAGTTGTACTAAGCAAGGTCTGTCTAGAATGCTGAAGAGAAGCACAAAGCGATAGCAGAAATCCAACAGCTGAATGCTACCGAATCTACTCCTACTATTTGATTATCTAAAAAGACCAACTCTAGACTGCCCATGTGGAAAATTAGGGGCACCTAGAGTTTAGAAAGGGAACAATAAACTCCGGGTCAGTCATGGGACTGGTATGAGCAAACCAAAACAGTTTATCTTTAAAATAAACAATAAAAGGATTTAAAATTTAAAATCCGCAATACTTTTTTGGAAAATGAACCTGCCATAAGGCCTCCCGCCACACACACAATGCAAGCGCACACTTGGAGGAGATTTCTCCTTATGACTGTCAAAAATGCTTGATACGCGAAAATCATTTGATATTATTATTAGTGCATAGTGCAGTAAACATTTCGAAAGTATAATATTAATCTTAGCCAGCATAGACATTTCGAACCATGCCTACCATAGGTATCATCTAAACAGTGGGGCGCCACCATAAGTAGATGGCAGGTTATACAGCTAAAACCGTACAAGGCGCATATTGGATGATTGGATTTCCAACAAATGGTCAGGCTAGGGAACTTCCTTAATAAATGGAACGCCTCTGGAGGGACGCCCCCAAGAACCAAATGGTTCCTTACCAACACAAGGCCGGGTTACCACTTTCTGAAAGTAACCCTCAAGATATTCCATCCTCGGTCGTAGCCAACCTTTATCCGAGCACTCGACACAACAACCACAAAGTAATAAATTAGCAGTAACCACATAGGTTAATATCTGGGCTCCATACCATGATACCACCTCTATCCAGAAGAGATGGACATACCCTAGGAGCGCAACCACCGCAACCTTGCCGCAAAATTCTGATTTCGACCATTTTCGGGTTGTGAGGCTTGACGAAGTCTCGTCCACAAAGCTACGCTTTTCATAAAGCCATTCTTTGATCAATAAATGATCGGCAACACTTCGTATGCCACATTACCAAACTGGGAATGTATCATTAGTAACCATCAACTACATAACCTCTGAGCTCGTACGTCTCAGAGAAGAGTGTAAAGCTAAGAGAATAAATCTCCGCCACCAAATAGAAATGTGTTTGATAGAAATCAGCTTTGCATCTCAAAGTGTAATGTCAGACACACAACCATACAAGTCTGTTCCGGGTTCGAACGGAACCGAAGGCACTTCCAAAGAAGCCCTTGCAAATAAGGATAATTGCTAACCACGTTTGGACTTCCCATCACAAAGGGTGATCAAATCTCTATACCGGGGATCAGCCGGTGCAGAGACATTCGATGAGTTATCCTTTCGCTTTCGGAAATATCCGGTCTTCACCACCGGTCTTCAAATGCTATCCATATCGTCATATCATTATTTGAAATGAGTTATATGACACAAGGTCCTCTCCCGACTAAACCGAATAATGAACGCTTCTATTTTAAAAAACATATGGATATTGGGATCTCAGTTAAGTCACAACTTATTACCCAACTTTTCTTTAAATGGTTTAAATAAATTACCATTTACAAATCTTTAAATAAAAAGATTCACTTCACAAAGTTCACCCATCTTTCACAAAGATTATTTCATAGCTTTTCAAAAGAATTTTCCTTTCAAATTGGATTAACTCATCCAATCTTTAAATCAAAGATTTAATTCATATTTTCAAAACTATTTCCAAAGATCCATTCATAACTTTCAAAACAATTCACATTTCAAATCTTTTATGTATATACCATTTAAATCCTCTTTAATTTCAAAACAAGGTTCAACCGTCTTTCACAAAGATTCATTCATAGCTTTCAAAACAATTTCATTTCAAAACTTGAAATCTTTCAACACAAATTCGAAATCCTTTTCCTTATATGAAAGCTATTATTATTTGAAAACCAATAGTTTTTGTTCTGGAAAAATCCGATTACATTTGCACGTGTTAAAGCCCCTCAAGTATAAAACTTGGGTTAAATTCTAATTTCCAAAATAATACTTTTTAAAATGGTTTTAAACCCGTATAAACACATTTATAACCTTTTTAAACCATAATTCTCAACATAGAATTCAATTTCAAATCTTGAATTCAAATTCAAATCAAATTATTCAAATTTCAAAAGTTTATCAAGTTATTCAAAATAACTATTATCTTTAAAACTCCTTTTCAAAGGCTTTTATATTTAACATAATTCCATTTCCAAAATCATTTGGATTCAAAATTCAATTTTAAAACCATTTTCAAAAATCTGTGACTTAACCAATTTCCTTGTGCAATCCATATTTGTGTGTGTATAGTATAGTCCAGGGGTTTTACACAATAGTGCAACATCATTAATCATCACAGATTCAAGCATAGTAATTACAGATAAGCGGTATATCTCTATAACGCGTATCTTCCATACGCATATTCATAGATAAATAATATACATTTATCGCAGCTAAAAATAAATTACACTAATCACAGCTTGAATTAAAACAATTCATATCACAAAGCATCACACAAGAGATATCAAACAATTCACAACATTTCATATAATTCAAAAATCCATAAGTAAGGTTAATTAATCATCTGATTAATTTAAACTAGATTAATCACTAATCCAGGTTAATTAACATTTATTAATTACAACCATTTTTATTAATTATTTCTTAATCATTTATTAATTAACCATTAATAATAAATTAATTAGCCTTTAATTATTAATTAATCAACCATAATTAATAAATAAATCAATCTTTAATCATTAAATAATTAACCCTTAATTATTTAATTATTCTTTAATTAATTATCCTTAATTAATTGCATTAATTAATAAGCCCTTAATTAATTATTCTTTAATTAATTACATTAATTAATTAATCCTTCATTAATTATCCTTAAATAAATCAGTCCTTAACTAATTATTTATTTATCCTTAATTTATTGATTAATTAAATCTTAATCACCTTCATTAATTAATCCTTAATTATAAATTAACTAATTAACCTTAATTATTTATTAATCAAATCTTTAATCGTCCTTAGATTCTTTATATACTTAATTAATTTAAAGATTAATCATTAAAATCTTTAATTAATAAACCTCATAGCTATCATTATTAATCATAATTTTATTCAAGAGATTAATGTTAATTAAAAACAACATTTTATCTTGGTTAATTCTTTAATTAACAATAATTTAAGAATTAATTATAAATATTGATCACATAATCAAAGGACTTAATTACTTTAAACATAATTTTCTTAACCCTTTAATTACCCAATTTTAAATCAAGATAATTATCTTTAAAAACATAAGTTTAAAAATATTTTAAAATTTAAATCTAGTTTTTAAAGTAAAAACTGTTTTGTAAGTCTAACCAGAGACTCGCTCGAGCATTCCCCGAGTCAAAACATCACTTGCTTTAAGTCCCCCCCGTGTCAAAACCCAAACTAACCCGTGTATTTTTTTCAAACTTAAAATTTCGTTAAGGGTTAAACCCCGATGCCACTCAGAAATGCTTCGAGATAGAACTCGAGCCTATAACCTGCTTCCTCAAAGATTACTTTGAGTCACCCTACCCCTCTTCCCAAACCCATGTTCACTTATACAAGCATCTAGACGTGCACATGCATAGGTGATCCGATGATCTCCAGTCGACCTCGCCGGCAACCTCATGTCGATGAACACCAACCTACCCCTTTTCACCACCCAGATCGTCGAATTTCCCACGCAATCGAAAACAAAGAGTTCGACTCAAAATCTGGAACGTAGTTCGATGACCAAAACCCGATCACCTCGCCACCCCAGGCCACCAGAGCTTCTGAAACTCTGACTACACCCTCTGTAGCCATCCACGCAGCCTTTCCCCCAGGTCTGATGACACTCGATTCACCTGAGATGCTGCAGTAACTCGATTACTGACCAGTACATTAATACGAGCTTAAGCCCTAGATCGATCTTGACAACGCGCCACGACGAATTATAAAATCATCAAGTATTTTTCTGACGATCTACAATCCTCCACCAAGCTAAAACCTCATCCCCGAGACCTAAAATTATTCCCGTCATCAGAATTTGCCAATAAACCCAAATTCGTTCATCCTCGCATTTCTCAGCGTGTTCTTACTTAAAAATTTGATTTCACTTTTAAAAATCATCCCTTTCGAAAACGTTTTACATGATGCAATTACAACTAGAAATCATGGTACTTGAATTTTTAACAAACATTAGGTTTTCCTGTATTCTTTTAGATTTCCAGAAAATCTTTAATTACTTTTGCTTAAAATTATTTCTAAAATTTGAACCAGGTGGGCATGAACATTTTTCTTTTAAAGATTATTTCATAAATCTTTCTAGATTTCGAGATATGATTTTTTTTCTATGAAGAATGACTGCCTGTAAAACAGCAGAGAGGTATATACGCATATACACAGTCATGCATGCCACAATTCACACTTATAAACATATGCAAATACATTTTAATCACATTCATTTCCATAAAAACAAATAAAGACATCAAGACATCAAAGATTCAGGCTTAAATGGGTCAAATTTGCTCACCTGTAGTGGGAAAGAACATAGAAGCTTTAAAATTTTGAAAACTGGAAACTGGGATCTGACTCGAGTTAATCTGATCTGCTAATGACTTGGTTTGATCTGAAATTTGCATTTGCTTTAATCTGGAATTGAGTTGTACTTTGATCTTTTATTTGTTGTTTGATTTCCAGGTTGAAGCTGAAACCTTGAATTAATTTCCAGATTTCAAGTTTTTCTTTGATCCTTGTTTTGATTTTAAAACTGGGTTTTGATCTTCATGTTAGTTTGAATTTATTGTTGGTCTTATTCCCAGGCTTTTGATTTTTTCTCTGGTCTATGAATTGTCTAAGCTATGTTATTGATTTTCTAGGCTTGAAAGCTCAAGTTGTATTGATTTTGTTATTTCCAGATTTTATTCTTTTGATTTTGAGATGATTTTATTCGATCTTCTAGTTTTCAGTTTTGAAAAATAGAGAGGATAGTTTCCAAATAGCTGATTGCTATTCTCAAATTCATATTGTTTTTAGCTAATTCAAAATTAAAAGATAAATGCCACTTATACAATTGTGCTAACACTTGTTTAAATGCATGTATTTATTTTTTACAAATGTCTAAATGAAATCATTTTGTGTTAAAACCCTTTTTTAAACTTTTATTTACATATATATTATATTTTTATACTTTTATATATTTACATTTTCTTTCATATATATATATATATATATTTATAACTTAAAGAATATGATTTTAAAATCAATTTTACATAAATAAATAAACATGTATATATATATAATTTAACCTTTAAATAGCTTTTGGAATACATACATACATACATACATACGTATTATAATTACAAAACAAGTTTTTCTATTATTAAATTATAGATTTCCCAAATCCAATATATATTCAAAAAAATTATTTTTAAAATTTCAATTTCAAAAATTAATATACAATCAATTTGTATGAGTAAACAAATATCTTTTTACAAATTTTATTCCAATCATAATTAATTTATTTTCCAAATTTTTACTTTCAGCTTATATAAATTCCAAATTATAATTTATTCATAAAATATTTAGATTTCCAAATCAAATCCTTTATTTGAAATCTTATATATATATATATATATATATATATATATATATTAATTCCCACATTTTAAATTTAACTCCATAATTAAGTTCACAATTTAATCCAAAAATTACCGATTGCCGAATTAATTCTTAATTTAATCCAAAAATCAAATTAATTACTATATAAATTTGGCTTAAAAATCGGGATCGTTACGGATTACCCCTTAAGAAAATTACGTCCTCGAAATTTGAAAGCAGGGAGACTACAAAGAACAGATGAACCATGGAGGAATGGTTCACCAGATCAAACCGAATATTTATTTTGCATTTGGCTTACCAAATCAGGACATCAACAAAGATATGAGAACAAACTCATTCCATACTTCACAAGATACTCGGGGTCATCCAGTCTACGAAATAAGTAGGGCACTGGTTAGTCCGAAGGATAACTAACCACTCGTAAAATGTATCTGGACCCAACAGAACAAACGATGGATACACAATTTAGGTTGGCATATTCCAAAGTATACACCAACTTGTCCCTCTTGGGACTTCGATCCTCACAAGAAATTACATCAAAAACTTCAAACTTTGGTTTTGATCGAAATCGTTTTGTTGATATCATCCAATTTAACTTTATATTTTGTTAAACAATTTATTTCAAATCAAAATTTCAAATTCTTTAAAGTTGAATCGGAAAACTGATAACGAGAATACGAGATAGGGACTTATCTATACGGTTCGTAGGGTCATTGTCACACCGAAGCTTCTCCCTTGGGCTGCCATGAAGCCATCAAAGAATTTGAAATTGGATGATCAGCAAAGGAGATTGATAGAGAAAAGTTATTTCCGTTGTTGCAGGGTATTGACCATTTGTAGTCGTATTCCCCTGTCCCCTATCTTGTCCTTTTTTTGCACTCATACTCACTATCAGCGGAAAGTAAGAGAATTTACTGAGGCACACGAATGGATATCTTAGGGATATACTCATTCTAGGGTATACTTCACCCTATCTCTAATGAGTCACCTAATGTGTTATACTTCTGAGCTAAAGTTTCAACCTTCAGCTCTGATACCAAGATGTCACGACCAAATTTCAGCGTTCGAAAATCGACACCCATACTTCACTTGTACTCGAATGCCGCAGATTCAATCGTTGAAATCTGACTCATGCCGAAGCTTATAACACATTAAGTATAACAACACAGTGGAAGAAAATGAACAATATCATTGATATACAACAGTTGATACAACAGATAGATATAATCGAATATCAAATACAATCAGAGATACAAGAAACAATGGAAAAAAACACAAGCTTGAACTCCAAAGAAGGAACTCAAATATCAGCAATCTCCATCTCCAAAGCACCAATGCAGAAATAGCTCGAACTCCCAATCAAGTTGAACTAAGCAAGGTCGGTTCAGAATGCTGAAGAGAAGCACAAAGCGATAGCCAAAATCCAATGGCTGAATGCTACCAAATCTACTCCTACTATTTGATTATCTGAAAAACCCAACTCTAGACTGCCCGTATGGAAAATTGTGGGCACCCAGAGTTTAGGAAGGGAATAATAAACTCCGGATCAGTCATGAGACTGGTATGAGCAAACAAAAATAGTTTATCTTTAAAACAAACAACAAAAGGATTTAAAATTTGAAATCCGCAATGGTTTTTTGGAAAATGAAACTTCCATAAGGCCTCTCGCCACACACACAATGCAAGCGCACACTTGGAGGAGATTTCTCCTTATGACGGGCAAAAATGCTTGATGCATGAAAATCATTTATATTATTATTTGTGCATAGTGCAGAAAACATTTCGAAAGTATAATATTAATCTTAGCCAGCATAGACATTTCGAACTATGCCTACTATAGCTACCATCTAAACAGTGGGGCGCCACCATAAGTAGATGGAAGGTTATGCAACTAAAACCATACAAGGCGTGTATTGGATGATTGGATTTCTAACAAATGGTCAGGCTAAGGAACTTCCTTAATAAATGGAACGCCTCTAGAGGGACGCCTCCAAGAACCAAACAGCTCCTACGGACATAAGGCCAAGTTACCACTTCTCGGAAGTAACCCTCAAGATATGCCATCCCCGGTCGTAACCAACCTTTATCCGAGCGCTCGACACCAACAAGCACAAAGTAATAAATTTGCAATAACCACATAGGTTAATATCTAGGCTCCATACCATGATACCACCTCTATCCAAAAGAGATGGACATACGCTAGGGGAGCGACCTCTGCAACCTTGCCGCAAAATTCCTGTTTCGACTATTTCCGGGTTGTGAGGCTCGACGAAGTCTCATCCACAAAGCTACGCTTTTCACAAATCCATATTTTGATCAACAAATGATCAACAGCACTTCGTATGCCACATTACCAAATTGGGAATGTATCACTAGTAACCATTTACTGCATAACCTCTGAGCTCGTAGGTCTCAGAGAATGGTGTTAAGCCAAGAAAATAAACCTCCGCCACCAAACAGAAATGTATTTGATAGAAACCAGCTAAGTGTAATGTCAGACACACATCCATACAAGTCTGTTCCAGGTTCGAATAGAACCGAAGGCATTTCCAAAGAATCCCTTGCGAATCCGGATAATTCCTAATCATGTCCGGACTTTCCATCACAAAGGGTGATCAAATCCTATACCGGGGATCAACCGGTGCAGAGACATTCGACGAGTTATCCTTTCACTTTCTAAAATATCTGGTCTTCACCATCGATCTTCAAATGCTATCCATACCGTTGTATCACTATTCGGAATGGGTTATATGACACAAGGTCCTCTCCCGGCTAAAACGAATAATGAGCGCTTATATTTTAAAAACATATAGTTGGGATCTTAGTTAAGTCACAACTTATTACCCAAACTTTTCTTTAAATGGTTTAAACAAATTACCATTTACAAATCTTTAAACAAAAAGATTCACTTCACAAATTTCACCCATTTTTCACAAAGATTATTTCATAGCATTTCAAAACAATTTTCCTTTCAAATTGGATTAACTTATCCAATCTTTAAATCAAAAATTTAATTCATAGCTTTATGAACTATTTCTAAAGATCCATTCATAACTTTCAAAACAATTCACATTTCAGATCTTTTATGTATAAAAGATATACCATTTAAATCCTCTTCAATTTCAAAACAAGGTTCAACCATCTTTCACAAAGATTCATTCATAGCTTTCAAAATAATTTCATTTCAAAACTTGAAATCTTTCAACAAAAATTCTATTATTATTTGAAAACCAATAGTTTTTATTATGGAAAAATCCAATTACATTTGCACGAGTTAAAGCCCCTCAAGTATAAAAGTTGGGTTAAATTCAAATTCCCAAAACAATACTTTTTAAAATGGTTTTAAAGCCCGTATAAACACATTTATAACCTTTATAACCTTTTTAAACCATAATTCTCAACATAGAATTCAATTTCAAATCTTGAATTCAAATTCAAATCAAATTATTCAAATTTCAAAACTTTATCAAGTTATTCAAAATAACTATTATCTTTAAAACTCCTTTTCAAAGGCTTTTATATTTAACCCAATTCCATTTCCAAAATCATTTAGATTCAAAATTCAATTTTAAAACCATTTTCAAAAATCTGTGACTTAACCAATTTCCTCGAGCAATCCATATTTGTGTGTGTATAGTGTAGTCCAGGGGTTTTACACAATAGTGCAACATCAATAATCATCGCAGATTCAAGCACAACAATTATAGATAAGCGGTATATCTCTTTAACGCTTATCTTCCATACATAGATTCATAGATAAATAATATACATTTATCACAGATAAAATAAATTACACTCATCACAGCTTGAATAAAAACAATTCATATCACAAAGCATCACACAAGAGATACCAAACAATTCACAACAATTCATATAATTCAAACATCCATAAGTAAGGTAAATTGATCATCTGGTTAATTTATACTAGATTAATCACTAATCCAGGTTAATTAACATTTATTAATTAAAACCATTTTTATTAATTATTCCTTACTCATTAATTAATTAACCATTAATAATAAATTAATTAACCTTTAATTATTAATTAATCAACCTTAATTAATAAATAAATCAATCTTTAATCATTAAGTAATTAACCCCTAATTATTTAATTATTCTTTAATTAATTATCCTTAATTAATTACATTAATTAATTAGCCCTTAAATAATTATCTTTTAATTAATTACATTAATTAATTAATCCTTAATTAATTATCCTTAAATAAATCAGTCCTTAATTAATTAATTATTTATCCTTAATTTATTAATTAATTAAATCTTAATCACCTTCATTAATTAATCCTTAATTATAAATTAATTGACCTTGATTATTTATTAATTAAATCTTTAATCATCCTTAGATTACTTATATACTTAATTAATTTAAAGATTAATCATTAAAATCTTTAATTAATAAACCTCGTAGCTAATCATTATTAACCATATTTTATTCAAGAGATAAAGGTTAATTAAAAACAACATTTTTCTTGATTAACTCTTTAATTAACAATAATTTAAGAATTAATTATAAATATGGATCACATAATCAAAGACTTAATTACTTTGAACATAATTTTCTTAACCCATTAATTACCCAATTTTAAATCAAGACAATTGTCTTTAAAAACATAAGTTTAAAAATATTTTAAAATTTAAATCCAGTTTTTAAAATCAAAAACTGTTTTGTAAGTCTAACCTGAGACTCGCTCGAGCATTCCCCAAGTCAAAACATCACTTGCTTCGAGTTTCCCCTATGTCAAAACCCAAACTAACCAGCGTATTTTTTTTTCAAACTTAAAATTTTGTTGACTGTTAAACCCCAATGCCACTCAGAAATGCTTCGAGTTAGAACTCGAGCCTATAACCTGCTTCCTCGAAGATTACTTCGAGTCACTGCACCCCTCTTCCTAAACCCATCTTCACTGATACAAGCATCCCGCCGTGCACATGCATAGGTGATCCGATTATCTCCAGTCGACCTCGCCGGCAACCTCACGTCGACGAACACCTACCTACCCCTTTTCACCATTTAGATCGTCGAATTTCCCACGCAATCAAAAACAAAGAATTTGACTCAAAATACGGAACTTAGTTCGATGACCAAAACCCGATCACCTCGTCAACGCAAGCCACCAGAGCTTCTGAAACTCCGGCCACACCCTCTCTAGCCATCCACGCAGCCTTTCCCCCAGGTCCGGTGAACTCGATTCACCTGAGACGCTGCAGTAACTCGACTATTGACCAGTACATAAATACGAGCTTAAGCCCTAGATCGATCTCGACAACTCGCCACGACAAATTATAAAATCATCAAGTAACTTTTCTGATAATCAACAATCCTCCACCAAGCTACAACCTCGTCCCCGAGACCCAAAATTATTCCGGTCATCATAATTTGCCAATAAACCCAAATTTGTTCATGCTCACCTTTCTCAGCGAATTCTTACTTAAAAAATTTGGTTTCACTTTTAAAATCATCCCTTTCGAAAACGTTTTACATGATGTAATTACAACTAGAAATCATGGTACTTGAATTTTTAACAGACATTGGGTTTTCCTGTATTCTTTTATATTTCCAGAAAAAGCTTTAATCACCTTTGCTTAAAATTATTTTTAAAATCCGAACCAGGTGGGCACGAACATTTTTCTTTTAAAGATTATTTCATAAATCTTTTTAGATTTCAAGATATGATTTTTTTTCTATGAAGCATGATTGCCTGTAAAACAGCAGAGAAGTATATATGTATATACACGGTCATGCATACCACAATTCACACTTATAAAGATACGCAGATACATTTTCATCACATTCATTTCCATAAAAACAAATAAAAACATCAAGACATCAAAGATTCAGGCTTAAATGGGTCAAGTTTGCTCACCTATAGAGGGAAAGAACAGAGAAGTTTTTAAATTTTGAAAACTGGAAACTGGGATCTGACTCGAGTTAATCTGATCTGATGAATTTGATCTGCCAATGACTTGGTTTGATCTGAAATTTGCATTTGCTTTGATCTGGAATTGAGTTGTACTTTGATCTTTGATTTGTTGTTTGATTTCTAGGTTGAAGATGAAACCTTGAATTGATTTCCAAATTTCATATTTTTCTTTGATCCTTGTTTTGATTTTAAAATTGGGTTTTGATCTTCATGTCAGTTTGAATTTGTTGTTGATCTTATTCCCAGGCTTTTGATTTTTGCTCTGGTCTATGAATTGTCTAAGCTATGTTGTTGATTTTCTAGGCTTGAAAGCTCAAATTGTTTTGATTTTGTTGTTTCCGGATTTTTTTTCTTTTGATTTTGAGATGATTTTGTTTGATCTTCTGATTTTCAGTTTTGAAAAATAGAGGAGATAGTTTCCAAATAGCTGATTACTATTCTCAAATTCATATTGTTTTTAGCTAATTCAAAATTAAAAGATAAATGCCACTTGTACAATTGTGTTAACACTTGTTCAAATGCATGTATTTATGTTTTACAAATGTCTAAATGAAATCATTTTGTGTTAAAACCCTTTTTTAAACTTTTATTTACATATATATTATGTTGTTAATACTTTTATATATTTACATTTTCTTTCATATATTTGTATTTATAACTTAAAGAATATGATTTTAAAATCAATATTACGTAAATAAATAAACATGTATATATGTTATAATTTAACCTTTAAACAACTTTTGGAATATATATATATATATACATACATATTATAATTACAAAACATGTTTTTCTATTATTAAATTATAGGTTTTCCCAAATCCAATATATATTCAAAATTTTTATTTTTAAAATTTCAAATTCAAAAATTAATATACAATCAATTTGTATGAGTAAACAAATATCTTTTCATAAGTGTAAATTTTATTCAATCATAATTTATTTATTTTCCAAATTTTTACTTTCAACATATATGTATTTGAATTTCAAATTCAAATTCCAAATTATAATTTATTTATAAAATATTTAGATTTTCAAATCAAATCCTTTATTTAAAATCTTATATGTATATATATATATATATATATATATATATATATATATTAATTCCCATATTTTCAATTTAACTCCACAATTAAGTTCACAATTTAATCCAAAAATTATTAATTACCGAATTAATTCTTAATTTAATCCAAAAATCAAATTAATCACTAAATAAATTTGGCTTAAAAATCGGGATCGTTACAGGAACCGTGGCAAGAGAGGAACATTGCAAACATTAGGAAATGGGGGCAGGTCACAATAGTTGTACCTAAAGTCAAAGGCAAAAGTGAAATACCGAGCCGAGGCAAAAGAAGCAGTACACAATATACTGAGTTGACCGTATCTCTAAAGCTTACACTTTTTCAACACCTACAGGAATATGTCTGCACCATTACATTCCAGGAGCAACTAAGCAGCACTGCATGGGTCAAAAGCACTCCAAAGTGGCTTTATACAGGGTCGCTTAGGATATGCTTCAATGCAGAACCTACTTACAAGTGAACGACAAATGTGAAGCTTCTCCTCTCTCATCAGCAATCCAAGCTTACTTGTACAGAGGTTACTCAAATTGCATCCATCTCAAATAAAAAATGGCCTCAAGCACGTCCCAGCCATATGTCAATTCATTCATAGAGCAAATTTGGAAAGTGTTGCCCTATTCCAACTTACATGATATCAAGTCAAGCAAAGATGGAAAAGGCATTAGCAGGACAATACGACCAGTGCACCAAGCGACATACACCACTGCACCTCTTCATGTGCATCAACAACATACTAGGGCCTCAAGGTGGTCCCATACCATTCCTCTTAAGACATTTTTAATTTCGAGGTAGAAGAGGCTGACCCATACAGGCTTAGGCTTCCCGCCCAATTTCTTAGACACCCCTCTTCAAATTTCTAAGATTCCAGCTAGTTCATGGTTTTTGGCCAAAGGCTCATCATCAATTCGGGCACAACAAATAGGTGTTGTAGATGGATGACAAGTAGCAAAAATATGAGGGTGGAGATTGAAGCAAAGAATCAAGGGCGACCGCAGCAACCAACAATGCACTTTTCATACTATAAAAGGAGACACTAGAGGACGGAGAATGGGGTTTTTCTCTTTGGTTTCTTCTTCTTCCTAAAAAAAGGAAAAATATAAAATATGAATATTATATAATTTTGGGCAAGTGCATTCATCTGTACTAAAGTAACATGTACATGATGGATTATCCCATGGATGTACAATAAACAATAATCCAAACCATGTAAAAATCTCTCTGTCCTTCACTTTCATTACTCTGCTCGTTGATTTTGAGTTGCAATTCTTTCGTAAAACCATTTCGACATTTCAATACATAGTTGGAGTGTGACTACAAGGCTATATAAGCATCCGGTGACATGATCACTTCTTGAAGGCAGGTTTGACATAGCTTAAATCTACTGATTCTAATTCATGGAAGCAATCAATGGCTAGATTGCGCCACGATCTAGTTAAGCGCAATGAAGATGAAAAACTTCACCAAATATTTATATAACCTTCAAAACCATTTCTTTCAAGTTAAGTTCATAAACCTTCCATTTACATAGGTTAAAATTAAGGGATATCGAAGTGCAGTTATAGTGACTATTCTCGTTCAAACACTTTCAAACATATTTCAATTCAGCACACAAGCTAAACAACCATTCAAACATCAAGTCAAAGTCATGCCACATGTTTAAGATGATAATAGAAGTGATGTCATACTAAATAAAATTATCATTTGCTTTCAAAAGTAAGAGGGGTCTAAAGTTTGTAACTCTAATTAGTTAATTCACTTTAACTTTATATTTGCAGACAACACACACACACACACACACCCAAGATAGTGAGATAATTCACTTAGATCTAAGCCAAAAACATGTTCAAACACTCATAAAGCCAAGAACAATTCCTACCATCACTAAACTCCTAAAGACACCACCTTTAGCACCAAAATCACAAAGCAACTCCTTCTCCTTCACTTCATGCAAACGGCCCAAACTAGATCCCCCTTGCTATTCTTTTTTCATCCACTTTGGCATTAGATCTAATTTTCCTAAGTTGTTCTAAGGTATTGATGAAAGTTCGGTAGAGTTTGGAAGAGATTTGAATTAATTAGAGAAAGTTAATGAAGAATAAAGTGGATTAGTACTAATCCACTACTACCATTTTCAAGTTTTTATTACATTTGAAGCTTTAGTGAATTATGAAGTGTTTAACCCATCTACCCCTCTCCTTTACACATCCAAGAACCCTGCCATATGTCTTGCATGCTCCTTTAACTTTACACCTCATTATCTTTTACTTAACTCTTTCCTTAAAAGCTCATTCTCAAAATATCTTCCCATGGCATCATCAATTATTTTATTTTTCATAAATGGAAAAATACTTTTATTTCATTTTAATGTTATTCTAAGTAGGGCTGTCAACGGATGCTTTCGGATACGGATAGTGCCATATCCGTATCCGTATCCGAAATCATTTTCGGATATCGGATATCGGATAGCCGTATCCGTTTAATTTTCGGATATCAGATATCCGTATCCGCTTAATTTTCGGATACGGACGGATATCGGATATTTATCCGCTCCGCCAATAATTGATAAATTTAAAGGTATAAACGAAAAAGTTTAGATCAACATAAAACATTTTTTGTACTATTGTTTATAAAAAACAAAGAAATAAAAAAATATGGTGATAAAACATTGTTTTATACTAATATATGTATGTGTATCAAAAAATATTCAAAAGTTATACACTCATAGCCCTATTTTCCTATTTTAAATTATATAAATATGCATCAGTTTGTTGGACGGATATTTTTCGGATACGGATACCACTATAACCTTATCCGTATCCGAAAAGCTTTTCGGATATCGGATATCCGTATCCGCTTTTCGGATAACGGATATTTTTCATATTTTCGGATACGGATTCGGACGGATATCGGATTTTTCGGATACCCATTGACAGCCCTAATTCTAAGTAAATGAGTGTATGCAGAAAAAGTTTAAACCACTTTCGATGAGTAAAAATCTGCTTATCGATAAAACAATTTCCAGTCATATTATCTATATTTATTCAAAGTAATTGTTTTTGTAAACGTTTTTCCAAAACAAGTTTACCATTATTAATTATGATTTAAAAGGAGTTTAACAAGATCATTAAATTATTTTAACAACATTTAATCCAAGATTCAAATATTTGAATAATTCAGATATTTTAATGGGAAAGTTTGGCTCACATCCCTGTTAATTTTCAAAATAAACATCCTCCACAAAATAAACTTACGTTTCTAGTCCCTATATTCAAATCTGTCTATGCCAAAAGTCCCTAATACCCTTTATTATCTTAGCATTTCAAACGTTCATGACTTTCTGTAGAAACATCGGATGAGCATACCGTCTTCACAAAAAAATTATAAATTTTACAATCTTTAAAATGAGATCCATTGGTGATACCAAAAATTCATATTTGTAGTAAGGCTGCAATTATTCCATATATTTGCATAGAATTCTACATTTTTGGGAAAACGTCAATTTTTATTTAGATGTCAGCAATTATTCCATATAATTGCAAACTTTTGTGCAAATAAATGGAATAATTATAGACTTGTATGCAATTATATAGAATAATTACACACTTCTCTGCTATTATTCCATATAATTGCAGTATTATCTGCAATTATTCTGTATTGCCATTTTCTACAATTATATGAAATAATCATCAATTTTTCTTCAAATGACAGCAATTATTCCATATAATTGCAAACTTTTTTGCAATTATATGTAATAATTGTAGACTTTATGCAATTCATTGGAATAATTGCTGACTTTTCTGCTATATTCCATATAATTGCAGACTTTTCTACAATTAAATAAAATAATTGTAGACTTTTCTACAATTATTCCAAGTAATCACAGAAAAGTGCAACTATATCATATAATTGCAGACTTTTCTATAATTATTTCATAAAATTGCTGAATTGTTTACAATCATATCATATAGTTGGATCGGCGAATAACTTGGTCTGCCGTTGTTTTTACATATGCATAATGCCACTCATTAGAAATATAATAAAATTTGTGATTTAATGGAAAAAACGGTTTCTTAGTCCGTCGTTTTTACAAAAAAGTTTTTGCATTTTAAAGATTGATAAATAATGGGGTGCAAATTTTAATTATGGAAGTGAGAATAACATCCACATGTGAAGAACCAACATTCACCCATGGAGCAGAGGGGTATTTTGGAAAAGAAAATTGTAGTATTTGAAAATAGAGATGAAATTTATATCTTTGTTTTGGGGAAGATGTTTTGTGTATTAAGTTTGATTTTAGAGACGTGTCCCTTATTTTCACTATTTATTTATATATATATATATATATATATATATATATATATATAAAGTGTCCGAATTTTTAGGTCGTTACAATATTAAATAGAAGTAGAAAAACATATAAAATGCAAATTAGTTAAAAGAATAGTATCAAAATTTACAATAATTAAGTTCAAGTAACTAAGAATGCAAAAGAAAATAATTATAAAAGGTAAATTTGTAATATACGTAATTAACAAAACTTGTAAAAAAAATTAAAGTTCCCTATTGAAAATATTTAAAAATGCTTCTTGTGCATTTATATTATTTTCCCTAGACTATTTTATGATAAATCATTTTTTATATTTTCTTTTACTTTAGGTATAATTTTTTCTCACAACTTGATTTTTCTTATGTACTTATGTTCGAGAAAGACGTAAAGAACAACTTTACCTATATTTAATTATAGAACAACTTACGGTATATTGGTGTGTGTGTGTGTGTATATATATATATATATGTTATCAAACACAATAATTCTTTGCAAAATAAATTAAAATCCAAAGTCATAATCTTCAATAAAAACAAAAATCAAATGAAAATGGATGTTAATACAAAATGTAAGGAATAAAAAATAGTTTTACTTTACCTATAATAAATTTTCAAAGTAACCGAATATTCTAAGATGTTTATGCATTAATAAATCCAATAAATGCCTATAAAATAATTGAAGAAAACCATATTCATAAGCATATTAATCAAAACAAATAAGATTAAAAAAAATTTGGTCTGAAATTTTGGATCAAAGACCGAAGTCATTAATTTAGGACAATAACAAATTCAAACTTAAACTATAAGTAAAATAGGTAATAAAATAAATTTCTAACTTTTAATTCGAGCTCGTCGATTCAGTAAGCCAAGGTTTATGGCGACTTTTAGATATATTTTTTATAAAATTCCAGAGCCGATAGTTACAAAATTAATTATGGAGTATACAATGGTAAAGAACCATTAATGAATTCAATCAAACTATAGTCGTGTTAAAATAATTATGATATTGATATATAGATTTTTTTGGAAATGAACCCTGATTTGCTTTATATTGAGAATTGAATTATGTTAATATGAAACTGGAGAAGGGGAAGAAACAAAGTTGTGATTGTATTTTTTATATAAATAACTAGAGAAGGGGAAGAAACAAATTATGAGAAGGGGAAGAAGAAAGTGAAGATATGAAATAACCAAAGAGGAAGAAGAATGTAATGATGTGAAATAACCAAGGATTTTATTTCTTGCATTGAAAGTATGGAGAAGAGGAAGAGAACGTCAGTTAATTTATTTAAGAATATTGAATGCAGTGAGTGAGTGGATAAGAAACTGAGTTCATTATTGGAGAATTTTTTATGAGAGTAAATGATTTTTTACGCTTGAATTGATGGGAGAAGAGTATTTTGAGTGACAGTGAATGACAGATAAGAATGCCAAAAGTCCATTCTTCTCTTTTATATATAATCGAATAGATACAAAGAATAACATAATTCAAGGAGAAATAATGCATCAACATAAAATTTTACCCGTAAATACACATGAAAATACAATTTTTAAGGAGTTACTTGTGGAAATAATTATAAGGAATTAGAAGATTATAGTTTAATTCTATAGTATATTGGTATTAAAGAGAATTATATGTAACTAATTTTCTCACTAATTGAATTACAAATGAAACAGGATTAATTGTAACGGAATCTTTAATACTTTGAATTCAAACCCGTTAAAATGAAAAGAAATTAATTTGCTTTAACAATTGAATGGTTATAATATTTGACGTTATCCAACCTATTTTTAAAATAGTTCAATTACAACATTACAAATAATTACATCTTCGACGTATAGTTATGAATGAACATTTCAATTTCTATAAAAATTAAAACATTATAAGATAGAAAACTTCATAAAAAACCATAGATAATTCCTCGTCATTTTGTAATATAACTAAGAATTTGGTGGAAATCGAGATTGTGAGTTATTGTGAACATTTCATAATATATTAAATAGCACTGTAGAAAAATGTATAAAATGTAGATTGTTAAGAAGGAAAATACCAAAATTTACAAAAAGTATTTACCCTTGAAATAATAAGGGAAGAGTATTTTGAGTAAAAGTGAATGAGAGATAAGAATGCCAAAAGTCCATTATTCTCTTTTATATATAATAGAATAGATTAGTAAATCCAAAGAACAATTAGAGAAGATCGGCAATTTCATCACATAAATTTCCATAAAGGATTATGATTGAGATGAATACACTTCACTATGACTTGGTGAAACTTGTGGTTGTTCTTTACTATCAATCCCAATATTTGTTTCATCTGAAGTATTTGGAGCATAAACGTCTGTTCAGATAACTTATCACCAATAGAAGCATAATGTATAAAATTATATACCATAATGAATGCAATAACTATATCTCTTTGAACAAAAAATTTATATGGAGGCATTTTAACTAAAATGGAAAATCCTTTTTTAATACATTAAAACTTCGTTCAATGACATTTTTCAATCGAGCATGAGCAGAATTGAATCTCTTCTTTTTATTTGTTGCGTTATTCTTTCTATAGCTTCTTAACCAGTAATGTGTATTGTGACAAGGAGTTAACAACCCTCTAGAGTTTGTATATGATGCATCACAAAAGTAGTACATGTCTATGCCAAAATAAAAAATAAGTTAGCTTAGTATAATTTATGATAATAGAGAGTAAAATATATAAATTTACTTACAAAAATAAGGAATTGGAAAATTATTAAAAGGACTGTGAATTGTTTCGTTAAGGACCCTTGAATCATTTATAGAACCTTCCCATCCTACCATTACATATAAAAATTTTATATCAAAATAACATACTGCTATAACATTCTAACAACAGTTTCCCTGACCCCTTCCTCTGAAAGGGACTTGATCATGAATTGGAATATTTACATCTATTGAAGTACCATTTAATGCTCCAATTGCACCTTTAAAAGATCCATCTCTTAATTCAACATAAAACCGTATATTTTTAGTAGGTTTTTTAAAGTTCGGCAAAATTACCATTTCTTAAGCAAACCCTTTCATGGCATTCAAAACTTTATAGAAATATTTGCTTATCATTTGACCTGAATGTTGGTATCAATACCTTACAATTCGATTTCTATCATTATGACTTATGATGGATATAAATAATGTCAGTTTCTCTTCTGCATCTACATACTTGTGATCTCAAAGCCAACTTTTTTCTCGACAATAATGACAAAACTCTACAAATGATAATTTATCAATTCTAAATTTTTCATACATTACAATTGGAGGAGCTTTCATTAGTTCTTGCATGTACATTTTCCTGGAAAGAGATGAAGTTAAAAAAATTGTTGGATATTTCTAAGATTTTTTATTTAGGTAATATTAGAAGCACTAACAATGTCGGCAGTAACAATGCTTTTGACACCATCTTAAAACCATAAATAAATGTCCAACATTTTAAAATTTTGGTGCATTTAGAAACATTATCACGCGAATTCAAAAACACTTGAATGGATCTATTGTTATGTTAATTGGGAAAAAATTATCAAGAGTAAAAACCTGTGTAAAACAAGAACCAATCGCATTAATGTATATAAATTTAATAACATAAAGATAAAGCTGCAAAACATTACCATAATTGTGAAAAATCACAGAATATCCAAGATTAAATAAGAAAAATAGGTAAAAAAATTAGTGCTAATTGTATTTAATCAAACAACTAGAAACATAAAAGCACGCAAACAACTTGTCAAATGAGCATACATGGTTATTATTATTTATCTAACCAATTTTTTGAACCCCTCAAATGAGCACCTCTATATCATATGCCTAAAACAAAGTTCAAGAATTAAATTTTCTCAGCTATACTCTCTTCGTCCATGAAAGCTTTCTTATCTCTAGTTTTTCACAAAATTTGTAGTAGGTTTTTCAAAGTTTGGCGAAATTATCATTTCTTAAGCAAAAACTTTCACGGCGTTCAAACTTCATAGAAATATTTGATTATCGTTTGACTTGAATGTTGGTATCGGTACCTTACAATTCGATTCTATCATTATGGTTTACGATGATAAAAATATTGTCATTTTCACTTCAGCATCTATATACTTGTAATCTCAAAGCCAACTTTTATCTCGAAAATAATGACAAAACTCTACAAACGATAATTCATCCATTCTAAATTTTCATACATTACAATAGAAGGAGCTTTCATTAGCTCTTGCATGTACTTTTTCCTAAAAAGAGATGAAGTTCAAAAAAAATTGTTGGGTGTTTATACGATTCTTCGTCTTAAGTAATATTAGAAGCACTAACAATGTCAGTAGTAACATGCTTTTGACACCATCTTACAACCATAATAAATGTCCAACATTTCAAAATTTTGGTACATTTAGAAATATTTTTATGCAGATTCAAAAAATTTGAATGAATATATTGTTATGTTAATTGGGAAAAAATTATCGAGAGTAAAAACCTGTGTAAAATGATAACCAATCGCATTAATATATGCAATTTTAATAACATAAAGAAAGTTGCAAAACATTACCATAATTGTAAAAAATCACATGATATCTAACATTAATTAAGAAAAATAGGTAAAATATTTAGTGCCAATTTTATTTAATCAAACAACTACAAACATAAGAGCACGTAAACAACTTGTCGAATGAGCATACATAGTTATTATTATTCATCTGACTAATTATTTGATAAAGCTCTAAACATCAGAACCCCTCAAACGAGTACCTCTATATTGTACGCCTAAAACGAAATTAAAATTCCTCAATTATGCTCTCTTCGTCCATGAAAGCTATCCTTATCTCTAGTTTTTCACAGAATAAAAACTTAGCATTGACATATCCTTGTTGCAATAACACACTCATATTCGTTAAATCGTTCAAAGAAACAATCACGTCATTCAAGGTAGGTCCTTTGCTAGCATCCTCCTTTTCATTTTGGCCTTTATAACTCCATCCAAATCTTAAATTTATTGCTCTAAGGTTTCACCTTTACTTTTTTCCCCTTTTCTTGGTAGAAGGATGAGACATAGCCTTCAAATGAACATTGTCTCTTATTTCACCATTCATTGCTGTATCACGCTCCTCGGTAATCACCACACGGCTAAAAGATTCATCGCCTGCGTATAAGCAAACCAATTCCCTCTACTTCTGAGTCTCCATCGAATGCTATTTTATCATCCTCTTCAATGTTATCATTATAGGAGGATAGATCTATTGATGCAAACGACTATGCAAACATCCCATGTGCAAGAGTGGTTTTAAATTTTCCTCTTAACAGTTCAACGTTTTCTAAAGGATTATTGCGAAACTTTAATGCTTTGGGATATTGTTGTGAAAATAAATGTGTATAATAAACTAATATACAAGTATTGACATATCAAAAAATTATACTAAAAATAATGTATAAGCATATGTAATGGACTTGCATCAATGACCTTATTCCATTTCTCAAGGAGCCAAAGTGCAATATTTGTATCCGCACCAAATCGATGGCCAAATAGTCTAGTTACTTTTACCCCAAGTTCGTAATCATCCCTTAAAGAATCATAGTGAGTTCTAAATTTCTTATGATTATAGCTAAAACTCTATTTGTTTTGAACTCATTCCCCAATCTTCTTCACGAATCATGAGTAAGTGACCTTCCTCTATGTCCTTGACTATCGACTTCTCTGAAGCATAATTCTAAGAAATATTTTTCCATTTCAACAAATTGTGAAAAAGTTGCTCTACGTACTCTCAGTAGCTACTCTACTTTTAGAGTTTCTAGTTGAAGTCATTCATTCCTATAAATTTCAAAATATGCCTAGAAATAAGTTTTATTTACATTAAAAAAGTCCCAAACAACAATAATTTTCTTATATTATTATGAAAAACACTATCATAACATGTAAAATATATTTTTAGCATTTATATAAACAATGATAATACATATTAATACTAAGTAATAACACTAAAAATATATTTATGAACACTTATTTACATTACAAACTTATTATTATTGAAAGAGAAGTCATTTAAACATTAGTATATAAATAAATTAAGGAATAATATGGTTTAATAGCAATAAGTTCTATTAAAATATCTTTAGCTATAATGAAACTATTTTGTAAACCCATTTAAAATTTAGGTTGAACGTGATATAAACTCTTTTCATTTCAAATCGATAAAATGCCTTGTACTTTTCAGGTAATAAAAGAAATATTGAATACTCATTTTATTCAGCTGCCATGAACACAAAATTGAAACTTAAGCTGACATTTCATGTACCAGTTCAGATTCTCAAACAATGCATGTTTATGCAATCATTCTTTTTGAGTAAAATCAATATCATGTTGATATAACAATATTGTTAACTAACTGATACAAAATCACAACACACCCAGATGCACGCTTACTACTCCATATACAAATTTGCAAAAGATAAGATTTAGCATGGAACTATATATAAAATTCAAAGATTTCAACTTATCAAATGTAAGCAGCAAATAAAGAAGAGAAACTTGTGAGTCGAAACAAATATATTCGCTCTTGTGATTATCAAAAGGGGTGCTTTTGTGTTTGCCTCGATGATGAAGTATTTTTTTAGAAACTATATTTTACGTGTTAAAGTGTAATTTAAAAATTGCTTCATGATAATAAAATACTTCACATAACTAGAAGCGATATTGAATATTATAAACGCTTGGAAAGTTTCACATAGGTGGCGCATTCTTTGTAAAATATCAATTCACGTTATGAAACCAAATAAGATAACAAGTACCCACATATATCAAATAAACAGAATCTACCACTAATAACAATAAATAATTAAGGAGCCGATGGTTACCTTAATACTAGTGTGCTGAAATATGAAATTGATTTCTGAATTTAATTAAACCGGCCTTCAAGAAGAATTGTCCACTATAGACTTACAAAACCAAATTGTATGAAGCAAAAAGAATAAGAAATGTGTCTACCATTTCTGCTTAAATCTCTCCATTGTTATTTACTCTGTTTTATCTATAAGCATCTCCTTAAATCTCTTCAATTCTAATTTTTTTTCGACATATTATCCTTTAATGCTTAGCTAAACTAAGAAAATATAATGACGCATAGGTGGAATTGAAGAAGGAGAAGATAGGTTGAGATCATGGATGGCTATTGCTTATTCAGAGAAGTGAAAGGTACTATTGGAAACAACGTTCATTCAAAATCAGGTCTAAAAAGTGTGCTTCTATTGGCACCCAGAAAATCTAGCTTACAGAACTAAAGATCACCATACAAAGTTTTGTTCGCTGCTTCTTAACATTAATAATTATTTTAAATTAATTAAACAGCCACCAAATATATCAAAACACAACAATTATCTATCCTATTCCCTAAACCAAATTCAACTTTTTCCAAAACACAACAAAAATAACAATGCATACAAAAATAAAATAATAAAATTTATTTTTCTGACTATATTTAGGACGATGAAATTTTAAGCAAATACTTACTTGATCAGTTTTAAATTGCTTGTCAAATCAACTAGCATGTCTTTTGAGACATTTGATTGATCGTCTTTGTAACGAATGACTCTTTTAACCCATAAATGTCGACATTAGTACATTTATGGTAATCATGTACCAAACATCCAGGTGACGAGAAGGCGGCACGTTAGGGTAATAGAAAAATAAAACAAAATAGAACAAGAAATAACATAATATCAGAATCTCACATGTAGAACAATAATATATAATATCTCAAAAGATCTTTACCAAAAAGAAAATTTAATATACATGCAACAATCAGAATAAACTAATTTATCATCTGTCAGAACAGTTATAATAGCATGTCCTCATGGAGGCTGATAGATACAAAACAAGTAATGCAGCAAAAAACAAATACGTGAATTGGTCTTGGAAGCTACCAGCTCGTCTCATGAAGCTCTAAAGCGTCCAGCTTAATATGGAAATATACTTGGAGCTGACTCGAGCATTATAAGAAAATAACGCCTGGATCAGTCTGGTAAACCAGCTTGAGAAACTCAAACATACGGGTTTTTATAAAAGCCCTTCAAAAATAGAGGTATCCCATAAGACCGTGTCGTAAATCAACACGGACAGATTTTGTACCTTACAATAATCAAACTATTTCTATTAGAAAATCTAGTGATATTATAATAATGTCTAGGATGTGAATTATAAATAATCAGGTAGTTGTGATGCATGTGAGTGTACATCACAACAATAATAGGTATATAATCAAAACTGCTATGGTCCGTTCCCTAATTGTGTAGGATTCCACTGAAGGTCCCTCAACTCCTAGAGAACGGTCCTCTTACATACAGATCAGAGATATCTTCCAGAGAATCATACATTCCTAGCCGATGTACATAGGAAATACATAGCTAGACACAATATGAGGCCGCACCACTCACGCATGCAAAACTGTAGGAAACTCTAAGATATATTCACCTTCACCCTTGGGTTAGACAACCCTAGGTCTATGCACCCTTTGGTTTTAGTAAAATCTGCTGGAGAGGCTATGTTCGGCATTTCAGCACACGAATCACCACTTGAGCATATCTTGACACATGACTCCCCAATTCGAACAGATCTCAGAACCATACCTAATTTCCTATATTTCAACAAATCTCGGAATCATATATGGATTTTCACATCTCAATGGATCTCGGAATCACACATGGATTTCCATATCTCAATAAATATCGGAATCACACATGGATTCTCACATCATGAATAGATCACGAACAACTACATGTGTTTGAGCATCTCAAATAGATCTCGAATCTCTATATAGATACTAGCATCTCGAACCAATCACGAACCTCTTTCAAAGCATAGAACACGTATATTGTTTTGGAGTGGTTAAGGTTTTAAGTCATCTCATATAGGTACACTTCCTCGCTTATCGAGCGCTCCAAAACCAACTGATGGTTTTCAATTAACATAATCTCGGTTCTTTTGTAAATAAACAGAAAACATATAAGAGTAGAAATCACCTGTTAACCGAACGAGGTCGGATTTCCATATCTGTAACAACCCTGCTTTCAAAGCAGTAATATTGGACTAATTTAACTATAGTAAAAGTATTCGAATTTGATTTTTTTGATAAGTAGTATTTTGGAAATAAGATTTTATTTAATTGAAGTCTATTTAATAATAGATTTTTGTTTTAACAAATTGAATTAATTAACAAAATAATTTTCAAAAGATATATCAAACCGAATAAAGTGTTCTTGTTAAATATAAAATATTTTTTGAAGTGTATATAATTATATGTAATTGAAATAGATGAAAATAAGTTTTAACTGATATTTAGTTAAATCATTAAACCATCAAAGACTAATAAACCTATTTATATCAATGTAGTGAATAATTGAATAGAATGGAACGCTATCGAATTGAATGAAATTATACAATTGTCGAAATATAATATATGTATATCGTAGAATGAAGTATAAATCAGTTTAAATGATTAAAATTAGAATATAGTTATAAATAAATTAAAATGGGTTACTTAAAAGAGAAAATAAAGTAGAAATGAAAAAAAAAATGATTGAAGCCCAAGCCTATTTACCAACTCAACCCTCTTTTGCTAAATGCATAGCCAGGTTAGAAAAGAATAAGACCCGACTTCCTCCTTTACCCTGAACCCCTAAGCCCCAATTATCGAACATAGAAAGTAATCGACCGAAAAACAAAAAAAGCATGAGCGACAATCGCATAGGGATGGGAATGGCTAGCGACGATGTAGGCGAAGGCGATTGTGAGGTTGAGGATGTTGACGCGGCTGGCGATGGAGTAGGGTTTGCGATGGATGACGTCAAGGTAAAGGCGAGGTTGCAGGCTAGCGACGATCAGGGAGCGGTCGACGTTAGAGATCGTAGGGTGACTGGCGATGCAGTGGTGTTCACGGCCACGTCTAGTGATGGGGCTTAAGCACGAGGTTGGAATGGCTACGACAACAACTGATGGCGGAATATTCGACAACGCCATAAGTAGGGAAGTTTCAACCAACTATTGGTTAGGCGAGTTATTTTACTTAACTCACACACCTATATCTAAATTAGTTATATTCCTTTTTGTATGCCTTTCTTTAGTTATAAATTATGTTAATATGTGGTAATAATTGGATGATATGACTGAAATATAATTGCATGTTATAGTTTCAACTAGTTTGGTGTTTGAATTGATTGATATGAAATAGCATGTATGTTGAAAATCATCGAAATGCATTAGATTTTTGTAGTTAGATTATATGATGGTTAAGCATTGTTTGAGTGATCGGAGTTGTCGAAAAGCAATTCGAAACGCTAACTAAATCCATATTGTGGAACTATATTTTATAGAGCGACGTTGGCTTTAGAAATTGCAATGGGTTCATTGTTTGAATTCTTTAAATATTTTTAAAAGATTCTCAAAATAAGATTTTATCTATTTTGATCCTTATTGGATATAGTTAAATTATATTAAAATTTTAACTTATTTCTTATTTCAAAATTTTCTATTCAAAGCTTTTAAAAATGAGTAATCTTTAATTATAAAACCTTTTTTAATTTACTATTTTAAGTATATAATTTTTGGAAATATTTTAGAGGAAAAATATAATATTATTCTATAAAAAGCGATTATGGAATTAATTTTTTAATTTCAAGTAATTTTGTTATAAAATGGTTTTAAAAGCTTCTGAAAGAATTCCAAAAGCTTTTGTAAATAAGCAACTCTTCTTTAAATTGAGTTTATGGGTTAAAAAGTGATTTTGGAAAATTATTTCTTTGTTTATATACAATTAATTTAAAACTCTTTTATTTTTTTGTTGCGGATTTGAGATTTCATGCTTTTCTGTAAAACAAGAAATTTTAATGAACAATTGAATTGTCGGATTGGTATGGTACATTTCATACAATTTTATCACGTATTATTATAATCTGTTAAATAGATTTTGAGTGGAAATTACTAGCTTTTAGTAAATACTTGAATTTACTTTATGGCGTGAGACAGTTAGTTAAATTCTAGTGATTACTAAAGTGAAAGTGATCTATACTTTAGAGTTGTATTATCTTAGGGCATTCAAATTTTAGGCCGATAGATCTTCGAGAGAAGATGACTCATTTTCCATCGACCTGAGAGTCGATATTTGAGTAGCGCTTGATGAAACTACTTAGAGAGGTGTTAATGACCTTGCCAGACGAAACTGCTTAGTGAGGTGGTAGCAACCTTATCCTCCCGATGAAACTTCCTAATGAGGTGGTAGCGACCTTGTCTTTAGGGAAAAACTACTTGGTGAAGTATTGGCGACCGGTCCTGTCGACGAAATTGCTTGGTGAGGTGTTAGCGACCTGCCCTATCGACGAAACTGCTTGGTGAGGTGTTAGCGACCTTGTTCTTTCGATGAAAGTGCTTGGAGAGATGTTAACGACCTTGTCGTTGCATTTGTGGCTATCATAATCTTTTTAGTGCTGAGATTATTATTATTTATTAGTGTAATCGGGTATCCATTCCTGTTTGTTCTTCGGAGCGTTTGTATTTGGGTGTGAATTCCCTTTTTATGCTTCAAAGATTTTGATAAATTGGTTTTCACCATATTTTTAGATTATGGTCCATTTGAGACTTGATATGAATATATGGAATGGTAGTTTTGACTGATATGCCTTATTATGATTATTTGGTTTTCGGCATATTCTAATTATGGCATATTTTATTGTTAAGTCGTATATTAATACGGATCTTGAAATGATGATTTGGTTTGATATGCCTTATTATGATTAATTGGTTTTAGGCATATTTTGAGATGACTTGTTTATTGGTTAAGTCATATATCTATGATATCAGTATCTCACTTTTTTATTAGATACAGTGTGACCTGTTAATACTCGGGTTAGACCAAGACTCTACAGGTATAGGGACTCTCTAACTTTTGGAATTTTGTGCTAGTTATGGAGTAGTCTATTTTGATTATTTCAATTTACATCATTATTGTATATGTTAACATTTAGGATGATATGTCATATATATTAATTAGTAGTCATTTTGTACCTGATACAGTATTTTGGATGCAATGTATATATAATTATATGGGTCTAGTACTGATATTTTGTAGACTCACATGTTATCATGATACATGACGTATATTTTTCCGCTGTGATCTGTGACTCTGATTCTAATTTATTTATATTATATACTATTCTGTATATTTTAAATTGATGTGTTTATTACTTTGTGTTAATATTTTACATGTCAAGTTTTTAGTTCAGATCCTCCTAATGGTACTAAAAATGTGTCAGTGTTAGTCCAAACATATATTTTCATTCGATTGTCCTTAACCAGCTGTATTCTCCGTGTTATTAGATGACATTACTTGTAGTGTTCTTTAATAATATGCGCATAGTGGTGGGGTCATTACAGCTTGGTATCAGAGCTATGTTCAAAACATTATCGAATATAATTGATACAGAGTCAAGATCTGAACCTAGATAGGCTTAGAGTCATGTCTCTTAGGTGTGTAGGGAAGAATGAATTTATATTTCTATTAAGATATAAATATAAATGATTGTTGAGAACAATCGCATGGACGTATTTGTAAAATGGTTGAATTTCTACACAAATTATTATTATGAAAATGATTCTAAAGTTGAAACTCACTTCTATAATGAGTGTAATATATAGAATAATTGGGACCTTAGATGGCTTAGAATTGAATATTATTGTGTTCTTACGTGTTAGCGATCAAAGTTGTGTAGTAGAAGCTGAAAGCGAGTTTTCGCTGAAGGCGATTGTTTGTTTGTTTGATTAAAATGTATGTTATTTGCATCAATGTTTGTTTTTTTATGCTCAGTTTAAAATGTGAAATTAAATAAAAAGCTATCATTCAAAGAATTAATAAACCCATTTGAATTTGGATGAACCAAATTATTGATAAAAACCAACGGTTTCTCCAAAATAGAATCGTTGGGGAATAATAAAAATGTTTTAAGTAATTAATAGTTATAATATATAGAATGATGAATTATACGCACATACATACATACATAATTAAATTTGGAATTGGAAAATATACTTAATAAATAAAATAAGATATAATAAAATTTGAATGGTTGCTTGCATTTGTGAATAATTGATTATGACGTGATGTATTGTTTTGAATGCAAATGGTTGATAATGGATGTGTATAAATATGTAAAATCATAAGTCTATAATTTTATGTAAGCAAGCAAATGAGAAACTATGAATATTATTTTCTAAAGTAGTTGAAAAGAATTTCAATGGTATATTTTGTGTTAATTTGTTCATTTAGTATATTACGAATTCTGGTCGATGCATTTGACCAACGTTATCGATATAGATTCCTAAACACTAGACAAGACATTTCAACATATTAGTTTGAAAAGAATAATATGTTTCGGAAAAGAAACGACGTTTTGAAAATAATACAAGGGGAAAATAATAATAATAAATGCAATGTTTGAAATATATATATATATATATATATATAAAGATTTTGAAAGTGTTATAAATAATATTTTGTGAAGTTTACTGTGTTTGAAGTTTGAAGTGTTTTGATTCCAAAACTTTGTCATTTTGCTTGCATTTGAATTTCTTTTTATCTTTTGGCCTCATTGTGATGTTTACGCGACCATGACACTTTAAGATCTAGCAAACATCTCTAAAATCATGATTGAACATCTTTCAAAAAATATGATTGAAAATATCAAGATTGAAAATCTTCAAAGTATTTTTTGATTATTTGAATTTAAATTCAAAAGGAAGATTTTCAAGTATGTGAATATTTTCAAATAAAGAAAATATTTATATAAATACCTGTTTATTGTTTTGAAAATTCAGTATATCATATATAAATATTTTGAGACAAAATCCTTTTTTTTAAATGATTGAATTTGAATTTTATTAAAAGTAATTGAATGATTTGGATATAAAGCACACATATATATAGAAAGGTGGTTTGTATTTAAATTCTTTTTGAAATTTTTTGTTAAACAATAAGCAATTAGACTATTTTAAATTAAAAAAGAGAATTTTTCTATTTCAATTATTTGAAAAGAATTCTGATGAGTTCTATAAGTCAAACGGTTTTCTAATAAATGACTTTGAGCTATTTTGAAGTTAATGAAAAAGTGACAATAAGTACTTTATGTATGTCTATGACCATAGCATGTATGATAAACAAGCTCAGAAATATGGTAAATGACATTTCCATGAGATAATAAATAAGGTGCACGAGCTTTGGAAAATAAGAGTGAATAACTGAAGATTGAAAAGCAATATACAACCTAAGATCACTATGGACCAAACTGTTATACCTAGTTTGTACTACTATCATGTAATTCAGATTAGTTAACTACACTTTCATTTGTCCAAATAGTGTTTAGAATTCTAAAATTTTGAAGAGCAGGTTTTTGATGTATATTCCTATTAAAAGAGTCTAATTCTGATATTTAGCAAATAAACGAAGACGATGTTTATAAATTATTAAATTACTCCAAAATAGTTGGCATATTTTGAACTGTGCCATTTCCACTATGTATGAAGTTATTTTCAAGTATGTTTTTCCTCAATCGTAATTCACAATGCCGTAATAGTAATCTAGATGAATAGAGTACCATGGTGATAAACTGGTGAACTCACATGGAAAAGGAAAGTCCAAAATAAAAACATAGTCCATAAATAAGCAAGACGTTAATGTCATTATTTTAACATGTGTTTGTTTTAGTTGCAACTGCACATTTACAGTGTGTTTATTTAGACATATCTTTTGAATAGAATGTCTGATTCCGATGATCTTGCTCATTCTAGAAAGCTTAAATCATATTAATTTTTATTTGAGATGTTTCGAATTTTTTTGATGTTTACTAGGCTAAAAACGTGATTTGTCGTAGTGGGCCTGGGCTTACGTATCGATTTGCTATAATGTTGATGGTACGTTTTTGATGGTTTAGAAGTTGTTTAAGAAGCTAAGACACAATCCCACAATTTACTTCATACAACCATTTTCAAACTATGTGTTTTGACCTATGGAATTTATGTCGAATGGTGACCTTTGCAAGGGTGTTGTGTTTAAATTAGATGTATGCATACTAGTATTATCTCTTTATTTGAAACTAACATTTATAATTGAGTTGAGGCTAGGTGTGCTAGTGGACTGTTTGGACTAATAGGCGGCAATGGCTCATTTTGCACGTTAATAGCTAAGTAAGTTGCTTTAAATAGTAAAATAAAGGTATGCATTCGGATTAAAATACAGAAGTGTTAGAAATATTAATATATATTGTATTTTTGACTGTATGGTCGATGTATATTGTATACATTATATTTCTGGAACTGCAAATGGCTCTCCATACGAAGGAGTCTCCATTAAAAAAATTCGGAAATTCTAACACTTAGAATTTTTTTAATAAATTTCGTATGCGTATATATGTATATGTATATGTATATGTATATATGTAAATGAGCCAAATTAATACGATAAGTGATTCTAATGTTAACCACTAAGAGGACTGAATGGACTTCAATTTGATTGTAGATTTCAAATACAGTTAACGTTTATGTGTGTGACGTCTCTATATAAAAATTGTGGAGACGCAATTTTCATATGGAGGAGTTTGGAATAACCCTGTTTTCGAAGATATAGTATTGGACCAATTTAATTATAGTAAAAGTATTCGAATTCGTTTTTTATTCTAATTAGTATTTTGAAAATAAGATTTTATTTAATAGAAGTCTATTTAATAATAGAATTTTATTTTAAAAAATAGAATTAATTAATAAAATAATTTTCAAAATACATATTGAAAAGATAAAGTGTTATTGTTAAATATAAAATACTTTAAAGCGTAAATAATTATATGTAACTGAAATAGATGAAAGGAAGTTTTAATTGATATATATATCATTAAATCAATGAAGATTAGTAAATCTGTTTTATATCAATACAGTGAATAATTGAATATAATGATACAATATTGAATTGAATAAAATTGTACGGTTGTCGATATACATACATACATACATACATACATACATACATACATATATACATATATATTGTAAAATGAAGTATAAACTAGTTTAAAAGATTAAAATTAGAATATAGTTATAAATAAATAAAATGGTTTACTTAAAAGAGAGAAAATAAAATAGGAATGAAAAAAAATGATTGAAGCCCAAGCCCATTTACCAACTGAACTCGCTTTTGCTAAATGCATGGCCAAGTTAGAAAAGAATAAGATCCGACTTCCTCCTTTATCCTAAATCCCTAAGTCCTAATTATCGAACATAGAAAGCAATCGAATCGGGAAAAAAAAGGAACAAACACAATCGACGATCGCACGGGGATGGCAACGACCATCAACGACGTAGACGAAGATGATTGAGAGATTGAGGATGTTGATGCAGCTGGTGATGGAGTATGGTTCGCGATGGAGGATGTCAAGGTGAAGGCATGGTTGTTGGCTAGCGGTGATTAGGGCACGGTCAAGGCTGGAGATCGTAGGATAGCTTATGATGCATGTGGTGTTCGCGGCAACATCTAGTGATGTGGCTCGGGTGTGAGGTTCGAAAGCATGGCTGCAACAACAATTGAAGGTGGAACCATTCGACAACGCCACTAGCAAGGAAGTTTCAACTAGCAATTGGTTAGGTGAGTTATTTCATTTAACCCACACACCTATATCTAAATTTGTTATATCCCTTTTTGTATATCTTGCTTTAACTATGAATTGCATTAATATATGGTAGTGATTGGATGATATGATTGAAATACAAATTCATGCTACAGTTTCAATTAGTTTGGTGTTTGAATTGATTGATTATGAAATAACATGTATGTTGAACCCCATCAAAATGCAATAGATTTTTGTAGTTAGATTATATGATGGTTATGCATTGTTTGCGTAATCGGAGTTGTTGGAAAGCAACACAGATCGCTAAATAATTTCATATTATGGAATAATATTTTATAGAGCGATGTTAGCTCTAGAAATTACAATTTTGATGGTTTATTGTTTGAATTGTTTAAATGTTTTTAAAGTATTCTCAAAATGAGATTTTATCTGTTTTGTTCCTTATTGGAATTTAGTTTATAGAATATAGTTAAATTATATTAAAATCTTAACTTATTTCTTATTTCAAAAATTTCTATTCAAAGGTTTTAAAAGTGAGTAATATTTAATTATAAATTCATTTTAAATTTACCATTTTAAGTATAATTTTTGGAAATTTTTATATTCAAAACATAAAATGTAGTACTATTCTATAACAAGTGATTATGAAATAAATAATTTTAATTTCAAGTACTTTTGTTATAAAAGAGGTTAAAATGATTTTGAAAGAATTCTAAAAGCTTCTGTAAATTGCAACACTTCTTTAAATTGAGTTTCTGGATTAAAAAGTGATTTTGGAAAATTATATCTTTGTGTCTATAAAATTAATTTAAAACTCTTTTGTTTTATTTATTATGAATTTGAGATTTTGTTAGGATTTCGTCCTTTTCTATGAAAACATGGAATTTTAATAAACAATAGAATTGTCGGATTGGTATGAGACTTTTCATACAATTTTCTCACTTGTTATTATAATTTGTTAAAAAGAGTTTAAGTAGAAATTACTAACTTTTAGTAGATACTTGAATTTACTTTCTGGTATAGGAAAGTAAATTAAACTCTAGTGATTATTAAACTGAAAGTGATCTACATTTTTGAGCTGTATTATCTATGTAGGTTCGGATTTCAGGCCGATAGATTCCTGAGAGAAGATGACTCATTTTTCATCGACTTGAGAGTCGATATTTGAATAGCGCTTGATGAAATTGCTTGGAGAGGTGTTAGCGATTTTGCTAGACGAAACTTCTTAGTGAAGTGGTAGCGATCTTGTCCTCTTGAAGAAACTGCTTAGTGAGGTGGTTAAGAACTTGTCCTCCCAATGAAACTGCTTAATTAGGTGGTAGTGACCTTGTCTTTAGGGTAAAACTGCTTAGTGTGGTGTTAGCGACCTTTTCCTTCCGAAGAAACTACTTAGTGAGGTGTTAGCGACCTTGTCCTTCCGACGAAAATGCTTGGAGAGGTGATAGCGACCTTATCCTTGTGTTCATAGCTATCATAACCTTTTTGGTGCCGAGATTATGGATGTTTATCAGTGTAAATGGATATCCATTCTCGTTTTTTCTTCAGAGCATTTGTATTTGGGTATAATTCCCTTCTTGTGCTTCAAAGATTTTGATAAATTAGTTATCGTCGTATTTATAGATGATAGTCCATTTAAGACTTGATATGAATTTAGAAAATGGTGACTGTGATTGATATGTCTTATTACGATTATTTGGTTTTTGGTATATTTTTATTATGGCTTATTTTATTATTAAGTCATATATAGATATGGATGTTGAAATGGTGGTTTGGTTGCGTTATTATGATTAACTTTTTTAGATATAATTTGAGATGACTTATTTTTTGGTTAATTCATATATTTATGATATCAGTATCTCACCTTTTTATTAGATATAGTCTGACCCCATCTATTTTATAATACTCAGGTCAAGCTGAGACTCTACAAGTATAGAAACTCGTTGACTTTTGGAATTTTGTGCTAGCTATGGAGAAGACTATTTTGATTGTTTTGGTTTACTTCATTATTGTATATGTTGACAATTAGGATGATATGTCATGTATATTAATTAGCAGTCATTTTGTACTTGATACATTATTTTGGATATGACGTAATAGACTCGCATTTTATTATGATATATGATGCATATTTTTCCATTATAATTTGTGACTCTGGTTTTGATTTATATATATTATATACTGTTCTGAATATTTTAAATCGGCGTTTTATTACTTTGCATTAATACCGTACATGTCAAATTTTCAGATCAGATCCTTCTGATGATAATAAAGATATGTCAGTGTTAGTCCGAAGATATATTCACATTTGATCGCCCTTAACCAGTCGTATTCTCTGTATTATTTGATGACATTACTTGTAATGTTCTTTAATAATATAGGTATAGTGGTGGGGTCGTTACAATACCATTTGTCATATAAAAGCAAGACGAGTTTATGCATACAATATAACATCGCCGAAGATAATCTTACAGTATAATTTTCGTGTTTCTTCTAGATATTTCTAGAGTTATATTTCATCAATTTCAAAAACAATGAGACTTTACATAAGGAAAACTAAGTCTAATAAACTTTCCATAAGCAAGTAACACACCAAACATGATCAACACAGATAAAAGCATGATCAAGTCATATAAACGACTTTGAATCCCATTTTTCATTAATTAATCCTTTATTGATTAGACCTTCTCCTTTTCTACTTGTATTTATATATTTCAAATATCTTTATAAGGGTATATATTAGTATTCAATAATTCCCAATTCATTTGTACTCCTTTCAATACATCAAAAAGTATTAGTATACTTATCTTAATGGTAGAAATATATTTACAAATCATTAAAAAGATTTTCTTACTTTAAAATATAATCAAAGGGGTTAAAAGCAAATGCTACTTACACATTGTTACTATAAATTTCTTCTCTTTTTTATGCTTTAAAACTCATAATTTTCTATCTTTTCCCAAAAGATTTCATAATTGCTATTATCTTTAAAATACCATTACTAAAGATCTAAGTATTTCCTAAAATCATTTAACAATATTTTACCGCTTTAAAATATTATTCAATGGTTTAGAAATAAATGATACTAAAATATTGTTTACAACAAACCTAAAACACTTCACTTAATCATTATCTTTAAAACTTTGTTCTTAAAAGTCTAATTTTATTTATAAGGGTTTAAGATAATTGTTATTCAAACATTATCACAACAAACCAATTTATAATTATCTCTTAAAAACATTTTCTTTTAAAAGATCTAATTATATTCCTAATTTAACAAGTTAATATTCTTTAACTTCACAAAAACCATTCACTTTGATAAAAGTGTTAAAATCCAAATATTCTTTATCACTTCATAAAGGCTTAACTTACATTTCCAAACATACATATATTTACAAAAAAAATCATCTCAATTTGATACTTATATATTGTTAATTTATTTAAAAGCTGGGATATTTAATAAAATCGTAAAAATAATTTAAAAGATATTTATATTACATAAGTTTCAAATTACTTGCAACAAAATTTTAACCAATTTTCTAAAACCATGTATACTTAAAACATTACTTAAAAATACTTACAATATGGTTTAAAACATTTATTCAAAATATTACTTGAAAATACTTATTTTATAATTTATTTTAAAACCATAAAAAACATGATTTTACAATTTAAAACATCTTATTTCAAAATTTTGGAAATAATTATAAAATCTTATTTTGAGCGTCAAACTTTTTTAAAATATTTTAATAACTTTTCATAAAACTTCTTTAAAAAGATTGAAAAAATATCCAAAGTAAAAGTCCTTTTTACTTAACTAAAAACCAGGATACTAAACACAACTTTGTTTCAAAGTTTCAATAACCTTCCAAACCAATTCCTTCGAGTCAAGCACACCAAAACATGCGTAAAGAACAACCCAATATATATTTTCACAACAGGTAAATAGGCAAAAGGAAGAAGTTGCAAAAAAATTTAGTCTAAGGGACAACAAGTTTGCTTTTTAGCCTGAAAGACACTTTTTAGTGTAAACTGAAAATGATAGTTACAACTATCATCATGTGATTTACACTAAAAAGTGTCCTTCAGCCTAAAAAACAAACTTCTTGTTCTTGACACTAAATTTTTTTCTAACCTTTTCCTTTAGCCTAAAAACCCCTTTTCACAATATATTCACATTTAAACCAATTTAACAAGGGTTAAATACATGAGATTTCAAAGTGTGTTTACAGCGACCATTTTGTTTTAACCATTCACACACGCTCTCCAACTTTATCCAATAACCACATTATCAACCATGTAAACAAGTCTGAGTAGAAGTTGATTAAAGAGATTTTACTACATATAATGTTGTCACTTGTTTTCAAAAGTAAGAAGAGGCCCAAAAGTAATAACATGCATTGTTCTTTATGCTATTTATATTTCAACACAACAAACAATTATATCTCGACCTATACAAATTAACTGCTAAGTAAACTTACCCAAGCCCAAACTAATCCAAGACATAGAGGATCTCACTACGAATGTAACGATGAAGATGGCGTCTCGATTAGACCTTGTAAGTAACAATCACGATTTTTACAAGAAATTCGAATAAATAACTTAATTAATTAACCTAATTATTATAAACTTACCCTATTCTCTCCCCAAATCCTTCTTTCCCCAATCTCACAATTCTCCTTCCTGTACATGACCAAACACAACAAACCCATTCCCACATGCACATGTACATAACGATATGAAGCATCGCATCACAAAATCAAACACTGCTTGCGCCAACGGACTTCTCATCGCACGAAATTTGCTCTGGACCCATCCAAGCTACACTTGATCACCTCACCCTAATTCCAACCAAAAGCCCAAACGACCGCCGTGTATTATCGCTTTTCACCTTCGACCACCTAAGCACTTCCGAGCACCACAATTTGACTTCTCTTCGCACCGCAAGTCCAACGGCACTCTCAAAATTACCTTCGGTGCCTCGCCTCGAATTGCGACCTGACATGACCATAAACGACAAATCAATGTCGCATTTCACCGATAGCAGCCGCACGACTCCATATGACCTCCATCGACTCAACTTCGCATGAGCAGCTCAAAGCCACCTTCGTCTTGGGCAATCAACGCCCCAAGCTCCAACAAAAGTAAACTCTAGTTTCGGTTATTATCATGTTGACCTCCTTGAACAACGCCGCACCCAACATCACTTACACCAAATCGATGCCCTCTCTCATATGAAGCCAACGAATCTATCGTCGAGCTTTAAAGATGCTTCTAACCTCAGATTTAATTAATTAAAAAGGAAGAAGGGGCGGCGACTACATTTGAAGTGAAGAACAGGAATATAATGAAAAGGGTTTGGGTGTAGTGGTATATTTATAGTAAAATTTTTATTATTTTTTTAATTTTCTTAGTTAAATCATAGAATGTTCCAATCTTGCATGATCACAAGGGTTGTTCGATAGCCTCGAAACTCTTCAACGTACAAAATCTCAGTATTTTGGTCTCAATGATAGTGTTTTCATCAAAATTTGAGACAGTGCCATGGAATAATAATTTCACGAGTTAATTTAAAAGAATGATTATTAAGACAAGTTTAATACCTTTATTTATAAATTAAAAGTACACCATCACCATACATTATTTAAAGAGTTTAAATAAGCTTTTAAAAATCATTTTTACATCATTAAATCCAAGATTCAATTATTTAAACAATTGCTATATTTAAATATAAAGAATTTAAAATTCTGCATCGGTACATTCTTCTCCCTTAAAATATTTCATCCTTGAAATACTGACACGTGCAACAAAATAACAATTATGCTCTAATACCTAACAATATTGCAATCACTAGCAACTAAAGACTAATCACATAACAATACTACATAGTATTACAATTACTAGCAACCATAGCGTATGGTTCGCCCAAGTTAAGAAACCTTCTTATCGCACAAGGATGATAAATAATTTACTAAGTGTACCTTACGTTCAACAGTACCAGGTTATTACTTAGCCAATTATTCATGCTACCTCAGAATAATTCGAAGACTCATCCCCCAAACTCTCCATAAGCCAGCAAACATAGCATACCAATATTATTAAACCTCGTATGATGCATATATATTATACATAAACAATAACAAGTCTGATCATTAACTCGATCACATAGATTTCACTTTCGAACTAGTATATCTCACCTGACCTCTCTAGTGCAGACTCTGATTGGGTTCCTTGACTATAAACCTCCTTTTTTCTTACACAACCATATACTGTGATATAAAACATGGGGACCATATTAAGAATCCATACCATGTGTTCGTCGCCAAGAATCAAGTGAAAAATCCTAACTTGGACCAGTGTGAATCACCTCGAAATCATGTGCTTGAGTCCTGGATCAAGAACTATCATGCGGATAAAATGATCTACGTACAACTTACATACTTTATTCCAGTTGCTTTCTTAACTATACCAATTGCTTTTCATTTTTAACCACAATCATCTACATTCATAGCATTTCATTTATAAAACATTACCCAAGATTATAATTACGTTAAAAATTCACTATTTTTCTTGTAGAACATTTATTGAAAACACAATTCCATTTTAAAATATCCCACAAAACACAACTCGTGTTTATTAAGACTTTTTAAAAACAAAGTTCATATTTGTATATCTCCACTACATCCTACTAGTATATACAAAATAATCTCATTCATTTTACATAACATGGATATTCAATTAGTTTAAACATTGTTTTTAACTTACTACCCTTTCAGTTCAACCGTTATATAAAACCTAACTTTTATATTTTCACAAAAACACTTAGCTTTAATTTCTATATCAATTCAGGAGTTTTCGACTGTCCAAAATTGTCAAAAATTTCATTTTATTTCAAAAATTGAAAACTACAAATTAACAGATCAAACAAGATGCATAACCAAACTACCCAATGCACAGCATACATGTGTCCATAATATAACTTAGCCGAAAACTTAAGAACTAAACATTAGGTTTTCATTTCAAATTATTATGGAATAACAATATATACTTACAAAGTTTTGTACATCAAATCATAATTTCGGTATTTAAATCAAAATCTGTTTTACCAAAACAACTATGAAGCAAAATTATTATGGTAGAATTTCCTACTTTGAAACTCAAAAATAAATGACAATGATGCTGCAATCATCACCAGAATGAGTTTCCAGTGACAAAAGTGAGTTCAGTATTTTCTGTCTCTTTTAAAATCCTTTTAAAATATTTCTATTCGTAAATACTTTCAAATAATTCTAGTATTATTTTCTCTTCACAAACTTTGAAATACAATTTCCAAAAGCATCAGGATTTAAGTTCTTCAATTCTCAGTTTAAATCCTTTTATTTATAAACTATACTTTATAAACCATACTTATATAAAGTCACTTTCTTATATAAATCATTTCACTAATGTCCAGCATTGGTTAGATTATAATAAAATAACTTTATTAAATTAAATTTTAACTCAACATTATCACTGAACGCCTTATAGTCAAATTATGAAACTTAATTCACAAGGTGCTCATTTCAATGTCCCCACAATTGCTATCTACCCAGCCCACATAGTGAAAGAGTGAAACTGCTTATAAACTAGCCGAGCACAAGCAATCAAACAATAAATGATAATAATGGAATATTATCATTTCCTAACAAAAAACACATCATAAATAACTATTATTAATTTTAAAAATTATTCTGTTATATATAAAATATAATCCTAGGTAAAATTATTTCATTTACCAATTTCAACATAATACTGTGTCGGTTTGTCTTGTTCAAGCATTTAGAAATCTCTATCAATAACGTTAGCAATACGCATTGACCAAAACCCATAAACCACTTAATAGATCAATCAATACGGTATAAAAGATTTTTTATAACAATAACAAATACGCGCTCTCATATATATAATACGCTCAAGTCATAATAATGCATTCCATTACCCTATCTCTTAATGAGTTATACCCCACCAAAGCCAAGGTTCTCGCTTAACCTTTAGCTCTGATACCAAATGTAATAAATAACCTTTTTGACCCTTGAATGTCAACACTAATACCTCCACCATATTCACATGTTGAGCACCTAAATGCCGAAAAGGAAGAACTTTGGGGTAAAAGAAGAGGAAACAGAATAAGAAAGAAGAACATAATATCAGAATCTCACATGTAGAACAATAATATATAATATCTCAAAAGATCTTTACTAAAAAGAAAACTTTAATATACATTCAACAATCAGAATAAACTAACATATCATCAGCCTGGACAATTATAACAACATGTCCTCACAAATGCTGATAGATACAAAACAAGTGATGCAGCGGAAATAAATCCATGAATAGGTCTTGAAGGCATCCAACTCATCCCCTGAAGCTGCAAAGCGTCCAACCAAATCGGGAAATATACTCGGGGCTGACCCGAGCATTATAAGGAAATAACATCTAGATTGGTCTGGTAAACTAGTATGAGAAACACAAATCATACGAATTTTTATATTTATAAAACCCTTTAAAAATAAAAGTATCCTGTAAGACCATGCCACAAATTAAAGCAGACGGGTTTTTACCTTATGATAACCAAACCATTTCTATTAGAAAATCCAGTGATATTATAATAATATATAGGACGTGAAATATAAATAATCAAGTAGTTGCAGTGCATGTGAGTGTACATCACGACAATAATAGGTTTACAATCAAAACCTCAAAGGGACGTTCGCTGGTTGTGTAGGATTTCAAGGAAAGGCCATCAATATTTCGAGAACGATCCTCGTGCACAAGGATTAGAAATATCCCCCCGAAACATCGTACATCCCTAATTGATGTATATAGGAAATACATAATTGGCCACAACATGAGACCGAGTGCCCCACTCACGCATGCATAACTGTAGAAATTTCCAAGCTTGAGTCAACAACACCCTTAGGTTAGCTAAACCCATAGTCTATGCATTCTATCTACAGTTTTAGTCATATCCGCTAATGAGCTACGTCCGACATTCCAGAACACGAGTCACCACTCGAACAGATCTTGACACACGAGTCCCCAACTCGAACATATCTTGAACCACTCATGGATTCTCACATCTCAACTAATCTTAGAATCCCACATGGAATCCCACGTCTCAATAGAACTTAGAATTGCACATGTATTCTCATATCTTATCAGATCTCGAAGTCACATATGATTCCCATATCCTGAATAAATCACGAACAACTACATGTGTTCGAGCATCTCAAACAGATTTTGAATTTCCACATAGATTCTAGCATCTTGAACCAATCGTGAACCTCTTCCGAAGCATCAAACACGTATATGATTTTGAAGTGGTTACGGTTTCAAGTAATCTCATATAAGTACACTCCCTGGCTTATCGGGTGCTCCACAACTAACTGATAGTTTCTAGTTAACTCAACGTGGTTCTTTTTGAAATAAACAGTCAATACCTAAGAGCAGAGATCACCTTCTAACTGGACGGGGTCGGATTTTCTTATCATTTGTCCTAAAAGAGCAAGACGAATATGTATTATACATACCGTATAACATCACAAAGGTAATTGTAATATATAATTTATGTGTTTCTTTTAGATATTTTCAAAGTTATATGTGGTCAATTTCAACAACAATGAGAATGGTTGCATAAGGGAAACTAAGTCTAGTATACTTTCCACAAGCAAGTAACACATCAAACATGATCAACATACACACAAGCACGATAAAGTCATATAAATGACTTCGACTCCCCTTTTTAACTAATTAATCATTTATTAATTAAAACTTTTCTTTTTCTACTTGTGTGTGTGTGTATGTGTATATATCAAATATCTTTATAAGTGTATATACAAGTATTCTAAAATTCCCTATTCATTTGTACTCTTTTCAATACATCAAAATGTATTTATACACTTACCTCAATGGTATAAGTACATTGACAAATCACTAACAATATTTACTTACTTTAAAATATAATTAAAGAGGTTGAAAACAAATGTTACTTATACATTTGTTACTATAAACCTCTTCTCTCTTTTATACTTTAAAACTCATACTTTTCTAGCTTTTCCCAAAAGATTTCATAATTTTTATTATCTTTAAAATTCAATTATTAAAGATCTAAGTATTTCCCAAAATCATTTAATACTATTTTACCACTTTAAAATATTATTCAAGGGTTTAAAAACAAATGTTACTAGTACATTGTTTACAACAAACCCAAAACACTTCACTTAATCATTATTTTTAAAACTCTCTTCTTTAATATCTAATTTCATTTATAAGGATTTAAGACAATTGTTACTCAAATATTGTCCAACAACCCAAAACATTCCCTTTATAATCATCTCTATTAAGCATTCTCTTTTAAAAGATCCAATTATATTCCTAAATTAACAAGTTAATATACTTTAACTTCGCAAAAACCTTTCACTTTAACAAAACTGTTAAAATCCAAATCTTCTTTTATCACTTTATAAAGACTTACCTTACTTTTCCAAACTTATATATTCTAAAAAATCCATTTCAAAATGATACTTATATATATATATATATATATATATATATATGTATGTATGTATGTATATGCTAATTTATTTAAAAGCCAGGATATTTAATAAAATTCTAAAAATAATTTAAAAGATTTTTATATTACATAAGTTTCAAATTAATTTAATAATTTTTTAACCAGTTTCCTAAAACTATACATGCTTAAAACATTACCTAAAAATGCTTATAATATGGTTTAAATCATTTATAAAATATTAATTAAAAATACATTATTTATAATTTATTTTAAAACTATAAAAAACATGTTTTTATAATTTAAAACTCTTTACTTTAAAAATTCAAAAATAATTATAAAAACATATTTAAGCTATAAACTTCCCTTTTAAAATATTTTAATAACTTTTCACAAAACTTCTTTAAAAAGACTAGAAAGATGTATCAAGTAAAAGTCCTCTTTACTTTACTAAAAACTAGAGTTTTTAACGTAACTTTGTTTCAAAATTTCAATAACTTTCCAAACCAATTCCTTTGAGTCAAACATACCCAAACATTTGTAAAGAATAACCCAATGTATTCACATTTACATCAATTTAACAAGTGTTAAATACATGGAATTTCAAAATCCGTTCACAACGACTATTTCACTTCAACCATTTACCCACACTTTCCAACTTTATCCAGTAACAACGTTATCAACTATGTAAACAAGTACAGTCCACGAACATGTTTTAGAAGGTGATAAAAGAGATTTTACTACATATAATGTTGTCAATTGCTTTCAAAAGCAAGGAGGGGTCCAAAAGTAATAAGCATTGTTTTTTATACTATTTATATTTTAACACAACAAATAATTCTATTACAACATACAAAGATTAACCGTTGAATAAACCTACTCAAGCCCAAACCAATCCAAGACATAGAGGATCTCTCTATGAGCTCAATGATGAAGATGACATCTCAATTGTACCTCGTATGCAAAAGTTACGATTTTTATAATAAATTCGAATTAAATAACTTAATCAATTAACTTAATTATAATTAACTTTCCTAATCTCTCCCCAAGTCCATCTTCCCCCAATCCCATAATTCTCCACCTTATACATGACCAAACACAGCAAAACCACACCCACGTGCACATGTACACAAAGGCACGGAGCATCGCATCATAAAATCACACGCCGCTTGTGCCAACGAACTTCTCATCGCAGGAGCTTCGCACTGGACCCATCCAAGTTATACTTGATCACTTCTGCCCAATTCCGAATGAAAGCCCAATCGACACTGTGTATTGTCACTTCTCACTTCCGACCACCTGAGCAATTCCGACCCCCATCATTTGACTTATCTTCGCACCCCGAGGCCAATGACGCTCTCAAAATCACCTCAGACGCCTCGCCTCATCTACGACTTGACATAACCATAAACGACAAATCAATGTCGCATTTCACCAATAGCAGTCGCACCACTCCATAAACCTCCGTCGACTCGCCTTCACACGTGCAACTCAAAACCACCTTCGATTTGGACAAATGACGCCCACAGCTCTGGCAAAAGTAACCCTAGTTTTGGCTGTCACACGTTGACCTCCTCGAAGAACACCACACCCAACATCACTTACACCAAATTGAAGCCCTCTCTCATGCGAAGATCTAACACTGAACTCTAATGATGCTTCTAGCTTGGATTTAATTAATTAAAGAGGAAAAAGGGGCGACGACTACCTTTGAAGTGTAGAAGAGGAAGATAATGAAAAGGGTTTGGGTCTAGTATTATATTTATAGTAAAAAATTTACAATATTTTAATTTTCTTAATTAAATCGTCGAACATTCCAAGCTCGCACAATCACACGAGACGTCTGACCGTCATGAAACTGGTGACGCACAATAACTCAATACTTCGGTCCTAGCGGCACTGGTTTCGCTAAAATCCTAGACAGGGTCCTGAAATGATAATTTCACGAGTTGATTGAAAAGAATTATTATTAAAATAAGTTTAATCACTTTAATTATAAATTAAAAAGTTTACCATCATCATATATTATCTAAAAAGAGTTTAAATAAGCTTTAAAAATCATTTTTACATCAATAATCCAAGATTCAATCATTTAAATAATTTTGATATTTAAATATAAAGCGTTTAAAATTCCGGACACCGTTACAGTCTTCTTCAATATTTTCATTGTAAAACATTTTTCATTTGAAACTACATATACATTCTCAATCTTTGGTGTGATTGGTATTTTCATTTGAAACTACATATACAATGTAACGACCCGTAAATTTTGGTTAATAGATTTGTTAGTTTGATTTAAATTTTGCAATTTAATTTAGGAAGAAATAAAAATTCTAGTAGTTATAACGAAGCAAATGTTAGAAATTTAATGTAGCGATTGAAATTAAGATTTACAAATTCAAAAAAAAAAATGAAATAGAAATTAATTAAATTTATGAAATTTGTCATACTTGGTTATAAGTTTAATTTAGGAAACAAACAAGAATATTGAATTAACTAATGAAATGTTATAATCAGAGATAGTTGAATGAATTCAATATTATGTAAGATATTTTAGTAATTGGTTGGAAATATAAACTTAAGTAAAAATTGAAATGCTACTAATTTGATATAATAAGAAGGTAAGTAATATAAATAAATGATCGTAAACTTTAGTAAATGAATTAATGTGCAAAGGTATTGAATTAAACATGAATAGCACGAATATTAATGAATGAAGTTTATGCAATAAATTGTTAAATGATGGCATTTATGAATGAAATAAGATTTGTAAGTAATAAAGGAAAGTATAAATAACTGGGTATAAACTTTAGCAAACAATTGAGTTGCTAAGAAATTGGATTAAGCACAAATACTATAAAATGAATAAATAAAATATAAATGAAGTTATGCAATAATGAATGAACGAATACATTGCAATAAAAGAAGAAACTGACATGACATTTATAAATGATAATTAATATTGGTAGGGAATAAATGAGAATAATTGAAATAAGCTTAAAGGTAATTAAAGTTAAATAATTACAATTGATAAGATACCTATTTGGGTAGTTTATAAACTTTAATGTGAAAACAATTGAAAACTTTTGACCCAATTTGTGTAGTTAAGGTAGTTTTGATTGGCATTGGAGTTTGTTAATTCTAGAAGATGCAGTCAATGTTAATTTTATTTATAATATGACGATTGGGTGATTTAAGAAGTGAAAAACCAAGATTTATAAATATATTTGAAATTTGAAATTCAATTTGTGAATTTATTACAAATAAGTGAAATTAATATTTAACTATTACGTTAGTGGAGTCTAATAAATTAAAATGGGAAATCAGTAGAAAATTTTGGTTATAAATTGAAATATAGCCATTTGAACAAATCTAAGATTAATATAGGAGTATTGGGCAATAAATTTATTATAAGAAAAACCAATGCAAATGTTAAATTAATCGGTGAAACGATAATAATAAATAGTAATTAATTCAAAATTTGTAACTTGGGAATAATGTAGATTAATATACGTTAGTTATTTAGGGTAATGACTAAAATTGGTAATCCGTTTGCAATTAATGATAATAGTGTTGATATAAGCTAATAAGTTTAAATGTCAATGCAATTAAAAGCACATAAGTTGCAAATTTTAGGTTGCTTGTTTATTTAATAAGTTAAAATAAAATTTGGTGATCGATTACAAATAAATCTTAATTGTACATTGGTTAATGTAAATTAAAGTAACAGTTGATGTAATAAAGGATGGATTGAATTGAAATTTATATTTAAACGGAAATATTAAAGGCTTGTAATAATGGAAAATTTAGGTAATAAAAGTTAGCACAAGTGGATAAATAATAACCATATAAGAGAAATAAAGGTAAGCGTTTAAAATATTAATTTATGTTGGTTTGTTGATAACGTAACTGGTGATTAATTTAATAGTAACGGAAGTGTGAACGTAAAGTAATAAAAGAGTAGATTTATGTTAAGTAATAATTTGTGGTTTTGGGGAATAAAGTTTAAGTTTTGATAATTAAGATATTAATAAGAAAAAGTATACAAAGTAAGTTATAGAATGTAAATTAAGAAATAATAATAAGTAGAAATTGGATGACATTAATACAAGATGATGAAGTGCAAATTTTAGGTTTAAAATAAATGGTACCCAGGATGGTAATATGATCAATAGTGAATTTAAGAATGGGAATCAACATTTATTTATTTATTTATTTGAATTTTTTTTGTTGAATGAATTAATTTGACTTTTAATTTGATAAATCAAAACAAATATATATATATATATATATATATATATATTAAAAGAATGTTTAATTATAGATTCATGTTTTAAACTCTTAAACCAAATTGCATTTTTTTGTAGCTCTGAAAGTTTATATACATATAATTTGCATTTGTGTTGAAACAGAAATATTGTATACACATATTGTCACTTTATCTTGAATTGAATATATCATGAAATTTGAATACTTTGTTGAATAAATTATTTGTTCTTAATATAATAAATTATAATAGAAGTTTACATATGCTTAACAATTTTTCGATAATAAATCTAAGCTTTGATTTTGATTACAACAATATTTAAATTTGTTACCTAATTTATTATCTCAAATGTCCTTATTTAAGGATCTTAAAGGTTGGTTTATATTGCTTTTTGTTTTGTTAAATAAATAAATAAATTTCATTAAGGTAAAAAGGTTTAATTTATATGTATATATTTATTTTTGACTTTAAGTATACATAAGTTTACAAATGCATTAGACAATTTAATGTGGTATGAAAGTATGTTTTGAATTAATTAATAAGCCTTGGTTTAATCTTTATACACACAAGTATGTGTGTGTGTGCATGTGTATACATATAAACATTTAATGTATTAATTTCAAATTGCTAAAGCATGATTTTTTTATTTTTTTATTATCAAACAATTTAAAGGTGAGGTAATATTATATACATATTAATTTATTGTTTGTTGTTTATGATTTTTTTTGTCATAATACAACTTGCATGATAATTAAATGTCGTATTAATAAAATTGGCTAAAGTGGGAAAGTGGAATTAATCATTGTCATCACCTTTTATCTCCTTCCCTATTAGATCCTTATGTGATTGCGTCTATATTTATTCTTGTTTATTCCTATATATGGTCACCAATTAATCATACTTGATATATGTTTAGAAATTCTGACACACAGTTAAAGTATGAATATATGAGATGTATTCAAACTTTTCTGTATCGAGCACTTAATTAATTTAGAATCAAACTAATAAAATGTGACATTTATTTTTGTCCCTCCACATTCATTCCCTTTCTAATTAATAATTATCTCTTTTTAATACCTGCTACTTTAAAAAAAAGGGCTGTTCATATTTACTATATTTCAATACCAAGTTTGTTCATATTTACTTTATTTCTAATTAATAGCAGCCTCTCTTTTCAAATCTCTTTGTCCCTAAACCTAACTCTAACCTTATAATACGATATGATGCAAATGAAACCCTAGCCTCCATTCAAATCTTTTTTCTTTCAAATCTCCTTATTGTATCTCATTTTAATTTTTCCTTCCTCTTCAAATATTCTTCTTCTCAAGATTTATTCTATTTCAAACTTTCTTCTTTCTTTTCAAATCTTGATTTTCTCTACAATTTTCACTTCTTCTTATTTCAATCCTTTTCCTTTTCCTTTTCAAATTCTTCTTTTTCAAAATCTTTTCCAAACCTTTTAAAAATACATACATACATACATATATATATATATTAATATAATAAGGAGGAAAATTAAAGTAAATCAAAATAAAAGAAAAATTACGGAACAAAGCTTGCAATCAAGAAGAAGACTAAGGAAACGTAGAGCGAAGCTATTGATTTGAAGTATTATTTTCAGATTCGTATAAAGGTGAGTGTTTTAACTCACTCACAACTTCTAAAATTTCTTATGCTTGTTAAATGATTTTTTGATGCGTTTAAAATTTATTTATAGTTGTTTGGTATATATTTCATCAATTTCTCAGTTAAATTGCATTCATTTAATTTACGCGTTATTTAAATTCATTATTGCATATTAACTGTCAGTTAAATTATATTTATTTCGCATATAAACTGCCAATTAACAGTTATTAAATTTATTAGAGTATAAACTGAAATTGATACCGGTTATTTATCACCTGTTATATATTGATGTTTGTTTAAATTGGATGATGATTATAATTAATGATTGATGATTGATATTTGGTGAATGGATGATGTGTAATATATTTTAAAATCTGCAAGTTATCATGTATTTCATTCATTCGGGATTGCGGTTTGAAATGATATACAACCACATTTTTTTATTTTTAAATTGCGGGATTGAAATGATAAATATCTGTATCACTTGACCATAGGATATAAAAATTTATACAGGCACCGCGGTATATATATAAAAATTATTTTTTATGAAATGATTTTTCTATGGCTTGGATAGGATACGATTAATAAATATAGATTTTGATATTATATAAAATCTTATTTTATATACACATCTATAGTTAAAGTATTGAAGATAAGCTATGTATGGATTTGTTAAATAAAATAAATAAGTTGAATGACGGAGTTTGATTATTTTATATTATATGGTTAAGTATATGTTAAGATATTGAAATTACATATAATTTTAAAGGATTTAAATTAATTAAGATTGGGAGTTAAATTGAAAAATTTATTTGGAATTGAGCTTAATTAAGAAGTTAACTTCATAAGTTGATGTAAAATTTATTAACTTGAAATTTTAAAAGAGGTATGATATTTATAACTGAATTCTATTCAAGGTGAATTAAATGAATATTTCTAGTATAAAAATTGAAGGAAATTTTCTTTTATAAGTAATTTGAGTTTTACTTAAAAGATTACGGTTTATTATGCAATTATTATTTCAAACTAAATAATAGGACTTTAAATTAATGAAACAGAAATTTCCAACCTTAGTTCCAATTGTTTAATATTCAAAGTTTGAAATATATTGAAACTGAAGTGGTTTATTTAAAATGAAAGCGATTTTAAATTTATGGATTTTGACTTAATCTTAAATGAAATAAATTGTAAGTCGCGGAAATTATTTTATTGTATAAAGAAATTTTGAATCCAAACTATTGATGCTATATACTGTTTGAATATCCAAACCATTTAAGTTTTAGAAATGATGGTTTAAAGCTATGAATTTTTGAAGTATTATAGTTTGAAAGTTATAATTCAATGTTTGATTTCCGATTATTATAATTTTGAAAACAATATGATTTTGGAAAAGAAATATATATTTGAAATAAAATGATATTATATTAATTTGTGTTTTTATAAAAATAATATCAAATGATTTTGGTTTGAAAGGGAAAAGATATCGTATTTATGGGTTTTGAAATGGATAATTATATTCTGGTTTTGAAAGTATAATTATTTTTTTAATGACCGCGGTGTTATAATAACGTTTGGTTGTTGAAGAGACCGGGATCGGAAGTTGTCATACTCTCTGCCAACTCCGAAAACCACTTTAACAACCGTGTACGCAGTGGAGATTCCAGAATGAAGAAGGATGGTGGCGGCGTTTCCTTTGAGGTAAATACGTGGACCCGACTTCCGTGAGTTGACATAAGGTGGCTAAAACAGGAGCGATTCTCGGGCCAAGGGGTTAGCGCCCTTCATCGGATACTCCTCTTCGATACTATACTCTGACTTTGGATTGATTCGGTGACCACTTTTACTTTTGATTTTAGGGGGAGTTTGTTCGAGGTGGACGGTAGCTGCGGCTACACGTTACCATCAGCCCGGATAGCAATTGGTATATCTACTCTTTCATTGCCTAGTTGTGCCGTGTCACCTACCATAGCACGCCTTATACGATTTTGGTTTTGTACCATACCTATGGAGTGCCCTCTGACGACGCCCATTACGTGGGAGATTACGGTACTGTATAGACTATAGGAATATATTATGTGTTAAGGGGAATATTGGGTCACTCCTTAACGCTATTAGAAAGTAAGTTTATTTTACAATTAGACACTATTATAATAGCGAAATATATTACATAGTAAATAGTTTAATGGATCCTTAGGAGATGAAAATCTCGAGCATCTCTTAAGTTACTGCACTCATATTTATTCCTGTTGATTTAACTTACATAAGATCTTTTAGTTCTGACTCGAGTGTTTTGTCTTTTCAATTTGCTCGGGTCAGTCCGAGCGTTTCAGGATTTGAAGATTTAGCTTTGGAGGACGAAGACGAAGATTCATATTATTATTATTTATTCAATTGCACTACATTCATATTGTTCCGCTGCATTGTTATTGGGATGTGTAACTCTGATATGTATTATGTAAATATAATCAAATGTTTTGTAAAATAGCTTCATGAACTGTATATTTGATTATTATATTTTATCCTTCCGCTGTGAGATCCTGTTTTGTTTTTCTTCTTGTTTTTCTTATTTACCCATAACAATCCGCCCTTGCGTATGTTTTGAATTGGCACGTGTGTCGATTTAAAAGCGTGCGAAAAAGCGGGGCGTAACATACAATCTCAATTTTTATTGTGATTGGTATCCTTTATTTGAAAACCAAAAAAACAAAAGAAATACAAGCCAATAATGGCATAAACATTGTATGATAATTGTATGATAAAATATTATGGTTCAATTACTTATATTGAGATTTTCAATTATAACATCATCAAACTTGATATTCTTTAAATGTTGGCTACACGATCATTAAACTTATCCGAAGATAACAGTAAAAAACTATAAACAACACATCTAAGATAGATATTAGAAGAATATTACTTTAAGAACTAAAATGTAAACTATTATCTTTGTTCATCAAACTAGGATCATCCACTAAATTTCACTTAACTTCATTTATTAAACAAAAAGAAAGAAGCCTTTTAGACTTTAAGGTTTGAAAATTTTATTTTTTGATGATATATTAAGAAGATTTATGTAAGTTTTTACGAGAGTGATGAAGAAGCTATTGTTGATGATATGATTGAATAAGAAAATAGATTTTGGTGGCCAGAAGGATATTCATTGGTTCGATAGTAGCACACTCTAAAAGTAAGCGATATTTTGGCGCTTACTACAAAAATGCTGAATTGACTGAGTACTTCTGTATAAATACATTGCAAATAATCTGACTTCTTCTAAACGTTGATTATTTCACCTATTTAGACCTGAACTCAACCCTTCTTATCCAAAACAGACACAATCCAAGTTTTTCTCTTGGGTTTAGAAAACATGGTACAGTCTAACTTCTTCTAAACACCAATTATAAACCCATGAATGTTACTGCATGCGCTTCGCGTGTGATTTATTTTTCTACATTCAAAAGAAAATATTTTACATAAATATTTAGTCATATTTTTACGTTGAAGCCATATGTTAATTTTTATTTCTAAATTGCAACCCTCTTATTTTTTTGTTAGTTTAATATTTTTTTGGACGAATGTTAGTCTAAAATTTTATTTCTATTATTAATTAATAAAAAATGAATTTGTAAAGAAATTTATTTGTTAGATCATATTTTTAAGCGATGTTAAAATTTGATAACATTTGAAGATTGACGTTTTGATTTGATAAACAAAGTTTATTTGTTAGATCATATTTTCAACCGATATTAAGATTTAGTAATATCTATATAAAAATGTTTTGGGAAATTTTTGGTAGTTCATGCTAATACTAAAAAATATGACACAAAGTGTATTACAACTATTATTAAAGAAAAGATGTAAACCTTAATTTATTCAATAGAAATATTATAATTGAGTCAACTTAAATAAGCTACTTTTTTGGCCCTTTAAAAGTTAAAATAAATAAGTTTTGACGTCCAAAAAGCTAAAGGGAAGTTTATATAAGTTGATTCAAATCTTTGTTAATAGTTGATTTGGAAGCGCAATCTTTTGGTCCGACCGTAAACTTTCCAAAATACCCTTCATTTATGTATAATTCAAGTATTATCTATATTATTCTCTTTACAACCACCTAAAACAAAAAATTATTTTTTATTATTTTTATCCTATTATTTCTACATTGGACAGGAACAATTCAAGCTAAGTTAAAACTTGAATATCAGTGAATATATATCTAGGTTTGTGTGTTCACTATACGTACATCAGATGATAAAAGATTCTTCTAGATAATTCAACACATCTTTAATAATAGTTATAAGATGTCACCTTTTTTTGTATTAGGGTAAACTACAAAAAAAGTGTTCATTTATCTTAATATTACTTAAAAATTGGATTCAACTTCTTTTATAAATTCAAAATTCCCCTTTATAAATATTACCAAATCTTAACATCCCTTAAATACACGATCTAATAAATAAATCTCCATAAATATTACTAAATCTTAGTGTAGCTTAAATATAGTATGTAGAAAATAATTTTTTACAAATTCAAAACTTCTCTTCGCAAATATTCTCAAATCTTAATATCAAATTTAACAAATTAACTTCTTTTACAAATTAATAGTGAACAAAAATTCTAACCATCAACAAATAAGCTTTTTGAATATGTTAAACACATTAACTTTATATATATATTGAAAAAGCAATTCACGCTTGCTAAGCATCAAATAAATTCTCCAATGTAAGCTTTGAGGTGCAGTGAAAAAACGAACCACAGTACTTAACTTCCTCTTTCAGTCATTCATCTTCAAAGAGTACGGACTAACCAAAATTTAACCTAGACGGTTGTCTATGTTTTACTCAGCCAGTCTCACCGTAGTCCTGGCTTCACATAAAACCATGGCGGAAGCACTCAATCTCTATATGAAATCAGTCTTCAATTTTATTTTCTTAATCTCAACGCTCTGTTCATTTTCCTTAGCATATAGGCCTGGCGACATCGTTCCTATGAGCAAGGCTGGCCAATATCATGGCGTAATTTTCCCATATTTAAAAAATATATTTTATTATTTAAGTTTGTATTTTCAATGAATTGTAAATGATTTCAGTCGAGAACCGTTTGGCACGATGTGATTGGTCGTCACTGCCCTATATTTGCGGTTAATCGCGAGGTATGGCTGATTGGATTCTTAAATTAGGGTTCTTCCTGAATCGATTTATATGATTATATTTTCTTAATTTGATCTCTTCTTTGTTGACTTGGTAGGTGTTGATTCCAATAGAAAAACCTACTGGGTATACTGGTGCAGATGCTTATAAGATGTAAGCTTCTATGTTGTTTAAAAAGGTTTGAGATTTTTGTGTTTGAGGGTAGATTATTATGGTAAGGAAAATCAATTACTGAATGTGATCTCTGTAGTGATATGTAGAGTTATAATGTTGTCATTCGTAATAAGTAGCATGAAAAACTATTAAGAATGATCAGGAGAAACTCTTCAACTTATGCCAAACATGGTCCTATGCATTGTATCCCAAGCGGATAAGCTATTCCGTATATGCAACTGGAAAAAGGACTTCTCTTTGTATCTTGTATTGTTATAATTGTTTGCTTGCAGTGGTTAGTGGTTACTAGCAAATGTTTTCCTTCTGATTTTTTTAATGTTTGCTTAATCTATAGCATAACGTGAATTTTGTCCAGGCTAGTTTCATTGAAATAGACGAATTTGCAGATCTTTTCAAGTCGGGCATGAGAAATTTCTGGTTCCTTGGTTGCTCGTTATTAATCGCAAAAGTACCGAAGTTCCTATGATCGATGTACACTTGGTAAGAAGTAGTGTTTTCTATCATAATTCATAAATGGATATTACTGAAATACCTTACCTCTTTTACTTTTGAAAAGAGCATTTGATATTCATATATATTGTGAAACCAACACGTGTTCATATTTTTTGCCAGAGGTACAGTGGGAATGACATTCATGGTGTCACTGCTAAAGTCATGGATATGCCTCACCATTGTATGTGCAACATTTTCCGTTCTTGTTTTCGTTCATTCAACCTATAATCTTGTTCTAATTCTCCCTAACCACCATTGTACGTGCAACATTCGACATTGCACATGCTATTGCTAACTATAACTGAACATTCTTACTTTGTATGCTGTATTTGTTAATGCCTATATAACCTGTCTATGTCCCATGCAAACTTAACTGTTTTATAGTTGCACATTGGAATTCATTTTGGGTTGATAGCTTATTCATAGATGGACATGGTTGGTTTACTGAATCACTGAGATAATTGTCTGAGTTTGATTATCCAAAACAAAAATACTTTTGAATGGTTCACGCTGCGCATTTATCCTCGGTAAATTATAGTCAATGGACTGGCTAGCAGGTGCAAACTACCTGTTAGCTGATTTTTGATTAATTGCCATTATCGATCAGTTAATCTACTTGTAACCTGTTTTGAATTTTCACATCGGTACATGTGATTGTCAATATCATTTTTTACAGTAATATCATTATAGCTTTCAAGCCTGCCTCTGAAGAATAGAGACAGTTTAGGTCAAAAGATATCATACACTGACATGACAAAGAAATAAAAAAAAGAAACAACATATGACTTGACTGGATGGATGAGAATGCATGAAACCTTTTTGAATGAAGCAAGATCTTAGCCTCTAATTTCTTCAAAGTTAATCTCTCCTAAAGGCAGACTTATTATTAGTGACAACACGACTTATAAATATTTAAGTTGAGAAAGATCTCCAAATTCATTTTTCAGTTGAAGTATAAAGTATAAACAAGTAATACAACTGAAGTATAAACAATAGATTTTGCTCAACAGATTGCTATCAGAGCTAGCTGTCTTATTTTATATTAGTTATCAATGGCTAATTCTTGTAGAAGGAGTATGAACAATTATGACGTAATCAAATTTGCTGGAAAAGAAGTTTTTGAAACATTAAAGGTGAAGACTAACGATGACGTTCTTCAACAACAACTTGATACGTTTAGAAAAGATATAAGAGCCATAAGCACCTTGAAGGTAGAAGACATATACATAGGTCCCACTTCATGGGTTCCGAAAGGGGTGTTTGTTATTGTGATAACAAGAAGATGCATTTTATATGAGAATGTCTAGCTCTTAGATATAAGACAATGAAAAAAGGAGAAGCTTTACTTTCGGTAGCAGTTAGATCGGATGTAAATAGTAGTAATAGCGATACATCGGTATTTTCAACCAGTATTTCATCTTTAGGGGGTACATGTTGGGTGATTAATTATACGGCCTCTTGTCATACGACATCAAATATGAGCTGTTTTGTCGGTTATAGAAAAATTGATGGTTGAGCAGTCATAGTTATTAAAGCTTTCACCTAGGCGTCAACCTGTGGCTTTTTTTACCTTTCAAAGCGTCGATGATGCGTAAGGTGTTAAAAAGTCCCAAAGACCAATCATTTCAATATGGGATTCAAATCGTAAATCGTAAAGTTGAAATTTTGGATCGAAAAGGTATTTAAGTCGGGGATCGTAGATCCAAATGAGATTCAAATAGTATAGAATAATAGAGTATAGAATAATAGAAACATATTGTAGAACCTAATCACTACATTACCTCATTTCAAATAAAGCATAGAAATAGAACCTCATCACCATACGTTACCTCACAGACCCACACTACATCACATATATATTAAAGAGTATGGTAGGGCTGCTTTAATCTTGAAACTACATATACAGTACTGGTGCTTTTGCAGTTTTTATTCAAACATAACTTTTATGCTTAGGATAGCCATAATAAAATAAAGCTGAAATATAAGTCAAAAGCTAAACATAGCTAGATAATAGTACTTTGTCAATGTAGCAGTAGTTCTTACGTTATCACCTTATGCCCAAAGAATGCAGAAAAAATGAGAGAAAAAATTCAAAATAGAAGTAGAAGTTAGAAAGAAAAGAGAACATTAAATAGAATACGAAAAATAAAGCAACTCTCTCTCTTTCTGATGCTTGAACTGAGTTGTTCGACTTCCTTATGCTTTATCTTTTTTTTTTGCCTAAGAAATTTTTGTTGGATGCTTGTTTACGATAGATCATTTTTATACTGCTGTAAATGATTTTTCTAGAGATTCTTCTCAAATTTAAAAAGCCGCGATGCTTCATCTTCAAAGTAATAATGATTGTTTTTCAATGTAGAAGAAAATGAGGTTTCGATTTTTCAAAAAATATTCAATTCGAAGTTTAAACTGAAATCATGATCTCATTTAGGGCATCGATATTTTCGATCTGATAATTGATCGTACGATTTTTGCTAACTGCGATTCAAACCGAATATTGAATCGATAAGGTTGCGATTCGATTTGAATCGCCATCTAAATCGCACGATTTTGCGATTTTTGAAATCAATGCCAAAGACGCTAAAAAGCTCGAGTTTTGAAGCGCTGAAAAAGCACGTCTTGTGCATCATTAATGAGGAGAAAATAGTTTTAGGTTCAATATTTGGTTCAATATGGAGCCCAATTATATTTCGAAATCCAACAGGAAGCAAAAAAGTGTTTATTCATCTCGACTTCAATATCGAATAGTAAAAAACACCGTTCTTTCAATATTGAACAAAAAACCTAGATTGAAATCGCTTCCACCGCCGCCAGCCCATTCTCCATCGCCAGTAGCATTTATTTGGCTTTGTGCATTCTTAGTTTGATTTAAGATGATCGTATGATGTTTTATTCTCAATATTGCATTTATATGCAATATTTTGAAGCCAAAAATTGTGTTTTAGTGCATTTTTTAATTGCAGCTTTTGGTTGTAAAACAGAAAAAAGTGACGCTCAAGGCGTCCAAAAAAGCCCTAGGCGCAAAAAAACACTAGGTGATGGTCTGGAGCTTTTTGGGACTTTTTCGCCTTGACAATTATAGAAGCAGTTCATATGGAAAATGACACATCTTGTTATGTTTTGAACTTTATATGAAGTTTAAGGTGTTTGATGACGTTGTTAGAACTATAATAAATAGATGTTAGACATGTTCCGATATTGCGTAACAATTTGTTGTCTATTGGAGCATTAAGTAGACTTGGTATGAAGATAATAATAGTTTGAGGGAGATTGAGAGTAGCAAAAGGTTACTTGATAGTGATGAAAGAGGGTGCGAGTTGATGATATTTATATGATTCAGGGAGAGACAGTCTTGAGCCAGTAATTCCTATTGATTCTAGTGTTTCAAATTCTACCCATTTATGACATATTCGTTTAGTTTATGTTGATGGAGAGAGCTGATGTACTAAAGAAGAGGTGATTGATTGATGATATTTGTTAATCGAAGTCTAGCTCTTGTGGAGATTGTTTTTATGAGAAGAAGAAGCTTGTCACATTTGATATTGTAGACCTAAAGCCACAGAGTTTATAGAGCATGTTCATTTTTATGTATGGAGACCCACCTCAGTTACATTTTTAGGTGAAACTAGTTACTTCGTCTTATTTATGGATCATTTTTCGTGTTAGGTCTGAGTTTATTTCTTGAAGGACAGACGAAATATTTTTTCAAATCTGTAAGTGGAAGACCATGGTGGAGAAATAGTCAGGGAAGCGTATGAAAGTTCTCAAAGTTGGAAATAATGGTAAATTTGTGTCACAAAAATTCTTAGCTATTGTGGGCTCGAGCATTTAGTTAAAGGTTTTTCTATTTTTGTTGAGTCGCACTATTATGGAGTGGCGGAGAGTGTGCATCAGATGTCGTAGGAGAGAGTTACGAGATTGACTGCTAGTTTAGAAGAGAGGATATCTATGACAATATTTCTCATCAACCATACACCTTTCATTGTCATAGACATGAAAAATATTGAGGAGATACAAAAAAATAAGGCTGTGTATTTTATTCCTTAAAATGTTTGGTTGTTCAGCTTATTCATATTATGAAAGATACGATAAGTTAATGCCTAGAGAAAACAGGCACATTTTGTTAGGCATAGCGGAGTGAAGTTGTATAGGTTATGGTGTAAAATAATTAGAAGAATTGTAACCAACAGACCTGTGATATTTCATAAGAGATCTTTGTTGAAGGTGAAGTCTCTGTCAAGTGATGATATTAGGAGTACAGAAATTTGCAACACATTTGGAGTTATCATATTATTTCCATCTTCGCAGAGATATTGGTATTTCTGATGATATCATGTTGATGAGAAGATTGCAAAGGCTTAGGTTTTAGATGGAGCTCAGTCGCAAGCAAGACCATTTGATTTAGTTGGTCTTACTGGTAAGCATAGTTGCGTTGATTCATCATCTTATGCTTGGAGTAATGTGGAGTTTGTTGGTGTAGGCCTATGAAAGTCTAACAAAATTCTTGAGAAGGAGATTGAAGTAGGTAATATTAAATATATTCTCGTTCAATACAGAATAGAGAAGGTAAAACACGGCGTTAGGTCGTCATTGGTCTCTCGAAGTTCAATATCGACAGCTTCTCTCCTACATAGAATATACTGAAGAATTTTGATATTCGTTCGTATGCATGTTGTCTGTTGATGTGCATATAATTTTTCTTGTGCTTGAGAAAGATTTAAAAGGCAACAATGCCTAAACTAGTTCACATTGAGATTGATGCCATGAGGCGCAGACCCAACAATTTGTTGGTATGTGATGATGAAGAGAGATTGTTATATTTGAATCAAGGTGGAGTGTTAAATTTGTGATTGGAATATTTTTCAAAGAACGCAATTAGTTGATTGATTATATGATTCAAATATTTTTCAAAGAAAAAACAATTAATTGATACAATCAATTTATTGATTTTGTAATATGAAGAAAGAAAAGTTTATACACGGAGATTCGATTAATTGAAGAAAATTATAGAAACCAAGATCACCATTATCTATTTACATTGAAATCAAATCATTGATGCTTGAAAATGTTTTAAGATAATTGGACAATTAGTTTACTTGGTCTTCAAATAATTCTTCGAATGATTCATTCGTTCTTAAATCTATTTGAATGAAGGAAGTTTGTCTTTATATTGGTGGGGAGAATCCGTCATTATTATCTTCTTCAGTAAACTCGTAATTTTCACAGTCAAATCAAATTAAGGGTTTGAATACAAATAAGTCTTTGGAGGAATTGTTTGTTCAGTTTGTAATTATACGTTAGTCTCTCCGTTTTTTTATCTATAATTTTATGATCTCTCTTTTGAATTCTGTTTTTTCAATAAAATAAAGAATAGTTGTTGGAGTCGTGGATATAGACAATTTGGCTAAACTACCTTAAATATCTGTTTCACCACTCTTCTATTTTTATTTTTTTGATGATTACTGTGCGTTGAATTGGTTGTTAATGATTAATCGATAAGCTAGATCTTTGGTTATTCAGCGCGTAAGCCTAGCTTTTTCACAACACATTATAACAACTTAATTAAACTTTTGCAGAACAAATACGACTAAATTAAGATCCAAATGTTCCTACCATCTACATACTATAAAGTATGAACAAGAGAATAATAATAAAGTGTCGAGAGGTTAGTGAATGCAGTAACGGACTTGGTATTGAGCTATAAAAAAATGATAAAATTAAATATAGAAAACCATTCGGTTACAGACTGCCTAAATTATTTTGTTTCTTAACCAAACTGAATGTGGTCAGTTAAAGACGTTTGGTTAATCATTTTGATCGTTAAGTCGCTTAAGTGGTTAAGGCGGTTCAGGTATGTTTAATTAAGTCAGGTAAGTGGGAGAAGCATTCATCCTAGCTTTTTACTTGTTATGTAACATACAACTTTGCCAAGGGGTTCTCTTACCTAAACACTATTAATCCATTCTTCTTTACTAATCTATAGTTAGCAAAAAAAAAAGATCACGTAGATACAACATCGTTTTATGGCCGATATAACAAAAAACTTGGAACCAAGGAGCCTAACCTTTGATTGCTAAGCAAGCTTTTGCTAGCAGATGCACAAAGTTCAATTCCTAATGTTTGAGGTATGCATAAATAAATATTCACACTTTCAATTTTTTAGCTATTATAGCTAAGAAATAAATCAAATATTGACAACATGATACATCAATAAGAGGTTAAGTTCATTCCATATACTTGTTTTTTAGAGGAGATCACATGGGTGTGTCTGTAGTGTATAAGGGCTTTTGGGGGTAGGCTTACTGGCCAATGTAATGATAATCAAACGTATAACATGATAGAAAGTGAAAATTCAATCTTGTTTCAATAAGGATGTGCTCAAGATGTGTTATTTAATTATTATTCAATGTTTTTAATGGATTTTCTGCAAGGATGTATAACATGCAAATCTAGCTGCTAGGTAGTGATTGAAATGTCGATCATGTTTTGTTGGAGATATGCTCAAGATGACTTAATTAAAATAAGTATTTATTAATGTTATTACATTGGTTTATTCAGGCAAGAGGTTTTTGATTTTAAGTTGACTACCAATTACAATGTACCAACCTTCTACATTAAAGGAGATAAATCCCCGCCAGAATAATGTTTCACTTCACAACTTATATACAATTACAATCGTAACACGATCATCATAGTCATGAGATTCATCATAGTCAAAGTATAGTTTTTACATTTAAAATCCACAGTATTCTTAAATCAAACGACAACCGCACGTTGTACATGAAATCTTTTATTTGAATTTAGATGCAATCAACCTATAGAATACTCTCGATGAGTCGTTTGCAATTATTCTGAACAACTAAAAGTACGAAATCTCTTAGTGCCTCAAATGGTTATGAGTAATTCATCATTCATTGTACGATGAGCATTACGTAGGCTAATCTAAACAGATGTATTGATATGGAATTCTCAAAACATCTTGACTTATAACATTTAAGATAAGTATTTATTAACACGATTCAATACTTATGGTCACAAGCACATTCACAACTACAATAAATTAAATATTTCTAAAAGAAATTTTGCTATACATATTTATGTTTTTATAATATTACTTATGTACACTGTAGTAATACATACAATAGAAAACAACAAAAATAATACTTTATTTCGAAAAAGATTCGTTTACAAAATTTAAGTTACATAACGAATTATATAATTGTCCGACACTCTTACCTCTATCAGTAAGAAAGAGAAAAAGATAAAGAAACAGTGTGTATTGTACAATTATATATACAAGAAATCCATATTCGCTTTGTTTTTAGACCATTTGTAACCCCTTTGTATTGGCTTGGATTTAAGAAATTATTGTTGGGTTTAGTGTGAATATTTAATACGCTCATGATCTATCATTTTTTCTATCTTACATCGTCGTCAAATCCGATGATCAATTTATTAAATTAATGACCGTTATGAATGGACTACAAATGACTTGAAAATCCAGGAGTTATGACTTAGTCCCCTGTCCCCTCTATATATGTGTAATCTTCAAATTTTGTTTAAAATTTCAATCACTTAATCATTCTATTTAATAAATAGAACGGAAATCCTATTCACATACAAGTTGTATGGACTAGTATATGGTTGTATGTCTTAGATTTGTGATCCCTTTATCAAATGCATTAAAGGTTACATACCAAATTTAAGGATTAAATTTAAATTTTTCTCGACAATCACGGATATGGATCATATATGAAGGATATGGATCAAATATGAATTTAAGTCCGATCCATTGACATGTCTATACACTGACACATGATGTTGAGCCTATGCTTAAACAAGATTTATGATATTGACTCGATGTTGACTTTTCTAGATCTTCGCCTACACTTTACATTCAAGCTCAAGTCTAAGCGTTTAATGGTGTCAATATAGTGCTTCATCATTTGTAACTTATTAGCACTAGTATAAATCACACGTATGTGCATCTAATAGCTAAATGTATTTACTTTTATTTAATGAATTTAATGGAGAATGTGTACTATAAGTGCAATTGCTTTGGTGATCACAACGCCTTTATTTCAAGCAATCTTGTTGGTGGTGTTGTATGCAAATCGATAGTTAAATTCCGTTGATGAGTGGTTGAGAAGGGGTGTGGTGGAGATCGCAAACCAATGGTGAGATTCCGTTGATGGGTGGTCACGAAGGGATGGGCGTTTTCAGAATTTTAAAAAACATGGTGGAAATCCTAATGATTGAATTTTCATTATTAATGGTAGAGAAGTTGAATTTTCTACAAACTTTAACACTTAATTCCTTGCTCCTTTTTTAATAACATAGCTATATATAGTGTTAACAAACACTACTAAACTTGACAGAGGCATTGTACATGGACATCTAGACAATAATTATTTGCAAGGGTGTGCTGTCTTTTTATCATGCGTGTCAGACGTAAGGTCTAGGTTTATGAATTTTTCCCATATAAAACACTACTAAACTTGACAGAGGCATTGTACATGGACATCTAGACAATAATTATTTGCAAGGGTGTGCTGTCTTTTTATCATGCGTGTCAGACGTAAGGTCTAGGTTTATGAATTTTTCCCATATAAATAAAGCTTCACATACTATAATCAGGCAATCAAAATTCAACTATGAATCAAATCAAAAAATATGTACTTCAAATGGCATACTCCTCTTTCTCTTGAGAGTTTATCTCAATTTTTGTTGAAGATTGGTATAAGCTTCAAGAAATTAGAGTTGCAGAAGATATAGATAATTGTTTTCTTGGTATTTGGATTTTCCGTGAAGAAATCATTGGTCAGTGCTTTGGACTACTTAACGATAGCGAATAAGTTCGATAACCTAATCAGAAAATACATGGGATTTCATAAATTGTTAATAATGGAGGGGGCTGGATGGAATCTGACTTTGGAAGTTGAAATTGGCAATGACTAGTTCTGGATGATGGCAAATGGTCACGATAGATTTGCTTCTACTTTCGGAAGGCAATTGTCCATCAAATACTGTTGTTTGATTTCATGTTAAAGAGCGTATGATACGCATACATCAAATGGCTATTGAGTTTACACTATCATAGACACCAACATACATAGCAGCGAAGATGATGGTTCATCACGAGATACGGGACATTTGATGTGTCATTGTTTGTATTGGGCTTTATGCTTGTATTGCTAGTATACATTAGCTTTTTTTATTTTGCTGTGTCGAAAAAAGCAATGATATTTTATTATTCCGTATTCTACTGTCGAGTGTTGGTTGAAATTTGTTAATGCAATTTCTATTATTAACGCATTAACTAAAATGAATATTTATTAATTAAATTTATTAAGTAATATAAAAATGTATTAAAAGATAATTATTAACTTTCAAATTTGAATAATAAATAATTAAATTAAAATTTACTAATAATAACATATAATTCATACACTAATAATTATCGATTATTAATCATATACCTATTCAATTAACATATTAATAAAAGAAGAAAAAAAAACGTTATGAACTTCACATTCAAATTTCAAACTGAATTACCATTCAAAAGTGCCCGAGAAATCATTTTCACTGCATTAACGTCCTAATCTCTTGTTTGAGGACAGAGCCTTTGATAGTTACAGCATTCTGACAGTTCTAGTTTCTCTAATCAGATATTGAAGTTCATCAAGACATACGCAAACATTTCTGGGACCCAGAGCATTGGCCGAAGTATGTTCTTGTCAGATATACTTGGTATGCATATTTTAATCTAGTTCAATTCAATTGTTTGTTTTCATTGTGTCTTGAATATTGTTTAATTATGAATATTCCTGTTAAATTGTATGTCTCCACTTCATTCATCATTGGCAGGGAAGAACGGTCTGAGATTGATGTAGCAGCAGGGTTTTATGTATTGTTTGGATCAGGTGCACTAACGTTTAAGGCACTCTATGAGTGTCTTCTTGCATTCTATTGTGTATTACATGTGTTGGGACATAGTACAATAAATATGGAATTCATTTTAAGTTACATAATTCAGAATTTATATCACGTATGAAAGGACTATTTGAACTTTGAACAAAATGCCACTTTTAATTTCTTATATGCTTGTTAAAACTCTCTTATCTTCTTTCTACTATTTTGCGCAGGCCTTGCCTTGTCTTTCATTCTAGCAATATTCGTCTTGCAATCGTCTCAGGACAAACTCACAAGGTGTGTTTTCCTCATTCTTATTATTTTACACAACAGAGAGAGGTGGTTGTCCTGTTTTATTAAAGTTGCCATCTAATCCATTATTATTACATCCTAGTGGAATTTTACCCAAGATGATGAACTAACAGTAATTTACTACAAATTCAGTTAACTTTTGAGCAGCATTATTGCTAGTTCTGTTAGCATACTGACATCAAAATCATGTTCAGGCCAAATATGTCTGCTTCCTTCCTGCCCGACTACCCCCACACCCCCCCCCCCCCAAAAAAAAAAAAGAAAAAAAAAAAGAAAAAGAAAAAGAAACAAAAAAACCACACGCATGTATTGTTGGATAAGGGGCATGATTGGCTAAGGGGAGAATGTTAAAGTGGCTATGTTGTTTCTATATTAAATATTGATCAGAATACCTTTATAATATTTTTCCTTTAATAATTTGATGGAAAATGAAAAACTGACATTGCAGAAAATTAAAAATAAATCAAAACTAAAGTTTCAAGAAAAAAACCAAGGCCTTGTTTGGTTTGTTGTTTTTGGTCTTTGGTTTCCGTCCAAACGAAAATGTGCACGGCACATGTATTTTTGGAAGATAACCAACTTGGAAAATGAAGTTAACTTACAAAATAAAAAATAAATTTATTTTATTTTCCACATTCGAGAAATAACAAAAGCATGGAAAAAATCCATCTCCTCTGCCTCCCTCCATCGTCGTAATTACTTAGAAATTTAATTTTTCTCTCGCTCTCCTTGTGTTTTGTAACACATGTTGAAAATGCAAAACACAAAAAGCAAAATGAAATCAAACGGACCTTAAAATTTTAGGTCTAAAAAGTATAGTTTAAAACAAAACAAAAAAATCAAATTTTTATCCTTTTACAAGTTTTAGGTTTTAGAACTGGAATATGTTAAAATAAAAATACTTTAAGTTGTTTACAACTTCTAAAGGTTCATCGTAAGTACATGAAGTTTTTTAAAACCGGTCAAAATTATAATAAAGTGAAAATTATTTTATTATATCTCCCTAATGTTCGTTTTTTATGTATTTCCTAGAAGGGTGAAAATATAATATTAGTCAGGGAACAGACATATATTGTTCATCACCCTTGTCAAAATAATTTTTACCTTAAAACACCATTTTAATGGTGCTTCTTATCCAATATAGACTATACAGTTTCCCCTCTAAAAAATCCCTTGAAAATTGATAGAAAGGAAACATGATGAGATTGGATAATAAAATTATGAATGCTTAGTTAATATTTAGAGGGAAAGAGTGATTAAAATAAACCGTGTAAATTTGATGCTAAGTAATGGAAGTGGAAAAAAATTGATTCAAAATGTATGCTACATTTGTATGGTTTCTTAACTTGTAAAATGACAAGAAAGGCACTTGTTTCCGATTATTGAAAAGTGAAAATTGGCCACTTGAATAGTAGCTTCAATTGGTCTGGTTTCTTGACTCATAACGTGAAGGAACATTTTTTCAAGTACCCTTGAAAAGTTTCAAAATTTCACTTCCACTCCCCTTTCAAACTAAGTTTCGCGAAATACCTCAGTCAGATTTTCCAACAAAAATTTGCATTTTAAACTGCATATGATTACAGTAAGAACTGCAATTTTGATTTGCAAAATTTTGCAATTAGAACTGCAATTTTGATTTGCAAAATTTTGCAATTAGAACTGCAACTCCATGTGTGCGCGAGTTGGAAACATTTGTAGAGGTGTTTCGTAAAACTTGTTTTTGAGAAAGAGTATTTTAGGTAATAAGTTTGAAAATAAGGGACGAATCCTAATTTGCACAATAATTTTTACTGAGTGTTGAAATCCATAACTCCATCATTCCTAAGTTTACGCAAATGCAGGACATGCATAAGGTCCGTTTGATCATTAATTTACCTTTTTGTAGATTTGTAAAAGAGACTGTTATAGAGACCAGTAGTGTGCCCGGTGGTGGTGTTGCAAAGGTTGAATGATTTCCTTGTATGTTGGAAACATGGACCATTAATACAGCAAAAGGATTTGGAACTCGGTTACGACTTGTGTAAAAGTTGGAACAGACTAAAAGGATTCACAGTTTTGTAGCAATTCCTTTCTCTTATGATACAGTTATGCCTTTGATATATTGATAGTTGCTAAGGAGAGTTCTGAATGGCTTTGTGATGGCATCGTCCTGATATTTGCGTTGCATTTTCATACTGAAAGAACGTATTTACCTGCTCGTTACTTCTCGTGATGTATAATCTTATTTTTCCATTGTAACTTTTTTTTCAAAAATATTGAGAGAGAAAAATTAGACGTTATTCGAAATATTATCCAAAGAAAAGATATGATTAGATGAAAGTCTTATTTTCAAATATTTGGAAATAAAATTTTATTTTCCATAAGGTATGCTAAAATTATACAAAAATAAAAATAAAAAAATGCATTCAATTTGGCAGAAATAAATGAAAATGGATTCATATTTATTGATACATAGAAGAGTAATGGTATTAAAATGTGAATAAAAAGTAAAATTAAGTGTGAGAGATCGTGGTTATAGAGATTTGTACTTACAACTATAATAATATTTCAAACTTCATAAATAATAAAATAGAGTAATTTTGGCATAGAGCCGGATTTAGATTTATGGTCTCACCTGTGTGTAGTAAGAATATTTTAGAACTTACGGTTGGATCGAAACATTTTCGCTTTATTCCAACTATTTACAAAGATTTTATACGCACACATATACATATGCATACATACACACGCGCATCCACACACATATGAGCATTCAGTGACACCCCAAATAGTGCGGTACCTTATTAACACCATGATTTCCACCGTAAGTTTTCATTTAAATAATAGTTGTTTCTCTTTTTCCACTACAACTATTATTTAAACGGGAACCTATTATTTAAACGGGAACCTGTGATGGAAATTAGGGGGTTAATGGGATGCTGCACTATTTGGGTACCATTTGACGCTCCTCCTTTGTGTGTGTGTTCATTTATTCATACATAAATATTCCAATCACAACTATATTAACATTTTTTTATTTGGTTGATTAAATTCAAACAATAATTAGTTTTAAAATTTACAATATTTGAAATTTAGAATCTATATTTCAATAATTCGTAATGTGTATCTTAAGTTTTATTCTCATACCTTAAGTTAATAACACACGCATATGATTTTAAATAATATTTTATTATTAATTTGAGATATATATTATAATATTTAAACCGGTTATATTAATGTTTGCGTTAAAAGTTGGGCAAATACCCGATCAGATTTAAGTAGTGAATAAATGAAGAAATTAAATGAAAAATGAATTAGATAACACACAGAAATTCATAGTGGTTCGGCAAAGCTCCGACCTTCATTCTACCCTTCTTTTTAACCTTCGTCCATTTGAACTGTTAACTATTTTCAAAGGTTTTACAAACTATGTTCTTACAATTCGGTGCTTACAAATTGGTGAGAATTTAACATAGTGACAGGGTAAAATCAAAAGGTTCAGAAATCAAAAAAGGAATCTCGATTTTGTGCCCTTCTCCTTCTGTTTATAAACGAGATCGGTGAAATAGGCTCCGACATTTGCTATCAACGTCTCCACCTTCGTGGAGAGGTTCAAGAAGAAGATCGTGGTCATGTTCTCGAAGTGGTGGTCAACTCGGTTTCGAGTTGTTAAGTGCCGAGTTGTGAATTGTCTTATTTTTCAAGTTTTGACTTCATTCTTCTGCTTTCTTGGATAGAAAGCCTTTGACTAATCTCTCTTAGCTTCATGATGTATGATGTTTATATGTTTGGTCTATGATTTCCTTCAGGTTGCTTCGCTAGCTGACTTCCATGACTCGACATGGAGTTGGGGCCTACAACTCAATATCGAGTTGATACTTGTGTTGTTTTTTAATGACTTTCCTTTATGCCACTTGGTTTAATTGGAAGATGGTTAGCCTTCTTCAAATAGTGGGCAAGATTCTATATCAGTCCTTGGGTTTTGGTAGAATTATGACTTTCAGAGATATATTTTTGAATTTCTAGTTTACTATCTGACCATTTGATGGTTTTGACTCGTCTAGATGTTGTTTAGTCCAAAAGCAAGGTAACATTTATCCTCTAAAACATAGCTTGTTGTCAACAAGTTATGCTTTGGATCAGGACAAGCTATCGATTTCAATTTTTTGATCTGAGTATGTATCCTCATTTTCTAAACTATTTTCACAAAGCGCAGGCGCCTTCTCTGGAACGTCACATTACTTGGAACAGTTATTCGTATCCTTTGGATGTTATAAGAGTCGAAGCTTGTAGTTCGAGTTCATCACTTGGATTTCAGGAGATCTTGAGGTTCTTTCTATAAAATGGTCAATAGGACTTCTATATCCAAAATGTGCATTTCTTTTTCATCGCAATGTTCTCCTCTCATTTTTCTCCTTTTCCTTTCTTCCTTTTTAGCTGATCGGTACCAATTTGAGCTTCATGGATCGATGCCCTATTTTTTGCCTACTTTTCTGGGCGATCCTATACTTAAGCGATTTTGTTCCTACTTCTTTTCCACTCGCTCTTCATTTGCATTTGCCTACGTATTCTCGAATTGTACATTTGCCACTGCCCATCCTTGGATCCCAACCACCAATCCAACCATCGCTTTATTTCGCCTATTGTCGACCTCACCTGATGTCGTTTGTCCTCAACAATGTTAGCCCCACCAATTTGAATGCTCTATCTTTTCTTTAGATCTACTTGACTTTGCCAAGTCAAATTGGTTTCAATTAAGATTACTATTTCAGATCATCGTTGCTTAATCTCCAGCTTTAGGTAGGTGGCGCCGCCTTCGGGTCATCGACGTTTGTCATTGGTCAACAATCTTGCTCGACCATAGTTTAAAACTTGATTCTCCCCTTTTAAGATCAGTTATGACTTGGGAATTAGAAGATTTTGACAAGCGATAGAAAGTTGAATTTATTTTTGAAAGAAATAAGGTTGACTCAAAGTTTCTATGGGGATTCCCTCGGAATGACCGGAGTCTTTGATTTGCTCTATCAACTTTGAGTCGACTTCAAGTCAAACCTAGCTCTGACCCGAGTTTTTGACTGTGGGTTTCTTGAATTTCTTTGGTCAAACTCTTTCTAAGTTTGAAAAGGAAGGAGAAATAAAGTTCTTAAGTGATTTTGGTCGAGTTGAGACTGATGGTTGTGTTCATTGGGATGGTTTCAGATAACGATCACATTGAACACGCTTGGGTATTCGAATGGACTTCCTATCAATGCTTTAATTTGAATCTTCACGTCGGTGTCTTTGCAAAGAGAAATTCTGTGTCACTTGGGATAATGGTTATGTTATCTTAAATCATATGATAATGGGCATGTTATGCGACAGTGCTTATATGCAAGCACGGACGAGCTATCTACATAGAGTTTTCACATTCATAGTGCTTTGGACACTGGGCACGCATTGCATAGATTGAATTGCATATCATTTCCCTATATCTAAGTATAATATTTGATCGATCAATACACGTTGACATCCGTTGTGTCCTATACATTCGTCGTATAGGGTTTTATTTCAGCATGAGGATCAAATTTAAATTGTACCTAACCTTATTCATCTATGAAATTTTTCAACAGTTATGGATCGCATATGCTCCTTGCATCTTAACGATGGATGCGGGTAGCCATCTACATCAAAGGTAGTTCAATCTACAAAAGAGTCGGATTCAGACTCTATTTCGACGCATTCTATGCCATCTACCTCGTTATCTTTCCGGTCTCAGTCACCTCGTCATTTGACGAGGCAGTCTTTAGAGATCGTTCCTTTGTAATGGCGGATGAATAGTTCATGGAAATTGCCCTCGATGTAGATCCTACGGACTGTAATTCTTAATAAACCCCCAGACTCCCTGGCATCTTGGCTTGATAGAGCAGTCGTCGTAAGAAACCGTGATAGGCATGCCAATCCTTTTGAAGACGTTCTCGTTTTGGAGCCATACCTTCGGGCCTATAATCCGCCTGAGGGTTATACAACATGTAACCAATACATGTACTTATCTAGGTGTTTCCTCCCATTCAACCACTTTATCCGGCATGTATTCCAGTATATGAAGCTTGTCCTTATCCAACTTCACTCGAACGTTTATGCTTCCGTAAACAACATGTATATGGTATTTCTACATCACCTGGATAGGGTGCCAACACTGGAGAAGGTCCGCTGCTTATATGCTTTCAAGAGGCAAAAAAGAAATCTTTCCCATCTGTGGGATGCTGTGTTTTTATCGACTGTTTTAAGAAGCTTAGTTATTTTAGGAGAGAATATATCTTCATGCGTTGTCCTTCTAGTTTTGCCGAAAAATGGCGGTTTGGACATAGTTTTTACTATCACATACCATTCCCACAACACTAACCCATCCAGATTGTTAACCTATTTAGTTCATGAATTCTCAGATATCCTAAGAAGGCTTGGCAGCTCGACGTTGGCGAGTACTCTTCTACATCTACGTGCCATCCCCAAGGGAGAATGGGAGATGAGACACTTGTTGGTAGATGAGAGAATGTGTGTAATGACCCTAATTTTTTGACCAACATTATTAAGAACGTTTAATTAGATAAATGAAATAATATAGATGGTTAAGAGATTGAGATTTATTAACCAATAAGGGGGTCATGCCTTCATAAAGATAAGAGAACGAGAATTAAAATTAAGTAGAAGGAATATGATAAGGGGCAAAATAGTAATAGACTATGTTCTTATACCCTAAACCCTTCTTACCTTCATTCTTTGTTCATTTTTTCAATTACAAACAAAACTAAAACCCTTGTAAGCTTGGCCGTCCACCATTAAGAGAATCAAGAAGAAGAAAAGCTAAGATCAAGTAGGAAGCTTAAGCAAATCAATGAAAAGACAAATCTCAACCTTCTTAAAAATAATCTAAGGTGAATAACGATCTTACATCTCATTTTTGTTGATTTTGGTTCTAGTTAGATCTGAATTAGTTTTGCAAGTAATATGCCATGATATGCTTGTTTAAATTGATATATATATATATATATATATATATATATATGTATATGCTTGTTGATGATTTATGTTGCTTCATATAGATTTTATGATAAGTTTAGATTTGAAAAACCCAGTAAATGACATCCAAATGATGTGCGTTTTTTATATATGATCAAAAACATTATGTTAGAAGCGAGTTTCAAGTTTCATAATTTTCTAAGCAATTACGGATTTATTATGAATTTTCTATGTAAGAAAATAGCTAAAATTGGGTTTAAAATTATTTTCTGCAATTATATGTTGGTTTTGAGTCTGAAATTTAAATATGTTAGAAATCATATAAAAAGTGAATTATGGTGATTTTGAGGGAATTTTCCTAAGTATTTTATTACGGTTATAAAATTATTTAAGTTGAGAGATTTAAAGGTTTATATGTTTATTCATGGAGAATGGCTTAATTGTTGAATGTTTTTAATTTGATGATATCTGAATTCGGCAGCACTTTTAGAAAAGATTTTGAAAAAGAATTGACAACCAATTATATGTTGACAAATAAGGCAAGTTAGTTGGGAAAACATTATATTAAAATGCTAAAAATGAGTTTTGCTTAAATTACTGCTTCGTCACTTCCATCGGTAGCTTTCGACATCATACCTTCGCGCATGGCCAAGTTGAAACCAATGCATATGGTATCAAAAAAATTGATATATAGTAAATTGGAGAAAGATGGAAGGTACAACATCAAAACGTTGCTTTCAAAGGGGTGGAAGCCACTCTTATTGAATTTAAACTATTTTCGTTTGTAAATGATGCTTTCGAAAGGGTTGAAGTTACTTTCGACTTAATCAACTTGCTTTGTTTGTATGAAAGAGATTTCAAATGAGTTTTCGCCTTTATGTTGTAAAAGAAGCTTTCAAAAGGACAAAACCCATGCTTCCGCATTCAAATCAAATCAGCACTTTCGAAAGAATGCTTTCGCCTTTATAATCTAAAGTTGCCTTCTTAATGCTTTCGAAAGGATAGTTTAGGTACTTTTAAAATGGTTTCGGAGGCGACGGTTTTGAAGGGGTTGGTTTTAAAACCATCCTCTTTCTTTTACTTGGGATATATGCTTTCGAAAGTAATGCTTTTGTGTTTATTCTTTTGTGACCCTTATTTATATTGAAAGTTAAACCCAAAAGATTTCGAAGGAATGATTTTAAATGTTTTCGAAGCCATGTTTTCACAACTTCTATTTGAACCCAATACTTTCAAAAGGTACATTTTAAGTGAAGAATTTCAATGCTTTTAAAAGGTATATAATAACGTTTCGAAGTATAGATCCCCATTGTTTTCGAAAGGTTTATTTTGAGTATTTGAATGGAGGGTTTCCAATGCTTTCGAAAGGCAAGTTTACATGGTTTTAAAAGAGGATGTCTAAGGTTTTAGTAAAGGTTTTGAAAGGGATATTTTTAATGATTTCGAAAGGTATTTTTTAAGGTTTAAACAGAGGTTTCGAAGGTATTGTTTGGCTTCATGGCCTAAAATCTTTTAAGTTGAAAAAGGTTTTTAATTGGAATGGATAGATAATCCCATTGATAAGGGTTCATCAACACTATTTTATGTAAAGTATATATATCATGGCATAAGTATTTCGAGTAAAGCAAATTATATGATTTCCTTGTTTTATAAAGGTACGATTTTAGGGGTAAATCATTTGCAAAGATTATTTACAAGGAAATGCAGTTTTAACATGGTAGTTAACCCTAAGGCAGGAAATGAAACATGAATAGGGTAGTTAACACTAAGTTTATGACTCAGATATTAAAAAACCAGATGGGACTGGTGTAAGGTCGCGCCCTATACGTTAGTTATTAGTCCCTAGATAAAATAAGTCCAAAATTCCAATGTGTAGGGCTTGTCATAGGTAGGACTAAATTGAGGTCACACATAGAAGAGAATATACAAAGTAAAGATAGATTATTGGTGAGCTCATAAAACCATTAGGTTCAGTTGACCGTATAAAAGAAAGTTAAGGGCATTCAGTCTAGTATTGTGTCTAACAGAAGTTAGATTATTGACTATTACTGGTAGACCCAAGTCAGCAAATGGTTAATAGTTAGCTAATCAAAACTATAGTATGGACAGATAGTCCATTAATTTCATGATTTTTATATGTACTTTCTATTATTGTTATAATCAGTTTGATTGCTGGATTCTGATTTGCAAAAGATACTTTTTAAAAGGATATTAGTGAGGGAAAACCCGTTCTGCTAAGTGGCGTGGTCTCACTTAATATCAGTAAATCGAGATGTAATAATATTTTCACACCAGGCTTTATGTCTGAATTGAAGTTTATGTTTTCCCCTTAAACTCTCCGGTGCTCAAAATTTAATTTGAGTTGGTTGGGAGTTATGGTTTTTTAAGTTTAGTAGGTTGGACGAATAAGCTTTCGAAGACGTGCAAGAGGAAATGTTAGCTATGTAGGAGCTATTTAGTTTTATTTCCACTATGATGTATTTATGACAGACATGTCTATCTAGTACTCTAATCATCCAAGGGGTCATCTTCATATGTTGCTCTTGGCGTGATTTGTAATAATTATATTCGGTCAAAACCTGGGATTCGTTTTGGGATTATTTATTTGAATATGAAATATTATTTTGAAATGTAATCAAAAAAGCTATTTTGAAATTTTTGTCAATTTTATTCAATATTCATGTGCTCTTGATATTAAAAATACCATTAACATTACCGTATTTTGTCACCGGAAGTTAATACTATGAATGACTGCTGCATTGTAGCGCTTAGCTTTAGGCCTCAAGATAGGGGTTATTACAACTAGGTATCGGAGCAAAGGTTTATGAAAACTTAAAAAGAAATTTTAAACTTAAAATGATTTTGGAAGCATAATCCTAAGGAATTAGAGAAAAGACTATGGTATGGGATAACACTATAATAGCGTACGTTTATTTGCTATATATAAGTATACGCTCTATCTCTATTCTCCATATTTCTTAGGTTGTTCTTCTGTATCTTACAAAGGCTCGAATGCATATTTTAAGAACATAAGATATGGACGCTAGGAGTGGAAGAGTTAATTTTGGTGGAGGAAGGACCATAACCGACGAAAACGCTCGACCCAACAAGAGAAGCTCGGGTCAACGGGAAAATGCTAATCCAAATGCAAATGCCAATGCCAATGTAGGTCTTGGAGTGCCGCAAGCTGATATAGGAGCTATGTATCAATTCTTCATTAATATGATGCAGGCTGGAGTTGCTGCAGGATTAGGCGGAGGAAATGTTGGAGGTAATCAGGGAGCTCCAATGGTCAATAACTATGCAATCGTGAGCAGAGACTATGCTAGGTTGAAGGAAGCAGTTTATCATGAGTGAGGACGCAATTGAAGTGGAGAATTAGTTACTTCATTGTGAAAGGATCTTTACTGACTTAGGGCGTATCGATGAGCAAAAGAGGGGGCTTGCTTCTAGCCAGTTGCAAGGAGCAGCACTGTACTGGTGGAAGAGTGTTACTGTAGGAGTTAATAAGGAGACCATGACTTGGGCTGAATTTAGAAGGAGATTTGAGGAAAGATTCATGTCAGAAATTGCTAGGTCAACTATGGCTAGGAAGTTTATGGATTTGGAGTAGGAGACATGACGGTGCTTGAGTATGAAATTAGGTTTGAGGAGTTATCGAGATACAGATATGCTACAATTGATACAATTATCAAAAGGAAACAGAAGTTCATCCATGGACTACCTGAAATAGCTAAAGTGACTGCCACATATCAGGGATCCTTGTGATGTAGTTGTCGAGATGACTTTGAGGCAGGAGGAGATGCTTGTTTTTCATGATTGTTACAATGCAGGGGAAGCTCAAAGTGGGCGGAACCACAATAGAAAGTTTTTCGATAAAAAAGGACACACCAGAAAGCAGAAGCAGCCAAGAAAAAGAAGACCAGATGTAACATCCTATATCTGGAGGCCAAATGCTAAGCGCTACAGATGCGGTAGTCATCTATAGTATCAACTTCTGGTGATAAAATACGGTAATGCTAATGATATCCATAATATCAGAAGCACTTGAATATGAACAAAATCACAGATTTCAAAACAACATCTTTACCGATTACATTTCAAAACAATAATTCATATCCAAGTTGTATAATCATTTTCCAGGTAAAGATCAAATATAATTATACAATAATACGCTAAGAGCGACATATGACGATGCCTTCTTGGTTGATCAGAGTCAATACAGTCATATTTGACTTAATACACACAGTGGAAGTAAATAGAATAAAATGCAACTCCTAATTTGCTATCCGTCAGCCACCTGCTCGTATCCGAAAGCTTTATTCGCCAAAATTACTAAAACCTGTAAACATCAACCCTCAGCTTACTCAAATCAATTTTGAGCACCCAAGAGTTTAAGGGGAAACAAAAACTTCGAGCCAGACATAAATCCAGGTATGAATAATACTACTACGTCTCAATTTTTCTGATATTAAGTGAGACCACACAGCTTAGCGGAACGGGTTTCCCCTCACTAACATCTTTTTAAAACATATCTTTTGTAAATATTTTCCTGCAACCATATTGGTTAATCAAACTGATTATGTCAATAATAGCAATATCCTTTATGCTGAAAACAAGTAATAAATGGACCATCTGTCAGAAAACTGGGCTAACTGTCCTCAAACTGGACAAACTATTCTTTTGGCTGACTCGGGCCTACTAGATAAAATATCAAAAACATCTGTTAGACAAAACTTCTGGATGGTCTGTCATTAACTTACTTCTCCAATGTCAACCGATTCTAATGGTTTTGCTGGCTAACTAATAACCTATCTCTGTACATAAATATTCCTTTCTATGTGCAACCATCATTTTAGTCTTACCTGTGACTAAGCCCTACACACTGAAATTCTGGTCTAAATTTACTACGGGCTAATAGCTAATGAGTATAGAGCGCGATCCTACACAAGTCCGATCTGGTCTTCTAATCTGAATCATTTTCTTAGGGTTAACTTCCCTTCATATTTTTCTTTGAAAAACCTTTTCAAAATGATTTAACCTTTTAAATCATACTTATACAAGGAAAATATATCTTTAGCTTTACTCTAACCTAATTTGCCATGTTATCTATACTTTACTTAAAATATTGTTGATAAAAATTAATGGAGATACCTATCCTCCCAAAACAAGTTGAAACCCTTTTTAACTTGAAAACACTTAGGCTATATTGTCTACTTAATACATCCAAAACCTTTGTTTAAAACCTTTAAACAACCCTTTTGAAACCATTGAAAGGACCCTTTCGAAACCAAGTAAAACTCTTTACTTAGCTTAGGCCGAGAGGCCAAATTCTCTCTTTCGAAACCATTCAAATTCTTCCTTTTGAAAGCATTGAAAAATAATCCTTTCGAAAGCTTAAAACCATTAGACATCCTTCTTTAAAACTTTTAAATAATGTCTTTCGAAAACATAGGAAAAACCATTCATTTCAAACTTTTCGAAACCTTTGGGGAACTACCCTTCGAAACCATTCATTAAAACCTTTCGAAAGCGTTGAAACTCTACCCTTTCAAAAGCACTTGGATTCAATTTAAAACACGTGGAAACACCTTTCGAAACCATTGAAACAGTCTCTTTTGAAACCATTAAGTTATACTTCAATTCAGAGAAAAAGGGTCATTAAATCATTTAAGTCGGAAGTATCTCTTTGGAAATCATTTCTTAAGTAAAGAAGTGATGATGCCGAAACCATCCCCTTTAAAGCATTGGAGAAGTGGCCAAGTTATTAAAAAGCAAAGCAATCCTTTCGAAACCAATCTGGGTCGAAAGGTAAAAAGAGCAGTAAGGGTTTCGACATAGTCGTTAGGAGTAATTTAAAACAAAAGCGCAACCCAATCGAAGCCATTCTTTTAAAACCAATTGACCTAGTCGAAAGGCAACCTAGTCGAAAGCTATTTAGTCGAAAGCAAGCAGATGCATTTTCATTTAAAAGCAAAGAAATGCTTTGACCCCTTCAGAACCCCTAGTTTCGACTCAAAGCCTTCCGCCTCTTGTCCATTTCACTACATACTAGTTACTTGATACCATGTGCATTGGTTTCTATGGAGACGGAAGCGAAGGTAAGGAGGCGAAAGCCTGGTGCCAAAAGCATTGAAACAGTGAAAAACGTGTATATTTGTCCTTTTAAACTAATTATTTGTACCTAATCTGCCTTGTTTGTCAAATTGTGATTGGTTGCAAGTTTCTCTTTTCTAAAAGTACTGCCAGTTTCCAGAAATGATAAATTAAATTATTTTACAAAATACCCCTTCTCGTAATTATAAAAAAAATATGTCCCATACCATAAATAATTTTATATATCCATTAAAACACTTAGGAAAATTCTACAAAAATTCCATAAAAATCACTTTTTATATGTTTTCTAGCATATATAAATTTCAGACCCAAATAATTAATTATCTAACCATAAATAATATTTTTAACTCAAAATAACATTTTATTCACTAGAAATATATAAAATCCGCAAAAATTCTTAAAATTGAAATCTATCTCTAAAATATCATTTCTAGTCTACATAAAATTTCTCAAAGACATTTGGATGTCAATAAATAGGGATTTCACCTTAAAATATATCATAAAATCTATATGAACAAGTATAATTCATTAACAAGTATATGTAATCATTCCATCATTCAAAAACATGGCAACATTGCACAAAGGTTCAAATTTCATCTTAAAACTGAAAAAAAAGAAATATGAGATATAGTTATTATTCACCTTAACATTAGAGATTAAGGAGCTTGAGATTTGAATGAATTTGATTTGATTTAGCTTATTCCTTAACTTTTCTTAATCTTCCTCCTCTTTCTCTTATTAAAGGTGGCCGACCTTAAGTTTTACGATTTATCAAATGAAATGAACGTGTATGAGAATACACAGCCATGGTTTAGGGTATAAGAATGGCCTCTTTCCTATTTTACCCCTCCGCTATTTCATTCTAATTCTTATTTTAATTCATTGGTTAAATAATATGGCCACCCCTTAATAAAAATCAAATCTCAATCCCCTAATCAACAAATTATTCTATTTAATTTAACCAACTAAATATCCTAAATAATATTGCCAAAAATATAAGGTGTTACAAACTCTTCTCCTTAAAGAATTTCGTCCTCGAAATTACGATAAGGTACAAAACAAATCAATCAAAAAGGTAAATTATACCATCAATAAGTCAGGATAAGTATCTCTAATCCTGCTTTCAATCTTTTAGGTACCGTCTCTCTCATCATCACTCCATTGGACTTTAACTATTATGACTGTCTTGGTTATAAGCCTCTTCTCATCTCTTACAATAATGCGAATCGGCTTTCTCACTATAGTCAAGTCCGGCTCTACCACTAAGTCATCTAGCACAGTCGATGCAATAGTAGTCTTCAGGTCTCTAACACACTTTTTGAGATGATAAACATGGAAAACATAGTGGACTCCTGCCAAACTGCTCAGTAACTCTACTCTATATGCGAGTTTGTCGATTCTCTCCATAATAGGAAAAGGTCCAACGAACGTCGGTGCCAACTTCCCCGATCTTCCAAATCTGATCACACCTTTCATCGGTGACACCTTAACGAAAACCCCATCTCTAATTAAGAACTTCAAATCTTTCGATCTTTTATCTGCGTAACTCTTTTGCCTAGACCGATCCTCCTTCATTCTAGCTTGAATCAACTCAATCTTCTCTGCAGCTTCTCTTACTAAATCTGGACCAAGAACCAACCTATCCCTAGTTTTCAATTAACAATGGAAGATTTGCATGGACTTCCATACAAAGCTTCAAACGATGACATCCCAATACTAGTCTGATAGCTGTTGTTATACGAAAACTCGACCAAATGCAGACGGTCTTCCCATGATCTCCTGAAACTTACTACATAGGCCCTTAATAAATCTTCCAAGATTTTGTTAACTCTCTCCGTTTTCCCATCTGTCTATGGATGTTAAGCGGTACTCATCTTGAGCTTGGTTCCCAAAACTTTCTATAGACTCTTCTAGAACTCACTAGTAAATAAGGAATCTCTATCGCTTACTATACTACTAGAAATTCCGTGCAGTCTAACTACAACCTTCATAAACAACTTCAACAAAACAGGTGTCGTTTTGGTTAACTTAACTGGAATGAAATGGACACTCTTGGTCAATCTGCGCACTATGACCCATATACTTTCATTTCCTCTGTTCGACCTTAGAAATATGTCAATAAAATCCCTAGAAATAGAATCTCATTTCCATACCGGAATATCCAATGGCTGAAGCAATCCACTTGCTTCTGGTGTTTGACCTTTTCCTGTTGGTTATTCAAGCACTTCTTAAGCCAATCTCCCTCTTCATTCCTTTCCAGAAGAAACTCCTCCTCATATGTTTCAAGACTTCTTTCCCTATGTTTCAAGGCTTCTTAAGTCAAGACTGAAATCCTTAAAGTCATCGCTCTCAGTTCCATATCTTGACTTCCCGATCCGTTCAGCTAAAACTGGATTCTCCTCCTGTTTAGAAGCAATCTTCTCAATCATTACTGGTCGGACTTCTAAACAAGTTAATACAACAAACTTTCCACTAGACCCAGCTTCGGATCTCCACTGAACTCTACAAGCTGTCAAGGCTTCCAAATCATTCCACTCAATAATCATCGCCAATATGCATTTCAACGTTTCCTGCTAAGTGCATCTGCCACCTTATTTCCTTTTCCTGGTATTCAATCCCAAAATCATAAGTTGCAATAAATTCTAACCATCTCTGCTATCTCATGTTCAACTCATTCTGAAAGAACAAATATTTCAGCGACTTATGATCTGTATATAACTTAAATCTTTCTCCTAGAAGGTAATACCTCCACACCTTCAAAGCAAATATCATAGCAGCTAATTCCAAATCATGCGTTGGATATCTAACCTCATGCGGTCTAAGCTATTTAGAAGCATAGGCAATCACTTTACCTCTCAGCATCAGCACAACTCCTAATCCTGTTCCACATGCATCTGTATAAACCACCAAATCCTAATTCCCTTCCAGAACAACCAAAACTGGTGCATGGGTCAATAAGTGTTTCAAACTCTGGAACGCTTCCTCACACTTGTCGGTCCACACAAACTTAACATCCTTCCTTGTTTGTTTGGTCATCGTTGCTGCTATTCGCAAAAAATGCTTAATGCATCTTCGATAATAACCAGCTAATTCAAGGAAACTCTTTATCTCAGTCTCTGTCTCGGGTCTCTTCCAACTATTCATCGTTCAATCTTAGTCGGATCTACTGAAAACGCTTTCCCTAAGACTACATGACCCATAAACTTCACTTCCTTCATCTAAAAATGACATTTTGAAAACTTCGCCTTCAGCTGATGCTGCCTATGCGTCTCAAGCACCACCCTAAGATGGACTTTATGCTCTCTTTCATCCTTATAGTATATCAATATATCGTCTATGAAAATCAGTACGAACCTATCCAAGTGCTATCAAAAAACTTGGTTCTTCAAATCCACAAAGAATGCAAGTGCATTAATTAGTTCAAGTGGCATAACTAACAATTCATACGATTCATATCTAGTCCTAAACGCTGTCAAATGTATACTATCCTCTACTACCCTGAGATGATGGAAACCTGTTGCCAAATCTAACCGAGAAAGTACCTTGGCTTCACTCAACTTGTCGAACAAATCATCAATTCTCGGCAATGGATATCGGTTATTTATCATCCTCTCATTCAACTTATGATAATCGATAAATAGCCTTAACGATCCATCCGGCTTCTTAGAAAACACTACGGTTGTTCCCCAAGGTGAACTACTCGGTCTGATAAAACCCTTGCCTTCTAAATCCACCAATAGCACCTTTAATTCCCTCATCTCTATAGAGGTCATCCCGCTTGATGGCCTACTCACTAGTTCTGCTCCAAGAAGCAAATCTATCTGAAACTCAATGGCTTGTTTCAGTGGTAGTCTTTCTATGGGCTCAAAAAAATCCATGAATTCTCTAACCACAAAAACTTGATTCATCTCATCTTCTAATTCCATAACACCCAACAAAGCATTCTCCTCTCTACTAAGGATTTCTATGGTATAAACAATCATGTCGCTATAATCAGGATGCCTAAGAGATACTTTCCTATCCTGGAAAAATATCCTAACATCGTACTCACTTAACCAATCCATACCAAGAATAATTCCAAATCACACAAAATCAAACCCACGCAAACTGCAAACAAAAGTATGACCTAACAAGTCAAAATCTAACTGGACACATCTCAATCCTAGAGTTGCATACCCTCCTATTGGATCCGCAACCCGTAAGGAAGTAACTAAATGTATGGGTTCTAGGTTAAGCTTTTCTACCAAATGTCTAAATATAAAAGAATGCAATACACCGCTATCAAATAGAAGGCCAACAGACATAACATGAATCTAAAGCGTAACTCCCAAAATTTTCTTTCCTTTCTCCTGAGCTGTTGGCTTCGTAGTAGCAGGCTCCAATACATACACATTGCCTTTTCCATCCTTAGCGAGCTCCTTGCGTTGATTCTTATAATGGCCAATCTGGTCGCAATTAACGCACCAGACATTCTTCTTCCCGGTCATTTCCTTTGCCTTTCCAACACGACACTCACTAACAAAATGCCCCTTCTTGTTGCACTTAAAATAGACCACCACAGACTTCCCTTTCTTGGTTGATCCACCCTTCTGAGCACCCTTCATAGGAAAGAATTTCCTATTCTGACTGTACCTGACCTGTACTTCCTTAGCCTTACTCTTCTTTAGAGAATCAAGCATCTCCTCATGCCTTAAGGCCTTCTCCACTACAAAATCAGAAGGATCTCTAATATGAGATAATGTAGCCCTTGCTAACTCAGGCTTCAACCCCTTGATAGATGCCTCGTTCCTCTTCATCATTGTATCCACTGAAGCATACTTATATTTGGCCAACTCCTCAAACCTTCTGGCATACTCCAGAACAGACATGTCTCCCTGCTCTAACTCAGCAAACTTTTGGATCAGAGCTGACTGTGCCATCGCAGACACGAGCCTCTCCTAGAACCTTCCTTTGAAATCTACCAATGTCAAGGTTTCCTCATCCACCCCAGCCATTACACTATTCCACTAGAACAAAGTTGCTCCCTAAAGTTGTCTCGAAGCAAGCCTCATCTTTTACTCATCATTGATCCCCATGTCTACAAATATTCTCTCACAGTGCAGCAACCAATTCTCCATCTCAATGGCATCTTCCATTTCAATAAATGGCTTCCCTCCAAGCTTAGTTTAATCTCCACTCAGCTTAGCATAATGATTGACCACCAAAACTTCCAGAACCACTCCTCCCATTATTCCAACAACAACACTCGCTTACATCATATTTATGAAAAACTGATGCATAGCTTCCATTCCAACTTGCAGGAATCCAGCACCCACATTCTCTGTTTGTACCTGACCTTGGGTCCTCCTCATATTAGGTCTGGCATTCCCATCGGTGCCCTTCCCTCCTGGGTTAACTCTTCCTCTTCTACCATCCATATATGTATTCAAACCTCATGAGGTACATAAGAATAACCTAACAAAGATAGAAGACTAGAGATAAAGCGTATACATATATATAACAAATACAAGTACGTTACTATAGCGTAATCTCATACCCTAACCTTTTTCTAATTCCTTAGGATTACGTTTTCAAAGATCACTTTTAGTTAGTATTTTATAAACATATGCTCTGATACCAAGTTATAACATCTCGTATCTGGAGGCAAAATGCTAAGCGCTACAGATGCTATAGTCATCTATAATATTAACTTCTGGTGACAAAATACGGTAATGCTATTGGTATCCATAATATCAAAAGAAATTGAATATGAACAAAATCAAAGATTTTAAAACAACATTTTTACTGATCACATTTCAAAACAATAATTCATATCCAAGTCACATAATCCCATAATTGTTTCCCAAGTAAAGATCAAATATAATTATACAAAATATGCCAAGAGCGACGTTTGATGATGCCTACTTGATTGATCAGAGTCAATATAGTCATATTTGACTTAATACACACAACGTAGACAAACATAATAAGTTGTAACTCCTAATTAGCTATATGTCATCCACTTGTTTGTCTCCGAAAGCTTTATTCGCCAAAATTACTAAAACCCATAAACCTCAACCCTCAGCCTACTCAAATCAGTTTTGAGCGCCTGATAGTTTATGGGGAAACAAAAACTTCGAATTAGACATAAATCCCGGTATGAATAATACTGCTACATCTCAATTTTCTTGATATTAAGTGAGACCACACTGCTTAGCAAAATGGGTTTTCCCTCACTAATATATCTTTAAAACATATCTTTTGTAAATCTTTTCCTGCAACCATACTGGTTAATCAAACTGATTATGTCAATAATAGCAATATCCTTTATGCTAAAACAGGTAATAGATGGACAATCTGTCCTCAAACTGGACTAACTATCCTCAAACTGGACTAAATGTCCCTTTGGCTGACTCTGGCCCAACAGATAAAATATCAAATGGTCTGAACATCTGTTAGAAAAAACTTTTGGGTGCTCTGTCCTTAACTTACTTCTTCAAGTGTCAACTGAACCTAATGGTTTTGCGGCCTAACTAATAACCTATCTTTTTATATAAATATTCCTTTGTGTATGCAACCATCATTTTAGTCTTACCTGTGAATAAGCCCTACACACTAGAATTTTGGACTAAATTACCTAGGGGGTAAGAGCTAATGAGTATAGGGCGCGACCCTACACAAGTCCTATCTGGTCTTCTAATCCGAGTCATTTTCTTAGGGTTAACTACCTTTCATCTCTTCCCTTGAAAAACCTTTTCAAAATGATTTGACCTTTTAAATCATACTTATACAAGGAAAATATATCTTTAGCTTTACTTTAAGCTGTTTTGCCATGTTATATATACTTTACTTAAAATAATGTTGATGAAATTAATGGAGATTACCTTTCCTCCCAAAAACAGTTAAAACCCCTTTTAACTTGAAAACACTTAGGCTATATTGCCTAGTTAATATGTTCGAAACCTTTGTTTAAATACTTTAAACAACGCTTTCAAAACCATTGAATGTATCCTTTTTGAAACCAAGTAAAACCCTTTACTTAACCTGGGTCGAAAGGCCTAATCCCTCCTTTCGAAACTATTCAAAATTTTCCTTTCTAAAGCATTGAAAAACCCTCCTTTCAAAAGCTAAAAAACATTAGACATCCTTCTTTAAAACCTTTAAATATAGCCTTTCGAAAACATAGGAAAAACCTTTCTTTTCAAACCTTTCGAAACATTTGGGGAATCACTCCTTCGAAATCATTCATTAAACCTTTCGAACGCCTCGAAACCCTATTCTTTCGAAACCATTAAAACTGTCCCTTTCGAACCATTTGGGTTATACTTCAATTCAGAGAAAAAGGGCCATTAAATCATTTAAGTCGAAAGCATCTCTTCAGAATGCATTTCTTAAGTAAAGAAGTGATGGTGTCGAAACCATCCTTTTGAAAGCATTGGAGAAGTGATAAAGTTTTTAATCAAGCAAAGCAACCTTTTTGAAACCAATCTGGTCGAAAGGTAAAAAGCGGCAGTAAGGGTTTCGACCTAGTTTGCTATTTAAAACAAAAGTGCAACTGCATTGAAACCATTCTTTTAAAACCAATTGACCTGGTCGAAAGCCAACATAGTCGAAAGCAAGCCGGTGCATTTTCATTTAAAAGCAAAGAAGCGCTTTGACCCATTCGGAACCCCTGGTTTCTACTCAATGCCTTCTGCCTCTTGTTCAATTCACTACACACCGATTACCTAATACCATGTGCATTAGTTTTGATGGAGTCAGAGGCGAAGGTAAGGAGGCGAAAGCCTGGTGCCGAAAGCATCGGAACAGTGAAAAACACGTATATTTGTCCTTTTAAACTATTTCTTTATACCTAACATACCTTATTTGTCAAATTGTGATTGGTTGCAAGTTTCTCTTTTTTAAAAGTACCACCAATTTTTAGAAATAACAAACTAAATTATTTTACAAAATACTCCTCCTCCTTTTTAAAATATATATAGAACATTTTAGTCTCATACCTTAAATAATTTTATATATCCATTAAAACAATAAGGAAAATTCTACAAAAATTCCAAAAAATACGTTTTATATGTTTTTTAACATATATAAATTTCAAAACTTAGACCATTAATTATTTAACCGTAATTTTTTAGCCCAAAATAACATTTTCATCATTAGAAAATTTATATAAAATCCACAAAAATTTTGAAAATTGAAACCCATCTCTAGAATATCATTTTCGATCTATACAAAAATTTGCAAGGCATTTGGATGTCATTTAATAGGAGTTTCACCTTAAAATATATCATAAAATCTATATGAACAAGCATGATTCATCAACATGTATATATAATTATTCCATCATTCAAAAACATGGAAAATCATTGCAAATTGGTTCAGATTTCATCTTAAAATCAAAAACAAAAGAAAAATGAGATGTGATTATTATTCACCTTAGCTTTAGGGATTGAGGAGCTTGAGATTTGAATGGATTTGATTTGATTGAGCTTCTTCCTTAGTTTTTCTTAATCTTCTTCCTCTTTCTCTTGTTAGTGTTGGCCGGCCTTAAGTTTTAAAATTTATCAAATAAAATGAACATGTATGAGAATATACATCCAAGTTTTAGGGTATTAGAAAAACCACTTTCCTATTTTACCCCTCGTCTATTTCATTTTAATTCTTATTTTAATTCATGGTTAAATGAAACGACTACCTCTTAATTAAAATCAAATCTCATCCCCTAATCAACACATTATTCTATTTAATTTAATTAATTAAATATCCTAAATAATGTTACAAAAAATATAGGGTGTTACACCGATGTAGTTTGTCATAAGTGCGACAAGTAGGGACACTATGCTCACGAGTGTCAGACAGGCAAAGGGAAGAAAGCTGTTGATAAGAAAGAGGTGAGATGCTTGTGCTTTAATTGTGATCAAATTGGACATTATAAGAACAAGCACAAGGAACTAGCCAATAATGGAAAAGGCAAGATGTTTTCATTGGAACCAACTACCTCTAGACCAACAACTAAGGAGAAAGGAAAAGCTATGTAGGGAGGTATGCTTTTGATTCATGGTGTATTAGTTAGAGTTCTATTTTATACTGGTGCATCGCATTCTTTAATATCTTATTGTTTAGTATATAAGCTTAACCTAGAACCCTCATATTTAGTTACTTCCTTAATGGTTGCGAATCCGATAGGAGGGTATGTGACTCTTGGGTTAAGATTTTACCACTTAGAGTTTGAATTGTTATGTCATACATTTGCTTGAAGTTTGCATGTATTTGATTTTGTAGGGTTCGGGATTATTTTGGGTATGGATTGGTTAAGTAAATATGATGCTAGGATATTTTGCCATGATAGAAAAATATCATTTAGACACCCTAGGTATAGTGATCAGATTATATACTCCATAGAAAACCCTAGTTTTGCATATTATGGAGGAAGAAGACGAGTTGAACCGAGTTTTCATTGTTAGAGAATTCGTAGACGTCTTTGAGCCCATAGTAGGACTACCGTTGAAACGAGTCATTGAGTTTTGGATAGATTTAGTACCAGCATCAGAACCAGTGAGTAGAACGAAAAGCAGAATGACACCTATCGAGATAAAGGAGTTAAAGGTGCAGTTGGTGGATTTGGAAAGTAAGAACTTTATCAGACAAGTAGTTTTCCCTGGGGAGTAGCCGTAGTGTTTGTAAAGAATCTGGATGGATCTTTAAGGTTGTGTATATTATCATAAGTTGAATGAGAAGACAATTAAGAATCGTTATCTGTTACCTAGAATTGATGATTTGTTCGATCAGTTGAGTGAAGCCAAAGTGTTTTCCCGGTTGGACTTGGCAAGAGGACTCCATTCAGCTTAGAGTGGCTGAAGATAGTATTCCTTTGATGGTGTTTAAGACAAGATATAGATTGTAAGAATGGTTAGTGATGCCGTTTGGACTAAATAGTGCGCTGACTTCTTTCGTGGACTCGATGAGCAAGGTCTTTCGGGAGCTCCAGATAGATTCGTGTTAGTTTTTCATAGATGACATTTTGATATACTCTAAAAATGAAAGAGAGCATGAAGTTCATCTTAGAGCGGTGCTTGAGATGTTGAGGCCGCATCAACTGAAAGCGAAATTCTCGAAATATCATTTCTTAAGGAAGGAAGTGAAGTTTACTGGTCATGTAGTCTTAGAGAAAGGGTTTCCATAGATCCCGTTAAGATTGAGGTGGTGAATAATTGGAAGAGATCCAAGCTAGTGACTGAGATAAAGATTTTTCTTGGATTAGCTGGTTATCATCGGAGATTCATTAAGGATTTTTCATGAATAGCGACAACAATGACTAAGTTAAGGTGGAAAGATGTGAAATTTTTCTGGACTAATTAAGTATGAGGAGGCATTCCAGAAATTGAAACACTTATTGACGAATGCACCTGTGTTATTGTTCTAGAGGGGAATAAAGACATAGTGGTGTACACGGATGCATTTGAAAAAGGGTTAAGAGCAATGTTAATTCAAAAGAGGTAAAGTGATTGCCTACGCTTCACGGCAGCTTAGACCACATGAAGTTAGATATCTAATTCATGATTTGGAATTAGCTATAGTAATTTTCGCATTGAAGGTGTGGAGACATTACCTTTTGGGAGAAATATTTGAGTTGTATATGGACCATAAGTCACTAAGGTATTTATTCTCTTAGAAGGAGTTGAATATGAGACAACAGAGGTGGTTAGAGTTTTTAACTGCTTATGACTTTGGAATTGAGTACACACCATGGAAAGGTAATATGGTTGTAGATGCAGTTAGCAGGAAACATTAGAATATAGTATTGGAAATGATAGCTGAGTGGAAAGATTTAGAAGCATTGACTACATGCAGAATACAGTGGAGATCTGAAGCTAGTTCTCGTAAGGAAATGTTATGTTGTCATGTTTAGAAGTTCGATCAGTGATGGTCGAAGGATCGCTTCTAAGCAAGGGAAGGATCCAATACTAGCTGAACGAATTGGAAAACTGAGGAATGGAACTGAGAGCGATGACTTGAAAGATTTCAGTCTTGACCAGAATGGGTAGTTAAGGAAGAAATAAAGGCCGTGTGTTCCGAATGTAAGAAACATTAGGAAGGAAGTTCTTGAAGAATGCCATCATTTAAAGTTCACCATTCATCCATGAGGAACTAAGATGTATCGGGATATGAAAAGAAATTTCTTCTGAGAAGGTATGAAAAGGGATGTTGGCTTATGGGTAAAGCAGTGTTTGAACTGTCAACATGTAAAAGCTGAACATCAGAAACTAAGCGGGTTACTTCAGCCTTTGGAGATACTAGTTTGGAAATGAGATTCAATATCCATGGAATTTATAGATGGGTTGTCAAGGTCGAGTCGAGGATATGAAAGTGTATGGGACGTAGTGGAAAGTTTGACCAAGGGTGCCCATTTTATTCCAGTTAAATCAACCAGGAAGGCACCTGTTTTAGTAAAATTATTCATGAAGAATGTGGCTAGACTGCATGGAATTCCTAGTAGTATAGTAAGTGATAGAGATTCACTATTCACTAGCGAGTTCTGAAAAAGTCTATAGGAGAGTTTGGGTACCAAGCTCAAGATGAGTACTGCTTATCATCCATAAATAGATGGACAAAAGGAAAGAGTTAACAAAATCTTAGAAGATTGGTTAAGAGCTTGTGTGCTAGACTTTAGAGGATCATGGGAAAACCATCTACACTTAGTCGATTTTTTTGTATAACAACAGTTATCATACTCGTATTGGGATGTCATCGTTCGAGGCTTTGTATGGAAGGCCATGCAAATCTCCTATTTTTTGGGTAGAGACCGGGGATAGGCTAGCTCTTGGTTTAGATTTGGTTAGAGAAGCTGTAGAAAAGATTGAGTTAATTCGAGCTAGAACGAAGGAAGCTCATTCTAGGCAGAAGAGTTATGCTAATAAAGGACGGAAAGACTTAGAGTTCTTAGTAGGAGATCATGTTTTCATCAAGGTGTAATCAGATTTGGAAAATTTGGAAAATTAGCACCAAGATTTATTGGACCATTTTCTATTGTAGAAAGGATCAGGAAATTGCATATAGAGTAGAGTTATCGAATAGTTGTTAGGAGTTCACGATGTCTTTCATGTTTCTCATCTGAGGAAGTGTATTCGAGATCCAGAAAATACTATTGCACTGGCTATGTTAGATGATTTAGTAGTGGAACTGGATATGACTATAGTTAGAAAACCAGTTCGTATAGTCGCGAGAGATGACAAAAGACTAAGAAATAAGACAGTCAGATTAGTCAAATTCCAGTGGAGTGATGACGAAAGAGATTGTACTTGGAAAACTGAGAGCAGGATTAGAGATGCTTATCCTAACTTATTTAAGGTATGTTTTACCTTTATGTTTGATTTTTATAAGTATCTTATCATAATTTCGAGGATGAAATTCTTTAAGGAAAGGGAGTGTGTGATGACCCTAATTTTGACTAACAATAATTAGACTAATTAAACGAAATAATGTAGATGGTTAAGAGATTGAGATTTGTTAGCCAACAAAGGGGCGTACGTTCATAAAGATAAGAAAAAGAGAATTAAAATTAAGTAGAAGGAATATGATGAGGGGCTAAATAGGAATAAGCTATGTTCTTATACCCTAAACCCTTCTTACCGACATTCTTTGTTCATTTTAACAATTGCAAACAAAACTAAAACCCTTGTAAGCTCGACCAGCCACCATTAAGAGAATCAAGAAGAAGGAAAGCTAAGATTCAAGTAGGAAGCTTAATAAAATCAATCAAAGATAAATCCCAACCTTCCTAACAATAAGCAAAGGTAAATAATGATCTTACATCTCGTTTTTTTAATTACGATTTCAAGTTAGATCTGAATTAGTTTTGCAAGTAATATGCCATGATATGGTTGTTTTAATGGATATATATATGCTTGTTGATGATTTATGTTGCTTCGTATAGACTGTATGTTAAGTTTATATTTGAAAAACATAGTAAATCACATCTAAATGATATGCATTTTTGATATATGATCAAAAACATTATTTTAGAAGCGGGTTTCAAGTTTCATAATTTTCTAGGCAATAATGGATTTATTATGAATTTTCTATGGAAAATAACTAAAATTGAGTTTAAAATTATTTTCGGAAATGGTTTTGGGTACGAAATTTAAATATATTAGAAAGCATATGAAAAGTGAATTATGGTGATTTTTGGAGAATTTTCCTAAGTATTTTATTATGGTTATAAAATTATTCAAGTTGAGGGACTTAAAAGTTTATATGTTTATCCAAGGAGAAGGGCTTAATTGTTAAATGTTTTTAATTTGATAATATCTAAATTCAGCAACACCTTTAGAAAAAGATTTTGGAAAGGATTGGAAACCAATTATATGTTGACAAATAAGGCAATTTAGTTGGAAAAAAAATTACATTAGAAGGCTAAAAATTAGTTTTGCTTCGTCACTACCATCGGTAGTTTTTGATACCATCCCTTCGCCCCTTGCCAAGTTGAAACCAATGCATATAATATCAAACAATTGATACGTGGTAAGTTTGAGAAAGGTGGAAGGTATATCATCGAAACCTCGGTTTTGAAGGGGTGGAAGCCACTCTTATTAACTTTAAATTGTTTTTGTTTGTAAATGATGCATTTGAAAGGGTTGGAGTTTGCTTTCGACTTAATCTACTTGCATTGTTCATATAAAAGAGCTTTCAAATGAGTTTCCGCCTTATGTTGTAAAAGAAGCTTTTGAAAGGACAAAACCCATGCCGCCGCATCCAAATCAAATCAATACTTTCAAATGGATGTTGTCTCCTTTATACTCTAAAGCCGTCTTCTCAATGCTTTCGAAAGGGTAGTTTAACTACTTCTAAAATATTTTCAGAGGCGATGGTTTCGAAGGGGATAGTATCGAAACCATCCTTTTTCTTTTACTTGGGATATATGCTTTCGAAAATAATGCTTTCGCCTTTATTCTTTTATGAACCTTGGTTATATTAAAATTTAAACCCAAAAGGTTTCAAAAGGAATGGTTTTAAATGGTTTCGAAGCCATGTTTCCATAACTTTTACTTGAACCCAATACTTTCAAAGGGTACATTTTAATTGAACAATGTAAATGCTTTTGAAAGTTATATAATATGGGTTTCGAAGGAGAGATCCACATTGTTTTCAAAAGGTTTATTTTGAGTATTTGAATACAGGGTTTCCAATGCTTTTGAAAGGCAAGTTTAAATGGTTTTAAAAGAGCATGTCTAAGGTTTTAGTAAAGCTTTTGAAATGGTTATTTTCAATGATTTCGAAAGGTATTGTTTAAGGTTTAAACAGAGGTTTCGAAGGTATTGTTTGGCTTCATGGCCTAAAATCTTTTAAGTTAAAAAGTTTTTTTTTAACTTACTTGGAGGGATAGACAATCCCATTGATTAGGGTCCATCAACACTATTTTATGTAAAGTATATTTATCATGGCATAAGTGTTTTGAGTAAAGAAAAGTATGTGATTTCTTTGTTTTATAAAGGTACAATCTCAGGGGTAAATCATTTGTAAAGATTATTTACAAGGAAATGAAGTTTTCACAAGATAGTTAACCCTAAGGCAGGAAACGAAACATGAATAAGATAGTTAACCCTAAGTTTATGGCTCAGATATTAGAAGACCAAATGAGACTGGTGTAGGTTCACGCCCTATACTTTATCTATTAGCCACCAGCTAAAAGAAGTCCAAAATCGAGTGTGTAGGGCTTGTCAAGGTGGGACTAAATTGAGATTACACACAGAAGGGAATATACAAATTAAAGTTAGGTTGCTAGTGAGCATGTAAAACCATTAGGTTCAGTTGACCCTAGAAAAGAAGTTACGGGAAGTCATCCCAGTACCGTGTCTAACAGAAGTTAGATTATTGAGTATACCTGACAGGACCGAGTCAGCCAATGGTTAATAGTTAGCCAAGTGAAACTATAGTGTGGATAGATGGTCCATTGATTTCCTGATTATTATATGTACTTGCTATTATTGTTATAATTAGTTTGATTGCAGGATTCTGATTTGCAAAAGATATGTTTTAAAGGGATATTAGTGAAAGGAAATACGTTTCACTAAGCTGCGTGGTCTCATTTAATATCAGTAAATTGAGAAATAGTAATATTATTCACACCAGGGTTTATGTATGACTCAAAGTTTATGTTTTTCCCTTAAACTCTTAGATGCTCAAAATTTAATTTGAGTAGGTTGAGAGTTAAGGTTTTTCAGGTTTAGTAGGTTGGACGAATAAGCTTTCAAAGACGTGCAAGAGGCAAAGTTATCTATGTAGGAGCTATTTAGTTTTATTTCCGCTGTAACGTATTTATGACAGACATGTCCATCTAGTACTCTGATCATCCAAATGGGCATCTTCATATATCTCTCTTGGCGTAATTTGTAATAATTATATTTGATCAATACCTGCGGTTCGTTTTGGGATTATGCATCTGAATATGAAATATGGATTTGAAATGTAATCAGAAAAGATGTTTTGAAATCTATGTCAATTTTATTTCATATCCATATGCTTCTGATACTAAGAATACCATTAACATTACTGTATTTTTCACTGGAAATTAATACTATGGATGAATGTAATATCTATAGCACTTAGCTTCGGGCCTAAAGATAAGGAATGTTACAATGTGGCAATTCAACCTTTTGGTCCATAATCGCTATTTATGCCTTGCGCCAAATGTTTATGGAGATGCCCAACCTGCTCATGAGGCCGAGGAGAATGTGGGTGTTCCCCTTGTTCAAGATCCTTAAGTCAATGTAGGAGAGAAAATGGGAGAAGATAGAGAACATCACTGTAGAAGGAGGCAATGGTAATGATGATGATGATAACTGTTGACGTCAAAAATGAACATCAACACCCAATAGAATCTAGTAGAGATTGAATGAAGAATGAAATTAAAACATAGCGGAAATTATAAATGAACAAAAAGAATTTTTATAGTGGTTCGACAATCTTGGCTTGCGTCCACTTCATGTTTTTATTGATATTCCACTTGATTATGATTACAAGAGTATTTGGATCAACTGGAATCCATTAGTACAAAAGTGAAGAACAAAAATGGCAGAACCTTTGCGGGGAAAGTAGGATCCTTTTTCTGACGCCATGTCTGCTGTATTTAAAGGGGAAGACATGCATGGATTGGACTGAAATTTTGGCATAAGGTTCGGGAGACCAAGATGAGGCAATCCAAAAATTGCAAGCCCATCGAGGCCAACAGTAGGGATCGGTACTGATCCCTATTAATGCATCCAAATGGGCTGCGACTCTTATGAAGGATGCCCCATGATGTTAGCTACTTGCTCTCCAAATTTCGTGCAATTTCGATGTACGGTTTGTGAGATATCGCATTTTTTTGAAATAGCATTGCTTGAATTATGATTTCTTCTGATCCCTCTAAAGGGATAGGTACCGATCCCTCCAGTCTCTTCCAAATGTAATGAGATCCCTAGAGGAGCTTCTCCATGTTGTATTATGCTTAGCTTCCAATTTACATGCCAAGTGGCTTTGTAAAACTCGAGTTATCGATCAATCTTTGTTGCAATATGATGCGAAAATTGAATATGGACGATACCTTTTACACCGATCCTTTTTACCGACCCCTTTTAATAGGTGAAGTAATTTTTCCATAAATTGAGCATACTGTAGGATCAATTTCACCCTAGAGGGGGGGATGAATAGGGTGATACTGTTAATCATAAAAATTAATTGCGGAAGCTTTAAAATTATTTCAACATAGATCACAAAATAATAGCAGCACAGATAATAACAGAATAATAAATATAAAAATAACGACACAGAATTTACCAGCTTCGGCAAAACTCTGCCTACGTGTTGCCCCCAAGGTTTCTACTAGAAATTAAGTAGTCACATGCTTACACACGTAAACTCGCGACACCCGCTACTGACTAACCTAACTCTACGCTCAAAACCCTGCCACAACTCAGCCACTGAGTTGCGAATTCTCAAACTACGCCACGTAGTTGTCCCCTAGTCACACGACTAGAAATTATACAAGTTTAAAAGGAGAAATAAAAATTTAAAACAATTAACAATAAAACAACCCTAATTAAAAATTAAAAAGCCTTTATAAACTTAAAATAAAAAGCCGGCCCCTTTTATATTATTTAGCCCGTTCCTTTTTTGTTAGTGGCGGCTTTGTTCTTTCTTTGCAAATTAGGGATTCGTTCCCTTTGTTCCAAATTAGGGTTATCGTATAATTCGAAGAAGCCGATTCTAATTGCTCGATTGAATATATGCTTTGGCGTCCCTTTTCTGTCAATCGATGGTCTCTGTGATTTGCTTCGACTGCTTCGAATTTGATCGATTTCGAGATGGCTTTGGTATGTTATTTATTCCTTTTTGCTTTTCTGTTATGCTTGATTGAACTCGATGGTTTCTAAACTGCTGATGGTGAATGGAATTTATAGAAGTCGAATTCCTATATTTACGTTCGTATACATTTATTTGAATTCGTCTTTGGCCATTCGATTTTGTATTAATGATTGTGATGATTTTTGACATTTTTAAATCGTATATTTTTGGCTTGGTTAACACGGCTTCGATTTTGACTTTGCTCGTTTCTTTACCACCACATCTCTGACTTGTTCAACATACTGACTTGGTTCAATGTTGACTTTGGCACTGATTTATTGATTGCCACTGCTTTGAGTTCTTTGGTACTTTGACTTCGGTCACTTAGAATTTGTTTATGCGATTCCATGACTTTGGCATGATTATTCAGTATCATACTTGACTTTGGCCATTCGTTTTTATTGCCTCTGGTAATTTTGTAACATGCTGCTGCAGTTCTATCTGGTTTGGTATTGTCTTGGGTTTGGATTTGTTCGAACTTGAAACACTTGAGTCTGTTGCATATACGTATGATTGCATAATGTTCTGTTGCATCAATTTTGGTTGCTGTAGTTCTTTGTAGTTGCTTGTGTTCTATCTGCATAACAATATCGGCCTACATTGATCATGTCATTCTGCTTTCTGTTTATTCACTTTGATTCTGTTGTGTCTTGTTCATCTGGTTATATTGAGTCAGGTTCCATTTATGTCTTCATGTATGCTTGCTGCCTGGTCGACACATGCAGTTCACTAGTCTTGTAACTGTGTCAAGTTGATGTAGCCTTTGTGCATTGTTGCTATGCTGTAGCTTCGTGGTTTTGTGGCACTGCTTACTATCATATTGAACTGGGTTTGATCATGTTGCTGTGCCTTGCTGTGTTTCCTTATCTTTGGTGCATTTGGTCATTCGAGCCTTTGTGCTTTGGTGCTGTTATGTTGGTTCAGTCAGCTAGTCGAGTCATGTTGATTTGGTACTTCATCATATTGTTGTTAATTGGTGTTATGGCTATCTTGAACTCCATGTGACTTATTTGCATTGTTGATGCTATGTTCAAATGTGAACTTCTTTTCTCTGGCATATTAGTCCTTCTATTGTAGTTTGCAGTATCATGTGGTCTTGTACATTTGGATTTTTGGTCGAGGCTTGTTTTAATTGTCTTGACCATTTTCATGAACTTGCACCTGTGTTGAATCCAGCTTATAGCTCGGATTTGACCTTGTGCTGAAAGTTGTGAAATTATTTTATTGCACTTGAGTTGAATCCAATAATTTAGGTTTGACCTGTGCTTACCTGTCTCTGTAAATTTATCAAGTGTATATATCGGTGTGCACGGCCTTGTGGCATATACACTGATACACTGTGTATGTCACAAGTTGTTCATGTATGATGGATTGAAAATTAAATGATGACGAACAACCCAAATAAATGAGGCAAATATTATTTTCAAAATCTACATTTTGTTTAATATTGCAAAAATATTTTCTTTTCAATTTTACCGCGTCAATATTTATTTTTGCAGATTGCTCAGATGCTGCATTCAATTTGGAATAAAGTTGAAGATAAATACGAGTGTGAGTGATATGTAGTGAGGTCAACTGTAAATGTGAAATTGTGGCGTAATCAAAGTTGTATTGTAATTGAAATTAAATATATAGTGAGAGCTTGAACTTTGTACTATTCAAAAAATTGTAATAAATATTTGTTTGAATAAAAATTCTGTTTGAATTCAAATTCTGTGTTATTTATTTTTATTCAGCAAATATTTATTTAGTCTATGAAAAATAAAATAGTACATTAACAAATACATTTACACGAATATATATATGTTTATTATCATCAAACAAAAATCATATAATCGCATATTCAACAATCTCCCCCTTTTGATGATAACAAACATATATTTAAGATTTTGAATATGTTAAATGTATTTGATCATCGATATGCTCTAATTGCTCCCCCTATTTAAATGCTTCCTCTCCACACAAAGCTCCCTCTACAAATATGCATACAATTAAATTATATGCAAATGAGTCTAGATGCAAATGGAAAATATTTGACATTTGCTTGATTTTATTTGACAAAAATCTTAACTTTTCTCTCCCCCTTTTGTTATCAGCAAAAGAGTAATAGTGTTAGAGAAAATAAAGATAAAGTGATCGACATTAATTCAACATTAAAAACTCAATTAAACATAAATATTAAATTTCAATAGAAAATCAAACAAAAATCATAAATATTTTGTTAGACGCATATTCCACTTTTAGAACGCTAGGAATGATGTCGTCATATAAAACCATACAGTTGCGTCTATTTGTTGTATATTTATATCAGGAACTTGAATATCTACTAACCATGTATAACCGTTAGGACTTTTAAATGAGATTAGTAGTATTTCAATTTTATTTAGAAAAAAATGAATTCAAGTATCTTCTAACCGCACATAACCGTGAGGACTTTTAAATGGGATTAGAATCAATTTGTTTATTTTAAAAATCAATTTTGATATGCGTTCCATACATGCATAACCGTGAGGACTTTTAAATGAGCATGGAAGCACATAACAAATTCCAAGTATGCATAACCGTGAGGACTTTTAAATGAGAGTGAATACTTTGGAATTTTTTTTATATTCATTATTTTTTTTTATTAAAAAAAGTTGTAAAATGAAAAACGAATGACTCCTGTTTAAAGTACCTTATATTGACAAACTATATTGAATTTTGATGAGTGATGGTTGTTAGAAATATGATAGAAATAGAGATGGTCATGGAATTTTTACCAACAAAGAGTTTTATAACTCTTGTTTAAATTTCTAAAGAAATTTACTAATTATACCGTCTCGAGTCATAATATATGATAAATATCAACACTCATCATTTTTTCAGTCACAATTCATCTTTTCGATAATCATTAGGGAGTCAGATTAGTCATAATAGTCATTTAAATCAAATTCAGAAATAATTATGAAATTAATTTTTCAAAATGACTGATCTGAAAATATGGTCAAAAATGATTTTCTCGAGGGGGTTATATGAGAAAAATTTCTGCTATTTGAATATTTGAATCGAAAAATATGCAGATATTTTCTTTGAAAAAAAACGATGCAGTTACTAAATGTAATAAAAATCACGTTCCTCTAGTAATTTTTCTATCAATTAGATTACCAGTGTAAACTGCATCTGAATTTTTCTTTCACTCCAAAATTATCATTAATTGAATTTGATAGACCAAAACATGAATTGTGTAACAAAATATCTCAAAATCAGTTTTAACAGCCTTTTTAAATCACATTCTCTTGAATTTGAATTGAAGCCGTGTAAATAATCAAAAACCTGAATATAGATTTAGCCATATTATAACCAAATGTATTATCATCCAACAAAACACTATTATTAATCCAAACTAATATATATGAAGTAATTCAGATGCTCTAGAGATTTTTATAGTGTTTTGGCATAAGAATATAATTGGCCAACAATTTTAAATAAGCCAGAATCAAAATCATCATTATTTCATCATCACATTATTGGCTGATTTAACTCAGATTATGGTGCAGATTATCACAATTAATATGTAGTTCAAATAAATATACCATTATCTGTTTTACCTTTACGATATTTTTCGTTGTTGTTTATTGTGATTCTGTCACCTTTGAACTAGGCTAAGGAACTTTGCTTTGTCGCTTGTTGTGTCCTTGGGACAGCCAGAATCCAAGTAACACTATTGTTGTTCCTTAGCCTGCCACCACACTTACACGATGAAAGATTTTTGTGGCCTATTTGTTTTTATAGGTCCATGATTGTTGGTGGCAGAATATATTGAAAAATAATTTTGTGAAGACCCAAAACTATTTAAATATGTTCCTTTCGGCACCCAAATTTGTTTAACTTTGAGAGATTTTATATTTGTGCCTTTTGGAACCCAAATTGATATAGTTTTCACGTGTTTGGGGTCTATACCAACAACTATTTTGATTGTGTCCAAATTTTCTACAAATTGTGCGCATTGAATTTTCTCGATTAATCTCATTTCTAACATTTTTAGATTGATTATGTCCAAGTCCTTGTCTAACTGTATTAACAATTTGTTTCCCTAAGAGCATGTTCAACGTTTTTTCACTTTTGGAAAATTTATCTAAAGTCGTTGACAATTGTTGGGCTTGTGTTTTGAGAGATTCATTTTCGTTCAACAATTGTGTGCACTTTTTAATAGAATTTTCTCTCCTAGTATTTTCACTTTCTTTCAAAATCAAAATTTCATTTTCAAGTGATTTTATATTAATTTCTGATTTTTTAATTTCTTCTTCGAATGTTGGACATTTATCACAGGGATCCTACTTTGATAGTTTTTAACTAATTGGTCAAGTTGTTCATTTAATTCTATCAAAGTGTCTTTTTGTGATTCAAGTTTGGCATACTTCTCCCTAAGTCGTTCAAAACAGCCATTCACTTCGTGGAAATATATAAGTAATTCAGAGTGAGTGAGTTTTGATACCTCGCTTGGCTCATCATCGTCGCTATCAGTTATATTTCCTTGAAGGCACATATCTGCTTTCTCACTCTCACTGCTAGTACTTTGATTATCTTCATCACTTGTATTCCACGTGGCTGCAAAATTTCTCCTTTCTGATTTCTTTTCTTTGTCGAGTTGAAATCGGGGATAATTAGGCTTGATATCATCGGGTTTGTTGCAAATGATCCCGTGTTTTTCCGAGTTGTCTAGTGCTTTGATTATTCTGCTTTTCAAATGTTGATATGGAGCTGGATTTTCGTATTTGTGGTTCCACTTTTTGAATCTCTTTATTAGTAGCGCCATCTCAGCTGCTCCATCATCATCATCCTCATCACAACTGCCTTTTTTCAATCCTGTTAAGCACATTTCTTTAACTGAGTTGGTTGTGGAGGATTTCTCATTGCTGTTGACTTTTGCACCATATATTGCGTTGAAAGTATTCCAGATTTTCTGTGCATTTTTACAATGATAGATGAAATTAAAATTATCTTGATTAATATGAGAATATAATATATGCATAGCAAGAGCATTAATCGAGATAATTTTCTTATCGGTTATATCACACCCATTTTCAATAATATTCCAACATTTAATATTAACAGATTTCAAGTAAAATTCCATTTTTAATTTCCAATTCAAAAAATCCTTTCTATCAAAAACAGAAGGAATAATATTGGAACAACCCTCAGCAAAAGTAGCTATATTATAAATTCAAATTTTTAAAACAAAAATTGGTTTTTGTAAAATCAAAATAAAAAAAACGGCTTTTGAACCTCGCTCTGATACCACTTGTAGGATCGATTTCACCCTAGAAGGGGGGTGAATAGGGTGATACTATTAATTATAAAAGTTAATTGCGGAAGCTTATAAAATTATTTCAACACAGATCACGGAATAATAGCAGCATAGATAATAGCAGAATAATAAATGCAGAAATAGAACACCATAGAATTTACCCAGCTTCGACAAAACTCTGCCTACGTGCTGCCTCCAAGGTTTCTAATAGAAATTAAGTAGTCACACGCTTACACACGTAAACTCGCGACACCCGCTACTGACTAACCTAACTCTACACTCAAAATCCTACCACAACTCAGCCACTGAGTTGCGAATTCTCAAACTACCCCACGTAGTTTGTCCCCTAGTCACACGACTAGAAATTATACAAGTTTAAAAAGAGAAATAAAAATTTAAAACAATTAAAAATAAAACAACCCTAATTAAAAATTAAAAAGCCCTTATAAACTTAAAATAAAAAGCCGGCCCCTTTTATATTATTTAGCCCGTTCCTTTTTTGTTAGTGGCGGCTTTGTTCTTTCTTTGCAAATTAGGGCTTCATTCCTTTGTTCCAAATTAGGGTTATCGTATAATTCTAGGAAGTCGATTCTAATTGCTCGATTGAATAGATGCTTTGGCGTCCCTTTTCTGTCAATCGACGGTCTCTGTGATTTGCTTCGACTGCTTCGAATTTAATCGAGTCCGAGATGGCTTTGGTATGTAATTTATTCCTTTTTGCTTTTCTGTTATGCTTGATTGAACTCGATGGTTTCCAAACTGCCGATGATGAATGGAATTTATAGAAGTCGAATTCATATATTTACATTCGTATACATTTATTTGAATTCGTTTTTGGCCATTCGATTTTGTATTGATGATTGTGATGATTTCTGACATTTTCAAATCGTATATTTTTGGCTTGGTTAACACGGCTTCGATTTTGACTTTGCTCGTTTCTTTACCACCACGTCTCTGACTAGTTCAACAAACTGACTTGGTTCAATGTTGACTTCGGCACTGATTTATTGATTTCCACTGCTTTGAGTTCTTTGGAACTTTGACTTCGGTCACTTAGAATTTGTTTACGTGATTCCATGACTTTGGCATGATTATTCAGTATCATACTTGACTTTGGCCATTCGTGTTTATTGCCTCTGGTCATTTTATAACCTGCTGTTGCAGTTACATCTGGTTTGGTATTATCTCGGTTTTGGATTTGTTCGAACTTGAAACACTTGAGTCTGTTTCATATATGTATGATTGCATAATGTTCTGTTGCATCAATTTTGGTTGTTGTAGATCTTTGTAGTTGCTTGTGTTCTATCTGCATAACAATATCGGCCTACATTGATCATGTCATTCTGCTTTCTGTTTATTCACTTTGATTCTGCTGTGTCTTGTTCATCTGGTTATATTGAGTCAGGTTCCATTTATGTCTTCATGTATGCTTGCTGCCTGGTCGACACTTGCAGTTCACTAGTCTTGTAACTGTGTCAAGTTGATGTAGCCTTTGTGCATTGTTGCTATGCTGTAGCTTGGTGGTCTTGTGGCACTGCTTACTGTCATGTTGAACTGAGTTTGATCATGTTGCTGTGCCTTGCTGTGTTGCCTTATCTTTGGTGCATTGGTCATTCGAGCCTTTGTGCTTTGGTGCTGTTATGTTGATTCAGTCAGCTAGCCGAGTTATGTTGATTTGGGACTTCATCATATTGTTGTTAATTGATGTTATGGCTGTCTTGAACTTCATGTGACTTATTTTCATTGTTGATGCTATGTTCAAATGTGAACTTCTTTTCTCTGGCATATTAGTCCCTCTGTTGTAGTTTGCAGTATCATGTGGTCTTGTACATTTGGATTTTTGGTCGAGACTTGTTTTAATTGTCTTGACCATTTTCATGAACTTGCACCTGTGTTGAATCCAGCTTATAACTCGGATTTGACCTTGTGCTGAAAGTTGTGACATTATCTTATTCCACTTGAGTTGAATCCAATAATTTGAGTTTGACCTGTGCTCACCTGTCCCTGTAAATTTATCAAGTGTATATATCAGTGTACACGACCTTGTGGCATATACAGTGATACACGGTGTATGTCACAAGTTGTTCGTGTATGATGGATTGAAAATTTAATGATGACGAACAATCCAAATAATTGAGGCAAATATTATTTTCAAAATCTACATTTTGTTTAGTACTGCAAAAATATTTCCTTTTCAATTTTACCGCGTCAATATTTATTTTTGCAGATTGCTCAGATGCTGGATTCGATTTGGAATAAAGTTGAAGATAAATACGAGTGTGAGTGATATGTAGTGAGGTCAACTGTAAATGTGAAATTGTGACGTAGTCAAAGTTGTATTGTAATTGAAATTAAATATATAATGAGAGCTTGAACTTTGTACTATTCAAAAAATTATAATAAATATTTGTTTGAATAAAAATTCTGTTTGAATTCATATTCTGTGTTATTTATTTTTATTCAGCAAATATTTATTTAGTCTATGAAAAATAAAATAGTACATTAACAAATACATTTACACTAATATATATATGTTTATTATCATCAAATAAAAATCATATAATCACATATTCAAAACATACAAACTCCAAATGACTTGAAACTTGAAATGTAGCCTCAAGCCTTCCTTGTCACTTAATTACTATCTTACCAAGTTTGAGACAAAAATTGAGGATGTGTACCGATCCCCTAGGAAAAGAGATAAGCACTGATCTCCCGTCTATGGGGGTATTATTCCATACTTAGAATATTTTGAAGAGCCTATCTCTTAGTCTCGGTTGATCGTCGCTTCATATCGTTGTCGGTGTTTGATCTCTGAGCCTAATAATCAACTCCCTATGCTGTCTTCCATGATGATTGCCTAGTCTAACTTGTCCAGCGGTCCGAATATAGCAGGGCAAAAGGAAGGATAACACTTGCCCTCCAAAGTATATTTTGTTGCGTACATGACGTGCTTTGAATTGAAGCAAGTTAGAGTTACCAGAAAGAAATCTGTTCGGTTTCCTGAATAGTAGCTATCCTTCTATTGAATTATCTTCCCAAATGTTGTATCCCTCTTTGATCGTCATGACGCTTAGTCGGTTTCCAATAGTATAAATTCAGGATTGTATTCCATTAGTTGTTATCTGTGTCCAGTTCTACAGGACTAGTAAGCTTTGGCTATCTGATCAGGTCTTTTATTTAATAACTCTAGGTGAAAATTCAATTTCTATCGATTTCATAAGATTGGATTTTTTGAATATACACGTGCGCGTTCAGGTACACGTTTTTTTCATTTGCTCCCGGATGCATTTTATATGCCCACGAATCGTCATAATTCCTTTTAGTTTAATCGCAGTTCGATTGAAATCCTTGTTTATATTTTTTATGAAATAGGGGTTCTAATCAGTCACTCGATGAGAGGGACTTTAAGTTCCACAGGAATGACAATCTCGGAGCCGTAAGCAAGGACGGATAGCGTAGGCTAGTCGCAGACTTGTGGGTGGTTCTGCAAGCCCATAATGTTGTTGGGAGTTTCTACACCCACTTGCCCCTAGCCTTTTCTAAACATTTTTTCAAAATGAACTTTATGATTTTGTTAACAGCTTCGACTTGTCCATTTGCTCGATGGTGAGCAACTACCACAAATCTCTTTTTAATACGATGTCGACGGTAGAAATCTTTAAATTTAGCACTGTCATATTGGGCCCCATTATCGGTTACGATGGTTCATGGAAAGCCAAAATGATAGATGATATTACAGACAATGAAGTTGATTATTTTCTTCGTCGCGATCATGGTTTAAATTTTTGCTTCAGCCTGTTTGGTGAAGTAATCAACTACTACGATGGCGTATTTCGCACCAGCTTTAGAATCGACAAGAAGCTGATGATGTCAATACCCCAAGTGGCAAACGACTATGGAGTGTCCATTTGAGTAGTTTTCGTCGGTGGGGCTCTCAGAATTTTAGCAAACATCTGGCAATCATCGCATTGTCCAGCATTATTAGCTGCATCTCGATTGACAGTTGGCCAATAATACCTATAGCAGAGTATTTTCTTTGTCAGGATTTTCCCCCAGGTGTGGTCGTCGCATTCTTCTTCATGGAATTCTCTCAAGACTCGTTTGATTTCATCACAGGCAATACACCGAAGTAGAGGGATGAAGAAACCATTTCTATACATGACTCCTTCTTAGATGATGCAACATGAAGCTTTAGGGAGGATTTGTCCTTTTTCATTCCTCCGTCTAGAAATGATCCTCCATTGTAAATAGTCTTTGATAGGAGTCGTCCATGACTCCTTTTCTGAATCCGTCTCCTATATCTAGTCGATCTTCATCTGTCAATGCTTGGAATGTTAAGTACTTAAAAACGAGATAAAGTGCATTTGTTGCGCATCCTCAAAACTATCCAGCATGGCCAGTGACCCGACTTTGACTTTCCATTTTATTCTCTAAGGATGCGTGTAATGGTTTAATACTCGAAGTCGGCTACTAGCTTTGGACCCAGCTAAGATAAGGAGTAAGACGCTTCCCACTAGCAAGATAATCTTCCTTGACTTGGAATACTACTAACCAGGAATCACAAAAGATATGTAAAGTTTCCACTCCCAGTTCTTTAGCAAGTCTGAGCTTAGTGATCAATGATTCATACTTAGCTTCGTTAATTTTTTGTAAGTAAGTCCAGTTTCAGAGCGTAGCAGATCGATCATTCCTCAAGAGTCATTTAGACAACTCCGATGCCAGAACACCGATCATTAGGAGTTCCATCTTTGTACAATTTCCATCGATTGGTCAGTTCTCCACTGCTCTTCGGATAGTCGTCTGATGTAGTGAATTCAGAGATGAAGTATGCTAATGTTTGTCCATGGATATCTCTCCGAGGGAGATAAGTGATATTGAATTGGCATAGCTCGATATTCCATTTTAGAAACCTTCTAGACATCTAAGGTTTTTGTAGGACCTGTTGTAACGGCTGATTGGTATAGACGTTAATGTGATGCGCCCTTCAATTGCTTGCTTACATCATATACTGGTCTTTGGATCCATTTCTCTTTGCATAGCATTGCGGTGCTTATGTCGTGTACCAACATAGTTAAATAGATGTATAAATCTTTGTGATCCGACGGCTTGGGTAGGGTGATAGGTCTCTTTGAGTGATCTACCAAAGTTTAAAATGCATCAATGCAGCCTTACATCCATTCAAAGTTTATTTTCCATCTCCTTATTAAGCTGAAGAAGAAAGTACACTTGTCGGTGGCCTTGGAGATGAATCGACTTAGGGCGATGACCTCCCATTCAGACTCTATACCTGCTTGATTGTCTTCGGTACCTAGATGTCTTTGATTACCTGAATCTTCTTAGGGTTGGCTTTAATTCTGCAAGAGTTGAGCATTAAACTCAGGAGCTTCCCTGACACAAAGCCAAAAGTGCATTTCAAGGGATTAAGTTTCATTCCATATATTCTTGGAGAAACAGAACATCTCACCTAATACATCGATGCAATTATCTAAGCATTGTGACTTCACTAGCATATCATCCATATATACTTTAGTCGATCGTCCGATCTGATCTTTGAACTTTCGATTGACTAATCTCTGGTAAGTATCTTCGGCATTATTTAGTTCAACTGACATCATAACATAATGATATAACCCTAGCTCGGTAATGAAAATGGTGTGCTCTGGGTTGAGGATGTGCATCAGGATCTGGTTGCATCCGAAGTACACATCCATAAATGAAAGCAGTTCATATCCAGTGGTTGAGTCTGCCAGCTGGTCGATCCTCAAAAGTGGAAAGCTGTCTTTCAGTCTTGCCTTGTTTGTGTAAGAGTAGTCGATGTATACCTGCCACTTTCCATGAGCTTTTCTCAACAGGACTGGATTAGATACCCATTTCGAGCGGAGGGTGTCATGGGTAAATCTGTTGTTTTTGAGTTTATCCACTTCCACTTTAACTGCAGCAGATCTTTCCGGATCCATGGCGCGTTGCTTTTGTCTCATCGGGACATGCCTTGGGTCGATATTCAATGCATGGCTCACGATAATTGGTGAGATCACACACACACGCCAGAATGGGTCCAAGCGAATACATCAAGACTCAGGAGAAAGCCAACTAATTCCTTTATCATCGCTGGACCGAGCTATGATCCGATCTTTAGTACTCGTAATAAGCCACCATGGCTGACCATAATTTTGATCATTAGCTCTACAGGTACAGCCTCGGATTCCTCGAGTTCCAACGCAATTGTTTCGTGCAATAATCAACGTGAAATTCAGTCGGGATAGTTAATGATGATGGTTACTCTAGTCGAATCTCAGAGTCTTATCATGAGTTATTGAGCCTAATAGTGAAGGGCTCTAAATACTTTGAGCGATTATTTCCAAATGGCCAAAGATCGGGCTTTGAAGCACATTGAAGAAAATGTCGAGTAGGGATCATCCTCGACTTGCGTGCAACTGCATAGCTGACTCTTGCTTTGAGTTTGCATCTGCTTGAGTATTCGAGTAACATGCTTTCCATTCAATGTACCGACGATCAATTACTCATCGTTTAGGTTGGAATGATAGTTAGTTGCCCATAAGCTTGGGCATCGATTCGATGGTTCTATCTCTTGGAATCCTTTCGGTCGTAGCCACGAGTCATTGTAAACACTATATATAAGTTACAATATTGTAAACACTCTCTGGTTGATAAATGTACTGCAAGGACGGTCGAGTCTCGTCTAGCTATGTTTATACTTCGATCTAAGCTCTAAAGACATAGAGTTAATCAATGAATAGTCGGTTCACATTCATCATGTTTCTCGTTCGTGCCCCCAAGTCTAGGGCATACATTGATAAGCAGAATGGCAAGCCATGTCCACTTTAGCTTTACACTCTTTCTCGTTGAATTGTGGGATCAGATTAGTTGATGGAAGGCCGAGTCTCGCCTATCCTGGATTGTACTTTGGTTTTTCCTTCCAAGGGGAATACTTCGATGCTCCGTTGGACTTAGGGCATGAGTTTGGTACTGGACAGTCAACCACATCCACTTCGATTCATATTCTCTAATCAGATCTAGGGGTAGAGTTGGCTCAGGTGTAGTCGGGCCATGCTCATTCGGTTTCATATTCTTCCTGACGGATCGAAGGAGGGTTGGAGAATTAATGATCAAGTCATCGCGGTTTATTCTCCTATCCGCACTTTAATGATTATAGTTTTTCGAGGGACATCCGGGTCACATCTGTTTGTGTTTGGTGTGGATCGATATTGACCGTTGTCCCAACAGCACATATTGTCAGTCGCCCGTATTTTCGGATATCATTCTGATTAGTTTTGTACTAAGGCCTCCTTGCGGTCATTGCCGTAAGTCGTAAAGAACACTAAGCCAGAGCTATAATGAGCTGCCTTATTCATCTTTTAGTGATTTGTACTCCTGCCCCCAATATTGATTTGGCGAGGCCATAAGTCGGACGGTCGAATTCCATCCTTAGTGAATTTTATACTCCTCCTGTCGATTTCAGGCCCGAATTTGTGGAATAGAGAATGGTCTAAATCCACTCATCTATTCATTTATGTTTATACTCCAGTCTACACTCTAGGGACTTAGAGTTATTTTGTGGAATAAAGAATGGTCGAAATCCACCCATCTATTCATTCATGCTTATACTCCAGTCCACACTCTGGGGATTTAGAGTTATTTTGTAGAATAGAGAACGGTCGAAATCCACTCATATATTCATTCATGTTTATACTCTGGTCCACACTCTGAGAACTTAGAGTTGTTTTGTGGGCAGTTGGTATCCGTCTAGGGCAGTTATTTTTCCATCCAAATTGTTTATATTCTAGTCCGCACCTCGAGGACTTAGATTTTTCTCGTGGGCAGTTGTTTTTCCACCCGGGGCAGTCGTTATTCCACCCGAATTGTTTTCCAGTCCACACTCCATGGACTTAGAGTTTTCTTGTGGGCAGTTTTTTCCACACGGGGAAGTTTTTTTTCTGCCCAAATTGTTTATACTCCATTCCACACTTCGAGGACTTTGAGTTTTCTCGCGGACAGTCGTTTTTTCACCCGGGGCAGTTGTTTTTCTGCTCGAATTGTTTATACTTCAGTTTGCACTCTTGGGACTTAGAGTTATCTCGTGGGCAGTCGTTTTTCCTCCTTAATTGTTTAAACTCCAGTCCATGTTCCGAGGACTTAGAGTTTTCTCATGGGCAGTCGTTTTTCCACCTGGGATAGTTGTTTTTTAGCCCGAGTTGTTTATACTGCAGTCCTCACTCCAAGGACTTAGAGTTTTCCCATGGGTAGTTGTTTTTTTGCCCAAGGCTGTCGTTTTTCCGCTCGAATTGTTTATACTCCAGTCGCACTCTGAGGACTTAGAGTATTCTCGTGGGCAGTCGATTTTCGGTCTGGGCGGTCGTTTTCCCGTCCAAATAGTTTATACTCCAATCCACACTCCGAAAACTTAGACTTTTCTCGTGGGCAGTCGTTTTTCCACCCGAATTGTTTATACTCCAGTCCACACTCCGAAAATTTAGAGTTTTCTCGTGATGTTTCTATGGGTGGCCAGTCGTACCCATCTTTGATTTATACTTCAGTTGTCAAGTCGAGGCCAAAATTATCGAATGAACGGTCGAATCATGTTCACTCATGCAATGGAATTCTACCCCCAGCATAACGGACCGAACTTGGCAAGTGAGACAATGGATTCATATTCGCTTAGTGGTTATGGCTTCTCTTATCAAGTCGAGGAAGGGAGTAGTCGATGGATTGTTGGATCACATCCATGCTTGGATTGGACGGTCAAGTCATATCCACCTCAAGTTGCAGTCATGTCCATGTATTGAGGGCGGTGGTTGATGAGTAGGCAATTAGTCATGCCTACTTTAAGTCGAGCTTCCGAATTGTCCTCTTTGTCTAGGGAAGATGTCGATGTGTAGATGATCAAATCATGTCTACTCTAGTTGGATCCTGACATCACTGAGCTTTGGGAGAGGAGTATGCATTTTTTCCGACATTTTATGATCCAGGGAGTGGATGATTGGGTAACATCCGCTACAAGTCTTTCTTAGGTCTCTAATTCAAATGTAAAGGTTGATGAGTGGACAGTCATCCTTGTCCAATTCGTATTGGATTCTGATCTTGTCGAGCTTTTCCATCTCGTGTCCTTCGCCCCAAGTCAAGGGCATATGGTAGCTGATGAGCAGTTGGATCATGCTTATTTAGATGAAAATCCAAAGGTCCGATCATGGTCCATGGAGATTGGTGGGGGCCCAATTCTAAGTACTTTCTAAGTACTTGGTCACTTGCATTGTTTGGAAGTTGTTTAGTTCAAGTTGGTCGTAGTTCACAACACAACTGAAATTGAAAAGAAATAATTCAAAGAAGATCATAATAAATCTCATTGATAAGCGAAGTAGTATCATATGCTCGCTATTCAATTTTTCCCCTAGCTCCTTTCAGCGGGATGCTGACCATCAGCGGTTCAATTGATAACCAGAGTTCACTACTACAAAACAGGTCATTTGCATCGGTTGTTTACCCCCCTTTTGCATCAGTTCAACAACCGATGCATATGCAACCGATGCAACAGGCTTAACACTTTTGCATCAGTTCTGAAACCGATGCAAAAAGGTCCTTTTTGCATCGGTTGTTACTAACAACTGATGCAAAATATCATGGTTGGTTGCTTGAACACAGCCCCCACGTTGCATCGGTTGTAATGAAAACCGATGCAACAACTCGGTTGTTAAACTAATCCCCCTATTGCATCGGTTTTTTATAACAACCGATGCAAACTAATCCCTTAGAAACCATTATTACAGTACTCAAATAGACTATATATATTATTGATAATCTTTATATATATATATATAAAGAAAAAACATACACAAAAAATTAAAAAAAAAAGATTATTTCATTATCATTTACAAATTCTGCTTTGGTTTACAAATTTTCACCTTCATTTACAACATTGATTTCTGTCATCTCCACTGTGCATCACTGTGCACACTTCATCAGTAACAGCATCGACCTCCAACATTTGTTGCTCCTCCACTTCCTCCATAAAAAAAACACATACACTTCACAGCAATTACTGACATCACTTACATCCAAACTCCTCCACCACTTAACATCAAACATCCCCCAATATCCATCATCAAGCTGCTGCCCAAAGAATTGATGTAGATAAATGTAAAAGTGGATAGATTGAAGAACAGAACTTAAATATATTGTCACGTATACACAAGATGATCAAAAAGAACAAAGAGGTATTGGAATCTTACAGAACCCTTTTTGCCAGAGCCAAATTTACTCTGAACCTGTAAGTTAAATTTTGCTATTCATGTCAGTGTAACTTGATATTGCAAACATAAACATGACCGCCGAATCACATGTTTTTACCTTAAGTGCAAAATCAGTAACATCAAGTAACAACAGCTTTGGTGGTTGCTGTATAGTTGCGGGTGAGGAGGTGTAAAGGAGATGGTTGTTGGTCGATGGAGTTTTGCATGGTTGGTCGAGTTTTGACTGTAGGCAGAAGTGGTTGCAGGTATAGAAGTTGGTCGTGGTGGTTATTGAAGGTTGTTGGAGTTGTGGTGGCTGAAGTGTATGGCAGAGGATGTGGAGTGTTGAAGGGTGTTGTAGGTTGGATTTATGCGAAATGCAGGTTGTATGATTTGGCAGAAGAGGTGTTGCGGGCGAGTTGGTAAGTGAGGTAGATGATGGTGGCATGGAGTTTGAAATGAAGGTGGAGCAGGGAAAAGGAATGTTGGCAACAGAGATGCAGGTTGCACAAAACAAACAAATGTAAATAGAAAATGGGAATGTAGAAATTAACAGAAAATGGAAATGGAAATGCAATTGTAACGGTAAAAATGGAGAATCAAAAAATAGAAATGGATGTGACTTTGAATGTTACAAGTGCAAACAGTGGATGTGACTTAGCAATCATGTTAGATTTTATATATATATATATATATATATATATATATATATATATATATATATATATATATATTATATATATAAAGCTATAAGCGCACATACATTTATATAAGGAGAGATTCATGGAAATTTGTAGCCCCTTAATATTTATCGATGAATTTTATAAATTGATGGTGATTTTAATGTTATTATCTATCTTTTTTTGTTATCATTTTCTCTCTCACCTTACAGTCTAATTCATTCATTAATGTATCAAATACTACAGTGAGCACTAGGCAAGTAGAAATGAGACAAATATGACCTCCATTCTTACATGAGCAAGGTTCAAGAGCAACCTAAAAGCCCATTAATTTCAATCATTGAATTTTTGCATATGACCTTTTGGGTTCTAAAATAGCACACTCCTGCTTTCCATCATAATTTTTTTTTTATTTGAATAATATTATGACGTGGAAGAGGTAGAAACGTGTTATACATTTGGCCCTTCATGAAAACGGAAACAAAAATGAATGAAATGTTTTATCTTTGTTGAGTACTTTATATCAGTCCTTTATCCAAGGCAAAAGGAAAAAAAAAAAAAAATCTTTTTTTCATTTGCAGGTATGAATTATAAACTTTGACAAGATTGTTAAGTTTTGTAATGTATTCACCTAGATGCCGAAATATCTCCATTAATGACTATATGAGCAATATGGATGCCTGAACCTTGATATTCCCTCGCCAAACACTGTGATAAGCCTCTCAGTGCAAATTTACCGCAACCTGTTTTTGTCATAGATGACTAGTTACACATGATAGCAACAGATTTATATGAAAGAAAAAACTAACATATGAGTGATTAGGCGAGCATTTATGATCCTGCACCAAGGAACTGTTAATATATATAAAAACTTAATTGATAATATAATTAGACAACAAAAACTTACTTAACTCACAGTAACCAGCAAAACCTGTTATAGAAGCAGCAGATCCAGTAAATATTATAGTCCCTTTGCCTCTCTCAACCATGGTAGGAATAACCTAAAATATTTTATGCATATACATCATTCACATACAAATACCCCTCCAACCAACATAAAGGTGTGCAGTTCTTGATTAAAAGATCATGAACAACACACCTGTTGAACACATTGGAAGGCACCAAGAGAAGAAATAGCCACAGATTTTTCGAATGATTCTAACGTAACATCCATAAATTTAGTTGGAGGAGAAGGTGAGCTTTTCTCACAAGCATTGTATATAAGAACTTCAACAAATCCAAGCGACAAAACACCTTCAAATGCTTCACGTATTGATTTAGCATTTGCACAATCGATTCTTATGGCAAACACCTGTGCCTTGGCATCTCTTGCTATTTCTTCCGCTAGCCTCGACAGTTTTGCTGAAGGAAAAAAAAAAGAAAAAAAAAAGGAAGGAGAAGAAGGAGGAGGTGCTAGTTTAATATTTGAGAAAAGTTATGGGGAAGAAAATGAATATGCTCATATGATGAAGTACAAACCAAGGTCGCGTGCAAGAATGGCAATAGTGTAACCTTCTTGAGCAAACTTTCGAGCAATGGAGCATCCAAGATTTGGACCAACGCGAACAACTGCTGCGATGCCTTTGGAAGATGTAGGACTCGACATAGTGCGCATCATAATGATCTTTATTATGATGATGGTACTTACATGAGAAATGAAGAAGGAACTAAATGATAGATAGGATTTCTCTGCCTCAGTTATAAAGTAGAATCAAGTTGTGTATATATCCAGTACTGTTGCAACAAATTATACAACTCAAACCAATTGGAAGTAGGGGACAAAATTTGTGCAGTTGTTTGACAAATTGAGCTCTTGGACAAATTAAAATTATTTCAATTCATTTCTTCTTTGTCCTTTTTTCGTAAAGCCAGATGGAGACTATACTGCAACGCCAACATACTGCTGCTAAACTATCATTCCTTACTCCACTGCCTATTCACTTCTACAAACTGCACAGCCACAAATTGCCACTCCTCTGCAACTTCTTACATTCAACAGCACACAACTATGCCCTCATTTTTACCACTGCCTTGCCCCATCGCTACTGTGCTTTCATTTCTACTGTGCTTTCATTGCTGCAGTCTATTTCAAATATCTTTTACCTAAATCTCTGTTAGTCACTCTAAAAAATTGATATAAAGATATAAATTATCATGAAGTGAATAATATCTAAATTGTCATACCTGTTTTTATAGGGTTTTATCACAGTTGAACTTCGAATCTACACCAATCAACAACAAGGAATATGAAACTCTCCTGCAGTTGGTAACTTCCATTTACCTGAATTGTTTAACTATCTGAATTTATGATGCTAATGGTCAGTAATAAATTTTTTTAAATGCAGATTGGAAATATAGTTAAGCTGTTTTTTAAAATAGTACTGGATAAAATAAATAAAAAAGTATTTGCTTACTGTACAAGATAAACTAAAAAGGCGATAGACGGGTTTAAATTGGTAATCGAAACTGTAATCCTAATCCAAGTATGACATCAAAGGCAAAAAAAAATTTAGCCAGCTTTTATTAAACTGATAATAATTACCTTTGCAAAAAGAAGAAGGAATCAAGTTGCCGGACTCCTGTGAAATCAATTCCTCTGCATCAAATCCAACTGCACATGACGCAACAAATATTAGTTTTAGCAAATAGTTCAGAAATTAATTTTAAGCGATAACTGATGAGACACACGGATGGAACTAGCAAGTGATAACAACAATTTAAGTAGGTTTATGGTAGCAAGTAATAATTACCTTCCAATAGGCCATTTACAAAATATTCTTAGACAATTACAACTAATATAAATTTATACTATTTTATAGTAGCTGACATATGTATGTTTATGGTGAACTAGAAATTAATACAGAATAAACAACATTGTTACCTATCTTTGTAATACAGAATAATGTTATCTGAAATATTATATAAAAATATTAATGCAGAATAATGTTCATCTATTATAACACAAAAAATAGTGGGTTTCCTATCTTTGTAAACAACATTGGAAGAAATATGAGCAACTTATTTATGGTGTTTTCACTTATTTTTGGGCATCACACAGTCAGTAACACAATGTAAATTAAGAGGATATGAGTAGCAAGAAGATAACCCTCCAGCATTCCCTATGTAATAATTCAGATGGGATGAGTAGTCATACTGTGAGCCTATCGGATTGCTACTGTTGTTGATGTCTAAAGATGCACCTGCCAACTATGGGCCTATCAAATTGCTACTGTTGATGCCGAAAGAAGTATTTGGCAACTGCGTATTATATTAGTTAAAACAACATGCATTAGAAATATATACAAGGCAAGATTATCCAAAATAAAAATGCAATCTAAGATATTGGTTAGGAAAGTTTGCCTGTATCAACCTCCTTTGACTTGCATTCTCGTATCCTACTGAAGCTAACAAATATATGGAACTTTCTGGTTTCACTACATTATTGTAACCATGGTTGTCAGCAAGAGTATCCATTATAGTTATGCCTTCTTCAACATTACAGGTGTTGCTCTTTGGAGACTACATTTCCAAAAATTCAGCTGCAGTTGGACAACCTGACTAACTGCCTATTCTTACACCAGCTTGCTGTTTCCACTTCTCTACTCCCCAACACAAGGCGCAGAGTGATTTCTGCATGCATATTTCCTTATGTTTTAGATCTTGTGTGTATTATCACAAAGAAAACTAAGGACGTTTAAGCTATTTGTCTCTAGGTAAGATAGGTAAATGTTATGTACAATTGGTATGCTATATCTCGGATTGAGTTATGGTTTGACACTTTAAAAGAGATATTTTCATGAGCATGCATTGTAAAAACATATATTCAGATGGATATTTCAATCATAATCAATTAGGCATTATCAAATTAAGCATACATAGTTCTAAGTTTTAATATTTAAAAAATACACCTCTAGCTATAGTGAATGGGATGATCACACCAACAAGTCCTATTTTTCATTACTTACCTAAAATAATATTAGAAAAGGAATATACTAAAGAATAAGAAGCTGAAACAAAGTTTCAGGAAAACCAAGATACCTCTTTTGTGGTTGTAGAATCCAATATGCGGGATAACAGGAAAACGCGATTTTCAACAACTATATCTAGAAATTAAATTAAGTATTTGTAATTTTTATAATATACATCAAGAAGATAAACTAAAAAGTTTGACCAAAGATAATTCCATTAACTCAAGGATAATTGAAATCATCTCAGTAATTATGCAGTAATGAAATAAATAAATAAACACTACAGTTCGGTTTTTCCAGGAAAATACAAGGTTAAAATCGGAGTAATTTGATTATATATAGTTTGAAACCATCATTGTTTGACTGTTTAAGGTTTGTTTTACTTGTGATGATTATGATACGAAGATGATAATAATAGTAAAAGCAAAGCTTCGAACTTCTGGTCTTTGTGTTAGTGTTATTTATTTGTAGAAGTTCGCTCATTGGAATGATGTATAATAGTGCTGCTGATCTAATTATGTTTGTTTCCTATCACAAATGTTTTCATACATTTAACCATTTTATGGGTTCAATTGATCAGTTGAAGACTAGAAGTTACAGCATATTCAAGATGGATGTTTTTCATGCATTCATGTTTACGATATAGGGACAAGCAAGGTACCATACGCATAATCCTATTGCAAATGGCTGTCTTTTCATGGAGGAGAAGTCTTTCATGTATGACAACATACACAAAATTCGTTAGTAATGGATTGCCAGATACATGGACTACTATAATGTTTCACGTTAGTAATAAAATCAATGCATTTATCTTTTGTTGTAAACTATGTAAACTTATCTTTTTGTTTAAAATAAATATTAACCAAATTTTTAAAATATGTTTTGTAATTTATTGCAAAATGCATCAAGGCCAAACTAGATTATGTACCACATTGTGTCCAAGGCAAATGCATACAAGTTTTGTAATGCATTAAATCACTGGCATATTGAAATAGATAGTTCAGGGGACAAGTCCAATAATGAATCGAACTCTCGGCAGAATTCTAGTCAGAATGTGCTGGCATATGATATGTTGAATAAAGCAGCAACTGTTAATATTTTTAATGCATCAAATAACTCAGATGATGCACACAATCCGGTTTCAAAATATAAATTCAGCAGATCGATCTAGTTTTATACATGGCAACAATTCTGCGCATCAGGAAATGTCTAAAAATGTGCAAGTTAAAATATCCAACATAAACTCAGCGACTCAATTAATAATGCTGAGAAAAGTTTTCATATAGCCAACATTGCTGATTCACAAGATAAGCTCTCAACTCATGACCAATTCTCTCTGACTAAAGAGCAAGGCACTTATATAGACTCAACTGGAATGACTCTTATTCCAGAAGCAATTTAGCTACTGATCATTCTGACGAGCCAGTACAAGTTCCTTTTAATGAACTCATTCCTTCTGAGGCAGAACAAGAGTAAAATGGTATATTTAAAAATATGGTTGACATTTTTTGTGAAACTGGCTGATGTAGAGGCAAATGCATCAAGGCCAAACTAGATTATGTACCGCATTGTGTCCAAGGTTAGCAACAAAACCAAGCACATCATGCAACAGATGTGGAAACACAAGGAGAAAGGTGTCCTAAAGTACAATAAAAGAAATTTCATTTAACAGACTTACAAAAATTTGATGTCCAAACAACTTAACAAGCAAACTTCATCTATTTGCCGATGCAGTTCAGATGAGCATTTGACGACGACTGGGCGACATTAAGCAATGCTGGACTCTATTTGCTGAAACTACACCGAGGAATGCACATTTGCTGAAACTGCACTTTGAAGCACTTGTATACATGCTGATATTAATGAGTTGCTGAAGCATGTATTGCTGAGGTTGAGTGGTTGTATTACTGGGTGTAGTTGGTTGGCCGAGTGTCTGGGTGACTGAGAGAACTGATGTTGATTGTGATTCTACTGCATGTTGAAGTAGAGAATAGCATACAACCGACTTTAACTTGCTTCCATTTAGGGTGAGCTACAACCAAGACTTAGACTGGTTGGGTAACAGTATTAAAGGGTAACAAAAGAATCACAAGTGCTTTATGTTTTATGTTTTCACCAATTTTCTCACTGCTTCAAAACCAAAACTTTGTGTCCTTGCTTACAAGTCAAAGCATCATTTCGAGCCCTTAATTGTATGTTTAAAAACTGAATATGGAAATAAATTACCAAATGTACATATTTAAAAAATAGATACACACCAAAACATACTTTAGACAAAAAAGTTAAAATTCTTTATCTTTTTGCTTAAAAGCTGAATGTATTCAGCTTGGTGTTCACGATCAGCTTTCAATAACACAATCAAAGTTTTGAATTTTTAATGACAATAAGATAGCGCGAAGAAAACCATTTTAAAACAAACAAAAGCTTAGATTGTTACCTGAAATAAAATAGATGAAGGCAGCTCATACTTCTGTCGTCATAACAAATCAAGCTCTTGCAAATCCACAAACATCACGGCCTTTTACACTTGGATACTCTTATCAACCAATATTTACAGAACCTCTGCTAACCCAATCGCCTCAAACTCGAACCACCTTGAACCCAACTTCGAACCCAAATCAACCACCTCGACCGCCCACATCGCTAGTACGAGTACCACCCAATACGCCATCGCCTTCTGCAAACATCGCCTCTGCAAATACCACCTCCTTTCAACCACTGCAATTCACCCCTCTTCAAATCGCACAACCCAAATTAAAAAGGAATACAATTCGAGTGAAGTAAAAAAAAAAAAGAAGGAAGATTTGGTAACTTGATAATGAGAAGCCGTGGCCAAATCTAATCCGCGAAATCACGTTTAAAATTAACGGTGAAAATAAATTTTAGGGTTTTTTTGTTTTGAAGAAACGAATGGGAAAATAAGAAATTGGGATGGTGGGAATAACGGGTGCGTAACAAAAGTGATTTCATCTGACCAGTACAACCAAAATAATTTGAAATTCCATCGCCTTTGCTGGTGAACTGATGCAAATTAACGTAGTTGTATCGGTTGACTTTAAAACCGATGCGACTAAAACTATTTGCATCGACATATTTTCATCGGTTGTTGGTGACAACTGATGCAAATTTGATTTTTTATTACCTATTTCTTTCCACATATCAATTGCATCGGTTATTAAGACAGAACTGATGCAAATAGTTCTATTTGCATCAGTTTTTACTTCAACCGATTCAAACGAGACGATGCAAATGGCATGTTTTGTAGCAGTGGTTCTTTATTGATAGGTATTAGATGTTTCCTGCCTATCATTCTATAGGGCTTGCACATACTATCAAAGCTTTCCTTTTCGAATCATTAAGGTGGTGTAATCCTAATGCTTTGGGTACCTTAAACGCTTCTTAAAGTCCAAATTTCTACCTCCAACACCCTGATTATCTCCCTTCTAGTTTTTATTCTTATTTTCAACATTAATAGCAACATTACTAGCGCTCTCGCAGGTCTGTTTCACGTTAACATTACTCTGTACCACCGTAATAGATGGCCTTCCACTGGTTTTTCTAAAGGGTGTATCTGCCTCTTCCCAGTGTAGAAATTGTGCCACTTTTCTATAGAACTCTTCCACGGTTGGTGGCGGTTCGTCTTCAGCCACTTACCAAAATCCATTTTCGAATGGATTTCTATGATCAATACCATTAGCCCAATATCCTTTTTGGCTTGCTCACTTCAGTTACAGCTGTATTAAATCTAGTTGGGAAAATTTTCATAGATTCTCCAGGACTTTGAAAAATGTTGGATAAAGACATTACATATTTAGGATGAGCAGCATGCAACCTAAACGGCTCCATAATTCTTTTGACCAACTGGTTAAATGAGGATATGGATCTCAGTGGAAGCCGAGTGAACTACATTGTACCTAATCCTTGAAAGAATATCAGAAAACATCTACATCGCACGGCGTTCATTTCCTTGGCATTATCCATGTGTCATTGATACTTCAGAAAATGTCTTGGACCAGTCGTTCCATTGCAAGACGACATCGTAGGCATCGTGAATCTCCTGGGTACTGCTCCCATAAAATCTCTTGAGTAAATGGGTTCAAAAGAATAATCCCAGTCATTGTTATTTCTTTATTGGTTTTCATTCACCTGCGTCCGCACCATATCAGCTAAAAATTCTAGTTCTATCGAACTGGCTGGACGACGATCATGATATCTGCCTTGAGTTTTTGGAACCGCAAACGGTCTCGATTAGTTCCATAATATTTGGGTTTTACTATTATCGAAAGAACAATTCGTCCGGTCGATCGGTTTTTGTATTATCTACATGATGAGTCTATAGCAACCATTTGAACTGCACCACTCTGGCCACCAACAGTGGGGTCATTATCAACATCATCTTGTAATCAACATAAACATCATCATTCATAACTCATGGGGTAGGATTGATACCGACTTGTAACACCAGATCGTTGCCAAGTTGCAATCTACCGACTTGAGTTTTTTCAGCTCCAACTTTCAAAGTCCTTACTTCCCTCCTCTTCATTTTTTCTTTCCATCTCTATGGTTTCTATCTAATGAGGATGAACTATTTTCTTATGACTCGGAAAGTGACAACTCATTTTTTTATCCTGCGACTCTGGGATAGCTGGGGAAGCATGTCCATATTCTCTTTCATTTACTTCATCATATCATTCTGGCTCTCCATTAGTTTCTCATTCATTTCCCTCATCATCCTATCCAAATCAACTCTAGTGACCATTTTTGATATACTTTGAATTTCTACAATACCAGTATGACTGGTCTCTCCTTTGCAACTGAGAGTCATCAATCTCTACATTGTTAACGGGTATGACAGTAGTAGATTTTTCGTTGGTGCTTCTAGGTTCCATAGCTTTCGTAGATCCTATGATAGATCTTAAATAAATCTAAGTAATCATGGATATTCCAACAAGAACTTTCAGATCTACTTCATGGATTATAGCAATCCAAAGGTTGAAGATAGATCCAAATGGTAAGAAATTGCAGATTCTAAATCAAAGCACAAAAATGTTTACGTCAAAAGTTGGACAAACACCCAATCATATTTAAGTAGAGAACAAGTGAAGAAAATAATTGAAATATAAGTAAATAACAAATAGAAATTTATGGTGGTTCGATAAAACTTTGGTCACTTGAAATTTGTTAATGATTTTTGAATATTCACAAACTGTGTTTTTATTACTCAGTGCTCACAACTCTATGAGTATCTATAACATCCCTTACTTGAAACCCGAGATGGATGCCGATGATGCTGCAGTCATCATCAGAATTATCTTCTGCTAACTAAAGTGAGTTCGGTATAATATAAATACATGGCTAAATAATCATAGGAACTAAGTAATTCTATTACACAAAAATTTCTTTTAAATATTCTTTACAATACTTCCGTCAATATTTTCCCAAAAATATGCCCGCTCAGGGGTAAAAATATAATAGACAAATAACATAATAAAGAGTCGAATCCACATATGAAGGTGCGGCCTGCCATCCTTTATGTAACAGAAGCAAAATCTTTATTAGCTGGAGAGCTTCCTACTCCGTCTTCAGTCCTTATACCATGGCTATTATCCCACTTGCTTAAGCCCATAAACTCAGCCTACTTAAATGAGTACCTGTGAGTTTATGGGGAAAACAATAATAAAAACATGAATTATACATAAAGTCCTGTGTGAATAATATTATCTCTGAAAACAAACACTTAGTGAGACTAACCTACGCTGCGCAGGTTAGGTTACCCCTCCACAATTCAATCAATCATGTGTAAAACATTTTGAACTATTGATGCAGTTATTTCTTATTTTCTTCTCCAATTAAATGCTTCCTTAAGCAGAATTTTCTTTACTACTATACAGCTTGCACTGACCCCATCTTAGTCTTGATTTTGATTGTTTTAAAATCTAGGTATGACATACTGCACTCCTTGCGCAGACCCACCCTGGTTTCCTTTATAGACTTTTCATTACTTTTCAATTTACTTCTACATCCCTGCGCGTTACTTTTTCATTCTTTATTGAGTTTATACTACGCCCTTACTATGCTTATTTAGCCTCCTATTAAGGCTTGATTCTTAACTATTACTGCTTGGAATCACCCACCGTAGATTTGTTCTTTAGAAGTTTGTCTTATGTCTAATACTGCTTGGAATCCCCTACCACGGTATACTTTTAAATTTATTTTTTAACTCGAACTACGTAGACCTAGTCTCCCGCAATATTTATCTATTTAGTTAGTTAATCTTTAGATTACAAAGAAACAACCACTTGTGGTCCTGCATTTATTTACTAAATTTTCTAACTGCTTGGAATCTCCCTACCATAGTAATTCATTTACTTATTTTTTTTTCCTCAAACTACTTGGAATCACCCACCACAGCGGACTACAAAGAAACTCATATGTAGCCTTTAAACACTCTTTTGTTTAATTTGGAACTACTTGGCCTTCGCCATCACAGTTCCTATAAGTTGAATGTCTCTCGTCACCTCTTTTAGGTGTGCATTAGAGTAAGTGTCCCAACCCGACGTCAATAGCCATTCCAACTCCTTCCCTTCCATTAACTAATGCGGGGTCCCTTCCCCCCATTCTGACCCGGCCTCTCCGTGAGTCCCATTGACTTCTCCTTTATAATTCTTGTATATACCTATCTTTATAGCGCAAAATCTGCTCGACCAACGCAGTACGTTGCACTTTACTTGTTAAGTGCTCCTTTCTTTCTAAATTTTAAGAATGGTCCCCTCATATCTAGCGCAGTTCTCTTACTTATACAAATAGAGTTGTTGCCCCAATGTCATACCCGATAACCTTAATATCCTTAACAACTTTTTTACACGTGTTGATTTTCTACTCGTTCTTTTTATACTTTCTATTCTTTGCAATGTCCTTTTCAGCAAATAATTTGGATCTTGTTCCTTTTTTACCAACTTCTATTAACATATTTTTACATAGTTTATTTTACCACATTCCCTGCATTACCCATCTATCCTAGCATAGTATTAAGTTAGTTTTACTTCTATTTTGTTAAAGAAAATTCTTATAAATTCCATAAATCACTCGAATCCCAGTTCTTCCCTTGTCTAACTTTATTCATCTTTTTATGGGATTCTCCTTGTTTTACAGGTTGAACAAAAATAAATATTAATTCATATAAGCTCACGAAATCTATAAAGCTAAGAACCCACTTCATAAATTTGGTTAAAAATATCATGTGAAGCTTTCATTGTGTTTCAAAACTATTTAAATGGGTAAAACATACAATAACACCCCATGTATACCAATTCTTCCCTAAAACACATTAAACCTTTTATACTTTTGCATGTAATCCTATATGGACCCCTCCATACATAAAACATATAGATCTTAATCAATCCCATACATATAAGAAATCGGATTAGAAATGTTAAGTATAACTCACCTAGATATTTTATATGTACAGCTTCAGTCTTCCTTAGCCTCTTCTAGCTTGCTTTTTTTTATCTTCTTCTTATTTGCTTTCTTATGCTCCCACCAGTAACAAGTTTCCCTAGCTCTTATTTTTAATTTGAGTAGAATGAAATAAATGAATTGAAATGAGTAACGTATATTGTCACATTATAATCTGGGCTTGGGCCCTATACCCGCTACTGTTGATTCATATCCTTTTACCCTTTTTATTAACCCAGCATTTTCCCCTTAATTAACTTATTTAGTTAATTATTAATTTTAAGGTTATTAAATAATCTAGCAAAGCAATAGCGTAAAATAAAAAGGTTCAAAAAGTAGAAAAGGGATCTCGATTTTGTACCCCTTTCCTCTTATTTGACGTTGATCAGCGAAATAGGGTCAGATATTGGCTACCCACATTCTCCTTGTTCATGAGAAGATTCAAGAAGAAGATCGTGGCGACGTTATCGATGTAGTGATTAGCTCGGTACTGAATTGTGCTTCACAACTCTGTGCCGAATTGTGAGTTGTCTTATGTTTTGAGTTTTGGCTTCATTCTTTTGCTTTCTTGAATACAAAGCATGTGGCCTATCTTTCTTAGCTTCATGATGTATGTTGTTTATATGTTTGGTCTATGATTTCTTTTAGGTTTCTTCGCTAGCTAACTTCCATGACTCAGTATCGAGTTAAGGCGCACAACTCGGTACCATGTTGATACTTGCACTGTTTCATAATGACTTCCCTCTATACCACGTGTTTCAATTGGAAGATGGTTAGCCTCCATCAAGTAGTGAGAAAGATTCCATATTAGTCCTTGGGTTTTGGTCAAATTCTGACTTTCAAGGTTGTAGTTTTGGATTTATGGTTTACAATATGTCCATTCGATGGTTTTTACTTGTCTAGATATGACTTGGTCCAAAAGCAGGATAGCAATTAATATTTGAATTTGTTTAATGATACAAAAAATTTCAAACCTTTTGATATATGTATAAATTTTTATATTGTTAATATAGTGTAGAACTAATTTTATCTTCAGTTAACTTACATGCACGCACACACATAGGTATACATATGTTTTATTTTTGGAAACTGCTTTAATTTTTTTTATTTTTAAAAATAAAATAATGTATATATGTTTATTATATACATACATATTTCAATCATACAATTTATAATTTTGTAACTGAATTAATTTAATAACATATTAATTTGGTATTTGCTAGATTAACCGAGAAAGCCCTTCGTGAATGGATTTACAATATTATCTTCGGTATCTACTCAGTTGATCACGACTTCTCCGACACCAATGAAATATCTTATCCTATCGTATGCATATGCTAGTGAACAAGCCTTGATTTTTACGAGCTCTCAGTTCCTTAGCAATTCGCATTGCCGCATTGTTATCATAATACAAGTGTATTAGACCTTTAATGGATGTAATACTCCAAGCTTTCTGATGAATTTGTGGGTGTGTGTGTGTGTGTGTTATGTGTGTGTGCACGTGCATGCATGTGTGTGTATTGTGTAATCACTCCTAGACTTTATGGTACGATCTGTGACGACCCGCCCTTCTCGACTCTCGAAAATCGACACCAAATTGTAACATCCCAGACTTTAAACCATTGAATTTTGAACATTTAATTCGTTTTAAATGTTTAATGTGGATTCTTAATTGATTTTGAAATGAATGGATTCGGGTTCAATCAATGAAATAAGCTACAATTTTCCGGTTGAATTTGAATAATGGAAAATACTAATTAAATATTCGAAATTGAGATAAAAAGTAAATTTGGATGTAAATAGTGATAAAAATGGTTTTAAAAATTTATTTTGAGTTATTTGAGTGTATATATTGTGGTGGGAATTTTAGATGAATTTTAAAGCTAATAGGTTATTATTTGGATTTTTATATTAATTTAATAAAGGAATTTAATAATAAAATATTGCAATTAGTGAGATTTTAATCCGGAATGAGTCAAAATAATTTTAATGTAATTTATAAATTTTATATGATTTATTATTAAGATAATAAAATTTTAAAGGTGAAATTTTAAGCGTTTTCGACAAATTCGAAAACCGCTCGATTTAATAGACGATTTAAAATAGCCTTCCGGGGCACAGTCTCGAAATTCGACGAAACTAGTTCCATTGGATCCGTAATAGTTAGTTATTATCGGGTTTCAGTTTTCGTAGCAATCGGAGTTGTCGTTTGACCGTGGCAGCTCGAAACGCATAGAAATCGTTTTAATCGATTTAATTTTAAATTGATCGTTAAATTCCGTAACTCGCACGTATGACCGAATTAGCTTACGAAACATGTTCCATTGTTTCCGGAACATGGAAAAACCCTAGGAACGCCTATTGGTACGTGAGGATTGGAGTTCGTTTGCATAAGTCGTTAACATTTGAGGTGTAAAATTAAAATAATATTAATTAAAGTTATAAAACATTATACTAATCAAAAACCCTAGCTTTATTCTTCAGAGCCGCCATCATATTTATCAATGGCCGGAACATTTCTTTATTCTCCTCAATTCTCTCCTTATCCACGTGATAATTCGCGAATCCTCCAACTAGAGAATCGAAGAGCTAGTCGAGCTCTCCGAAGTGAACGGTAGAGATGGGTTTTCGTCGACCGAAGAGGGAGTTTGGGGCCCGCGTTTGAGCATGGTTCGTTCACGTTTTTCCACGCTCAGGAGCTGCCGAGCTTCGCCGTGCTTTTCCGTGCTTCGACCGAGGATGGAGGTAGGCATGGCGCACATTATGGCATCGATGGATCGATTGTTGGTGGTTGGTAGGATGCGCGGCCATCTAGGGTTGTCGCAATTTTGGGTTTGAGGAGTTTCGGCCTGGAACGAACGCGTGAAGGAGAAAGCTTTTGAATGGCCGTGATTTTCTTTCCAATATTAAACAGTTGAGGGTAAAGGAAATTAAAATAAAGGAAATTGTTTTGTTAAGAATTTATTTACAACCTTTGAAAATGAATATCTCTTACATGTATTGTCAGAATTCAACGAAACAGGAAGCCTTGGAATCGCAGCGATGGGAAGCACGCGTGGTGCAGCTCGAAAATCATTTCATGCAAGTAGAAATTTGAGTTAAATTGAACACTGTTCGGTTTAATTTAAATTTCGAACGCTCGCCGAAACTCAAGATGAGTTATTCTCACTCACATCTGGATGCTAGACAATTTAAATAGTTAGTATTTAAATATCTGTGTGATTGGTTGAATATTATTAAGTCTGGATTGATATTTATATAGGTGATGTGCTAATATTTTTGATGCAGGGAAAAATAGGTTGGAGGGATCCAACTGGATTCCTCATGATGTAGTAATTATTTTTATAATTGGTAATGATGTCTGTTTATATGTTGTGATTGATAAATTAGAAATTAAACTGTACTGTGATGTTGTTGGATAAATTATAAATCCAGAATTTAATTATAAAGGGAATAAATTGGGGTTTTTAAAGAAATAAAAGAAATTGTTAAATAAAGAATTTAAAGGAATAAAATTGGGAATTTGGTTTGGGTGAAGAATGAAATTGGTAAATTTGGAATTATAAACGAAGCGGAAATTTATCAGTAGATAAATGTAAAAGTATAGATTTCTAGGGATAAATTCTATAGAAATTATAAATGGTTAAAAATAACGATGGGGTTATTTGATGATGTTTTCCTGGAAATTTAATAAAATATTTAAAAGAGGCTTTCCGAATATAAATTAACAGTTTTAAATGTAAATAAAATACTTTGAAATGCATTTTTCACCAATGGGATTTTATTTTAGTAATTCATAAGTATTATTTTCCTTTAATAAATTCTCAAAAGTTTATTTTAAAGGATTTTTAAACCCGAACTTTGAAAGAAAATTTCCGAGAATGGAAAACTATGTTTTGGGCTTCGAAAGAAGTTATTTTTTTTAGCATGGAAAGGAAATTTATGTTATTAAAACATGATTTTGAATGGTAATAAAATGGCTAGATTTACAAGATGAATTCTTTGAATGTTAGAATGGAAAGTGTGTTTCCCTGGAAATCCAAGTTTGAGTTTTAAACAAATTTTTATTAAAAGAAAGTTTAAAGTTTAAACTTGTTTAAAGAGTGTTTGAATTTTTTTATTTTAAAGTAACAAATTAATAAATTAGCAATAGTAATGATTTAGAATACATTTAAAATTATTTTTACAAATGGATTTATTTAAAGGCTGGTTTTGACTTACGTTATTTTGAAATTAATATTAATCTCTTTAAAACACTACTTTTAAATTTAGTTTAACAAAACCCTTATTTATAATAAAAGTTTATATCAAAATAAATGGTTTTACTTTACATATTGAAATTATATTTTTGAGTAATAACTAGTAGTAAATTTCCGTATTTTAAAGTATATTTTAGAATAAAGTGTTTTACTTGTTAAAAATCTAAATTGTTTTGAACTTGGTTATTTCCAATGGAAATTAATGATAAAGGATTTACCTTGTAAAGGAAGAATTTTGGGAAATTGTTTTAAAATGAGCTTTGAAAATTTGGAAATATATCTTGTAAAGATATTAGAGGCAAATAAATATTGTGAGTTTATTTATTGTGTGATGGATGTTTGTGAATATGAATTGATAGTTAAATCACCGACTATCAATATTGGACAAATACGTTGACCGTTTCGAAGAGACCGGGATCGAGTTTTATTTCTCGAAAACCACTTCGATCCGGTTTGTACGTTTCGTAAAAAAAAACGTGTTCGGAGTCGAAGATGGAGCAGTGAAGTGCAAGGGCTAGTCGCTACTAATCCCGAGGATATTTCCAAAATGGATATAGTAGGAGTAGTGCCTTCGGTTCCGTTCGAACCCAGGACGGACTTGTATGGACGAATGCTTTCGGAACATCGTAAGGTGGGCGATGGGCATTCTAAGTGAAACGTTCTAAAGGTAACGCTTAGCCTCAAGCCTCATCAAATGTGAATGACTGAAAATCAGGGGATATGCAGCAAGGCTTCGTGGTAGCGCCCACTTGAGAGTAAGGTCATCCCTGTCTAGATGTCTCTTTTTATTTCGGCTTAGTGGGCGGTTGCTGATCCCAACCGTGGGGTGATCTTATTCGGAACTGTCCAGTAAGGGATGGGTCCGACCTTGTGTTGCAGGGGATCGGACGTGGTCCTCGGTACGGTGACCTAGGCCCCGTACTGTGACAGGTGGTACCCCAGTGCCTAGTCATTGTTGGAAATCCATTCTCCCTACGTGCCTTGTACGAGTTTTGTTTGTATTACCCACTTAGTGGCTAGTAGCTGGAATTTAATCATGTAACAATTTCGGCTATTTTATAAGTATTTGTATATAGACCCTATTATAATATCAGAGGATTTATATAAAAAGTGTTTTAGCTATCGTAAGGTAAAAACCCGACATGATTATTTGTGGCGTGGTCTTACGAGATGCTTTTGTTTTCAAAGGGATTTATAAAACTTTAATAATCAGTTTGGATGCATTATTATTAACTGGTATTCCAGACTGATTCGGTTGTTATTTCATTATAATGCTCAGGTCAGACCGAGTATTATTTGTTCAGGTCAGGATGCTTGGAGCAGGAGAGGAGCTGGAGTCCGAGACGTATTATCTATACCTATATATATTCCGCTGCTATGATTGTATGGATTTGTCTGATTGGTAATTTGATGTATGAGATACTCTGATGATGTGATGTATAAAACTGGTATAGTTTTCATTTTGTGTAAAGATCTATATTTACTATTATATTTTATTCCGCTGCGACTGTGAGATTCAGATATTGTTTAGTTCCTTCTTCTTCTATCTCTTCTTCTTTAACCCTAATGGTTCGCGTTTCTGTTCCACTTGAGTTAATTGATGTAGAATAGTGTTGACTCAAAGGGTACGGATTTGCGGGTCGTTACACTTGGTATCAAAGCTTAGGTTGGCGACAACCTAGGCTTTGGTGGGGAAATTACTCATTAAACAGGGTCAATAGTACTCTATAATGAGTTGAGCGTATTAATAGATATGAAAGCGTACTTGTTAGTGAATATAAAATTGTTTTTATACTGTGTTGACTTATCGGTTGAGTGTTTATGAATTCTGGTCGGTACGGGAAGTACAACCGTATCGATAGGGGTTTATAAACTCTTAAACAAGATAAACCGACATAGTATTGTTTTTAAAGAAAAAGGGTAAATGAAATAATTTTACCCAAAATTATATTTTGATATAAAAGGAATAATTTTCTGAAATTATTATCTATATTTTTGGATGATTGGTTGTTAATATCTTAATCAAATAAGAATCTAAAATTTAATCCTAAATTTGAAATGGCTGTAATCTAATAAAATTCTATGAGTATAAATTATACAAAGGAAGAATAACTAAATTAAACCAGAATTTAAATCTCGGAAGTTTTGGAAAGGATTTTAAATGTTATGAAAACAAAATTTTGGAAATTTAAAATCCTGGAAAAGTTTGAAATGTTTGCTAAGGTGTTTGAAGGCAATAATGGATTATTATTTTGGGAAGTATTTTTGAATGGAAACTGTTTTGAAATGAATTTGGGAATGTAAGAAAGCACTGAACTCACTTCAGTCGCTGGAAAATAATCCTGATGATGCTGGCCACATCATTAGAATTCATTTTCGAGTTTCTAAAGTGATGGATTGCTTCCCTAGTAATTTGGGTATGATATCTATTTAGACTTGTTTGAGATACAAGTGATTTTAGAAATTTCAAAGGGAGGAAGTTGTTTTGGTACAACCAAGTTGTTTTGGGAATCCGGAGATTTGAATTGGTATACCAAGTAGGTATGAGTTGATTATGATTTCAAAATGGTTTTGAAATAAAACCGGATAATTGAATTCTGGAAAATTCTATTTAAATAATGTGTAATGTTAAAATGAATCAACTATTGGACTTATTCGGTGGAATTGATGCTAATAAGAAGAAGATGAAGATTTTAATCTTGGAATTAAAATTTAACTTGAGTAAATGGAAGTGAATAAAAATATATTGAAGTGAGTAGAAAATTTGAATTTAACTTGGATAAGTTAAATAAATTGGACTTGGAATTAAATGGATTTGGGTTAAATTGAAATGTAAGTTGGCTTTGAAATTGTGGGTCATTGAGAAATAAATTGTACCCATGAGCTATTAAGTGTTATGCTTATAATTTGAAATTGTGGATTTACAATTGTGCAAGGAATTAAATTTAACTTGAGTAAATGGAAGTGAATGAAATTTTTTGAAGTGAATAGAAAATTTGAATTTAACTTAAGATAAGTTAAATAAAAGTGGGAATGGAAATTGAATTAAAATTTAATGATTGAACTGAATTGAATGTAAGTTGAATGTAAAATGGTTATAGTTGTGAGTTATAATTATATAATGAAAACTTATATCCTTAAGCTATTTCTATAATTTGAAATTGCAATTATAAAATGGAAGGAGTTGAAATGGTGTAGTGGATTCAAATCTAAATCTTAAATGAAATATAAAGTGAGATGAGGCAAAGTAAAATATAGATGGGTAAATGGACTTTGAATGGTAAATAAGATTTTAGACTTATCCATTGGAAACTAAATGATGAATGGAAAGGTAAATTTTGAGTCGGATTAAATTTAATTTAAGGTAAAAGGGAATTGATTGAGATTTGGATTGAATTGAAATCAAAATCCAGTGGAGTAATAAATAATCTTGAATGGAATTGAGATGAATTTAGATTTAATTAAAATAAGATTCAATTGTGTTATGAATAGAAATGAATGGAATTTAATTCTTATTGAAGATAGTAAAGGAAATGATATAAATTCAAGATGGCTAAATGAATTTGGTTGAACTTGAATTAGAATTGGAAAAGAATTAAATTGAAAGAAAATTTAATTCAGAGAAGTAAGAATGATATTATATGAATGAATTTTAACTCAACTAAATCCAAAGGAATTATTTGAGAATGAATTTAGCGTAAGCTGAATTAAATAAAGAGAAGCTTGAAGATGAATTTAGTGTAAACTAAATTAAATGGAATTTGTATTGGTATAGATGAAATTTTGATGGTTTGTTAAGAAAATTTTGAAAAGAAAAATAAAAAAAATTCAGTTCTAGTATGGGATTTAATTTTGACAATAAGAAGTTGAGAGTGTGAATGAATAATGGAATTAGATTACAAGTGATAGTTTGGATTGTAAATAAATTCCAATGAGTGAAATAATTTAAAGTGGTCTCTTTGTTAATAAAATAAATCTAAAATGGATTGAATAAATAAACAAAGTGCATTAAAATTTGTAAATGGATTGTAATTGATTTGGATGAGGATCAAATGAAAATAAAATAAAATTGATATAAGAAGATAATGAAAATTGGAAGAACTTAAGCAAATTGAATGATGTTGTCTTGGATAAATTTTGTTGGGTAATAGGCATTGAAATGCAAGTGGAGAGAATTTTAATTAATTTTTGTGATAAATTAAAGATGTATGAGTTGTAAATAATATAGAATGTGATGTTAATAATTTAAACTTAAATGATGATCTTGAAGTGAAAATAAGAAAATTAAGTTAAAAATTTGCAATGGAATGAGAATGCTTGGATTGTGAACCATGCAAAATTTAATAAAATTAATATGAATCTAAATTGGAATTAATGTTAATGGTTATAAGCTTAAGAATTGGTTATTTGTTTGAATAACCACAACCTGCATAGAAATTAGTCGTTAAACTTAAGTGAATGAATTAAAAGGGGTAAATGAAATTGATATGAATAATGGGAAATGGATTGGAATCTATTTAGTGGGTTTGTATGTAAATGCAGGTTAATTAAAAAGAAAAGTAAATGAATTAAAAGAATATATTCATAATATTGAAGTGAATATGAATTGGAGGTAGTAATTATGAATTGAGAATGGTAAACTTGTATGTAAATCATTTGTGTGAAATAAAATGGAGCTTGGAAATAAAAAAAAAGAAATTTGTACATGCTATAAAATATGATTTACTTATGAAATCATGCAAATTGTGATTGGATTATGAAATGGATATGTTGGCTTACGTTATATTGGAAATGTTGTAAAAATGTTCATATCTTTGAAACTGATGAGTTTGTTGAGTAAGTACAGGTATGGGTGGCGTTCGATAGAGTTGGAGCGCGTATATGCGTTATATTAGCCGCTTGCTATTAAAATTTGCTAAAAAGGTACGCCTACGCAAATATAATTGGGAAATGATATATATATTGTGATATATTTTGGTTTCCGACCGTGTGGGTCGATGTATGTATATTTATCTGTATCGTGATATCGCGAAAGCTCCTCCGTTCAAGGGAGACTCTGCCAAAATTTTCCGGAAATTTTGGGAGTTTGAAATTTTTTGGGATTTTGGAAATTTTTTTTAACTAGTAAAGTTATTTTGAAACAATGTTGCCACAAAAGCTTTTGAATGTAGATGAAGCAAATGAATGTGGGATCGGGCTGAAGGGTTTTGGAAAGTGAATATAGGCTTTAACTAAGCAAATTGAGTAAGTAAATGGGTTGGAGAGTATTTTCTTCCTTAGCAAATTTCGGGGACGAAATTTTTATAAGGGGGGAGGAATGTAACATCCCGGATTTTAAACCATTGAATTTTGAACATTTAATTCATTTTAAATGTTCAACGTGATTCTTAATTGATTTTGAAATGAATGGATTCAGGTTCAATCAATGAAATAAGCTACAATTTTACGGTTGAATTTGAATAGTGGAAAATACTAATTAAATATTCGAAATTGAGATAAAAGGTAAATTTGGATGTAAATAGTGATAAAACGGTTTTAAAAATTTATTTTGAGTTATTTGAGTGTAAATAGTGTGGTGGGAATTTTAAATGAATTTTAAAGTTAATAAGTTACTATTTGGATTTTTATATTAATTTAATAAAGGAATTTAATAATAAAATATTGCAATTAGTGAGATTTTAATCCGGAATGAGTCAAAATAATTTTAATGTAATTTATAAATTTTATATGATTTATTATTAAGATAATAAAATTTTAAAGGTGAAATTTTAAGCGTTTTCGACAAATTCGAAAACCGCTCGATTTAATAGACGATTTAAAATAGCCTTCCGGGGCACAGTCTCGGAATTCGACGAAACAAGTTCCATTGGATCCATAATAGTTAGTTATTATCGGATTTCAATTTTCGTAGCAATCGGAGTTGTCGTTTGACCGTGGCAGCTCGAAACGCATAGAAATCGTTTTAATCGATTTAATTTTAAATTGATCGTTAAATTCCGTAACTCGCACGTATGACCAAATTAGCTTACGAAACATGTTCCATTGTGTCCGGAACGTGGAAAAACCCTAGGAACGCCTATTGGTACATGAGGATTGGAGTTCGTTTGCATAAGTCGTTAACATTTGAGGTGTAAAATTAAAATAATATTAATTAAAGTTATAAATCATTATAATAATCAAAAACCCTAGCTTTATTCTTCAGAGCCGCCATCATATTTATCAATGGCCGAAACGTTTCTTTATTCTCCTCAATTCTCTCCTTATCCACGCGATAATTCGCGAATCCTCCAACTAGAGAATCGAAGAGCTAGTCGAGCTCTCCGAAGTGAATGGTAGAGATGGGTTTTCGTCGACCGAAGAGGGAATTTGGGGCCCGCGTTTGAGCATGGTTCGTGCACGTTTTTCCACGCTCAGGAGCTTTCGAGCTTCGCCGTGCTTCGACCGAGGATGGAGGTAGGCATGGCACATGTTATGGCATCGATGGATCGATTGTTGGTGGTTGGTAGGAGGCGCGACCATCTAGGGTTGTCGCGATTTTGAGTTTGAGGAGTTTTCGCCTAGTCATTGTTGGAAATCCATTCTCCCTACGTGCCTTGTACAATTTTTGTTTGTATTACCCACTTAGTGGCTAGTAGCTGGAATTTAATCATGTAACAATTTCGGCTATTTTATAAGTATTTGTATATAGACCCTATTATAATATCAGAGGATTTCTATAAAAAGTGTTTTAGCTGTCGTAAGGTAAAAACCCGACATGTTTATTTGTGGCGTGGTCTTACGAGATGCTTTTGTTTTCAAAGGGATTTTTAAAACTTTAATAATCAATTTGGATGCATTATTATTAACTGGTATTGCAGACTGACTCGGGTGTTATTTCATTATAATGCTCGGGTCGGACCGAGTATATTTGTTCAGGTCAGGATGCTTGGAGCAGGAGAGGAGCTGGAGTCCGAGACGTATTATCTGTACCTATATATATTCCGCTGCTATGATTGTATGGATTTGTCTGATTGGTAATTTGATGTATGAGATACTCTGATGATGTGATGTATAAAACTGGTATAGTTTTCATTTTGTGTAAAGATCTATATTTACTATTATATTTTATTCCGCTGCAACTGTGAGATTCTAATATTGTTTAGTTCCTTCTTCTTCTATCTCTTCTTCTTTAACCCTAATGGTTCGCGTTTCTGTTCCACTTGAGTTAATTGATAGTGTTGACTCAAGGGGTACGGATTTGCGGGTCGTTACAAAATACTCCACAGTAAATATGCCGACGACCAAGTATCGAAAAAGACAGATTGTTGAGGAAAAAGAAAGAAGGTAGAAGAAAGAAGGAACTAACAATAACAGAATCTCACAATCGCAGCGGAACAAAATATAATATATAATATCAATCTTTACACAAAATGAAAACTATATCTGTTTTATACAATATATCATCAGAGTATCACAAACAAACAACAATTACCAGCCTGACAACAACAACAATCACAGCAGCGGATATAAACAAGTACGGATAATACGTCTCAGACTCTAGCTCCTCTCTTGAGCTCCATGGCATCCTATCCTGTATATATATGATACTCGGTCTGACCCGAGCATTATAATGAAATAACACCCGAGTTAGTCTAGAATACCAACTGATAAAGTTAGACCCAAATTGATTATTAAAGTTACTTTTGAAAACAAAAGCATCTCGTAAGACCACGCCACAAATAAACATGTCGGGTTTTTTCCATACGATAGCTAAAACACTCTTTATAAAATCCTCTGATATTATAATAGGGTCTACATACAAATACTTATTAAAATAGCCGAAATTCTTACATTTACTAAATTCCATCTACTACCACAAAGTGTGTAATACAAACAAAACTCATAAAAGGCGCGTAGGGAGAATGGATTTCCAACTAATGACTAGGCACTGGGGTACCACCTATCATAGTACGTGGCCTAGATCACCGTACCGAGGATTATTCCCAATCCCATGCAACACAAGGACGGGACTACCCCTTACTGGATAATCCCGAGTAAAATCACCCTACGGTTGAGATCAGCAACCGCACCACTAAACCGAAATAAAAGGGACATCTAGACAGGGATGACCTCACCTTGAAATGGGTGCTACCCACCTAGCCTTGCTGCATAAACCCTGATTTTCAGTCATTCCCGATTGATGAGGCTTGAGGCTAAGCATTACCTTTATAGAACGTTTCACTTAGAATGCCCATCGTCCACCTGACGATGTTCCGAAAGCATTCATCCATACAAGTCCATCCCGGGTTCGAACGGAACCGAAGGCACTACTCCTACTACATCCATTTTGGAAATATCCTCATGATTAGTAGCGAATAGCCCTTGCACTTCACTGCTCCATCTTCGACTCTGAACTCTTCTTTCTCACGAAAACGTACAAACCGGATTGAAGTGGTTTTCGAAAAATAAATCCCGATCCCGGTCTCTTCGAAATGATCGACGCGTTGACCAATATTGATTGTCGGTGATTTAACTATCAATTAACATCCATAAGCATCCATCACACAATAAATAATTTTCCACATTATTTAGTTTCCTCAAAAATATATTTGCAAGATATATTTCCATTTTCAAATCTAGTTGAAAACACTTTTCAAACCCAACTTTTCTCATGGAATAAATTCCCAAATCTTTACTTCTTTTGAAACACCCAAGTACCCATACTTAAGATTTAAAATAATTTAAAATCTTTATTCTTGAAAATACATTAAAACATTTATGTTAAAACTACTTACATACTTGATTTAAAAAATATATATGCTTTTAAAAATATTTCGAATAAAACTGCTTTATAAAATATAAACTATTATCTTCAAAATAAAAGTTAAGTCATACTAAATTTTAAAATAAAGTTAAGATACCCTATATAAGTTTTCAAATAAAACTTTAACCCAACTATCTTTACAATAAATCTCGTTTATGAATTATAAATATTAATGATATTCTTTAAATCATATACCCATTAACCCCTTTAAAATAATTACCTCTATTCTAATTTATTAAATATTCACCTTTAAAAATTTTGCAACTTAATTAAGAATTTTCTTAAAAACATTCTTTTAAAATCAAATTCAATACTTAACTTTTACTTAGAAATCTGCTTTAAACGGACTTGGCTTTTCGGGGAAATACATCTCCATTTCAGAATAACTAAAGAATTCTTTTTATAAATCCTACACGATTTGCCCGAATTCAATTTTACGTTTATCCCGTAAATTCCTTCCCATACTTTAAAAATATTTTATTTTTAATCACATTGCTATTTCCTGGAAATCACTTTCAAAATGTACTTAAAGTATTTAAAATATGATTACTAAATTCTTTATTCAAATTGTACTTTTGAAAATCTATAAAAGTTCCTTAAGTAATTTAATCAAAAATTTTCTTTTTGTATGAGATTATTATCAAATGTTCATATTTAATTCCCTTTAGAAACATAATTCTAAATTACCTTTTAAATAATTAAATACCATAATTACTTAAATAAATATTTACTTTCACTTAAAAACAATTAATAATAATAATAATAATTTTCTAAAATATTCTAAAACACCTTTGCAAAACTTTTAGTTTATACTTCAAAAAATTTTCTTTGAAACATGCTTAGTTTCCAGGGAAAAATACACTTCCCATCCTTTAAAAATAAATCTCGCTATTATTTTTAAAACAATTCACATTTTAAAACGCTTCAAATTTCAACAAATTTTCTTGAATTTAATTCTCTTAAATTCATTACTCAAAATTTCCCCTTTCTATTCTCTTTTAATTCCAATTTATTTTGTTTATATTTTAAAATCCCAAATTATACTTATCCAATCATAACACATCATACTTTAATTTCCAAATCAATCCATCACAGGATATTAACGAAATATATCACAGAATATAAATAAAATTTCTATTTGTGGGGAATCCAGTTGGATCCCTCCAACCTGTTTTTCCCTGCATCCACAGATATTAGCACAACAAAAAAATAACAATCCAAACTGGTATTAATATTCATATTCAACCAATCAGACAATTATTTAAATATTAACTATTTAAAACAGTTGAAATTCCAGATGTGAGTGAGATTAACTCACCTGGAATTTTCGACGAGCGTTCAAATTTTAAATTAAATCGACCGACGTTCGATTTAACCTAAATTTTTTACTTGCTCAGAATGATCCTAGATCTCCACCACAGCGGGCTTCCCGTCGCCGCGATTCCGGCGCTACCAAATTCGTCGAAATCTGACCAAGTATGCACAAGATATGAATTTTTAAAGTTTGAATATAAATTTAAAACAAATTTTCTTTTTTTATTATTGTTTTACCAACGGCCGGTCATCTCTGAAATACGAAAACGAAGCCGCTCCTTCGCATCTCCTTCATCACGCGTTCAACAGGTTGAAAAAGAACCCATAGCCGCCGAGAAATCCTAAATGGCGCGACCACTACGCTAAACAATAAATCGATCAACTACCTCCATATGAAACGTCCAAACTCCATTTTACGGCCAAAAGCACGCGAAGCTCGGTCCCCATATTGCAAAGAAAATCGTGCACGAACTCGAGCCCTTTATGGCCATCTTCTGGCTCCAAATGACGACGATAAGCGAGATCTACAATTGGATAGGTAGATGTCGAAGTGTTCTCCAACTTCCCAGTTAAAAGATTTTTGTAAAAGCGAGTGGATTTCGAGATAAACGAGGAAGAAGTGAATTTTTCGGCCATTGATGTAAACGAACAACGGCCAAGAGGAAGAACGAGGGTTTCGGCCCAAAAACGTGTATATATATACGTATATAAATAATATTTTATTAATATTCTCCATTTTAACGAACTTTTACAAACGAACTCCAAATCTCACATGCCGCCAGGTATTTGTAAGGTTTTACCCGCCTTCCGAATACAATGGAATGTGTTTCGGAGGCTAATTCGATCATATGCGCGAGTTACGAAAATAAATGATCAATTTTAAATTAAATCGATTAAAATAGTTTCGATGTATTTTGAGCTGTCACAGTCAAACGACAACTCCGATTGCTACGAAAATTGAAATCCGATAATAACTAACTATTATAGATCCAATGGAACTAGTTTCATCGAATTTCGAGACTGTGCCCCGGAAGGCTAGTTTAACTCGTCGGTTAATTCGGGCGATTTTCGAAATTGTCAAAATCACTTAAAATTTCACTTTTAAAATTTTACTAACTTATTTATAAATCATACAGAATTTATATTCACATCAAAAATCATTCTGATTCATTTCGAACCAAAATCTGATTATTTGCATTATTATATAATTAAATTCCACTATTAAATTAATATAAAATTCCAAATTCAACCTATCGACTTTTATTTCCATCCAACAGTCCAATATTATAATTCAAATCCAAATAGACTTAAAATAAATTTTAGAATATATTTTTATATCTATTTACACCCAGATTCACCAATTATCCCAATTCCAAATATTTAAATTATTATTATTATTTAAATCCAATTAAATAGCCATATTTGATATTTTAACTAACTATATTGATTAAACCAAAATCTTCTTACTTCATAATTAATTCAAAATCCACATTTAACATTTAAAATGAATTAAATGTTCAAAATCAACGACAAGAAATTGGGTCATTACATTCCTCCCTCCTCATAAAAATTTCTTCCCCGAAATTTGCTAAGGTAGAAAGAATGCTCCAAACTCAATAGCCAAACTACTTAGTGAAAATCTCAATTTCACTTTGCCTAAATTCTTTAGTTTCAAATCAAAACTGCTAGTTTCGATTCCTATTCCAACATCGTCTTATTTTAATTTTAATTTGAAATCAATTTGTCGTTAACAAAACGTCTTCAAACATTTTCTAACTCCCAAAGTTTTCAAAAAATTATGGCAGAGTCTCTCTTGTACGGAGGAGCTTTTGCAATATCACAATAGATATAAATATATATACATCGACCAAACGGTCCGAAAACCAAATATGATACAATATATATATCATTTTCCATTTTTATTGCGTAGGTGTACCTTTTATTAGCATTTTAAAAGCAAGAGGCTAAATAATATTGCATATACACGCTCCAACTCTGTCGATTGCCTTCCGTACCTATACATACTTAAACAAACACATGAGTTTCCAATAATATGAGAATTTATTAACATTCTATTCGTTAAACTAGCCAAACACATCAATTGCATAGTTTAAACAAATAAACTTCATAATTTAACATGTTAACCATATTTTATCAGCAATTCAAAGATTTCAATCACTATTTTAATTTCCTGACAAATCCAAACTTCAATTTTTAATCTCTCCGAATGATTTAAATTCAAGTTTACTTCTTACAATTCATATTTACTACAACCAATTCACTCTCTCTTCAATATGATTAACATATTCTTTACTTACATTAATTTATTCCAATCCAATTCCAAATTGATTCACAATCAAATTCTTATTTTCAATTTGATACCTTTGCATTTCTATTATGATCTACTTTCATTTTTATGCAAAACCACTTAATTATATTAGACTTATTTCAATTGAGTCAAAACCAACTTTATTTGCTTCTTCAAATCAATCCACTTCCGTTTACAACAAACGACCAATTTCTATGCAAATTTAAAGCTATCCTTGCAAGTAACCATCACTTAAGCTTATAACCATTTAAAATTAATTCCAACTCAATTTATATTAATTTTATTCAAGACCCCTTATAAAGTTCGACCATAATTATTTTTTCAATTTGCGTAAGTTCTTTCAATTTCACAACATTTCCATTTCTTCTTATATCAATTTTATTTTATTTAAATTTGATTTTCATCCAATCAAATTCCAATCCATTTACAAATTTTAACTCAATTTGTTTATTTATTCAATCCATTTTAAATTTTAATTCATCTCTTGGATTCATTCTGAATTTTATTAATAATATGACCATTTTCAATTATCTTACACCCAAACTGAATTTTACTTGCATTTTGGACCATATCCATTTTAACCCAACTTCCTTTCGTTCGACAATATTCACATCATAATTAATCCATTTACCATATATGTCGAATTTCATTTAATTTAGCTTACGCTAAATTCATCTCCAACAACTCCTTATGGATTTAGTTGAGTGAGAATTTACTTCATTCAATATCATTTCAACTAAATTAAATTTTCATTCAATTCAATTCTTCTCCAATTTTAATTCAAGTTCAACTAAATTTATTTAGCCAACTTAAATTCTTACCATTCCTTTTACTATTTTAAATAAGCATTTAATTCCATTCAATGTTGTTTATAATGCAACTGAATTTTGAATTTCAATTCAATCCAAATTTAACCCAATTTCTCTTAGTCTAAGTTAAATTCAATCCGATCCAATTTATTTCTCTTTAATATAAGTTCAAGCCTTATTTATTGACTTAAGTCCATTCACCTTTTATATTTTTCTTTGCCTTATAACATTTTACATCATTGAGGATTCAAATTTTGAATTTACCATACCATTCAACCATTTTATTTTGGTTTTACAATTTCATTTCCTATTCCTAAGTTCACCAACTCATTTATTTAAAAGCTTATATTGCTCATTTTAATCCATTTACATCTTACAATCACAATTCCAAATTATATATATATGTATCACTGAATTCTTAAGGATACAAATTTTCTTTCAATTTAATTCTTTGCACAATTTTAAATCATAACTCCAGATTATAAGTATAACACTTAATTCTTGTGGGTACAATTCATTACGCAATGACCCACAATTACAAAGTCATTTTACATTTTAATTTGACCCAAATCAATTTGATTCTAAGTCCAATTTATTTAACTTATCCCAAGTTAAATTCAAATTTTCTATTCACTTCCATATAGTCAAGTTAAATTTTAATTCCAGGATTAAAATTTTCATTTCCTTCTTATTAATATCAATTTCACTTAATAAGTTCAACAGTTGATTCATTTTAACTTTACCCATTATTTAAATAGAATTTTACAGAATTCAATTACCCGGTTTTATTGCAAAACCATTTTGAAATAATAATCAACTCATACCTACTTGGTATATCAAATCAAATCTCCGGATTCCAAATAACTTGTTTATACCAAAACAAATTTCCCTTTTGAAATTTCTAAAACACCTTGTATATCAAACAAGTCTAAACAGATATCATATCCAATTACTATGGAAGCAATCCATCACTTTAGAAACTCGAAAATGAATTCTGATGATGTGGCCATCATCATCAGGATTATTTTCCAGCGACTGAAGTGAGTTCAGTGCTTCCCTACCTCCACAAATTCCTTTCAAAAACAATTTCCATTCAGAAATATTTTCCAAATTAGTTCTCCATCATTGCCTTCAAACACTTTGGAAAACATTTCAAACATTCCCAAGATTTTAAATTCCAAAACTTTTGTTTTAAATACATTTTAAGCACTTTTCAAAATTTACGAGATTTAAATTTTGGTTATAGTATTAACAACCAATCATCCAAATATATATAATAATTTCAGAAAATTATTTCTTTTATATCAAAATATAATTATGGGTAAAATTATTTCATTTACCCTCTTTAAAAACAATACTATGTCGGTTTATCTTGTTTAAGAGTTTAGAAACCCCTATCGATATGGTTGTACTTCCCGCACTGACCAGAATTCATAAACACTCAACCAATAAGTCAACAAGTATAAAAATAGTTTTATATTCACTAACAAGTACGCTCTCATATCCATTAATACACTCAACTCATTATAAAGTACTATTGACTCTGTTTAATGAGTAATTTCCCCCCCAAAGCCCAGGTTATCGCCAACCTGGCTCTGATACCAAGTGTGACGACCCGCCCTTCTCGACCCTCGAAAATCGACCCAAAATACTCCATAGTATAATTTGCCGACGATCAAGTGCCGAAAAAGACAGATTGTTGAGGAAAAAGAAAGAAGGTAGAAGAAAGAAGGAACTAACAATAACAGAATCTCACAATTGCAGCGGAACAAAATATAATATATAATATCAGATCTTTACACAAAACGAAAACTATATCTGTTTTATACAATATATCATCAGAGTATCACAAATAAACAATAATTACCAGCCTGACAACATCAACAATCACAACAGCGGATATAAACAAGTACGGATAATATGTCTTGGACTCCAGCTCCTCTCTTGAGCTCCATAGCATCCTATCCTGTATATATACAATACTCGGTCTGCCCGAGCATTATAATGAAATAACACCCAAGTCAGTCTGGAATACTAGCTGATAAAGTTACACCCAAATTGATTATTAAAGTTTCAAAAATCCTTTTGAAAACAAAAGCATCTCGTAAGACCACGCCACAAATAAACATGTCCGGTTTTTACATTACAATAGCTAAAACACTTTTTATAAAATACTCTGATATTATAATAGGGTCTACATACAAATACTTATTAAAATAGCCGAAATTGTTACATTTATTAAATTCCATCTACTAGCCACAAAGTGGGTAATACAAACAAAACTCGTAAAAGGCGCATAGGGAGAATGGATTTCCAACTAATGACTAGGCACTGGGGTACCACCTGTCACAGAACGTGGCCTAGATCACCGTATCGAGGATTACTCCCAATCCCCTACAACACAAGGCTGGGACTACCTCTTACTGGATAATCCCAAGTAAGATCACCCCATGGTTGGGATCAACAACCGCACCACTAAGAGGGACATCTAGACAGGGATGACCTCACCATGAAATGGGTGCTATCCACCTAGCCTTGCTGCATAACCGCTGATTTTCAGTCATTCCCGGTTGATGAGGCTTGAGGCTAAGCGTTACCGTTTTAGAACGTTTCACTTAGAATGCCAATCGTCCACCTGACGATGTTCTGGAAGCATTCATCCATACAAGTCGGTCCCGGGTTCGAACGGAACCGAAGGCACTACTCCTACTACATCCATTTTGAAAATATCCTCAGGATTAGTAGTGACTAGTGCTTGCACTTCGCTGCTCCATCTTTGACTCCGAACTCGTCTTCCTCATGAAAACATACAAACCTGATCAAAGTGGTTTTCGTAAAATAAATCCCGATCCCGGTCTCTTCGAAACGATCAACGCGTTGGCTAATATTGATAGTCGATGATTAAACTATCAATTAACATCCATAAGCATCCATCACACAATAAATAATTTCCCACATTATTTATTTTCCTCAAAAATATATTTGCAATGTATATTTCCATTTTCAAATCCCGTTGAAAACACTTTTCAAACCCAACTCTTCTCATGGAATAAATTCCCAAATCTTTACTTCCTCTGAAACATCTAAGTACCCATACTTAAGATTTAAAATAATTTAAATTCTTTATTCTTGAAAATACATTAAAACATTTATATTAAAACTACTTACATACTTGATTTAAAATATATATTTATTTTTAAAAATGTTTCGAAAAAAACTGCTTTATAAAATATAAACTATTATCTTCAAATTAAAAGTTAAGTCATACTAAATTTTAAAATAAAGTTAAGAAACCCTATATAAGTTTTCAAATAAAACTTTAACCGAACTATCTTTACAATAAACCTCGTTCATAGAATATAAATATTAATGATATTCTTTAAAGCATATACCAATTAACCCCTTTAAAGTAATTACCTTTATTCTAATTTATTAAAGTTCACCTTTATAATTTTTACAACTTAATTAAGAATTTTCTTAAAAGCATTCTTTTAAAATCAAATTTAAAACTTTTAACTTTTACTTAGAAATCTGCTTTAAAATGTACTTAGCTTTTCGGGGAAATACATCTCCATTTCAGAATAACTAAAGAATTCTTTATATAAATCCTACACGATTTACCCCAATTCAATTCTACGTTTATCCCGTAAATTCCTTCCCATACTTTAAAAATAAACTCCTTTTATTTTTAATCACATTGCTATTTCCTGGAAATCACTTTCAAAATGTACTTAAAGTATTTAAAATATGATTACTAAATTCTTTATTCAAATTGTAATTTTGAAAATCTATAAAAGTTCCTTAAGTAATTTAATCAAAAATTTTCTTTTTCTATGAGATTATTATCAAATGTTCATATTTAATTCCCTTTAGAAACATAATTCTAAATTACCTTTTAGATAATTAAATACCATAATTACTTAAACAAATATTTACTTTCACTTAAAAACAATTAAAAATAATGATAAAATAATTTTCTAAAATATTCTAAAACACCTTTGCAAAACTTTCAGTTTATACTTCGAAAATCTTTCTTTGAAACATGCTTAGTTTCCAGGGAAAAATATACTTCCCATCCATTAAAAATAAATCTCGTTATTATTTTTAAAACAATTCACATTTTAGAACACTTCAAATTTCAACAAATTTTCTTGAATTTAATTCCCTTAAATTCATTACTCAAAATTTCCCCTTTCTATTCTCTTTTAATTCCCATTTATTTGACTTATATTCTAAATTCCCAAGTTATACTTATCCTATCATAACACATCACAATTTGATTTCCAAATCAATTATCACAGGATATTAATGAAATATATCACATAATATAAGTAAAATTTCTATTTGCGAGGAATCCAGTTGGATCCCTCCAACCTGTTTTTCCCTGCATCCACAGATATTAGCAAAACAAATAAATATCAATCTAGACTGGTATTAATATTCATATTCAACCAATCACATAATTATTTAAATATTAACTATTAAAAACAGCTGAAATTCCAGATGTGAGTGAGATTAACTCACCTTGAATTTTCGACGAGCGTTCAAATTTTAAATTAAATCGAACGGCGTTCGATTTAACCTAAATTTTTATTTGCTTGGAATGATCCTAGATCTGCACCACAGCGGGCTACTCGTCACCGCGATTCCGGCGCTACCTAATTCGTCGAAATCTGACCAAGTATGCACAAGAAATGAATTTTTAAAGTTTGAATATAAATTTAAAACAATTTTTTTATTATTGTTTTACCAACGGCCAGTCATCTTTGAAATACGAAAACGAGGCCGCTCCTTCACATCTCCTTCATCATGCGTTCAACAGGTTGAAAAGGAACCCATAGCCGCCGAGAAACCCTAAATGATGCGACCACTACGCTCAACAATAAATCGATCAACTACCTCCATATGAAACGCCCAGACAAACTCCACTTTCGGCCAAAATCATGCGAAGCTCGGTCTCCATTTTGCAAAGAAAATCGTGCATGAACTCGAGCCCTTCATGGCCATCTTCTGGCTCCAAACGATGACGATAAGCCAGATCTACCGTTGGATAGGTAGATGTCGAAGGGTTCTCCAACTTCCCAGTTAAAAGATTTTTGTAGAAGCGAGTGGATTTCGAGATAAACGAGGGCAAAGAGAATTATTTTCGGCCATTGATATAAACGAATGGGGGGCCAAGAGGAAGAACGAGGGTCTCGGCCCAAAAATGTGTATATATATACGTATATAAATAATATTTTATTAATATTCTCCATTTGAACGAACTTTTACAAACAAACTCCAAATCTCACATGCCGCCAGGTGTTTGTAAGGTTTTACCCGCCTTCCGAACACAATGGAACGTGTTTCGGAGGCTAATTTGATCATATGCGCAAGTTACGAAAATAAATGATCAATTTTAAATTAAATCGATTAAAATAGTTTCTATGCCTTTTGAGCTGTCACAGTCAAACGACAACTCCGATTGCTACGAAAATTGAAATCCGATAATACAAACTATTACGGATCCAATGGAACTGGTTTCATTGAATTCCGAGACTGTGCCCTGGAAGGCTATTTTAACCCGTCGGTTAATTCGGGCGATTTTCGAAATTGTCAAAATCACTTAAAATTTTACTAACTTATTTATAAATCATATAATATTTATATTCACATCGGAAATCATTCTGATTCATTTCGAACAAAAATCTGATTATTTTCATTATTATATTATTAAATTCCATTATTAAATTAATATAAAAATCCAAATTCAACTTATCGACTTTTAATTCCATCTAACGGTCCAGTATTATAATTCAGATCCAAATAGACTTAAAATAAATTTTAGAATCTATTTTTATATCTATTTACACCCAGATTCACCAATTATCCCAATTCCAAATATTTAAATTATTATTATTATTTAAATCCAATTAAATAGCCATATTTGATATTTTAACTAATTATATTGACGAAACCAAAATCTTCTTACTTCATAATTAATTCAAAATCCACATTTAACATTTAAAATGAATTAAATGTACAAAATTAACAACTAGAAATTATGGGTCGTTACGGGATCTATCTCAACTCTTGCTCGGAAATTTTTCAAAGTAACAACCCATTTGTTGAAGGTGAACACACGCTCTAGGACCGACTTGTTGTCACCTACATCATTTTTAAAACTTAATTCCAAGTGCCCTTTCATAATAAGCTCGTACTTCATAAATACTTAAGAATGTTCTTAACACTCAAGAATGTTCTTAATAGTTGTCCAATGAATTCGTCGAGATTCAATTAATATGTGCTTACTACACCATGTACAAAAGTAATGCTTGGTATAGTACATAACACATTGGGCGTGATGGATCCAATTGCCGAAGCATAAGAAATCCTTCTTATACGCTTTCTTTACCCATCCGTAGATACTAAATATATTTTAGAAATGACAATTCCATGTTGTACAAGAACATTTCCTCTTTTGGCATTTTCCATTTTAAATCTTTTAAACATGATATGTATGAATAATGCTTGGGAAAATCTCACAATCCTATTAGATCCATCTTCATAGATCATTATTACAAGCATATAAGATGCCACACCTGAATCCTTCACAAGAAATATAGATAACCAATCTTTCACTAATTGTAACATTAGTACATCATTACCAATCCGTCACAGACCGTCTATGTATAAAACTAAAAATGTAGAATCATCTTTATCTTCTTTTCTGTAAATACACACTTCCTCTATGTTTTAACTAAAACCAAACTATTTTTTTACCTTATCAAATAATTTGAAAAATGTATTGTCATATTTCACAGTCATTGGACGAAGTACTCTCCAATGCTTGTCAATATTGTGGGGACCACCATCATATATGACATGATTCTTTTTCTCACAGGGATGAGAAATTTTAACATGGATGTATTTACTTTCAAAATCAAATGAAAATATTATGTTGATTTAATTGCACTTAACTAACAATTCTATCTAACCTTTGATGGTAGAAGGAATAGAAAGGCATGATGATTCAAAGATTTGTATCACTTATACACTTTGATGTACCAGAATATGTGCATCTATTATATGTTTATCATATTTTGTTCTGAACCTCAGCTCTAATACCACGCTGTGACGCCTCACCTCTATACCCACGCTAGCCAAGGACACTACAGGGTAATGCCGTCAACTAACACGGAGAATAAGGCTGGTTAGGAGCGACCATCTATAGCCTTGCTCTAACTATCTATTGAATAAATCGACAATAAACATACAAGGCAGATCTACATATCCAATGAATACTTCAAACAAAACCATAGGTGGTTGAAGGATCTATCAGAACAGAATATAACAACTCAAATGTAATATACATCACAGAACAGCAGATGATCATATACACATATACAGATACATAACAGAGTTTACAAAATAATACATGTCAAGTGGTATAACAAACCACAATATACAGACGAACCAAAAGAATACATATATCAGAGTTACCATAAAAGGACTACACAAAAAGCTTTAACAAAAAGGAACAAGCTGAATAGTCCATGCGGAAGCAAAAGAGGCTAAGTCCAAAAGCACCTAACCTGAAACATCTCGGTCTGACCCGAGTATAAATACACGGGTCAGTCTAGCTAAACAAATCAGTTAGATAAACTGAACAACAATAAACCTGCAAGGTTACAAAGTATAAACAATATTTCTAAAGGAGATAACACAATCATCTAACAAAAGATGAACATATGATAACAAAACAAGCCTCATATCATCGGCAACTCATAGAAACAAAGGATAGGAATATCCCAAAACAAGCCAAAAGGCAAATAACAAATACCCATAAGGTATACAAGTTCCATAAGGTAAACGCTACGCATCATGCGGCTCAAAAGGACCAACACCGAAGGGCGATACCTAGGGAATATACATATGAATGAAACATCAGAAAATTTGCTCGAGCTTAGTACTGTACAAACAAGGATCCATGAGCCCGAAGACTCCAAATCCAATATTACCCATGCGGCTCATAACGACCAACATCGGAAGCGATACTAAAGGGCATCCCAATATCACCCATGCGGCTCATAACGACCAACATCGGAAGCGATACTAAAAGGCAACAAACCCGAAGGCACAAACCCGAAGGCAACATACCCGAAGGCAACAAACCGTAGTGGTGAAGGTCGAAGACCCGGTACTGGACACCACTAACTGGCAGAATGTGTCATAACTCTCAAAAAGGAATCCGAAAAGTGGTAACGTGAGTCCCATAACCACTCGTTCGCACTAAACGGTTTACTATCCGTTAGTTAATTTCACACTCAAAGCAGTACAAATTCACCTCATATCATCGGTAAACCAAACCCGAAGGTCAAAACGATCAATTGAATAGGTCGGGAATTAATCGGAAGGATAAACGCACAGATTCATGGTCCGTGTTTTGCCCAACCATTTAATCACCCTTCCACTTCGCTCGAAGTGCGAAATTGTGCGTGTGTTTTAAATAGAATTTATAAATCGGAGAAGCGAACTTTTAATACGATTTGAAGAAATCATTTATAAAAAGCCGTGAATGAATTCAAAAAGGAATCATCAAGATCAAATATGCATAACAACTAATTGGAATCAATATACATCGATCGAATTTGGAAAAACTAAGCGAACAAGGCAATTTGGCAAAAACATCAGGTTCAGACGTCTGAAAGAAGGGATTCAGACGTAGGAATCTAAAAATTAATTTTTTTTTCAAAACAGAATTCAGACGTCTGAATCCAACTTTCAGACGTCTGAAATAGGCAATAATTGGCCTATTTCCTTTCTGGTCGAAATTTAGCCAATTCAGACGTTTGGAATATAAATTCAGACGTCTGAATCTGGGGTGAAAATATTTCTCTAGAAAAATATTCAGACGTATGAAATAGGAGTTTCAGACGTCTGAAACTTGATGGTCAGGCATTTCCTGAACCTAGGCCATCTATGGCCAAACAAATCGAAAGCAATCGGATGCGTATTGATTATGGGCTTCGTCAAACGACTACCCAACCTTAACGACACACCCAAACACTCCGAATAACATGAACATCAACCATATAAGGTTTTACATAGATTTGGCTTTCAAAAATCATAATTTGGCAATTTCACCAAAGCAAACCAAATCGAAAACAAGTGAACATATGAATAATTGTTAGGAATTCATACCCAACATCAATGAAATCAAGAGAAGTAGATGTGAGTTCAAAACTCACCTTTTAATCCAAAACAAGAATAGAGAAGCTCAATAGCAAAGAAAACAACCAACCACTCTTTACTTCAATTCTACAAGCTTCAATCTAAGATCAAAACAAGTATTTTCCTAAGTTTAGGTTTAGGAATTTCTGAGATTGAAGAGAGAAGGAGATAGAGAAGATGAAGAGAAGGCTTACCTAAGGCTTCTCTTTGATTTTGGAGCAAGATTCAAGTTTGCAAGGAGAAACTAGGGCTTGCAAATTTCTATTTCTAATTCTCTTTCACCATTTTCAGTTTTCTTAAGTTTAAGGAATGAAATGAGGGTGAATGGAGAGGAGAGGGACTGAGTTAGGTTATTAAACTAACAAATTGGCAGAACCCAACCCAAACCCAACTAGAAAAAGAGTCAAAATTTAACTTACTCCAAATATATCAAAGCTTATACTCAAAAAGGTCGCAAATGCCATTTTGGAACCAATGGAAATGGTTTCGAGTCCCAATTCGGCCATTTGCAAAAAGTAACATTTCGGACCAAAATCCGACTAACGACACTATATTTAAATAAAACATTTAAATATAAAATCGTTAAATATGCGGGTTGTTACAGATCTCCCCTCCTTACAAAATTGCGTCCCCGCAATTCCTAGAGACGATACTTGTAACAACTATATACACACAACAGAAAAGAAAAGGAAATAAGCTTGAGACGAAAAGATATACTCACCGTTCCCAAGCAAAGATAGAAAACCCGGATAAGATCGCTCAATAAACTCTCTGGTTTCCCAAGTACAGTCATTGGGACTAGCGGACCATTGAACTTTAATAAGCTGCACGTCCTTGCTCCGAAGGTGTCGCACCTCCGTGTCAAGTACGCGAATAGGTTGTTGTATAACAGATAAGTCCGGTGAGATCTCAAGCTCAAGCAAATCAGGAGAATCAATAACAGAATCCGATTCCCGAAGACACTTCCGAAGTTGCGAGACATGAAACACGTCATGAATGCCAGATAAATGAGCAGGAAGTGAAACTCTATAAGCCACAGGGCCAATAAGTTCAGTAATAGAAAATGGTCCTATGAAGCAAGGAGCCAATTTCCCGGTCATACTGAAACGCATAACCCCTTTCAAAGGAGAAACACGAATAAAAACAAGATCACCAATCGAGAACTCTAGAGGCTTCCTACGGTTGTCAGCGTAGGATTTATGGCGACTCTGTGACTCTTTCATTCTCAACCGGATAAGATTAATCTTCTCAGAAGAATCACAAACAAAATCTAGACCAAGAATAAGCTTCTCCCCAGATTCCAACCAACAAGAAGGTGATCGACATGGCCTTCCGTATAAGGCTTCGAAAGGAGCCATACCGATACTAGACTGAAAACTATTATTGTAGGAGAACTCTACAAGAGGTAGGTGATCCTCCCAACCACCACCGAAATTAAAAATACAAATACGGAGAAGATCTTCCAAGATACGATTCATCCGTTCAGTCTGTCCGTCAGACTGCGGATGATAAGCTGTACTAAAATTAAGCTTTGTTCCCAAAGCTTGCTGAAGACTCTTCCAAAAATGACTCGTGAACAAAGGATCACGATCACTCACAATAGAACTAGGAACACCGTGAAGTCTCACGATTTCCTTAACATACAACTTAGCCAAATGTGAAGCAGTCCTATTAGACTTAATAGGGACAAAATGAGCAGACTTAATGAGGCGATCAACAATAACCCAAATACTAGAATGACCTGATCTCGAACGAGATAGGCCGTCAATGAAATCCATAGAAATCTGATCCCATTTCCACAATGGAATCTCTAGAGGCTGAAGAAGACCCGAAGGACGCTTTTGTTCGGCCTTAAAACGCTGACAAGTTATGCAATTACTCACATAACTCGCCACATCGCGTTTCATGCCTTCCCAATAATAAAGACGACGCATATCCGCATACATCTTACTACTACCAGGATGAATGGTATACTTAGAACGATGACAGTCCTTAAGAATGTCATGCCTAAGTGCAAAATCAGAAGGCACAAAAAGACGGTTCTTCTTGCGAAGACACCTATGAGAATCAATGCTGAAATCCCGCAACGCCTCATCACAGGATCCACACTCACAAAGCTGAATAAGATGCAACAAATCAGGATCACGACGCTGGGCATCGGCAATACGATCCAATAAAATAGGTCGAGCTTCCAAACTAAATAATAGAATAGGAGTATCAGAAGATGAACCTCGATCATGAATTTCACAAAAAGATAGAGTCTCAAGGATATCCCATTCGGCAAGCATCATAGAAATAACAGCCGAATGTTTGCGACTAAGCGCATCAGCAACACAATTACCCTTACCAGGGGTATACTGGATATCAAAGTCATAGGAAGCATGAAACTCGAGCCAACGCTGTTGTCTCATATTGAGTTCCTTCTGAGTGAACAAGTACTTCAAGGATTTATGATCGGTATAAAGAATGAAGCGCTCGCCCAATAAATAGTGTCGCCAAATCTTCAAGGCGAAGACAATGGCGGCTAACTCAAGATCATGAGTGGCATAGCGAACTTCATTCGGACGCAGTTGCCTAGAAGCATAAGAAACTACCCAATCCTTCTGCATAAGAACAACACCGAGACCACTACCACAAGCATCGGTGTAGACAACAAGATCATGATTCCCTTCGGGAACCACAAGAATATGAGCATTAGTGAGAAGTTCCTTCAATGCCAGAAAGGAAGCTTCACACTTGTCGGACCAAATAAAATGAATGCCTTTCCGAGTAAGGCAAGTGAGAGGAAGCACAACACGGGAAAAATCCTTGATGAACCGATGGTAATAACCCGCTAATCCAAGGAAACTACGAATCTCATGCACATTCTTGGGCCTCTTCCTATTCTGAATGGCTTCAATCTTTGAGGGATCGACAGAAATGCCATCGGAAGATACAACATGGCCTAAGAACTTAACCCTATTCTCCCAAAAGTGGCACTTGGAGAATTTGGCTTTAAGCTGATGATGACGGAGGGTACTCAAGACAATTCTCAAGTGATTAGCATGCTCAGCATCAGACTTAGAATAAATAAGGATATCATCAATGAAGATAAGGACGAACTTATCGATATATTCCCGGAATACCCGATTCATGAGATCGACAAAGAAAGCAGGAGCGTTCGTCAAACCGAACGGCATAACGAGCCACTCAAAAGAACCATAACGAGTGCGGAAAGCGGTAAGAGGTATGCTATCCTCCGCGACTCGTAACTGATGAAAACCTGTGGCAAGGTCTAGCTGAGAAAAGACCTTAGCACCACTTAATAAATCGAACATATCATCGATCCTAGGCAACGGATACCTATTCCTAATGGTCAACTCATTAAGCTTGCGATAGTCAATGCAAAGCCTAAGAGTTCCATCAGACTTCTTCACGAAGACGACCGCGGATCCCCATGGAGAAAAACTGGACTGAATCAACTGCTTGGACTCAAGCTCTAAAAGCTGCATCTTGAGTTCCTAATTTTCCCCTGTAGACATCCTCGTGGGAGGACGACTAACTGGTTGCGCGCCTGGAATGAGATCAATGCGGTACTCAATTGCCCGCTTAGGCGGCAAACCCGAGACAGGCTCAAAAACATCAGAAAAGTCACAAGCAATAGGAATACGAGATATATCATCATCATCTCGCGAATCAAGAGAACATAAAGCCATTTCGGAATTATCCACATCCCGAAGAATAAGATATAGCTGAGTAGGCGAATCCGGACGTCGAAGATATATAATTCTCTCCGAACAAATAATCCTGGAATCGTATCTTACTGGCCAGTCCATACCCAAAATCATATCAAATCCCAGACAAGAAATAACGTGCAGACTCGCACGAAAAGAAAAGCCACATAAAATAATCTCAACATCATCACAAAGCAAGCTAAGGGTCGCGGATCCTCCAATAGGATTCGCAATCCTTATAGAAGTAACCAAACAAGAAACATCCAAAGATAAATCATCAACGAGCTTCTTCGATACGAAAGAATGAGAAGCACCCGTATCAAAAAGAACTCGAATACTATGATCATGGAATAAAATAGAATCTTCCAAAATAGGTGGAGATATACCTTTGGGCTGAGAGGGACCTTCAGAAGCCTTAGCAGCATAAAGCTTGCTAGACTTGGCACCAGCCGGAACAGTAGGGCAAGCAGAAACATGATGACCTTCCTTCTTGCAATAGCGACAGAAGAGAGGCCTAGGACAAGCTCGAATAATATGATCTGGAGAACCACAATTAAAACACTTCCGAACGAAAGGTGTTCCAGAAGACTGAGGCTAAGAGCTAGAACTACCAATCTTCTTCTTCTTAGAAAGAAAAGACCACTTCTGAAATGGAAACGGCTTCTTGTTGGGGTTCTTGGAAACCTCAACATCAACATCACTATCACACTCCTTCTCGACGGTCTCGAGATGAAGCGCAGAATCAACCAACTCCTCAAAAGAAAGCTTAAGCTGGAGCAACAAAGACTTCTTAAGATATTTCCTAAGACTAGAAACGAACTTCAAATTCTTCTTATAAAAAGTGCTAATGAATTCAAGACCATACTTAGATAAAGCCTCGAATGATGCAACATACTCAAAAACAAAAGATTTCCCTTGCTTCAACTCAAAGCGACGAGTCAATAAAACTTTTTTAGATTCAGGAACGAACTTGAGTTCAAATCGCTCCCGAAACTGAGTCCAAGAAAGAGTAGACTCATCAATTTCGGCTATAAGAAGCTCATACCAATCAAGAGCACACTCTTGTAATAAGATAGAAGTTACAAAAACTCTATCATGGTCAGAAAGATCCGTGCGAGAGAAGATACGCTCGCACGTGCGAAACCAAGCTTGGACTTCAAGAACGGACTCGGAGCCTTTAAACGGCTTTCCTCCAAGATGAGCAAAATCACTGCACTGGCGTGCAAAGGCAGACTTACGAGGTGGAGACACTCGAGGAGGAACCGGAGGCTGAGTGCTCCTAAACAATTCCAAAAACTGATCGGAAGACATATAAACGCCATCCAGATGTGAACCACTGGATCGTCCAGCATCCGAACGTCGTCCCCTGCCTCTTCCAGCTATACGCTGAAGGTAAGATAAGAACAAGATTAATCACAAGGTAGATACTTAATACGGAATACTACGGAATAAAATGCATTCCTAGATGTATTCCCCAAATTCTATCTAACCTTTGATGGTAGAAGGAATAGAAAGGCACGATGATTCAAAGATTTGTATCACTTATACACTTTGATGTACCGGAATATGTGCATCTATTCTGTGTTTATCATATTTTTGTTCTGAACCTCAGCTCTGATACCACGCTGTGACGTCCCACCTCTATACCCACGCTAGCCAAGGACACTACAGGGTAATGCCGTCAACTAACACGGAGAATAAGGCTGGTTAGGAGCGACCATCTATAGCCTTGCTCTAACTCTCTATTGAATACATCGACAATAAACATACAAGGCAGATCGGCATATCCAATGAATACTTAAAACAAAACCATAGGTGGTTGAAGGATCTATCAGAACATAATATAACAACTCAAATGTAATATACATCACAGAACAGCAGATGATCATATACACATATACAGATACATGACAGAGTTTACAAAATAATACATGTCAAATGGTATAGCAAACCACAATATACAGACGAACCAAAAGAATACATATATCAGAGTTACAATAAAAGGACTACACAAAAAGCTTTAACGAAAAGGAACAAGCTGAATAGTCCATGCGGAAGCAAAAGAGGCTAAGTCCAAAAGCACCTAACCTGAAACATCTCGGTCTGACCCGAGTATAAATACACGGGTCAGTCTAGCTAAACAAATCAGTTAGATAAATTGAACAACAGTAAACTTGCAAGGTTACAAAGTATAACCAATATCTCTAAAGGAGATAACACAACCATCTAACAAAAGATGAACATATGATAACAAAACAAGCCTCATATCATCGGCAACTCATAGAAACAAAGGATAGGAATATCACAAAATAAGCCAAAAGGCAAATAACAAATACCCATAACGTATACAAGTTCCATAAGGTAAACGCTACGCATCATGCGGCTCAAAAGGACCAACACCGAAGGGCGATACCTAGGGAATATACATATGAATGAAACATCAGAAAATTTGCTCGAGCTCAGTACTGTACAAACAAGGATCCATGAGCCCGAAGACTCCAAACCCAATATTACCCATGCGGCTCATGACGACCAGCATCAGAAGCGATACTAAAGGGAACCCCAATATCACCCATGCGGCTCATAACGACCAACATTGGAAGCGATACTAAAGGGCAACAAACCCAAAGGCACAAACCCGAAGGCAACATACCAGAAGGCAACAAACCATAGTGGTGAAGGTCGAAGAACCAGTACTGGACACCATTAACTGACGGAATGTGTCATAACTCTCAAAAGGAATCCGAAAAGTGGTAACGTGAGTCCCTAACCACTCGTTCGCACTAAACGGTTTACTATCCGTTAGTTAATTTCACACTTAAAGCAGTACAAATTCACCTCATATCATCGGTAAACCAAACCCGAAGGTCAAAACGATCGATTGAATAGGTCGGGAATTAATCAGAAGGATAAACGCACAGATTCATGGTCCGTGTTTTTCCCAACCATTTAATCACCCTTCCACTTCGCTCGAAGTGCGAAATTGTGCGTGTGTTTTAAATAGAATTTATAAATCGGAGAAGCGAACTTTTAATACGATTTGAAGAAATCATTTATAAAAACCCGTGAATGAATTCAAAAAGGAATCATCAAGATCAAATATGCATAACAACTAATTGGAATCAATATACATCGATCGAATTTGGAAAAACTGAGCGAACAAGGCAATTTGGCAAAAACATCAGGTTCAGACGTCTGAAAGAAGGGATTCAGACGTCTGAATCTAAAAATTAATTTGTTTTTCAAAACAGAATTCAGACGTCTGAATCCAACTTTCAGACGTCTGAAATAGGCAATAATTGGCCTATTTCCTTTCTGGTCGAAATTTAGCCAATTCAGACGTTTGGAATATAAATTCAGACGTCAGAATCTGGGGTGAAAATATTTTCCTAGAACAATATTCAGACGTCTGAAATAGGAATTTCAGACGTCTGAAACTTGATGGTCAGGCATTTCCTGAACCTAGGTCATCTATGGCCAAACAAACCGAAAGCAATCGGATGCGTGTTGATTACGGGCTTGCGTCAAACGACTACCCAACCTTAACGACACACCCAAACACTCCGAACAACTTGAACATCAACCATATAAGGTTTTACATATATTTGGCTTCCAAAAATCATAATTTGGCAATTTCACCAAAGCAAACCAAATCGAAAACAAGTGAACATATGAACAATTGTTAGGAATTCATACCCAACATCAATGAAATCAAGAGAAGTAGATATGAGTTCAAAACTCACCTTTTAATCCAAAACAAGAATAGAGAAGCTCAATAGCAAAGAAAACAACCAACCACTCTCCACTTCAATTCTACAAGCTTCAATCTAAGATCAAAACAAGTATTTTCCTAAGTTTAGGTTTAGGAATTTCTGAGATTGAAGAGAGAAGGAGATAAAGAAGATGAAGAGAAGGCTTACCTAAGGCTTCTCTTTGATTTTGGAGCAAGATTCAAGTTTGCAAGGAGAAACTAGGGCTTGCAAATTTCTATTTCCAATTCTCTTCCACCATTTTCAGTTTTCTTAAGTTTAAGAAATGAAATGAGGGTGAATGGAGAGGAGAGGGACTGAGTTAGGTTATTAAACTAACAAATTGGCTGAACCCAACCCAAACCCAACTAGAAAAAGAGTCAAAATTCAATTTACTCCAAATATATCAAAGCTTATACTCAAAAAGGTCGCAAATGCCATTTTGGAACCAATGGAAATGGTTTCGAGTCCCAATTCGGCCATTTGCAAAAAGTAACATTTCGGACCAAAATCCGACTAACGACACTATATTTAAATAAAACATTTAAATATAAAATCGTTAAATATGCGGGTTGTTACATACATATATATATATATATATCCGTGTGTGTATGTGTGTATTCTATTTAAACACAATTTGTAGACAAAAATGGTGATACAAAAGACCTTAACATTATATCCCCTCTGATTTCCACCTCTGGTATAAGGACAAAAAAATCCAACGGTCCAAATCCATTGTGCCACCAATTATGTCTTATTTGGGGTCAAAATAGCCATGTGTGTGCTCACACACACATAAAAACTCTACGTGCTCTCTATAAAAAACCATAAAAGGAAAATGTGAAAAAATAAAAAACTTTAGGTTTCATCTTTTATAATTACCTCCAATCATGTTCCTACTATCTAATAATTTCTCTATAAATACACAACAAATACTTCATACTTCATAATCGTCTTCTTGATTATAAAAAAACCTTTCAAAAAATTAATAGAACCTACAAATTTTTTTGTCGAAGTTTCTGCAAAATCAATATATCATCACAGGATGCTAGGTAATATAACGATTGGCCTTTTCGACTCTCAAAAGTCGATACTAATACATCCACAGTATCCACAAGCCAAGCATCCGAGTGTTAGAAAGACAGATTTTTGAGGTGAAAGAAAATAAAATACAGAGCAGAACCTCACATCTTGATGAGTAATATGTAATATACAACAGATCTTTACATAAGAAAAGTTTTATATACATATGATCATTATAGTAACTAACTTATCATCAGCTTGGACAGTTGTAACAGCCTGTCCTTACAATAGTTGATAAATGCAAAATAAAAAGTGTATCAGAAAAATAAATTATGTGAATAAGGCTTGGAGGCATCCATCTCATCCCTTGAAGCTTCAAAATATCCAGTTAAATCTAGAAATATACTTGGGTTTGACCCGAGCATTATAAGAAAATAATGCCCGGATCAATCTAGTCAACTAGTATGAGAAACTCAAATCATATGGATTTTTAATGCTATAAAACCTTTCAAGAATAAAGGTATCTCGTAAGACCACGCTGCACATAGACACGGATGGGTCTTTATATTACGATAACCAAACCATTTTGTTAGAATATCCAGTGATATTACAATAATGTTTAGGGTTTAAAATAAATATTTAACATAGCCGAAAGAGTAAGATTAATTACATTCAACAACATATTTATTATACAACTAAGTCCATAAGGCACATATTAGAGAATGATTCCATACAATGACAAGGTAAGAGACTACCTTTCGTATAGTACACCTCTAGAGAAAATGTACCAAGGCTGCAAACATTGCACCTCTGCCAACACAGAACTGGCCCACTCCTTCCTAGCATGCATAATCCAAAAATATAGATCTAGATACAAGTGATGATAATGCCCTAATGGTAGCGAACCATAGGTCCCCACCGCATCTCCTATGTTTTAATCATTTTCGAGTGTGAGGTTTGAGGTCGTGTTTTACTATTTAGAAAAATCTCTCTTGGAATGCTAACACTGCCCTCCAATAAACAATGTAATGCCAATATTTATCCATACAAGTAGTTTTCGGACCGAACAAACCAAAGATACCACTTCTACTATATTCTTTTTGGAATCACCATCATGATTAGTAGCAAATAGCACTTGCACTTCAAAGAACTCCATCTTTAGTTTCCATCATCTTCAAGATGTCTCCAATTCAAAAGCTTACACTAGTTCGAAGTGGCTTTCGGAAAACTCATGCTTATCTGATCCCAATCTCTTCGAACCAACAAATCGGTAGTTTCAAAACTGACCCAGATTTGACAGTCGGTTATTTAACTATCAAATAAGCAAACAATCCGATTAGAGATTTAATTTCATATGAAAACCAAGCATGATTAAACATATAAGCAATCACTAAGCCTCTTTAATTAATTGTTTCATTAATTAATACCACTTTGTACTTGAAAGAATATTCGTATACCTATCCTGTCAGTATAAATACATTTACAACACTATGTTTTCAATACTTAGAAAATGTATTCATATATCTATCTCACTGTTATAAGTGTAGCAACTCGGATTTTTGAGTTAATTAAATAAAATTAACAATTTAAATTAGAGAATATAAATTATTAGTTTTTGATTTGTATTCTTTTGTAAAAGATAAATTGTTTTAAAATGATTAATTCTAAATCAATAAGTAATTGAGAAATATTAGTATTTTCAAATCATAAGAAATTAATTTATAGTTATTATTGAGATTTTATTTCCAATTATGGTAAGTATAAAAATATAATAAGTGATGATTATTAAATTTTACTTAAGGAATTCTCTATATGAATTTGTGGGCTATTACTTTGTGCTCTTGAGCATTTTGTTTTAAGAGGTCTATTATTGTTAGATAAAAATAAAAAAAGAAAGTGAGTGTTAATAAATTAAAGAAATAAGGTTTATTTTCTCATTGAGTTTAACTTAAAATCTAAGCCCAACTACAAATTTACCTAAGTGATAACTTCTCTTTTCTATGTACTGTACGTACATTCTCTAAGTCAGCTAACATGAAATAAAAGGAAATCAAGTTTCCTCTTCATCCCTAGGCGCAAATCAACAAATTAAAATAGGAATCAATTGCTCGAAAATCCATTCTAATTAAGGTATTGATTTTGTAGCATATTATAGCTTTTAGATTGTTCTATTGCAAATTACAGTGTTTAATTTGGTTGCTCTTTATTTAAGTTTGAGTAATATTCTAGAGTTTGCTGAAAATGAAAGGTTTGGCAAATCTAATTGAGGAAGAAAGGTGAGTTAACCTTACTTTTTATCTCTAAATTTGATTGCACGTTCACGTATTTAGTTAAGCTAATGATTTCTGTAGAAATTGAATCGAATTTCCATGATTATGTGATAATTGAAAGGAATGCTCTTTTGAAAGCATGATATGATTGCTGAAAATTTGTTAGGAAATTGTGCTGAAGTAAAATAGCGATAACTTGCAAGTTTTGAACCCATTTGGGATCAGTCTTTTTAAGTCAGAAACTAGATTCAATGAAAAACGATTTCTCTTTTGGTTACTTTGATTATTTACTTGACCTGAAATAGACTTTGAATTACAATAACGATTCTTTCTTTAGTATAATTTTCTCAGTTTTAAACCTTAAAACGATTTGGCCATATCTTTTTTATTACTGATTGGAATTTGACAATTTTTGATGTTTTGGAAATAATAGACTTTTCCCAACGACTTTTAAGTTTTGAGTTTTGCAATATTTTATGGTTTATATGGTCAAAAATGCATTTTAGTGTTACTATCCCCAGAATAAATGACAGGATTTAGGAATTTAAAATTGAAAATCGTTTTGACCATAACTTTTGAAGCGTATGTCTGATTTTAATGATCGTTTTCTTGTTGTAATACTTATACTTTACCAATAATTTTTGTTTTTTGCAAAATTTTGAGGTTTAAATAATTGAAATTGCACTTTAGTGTCGCTGGTTTGAGAATAATAGACAAGATTAAGAAATTTTAAACTGAAAATCACTTTGACCATAGCTTTAGAATCGTAAGTCCGATTTTAACGATCTTTTTCTTATTTGAAAGCTTATAATTTTATCTTCAACTTTTGTATTTTTAGTTTTGCAAAATTTTGAGGTTTAAATGGTTGGACCATAACGTTTGAATCGTAAGTCTGATTTTAATGATCTTTTTCTTATTTGAAAGCTTATAATTTTATCTACAACTTTTGTAATTTTAGTTTTGCAAAATTTTGAGGTTTAAATGGTTTAAATTGCACTATAGTATCGCTGGCCTGAGAATAATAGACAAGGTTCCTGAATTTAAAACTGAAAATCAATTTGACCATAATTTTTGTACTGTAAGTCTGATTTTAACGATCTTTTTCTTGTTGGATGGCTTATACAACTTTTTATTTTTATTTTTGCAAACTTTTGAGGTTTAAATGGTTGAAATTGCATTTTCTGTCGCTGGCCTGAGAATAATAGACAGGATTAAGGAATTTAAATCAAAAGTCATTTTGACCATAACTTTTGAACTATAAGTCCAATTTTAACGTTCTTTTTCTCATTTGAAAGCTTATATTTTTATCTAAATATTTAATGTAACGAGGTTTGCAAAAAATTGAGAATATAATATGAGTAATACTTATAATTGATATAGTTTTATTGATTGGTTTGAATGCTCTTAATAACGCTTTGTCGAATATGGTATAACTCATTGAATAGAATGTTTGAGTGGAATTTACAAAGCCAATAGTAAATTCTTGATTTTCACTGGGTGTATGGGATACTTTGGTTAAATCCTTGTGACTGCCTTTTGAAATGTATTTAACACTTTCGGGTTGTATTCTCTTTTGGCGTTTGACATTTGTGTGGGTCGATATATCCTTATGTGATATATAATTTAGATATAGTGATATCTATAATGAGCGAGGCTTACTAGCTTCTAGTAAATACTTGAATTTCACCAAGTGGTATGGGACATTCTGGTTAAGTTCTTATGATTACTAAAGTGATATTATTTGACACTTTAGAGTGATTCTCTTTCTGTGTTCGGATTTCAGGTTGAGAGATCCTTAACTGGTACACTCATGAATTTTTCCATGATCCTTGTGATCGGGTTAGATTTTATTTTCCACAATCCTTGTGATCGGTTGAGATTTATTTTTCCACGATCCTTGAGATCGGTTTAGATTTTGGTAATTTGATCATATACAAAAGTTGGCTTTTCAAACCCAATTATATTATAAAATGTCTGTAACTAATTTTTAAGCGTTTCAATCTCGTACGACCACACAGTATGTTTGATCTTCACGAAATTGAAGGGCGTACAATAATTCATTATTACGTATTTAATGACACTGGTTTCATCAAAATTCGATATAGTGCCACAAAATGATATTTTCACATGTTAATTAAAATGAAGTATTCGTTAGCGCCAAAATTTTTCATTAACACCCAAACCTGATGAAAGCACCAAATACCAGTCAAAGCTCACAGACAGAGTTTATGTAGAGAGTATAAATATGAAGAACAATGAAAATTAAAATGAAAGCAATAAAGAACAACAGAATTTATAGTGGTTCGGCTAACTCCGGCCTACGTCCACTCCAGAAATTTTCCTTTTACTACTGTAATAATCGATTGCAGTTACAATCCAAAGTTTAACAATGGCTGAGTGCCTTATTCTTAGAGAAGAGAAAGTCAAAGAGCTGAAAGAAGGTCCTTTTTTGAAGCCTTACATGCTGTATTTATAAGAAAATCCCAAGTTACTGGGCTTCCTGAATGGTATAGGCCCATCAAGACCTTCCACCGAACCACATACCTCCAAGGCCAAACGACCTTCTACCACGCTACATTCGTCCCATGCCGAACGACCTTCCACCGAGCCACATTCGTCCCATGCCGAACGAACTTGACATCACCAATGCCGAGCCGCATAGGCCCATCACAATGCCTAGCAGCATAGCCTCACCACAATGCCGAGCGACACTACCTCTACTCAATGTCGAGCGGCATAACCTCACCTCAATGCCGAGCATAAACTCACCTCAATGTCGAGCGGCGTAACCTCACCTCGATGCCGAGCGACATAACCTCACCTCGATGCCGAGCGGCATAACCTCGACTGAATGCCGAGCGGCATACCCTCGACTCAATGCCGAGCGGCATAACCTCGACTCAATACCGAGCGGCATACCCTTGAATCAATGATGAGAGGTATAACCTCGACTCAATACCGAGCGGCATACCCTCGAACCAATGATGAGAGGCATAACCTCAACTCAATGCCGAGCGGCATATTCAGGTGAATTCCATCCCTCTAAACCGAATCCATCATATTTCAACCTCGATAATAATGAAGTCGACTTAGTTAAATCCGTCTGTCCGTGGCCTTGTCGAAAGGCGGGTTAACATTTGCCCCACAAAACATGCCTTGCTATTGGAAGGTGTGTTTTGAATAGCCTCAAGTCTGATATCCAAAGTATGTGTGTTAGTTACATCCACACTTCCGATTTGTAATCCAATCCATTTTATTCAAATGCCATCGTCGTATCCTTATCCGAGTCTACGACTACTCTAAGTCGACATCCGATTTCGAATCCAATAACCAAATCCTTAGCCCAATCCACATGCATCTAAACTCGACAAAGGAGTTCTAATCCACCCATATCCAACAATCAATAACCACGTCCTGACCTCTTTGGGTCGATGTCCAAATCCTGAACTGTTCCGGGTCCATGCCCGAATCCTTGGTTATTCATAGCCAGCATCCAAATCCGTAACCTCTCCAGGTTCTTCCTAAGCACAATCCGCACTTGGCGACCTATGTTAAGTAATTCCATGGTGTTCCTGGTTTAGTGTCCCTGAACGCCAAATAATGTCGTGGCTTAAGTCCTAAGCCAAATCCTGGTCGCTCCATACCCTTGCTGAGCATAGTCCATACTCGACGACCTGTAATAATAACCGATAACATAGGTCCTAAATCTTAGGCCGAATCCTGGTCTCTCCGGACCCTTGCCGAGCATAGTCCATACTCGATGACCTTTTAGCCAAAATCCAAAGGAAAATCAAAATCCAATCCGAAATCCAAATCCAACTAGGAAACCAGAAATCCATATCAAAAATTCAAACCAAAAAACGAGCAAAACAGGGAGTTCAAACTAAACTCCAAAACCAAACCAGAAAAAGCAAATACCCAAGTCAAAGGGAAAAAAAGATTTCACAAACTGGGGCATCTTGGTAAACCATATCTCAGAGCATGCCTGAGGGTTATCTCCGACCCCGTACGTGATTAAGCGATTTAGCCTATTGCTCAAAGTTTGTTACTTATTCCAAACCATCAAGATTATTTGATGATCAGCTGGCCACTATTCCTAGGCCTCATGCCCTCATCGTTCAAGATAGATGGTGGTTACTCCTCTTCCACCACCGTATTCCGAGTTTCGACATATTGTCGCAATTGACCATTCCTTACATGCTCCTCGATTATGTCCTTCAAATGCCGGCAGTTGTTAGTATCAAGCCCGTCCAGGTCATGAAAAAGACAGTGCCTTCCTGACGCCCGTTCACGTTCCGAAGGTTCCCTCCTCGCTGGCCTTTGGTACGAAAGGCGTTCTCGAGTATCCAAGAATATCCACTCCAAAGTTGCGTTCAATCCTATGTAAGTGGAGAACTTTGGTTCCCCCCAGCACTTCCTTTTCCCTTTATCCTTGTCCCTACCCGAGCTTTCGCCGGGTAGTCCTCCATCCTTAACCAGGTTTACTTCCTTTGACCTCACGTCCAAGCATGCATCTTCTTGTCGGAGAAATCTCTCAGCTTCATGGAAGAATTCCCAAAGATCCAATGGTGGGTCCCACATCAATAATACTTTGAAATACGAATTATCTCTGACTCCTGATACCGCAGCCATTAGAACCATTGAGGGATCCGGGCGATACACCGAAGCAACTGCTGCATTAAATCGAGTTAAGAATGTCCTACGTGATTCATCCACCCCCTTTTTAACCGACATCAACGTCATCACATTCTTTAGCCTTTTTATATGAACTCGAAACTAACTTAAGAAACTATCCACCGGTTTCGTCCATGTTCCAATGGAACCATCCTCCAGCTGTCTAAACCACATAACAGATATCAGTCAAGTACTGGGGGAAACATCGGGCCATAACCTCCTCTATTGCCTCCTGCACCTTCATATTCCTAGTGTACCTCATCAAGTGGTCCGTTGGATCCATCTTCCCGTTGTACACTTCCAGAGTAGGCAGTTTGAAATCGGGTGTATTTCTAGCCGTCCTGATGTTTCGGGTAAACGAATTTTTGTTGACTTCCTTTGAATCCTTGTTTGTCATACCTTCGCGAATAGTCCGCCTGATAATGTCAGCCAATCTGGCATTTTCAACCAAGGGTTACCCCCTATCCATGTTTCCAAACTGCCCTCAAAGTCCCCGAGGAAATTCTGCCATATATTCCTCGTCACGTACTCCTGCACTCCTATTGGCGTTGGGCCGCGTAGCGTTATTCGATATCCCTTCATGAGCTGGTCCAGCATTACCTGGTGGTGTGCTCCCGAGCCTTGGTCCATCCAGATTGTTAGTTGTTTGTTGATTAGAAGCTGCCCCCTGCTGAATCACTCCATCCACCTGCTAGTTAATTTCCACTGATCCAGTTCCTAGAACTTGAGCATCTACAGTTCCTTGTTGTCCAAATTGCCTTAGAAGAGCCCGCATCATCTCCTCTTGCTGTTTCATCATCTGCTCCTGAATAGAATTCATCATAACCTGCATCTTGTCTCGAGTTATGTAGATGGATGCATGATCCTCTCCAGCTCCAGAAGAGGCCGCTTGACTTCCTTTCTGATTGCTCCTTTCCGCTGCTTGCTTCCTTGTTGGTGGTCTAGCCATTGCTTTTCAAAATCCAAGTTCTTAAGCTGTACAATCCAAAATCCAAGCTCTAAATTTCCTGAGCGCTAGCCTTCTCAGTGAAAGCACCAAAATGTTAGCGCCAAAATTGGTACTAACACCCAAATCCTGATGAAACCACCAAGTACCAGTTACCGCTCATAGACAGAGTTTATGTAGAGAGTATAAATATAAAGAACAATGAAAATTAAAATGAAATCAATAAAGAACAACAGAATTTATAGTGGTTTGACTAACTTCGGCATACGTCCACTCCAGAAATTTCCTTTTTATTGCTGTAATAATCGATTACAGTTACAATCCAAAGTTTAACAATGGCTGAGTGCCTTAGCCTTAGAGAAGAGAAAGTTAGAGAGCCGAAAGAAGGTCCCTTTTCTGAAGCCCTACCTGTTGTATTTATAGAAAAATCCAGAGTTACTGGGCTTCCTGAACGGTATAGTCCCATCAAGACCTTCCATCAAACCACATACCTCCAAGTCCACTTCCACCGAGCCACATTCTTCCCATGTCGAACGACCTTCCATCGAGCCACATTCGTCCCATGCCGAACGACCTTGACATTACCAATGCCAATGCCGAGCTGCATAGCCCCACCACAATGCCGAGCGGCATTACCTCAGCTTGGCATAACCTCAACTCAATGTCGAGCGGCATAATCTCAACTCAATGCCGAGCGGCATAACCTCGACTCGATGCCGAGCCGCATAACCTCACCTCAATGTCGAGCGGCATAACCTCAACTCAATGCCGAGCGGCATAACCTCACCTTGCTGTCGAATGGCATAACATCGACTCAATGCCGAGCGGCTTCACCTCACCTCCATGCCGAGCGGCATAACCTCGACTCAATGCCAAGCGGCATAACCTCCACTCAATGCCGAGCGGCATAACCTTGAATCAATGACACGCGGCATAACCTCAATTCAATGCTGAGCGACATATTCAGGTGAATTCCATCCCTATAAACTGAATCCATCATATTTCAACCTCGATAATCATGAAGTCAGCTTAGTTAAATCCGCTTGTCCGTGGCCTTGCCGAAAGGCAGGTTAACAGTATTATTATACAATTTTAATCACCTTAATTATAAATTAAAGTTTATATTAAACATTTATTATTTAAATTGAATTAAATAATCTTCTGAAATCCATTTATTCAAATTAAATCTAAGATTCAATTATTTAAATAATTTCTGATTTTCAAATCATCATTCCAAGATAAAATTAATAAAATTCATATATCCCAATAAATCCTTAAATCTGAAACTAAAGCTAACTGACTTATAAAACTAACATCTCAATATTTGAAATTAATTGAATATTTTAAAATCAAATGACTAAAATTTTGGGTCGTTACACTTGAGTTCGGTTGAGATTTTATTTTCCATGATCCTGGAAAGTTGAGATTTTATTTTCTACAATCCTTAAGATCGGTTGAGATTTTATTTTCCACGATCCTTGAGATCAGTTGAGATTTTGTTTCCATGGTATGGATGATATTTAGTACCGGATCGGAATGGATTAGGATTTTTCTTTCCACGATATAGACAATCATTGCGATTGGTATAGATGATCATTGTAATCGGTGTGGATTAGGTTTTCTTGGTTTTTGAGATATTATTTCTTATTCTGGGATTTAGGGCTTTGTGATTTATTCTATGTTTCGTGATATTCATGTATCTTGGGATGGATTCCGAGTTAAAATATTCCGGTGACTTGTTTACATATATGCATCTATATTTATTATAAAGTCATATATCCTTGTATTATATCTTGTTCTCACCCTTTGGGATATTTAGAGATAGTCTGACCTGTTTATTATTTCATAATACTCAGGTCAGGCCGAGACGTTTTTCAAGTTACAGGACATGTAAACTTTTGGGTGGGTATGCTAGCATGAAGATAAACCATTTTGATTTCTTTCAGTTTATCTCAGGTAGGATTATGTGTATGCATATGGGATGCATCTTTTGAGAAAGTGACTTGTAATAGATGTATATTATGTGGGTCTAGTTTTATATTTTATAGACTCACGGTGTGCATTTTTATATAATGTTTATTATTCTGCTGTGTGATTTGTGACTGTGGATTTATATGCTATACTATTCTTATTTAGAGAAATCGGTGTGTTTATTACTTTAGGCTGAGACTATACACGTCAATTTTTTTCTAGATATTCAGTATAACGATTAGTAGAACATGTTAATGTTAGTTTAAAGATATATTCACGTTAAGTCACCCGTAACAAGCCGTATTTTCCATGTTATTAGACGACATTATTTATAATGTTCTTTAATAATGGGTATTGCGGTGAGGTCGTTAAAGTTGGTATCAGAGCAGAGTCAAAATATTATAGAATGTAATATAATAGATCTGACACCTAGATGATTTAGTGTCCAGTCCCCAAGGTATGTGGTAGTGTCACGACCTGAAATCCGACGTTCGAAAATCAACATCCATACTTCACTCGCACTCAAATGCCGCAGATTCAAACGTCGAACTCCAGTTCAGATGGAGCTTATAACACATTAAGTACAACAACACAGCGGAAGAAAAATGAAATATATCATTGATATACAACATTTGATATAATATGATAAAATCGAATATCAATACAAATATCAGAGATAGATAAAAGTGGAAGACACGGCAGCAGCAGCGGAAAATAATAATAATAACTCCAATGCCAAAGCTCCAAAGACTCCAAAAGCTAGAACCACCAACATGTTTTCCAAATGCGAAGCAAGAAACCCTAATCACATTGTATTAGCAAGGTCGGTCTAAGTGAAACAAATGCAATCGCCAAATCCATAGGCTTCGAAGATTTCCAAAAGCCACAAACCCAAGATTGGAAGCTACTGAATCTACACCTACTATTTGATTATCTGAAAAACCCAACTTTAGACTGCCCATATGGAAAATTGTGGGCACCCAGAGTTTAGAAAGGGAACAATAAACTCTAGGTCAGTCATGAGACTAGTGTGAGCAAACAAAAACAGTTTATCTTTAACAAAAGCAAAAAAAAGAATTTAAAAGAAATCCACAATACTTTTTGGAAAATGAAACTACCATAAGGCCTCCCGCTGCACACATAATGCAAACGCCGAATTGGAAGAGATTTCTACTTATGCTAGTCAAACATGCTTGATACGCGAAACACTTTTGATATTGTTATTAGCGCATAGTGCAGAAAACCTTTTCGAAAATATAATATTAATCTTAGCCAGCATAGATATTTCGTACTATGCCTACTACAGCTACCATGTTCAATAGCAGGTTACCGCCACATTCCATGGCAGGTTATACAACTAAAACCATACAGGGCGCGTATTGGATGATTGAATTTTCAACAATGGTCGGGCAAAGGAACTTCCTACACCGAATGGAACGCCTCTGGAGGGATGCCCCCAAGAACCAAACCTGATCTCTACCAACACAAGGTCGGGTTAGCTCTGTAACTATGTAACACCTACAAGCATGCCACCCCCGGTCGTTACCGACCTTTATCCGAGGGCCCTCAACCTACAACCACAAAGAAATAGATTTGCAACAACCACATAGGTTAAATATCTGGGCTCCATACCATGATATCACCTTTTATCCAGAAGGAAATGGACATACCCTAGGGGCACGACCCCCAAAAACCTTTCCACAACATTCCTATTTCGACCATTTCCGGGTTGTGAGGCTTTACGAAGTCTCGTCCACAAAGCTACGCTTCTCATAAAAGCCATGCTTCGATCAATACATGATCAGCATCACTTCGTATGCCACATTACCAGATTGGGAATGTATCACTAGTAACCATCAACTACATAACCTTTGAGCTTGTACGTCTTAGAGAAGGATGTTAAGCCAAGAGGATAAATTCTCCACCACCAAACAGAAATGTGTTTGATAGAAACCAGCTTTACATCTCAAAGTGTAACATCAGACACACATCCATACAACTCTGTTTCGAGTTAGAACAGAACCGAAGGCACTTCACAAAGAAGCCCTTGTAATCCGGGTATTCACAATCCCGATCAGACTCCCCATCACATATGGAGATCTCTATACCGTAGCTACTCAGTATAGAGTCATTCGACGGGTAATCCTTTCGTTTTCGAAAATACTCGGTCTTCACATTCGGTCTTCAAATGTCGTATCACTCTTCGGAATGGGTTATATGATACAAAGTGCTCTCCCGGCTAAACTGAATAATGAGCGCTATATTTAAAAGCGTACGGATATATGGGGTCTTAGTTAAGTCACAACTTAGTACCCAAAACATTTCTTTTAAATGGTTTAATCAAATTACCATTTAAAATCTTTAATGCAAAAAGATTCACTTCACACAGTTCACCTTTCACAAAGATTAATTCATAGCCTTCAAAACTATTTACAATTCCAAATCTTTTATATAAAAGATACACCTTCAAGATCCTCTTCAATTTGGAAGCAAAGTTCACAAATCTTTCACAAAGATTCAATTTTAGCTTTCAAAAACAATTCCCTTTCAAATTTGAAACCCCTTTTAACAAAAGTGGAAATCCTTTCTTTCTTTGAAAGCTATTATCATTTTAAAACTAAGAGTTTTCTTTCGGGAAAATCCAATTACATTTGCTCAAGTTAAAGCCTTTCAAGTATAAACTTGGGTTGAATTTAAATTCTCAAAATAATATGTTCAACATACTTTAAAGATGGTTTTAAAATCCATATATATATAATATAACTTGCATGAACCTTTCAAACCAAATTTCCAAAACAGTTTCAAAACCTAACAAGACATAGTCTTATTCAAACAAAATTTAGTTTTCAAACTTCCTTTCAGAAAGCTTTCCATATTCAACCCAATTACATTTCCAAAACCATTTGGATTCAAAATTCAACTTTTTAAACAAATAATATTTTAATTCAAAACATCTATGACTTATCCGATTTCCCATGAAATTCATATTTGTGTGTGTATGGTGTAGTTCAGGGGTTTTACACAATAGTGCAACAACATCAATCATTACATATTCAATCATATCAATATCGATAAGCGGTAAAATCTATAACGCTTATCTTCATTCACAGATTCACAGATAGTATAAATTTATCTCATATAAATAAATTACATTCATCACAGATAATTACACTCATCATAGCTCAAATCAAAACAGAGCATCACACATCAGGGGTATCAAATAATTCAACATTCATTAGAATCCAAACATCCATAATTAAGATCAATTTATTATCTGATTAATTTAAATCAGATTAATTGCTTATGAATAAATTACTAATCCTGGTTAATTAACATTAATTAATTACAACCCATCTTAAATAACCCTTAATCATTTATTAGTTAACCTTTAATAAATTAATTAACCTTTAATTATTAATTAATCAACTTTAATTAATAAATCATTAAACCTTTAATCATTAAATAATTAACCCCTAATTATTTATGCTTAATTGATTACATTAATTAATTAACCCTTAATTAACTCATCATTCTTTAATCACTGTCATTAATTAATCTTCAAATCATTATTTAATTAACCTTAATCATGTAACTAATTAACCTTAATTCTCAATTAATTAACCCTTAATTATTAATTTACTAATCCTTAATTATTGATTAGTTAACCTTTACTTATTTTTTTTATAATTATTCCTTAAGTAATTTTATCAGCTAATCATTAACTAATTAATTAATTAAAAGATAAACCATTTTATCTTTATTAGTTACTTAAATTATCATTTAAACCTTGTTTAATAAATCTTGTAATTAATTATCATTAAACACTTAACTTAAACCTCTAAATTAAATTGAGAACTAAAACACTTCATTCTTTAATCATTTACTTAATCACAATATTAAGTTTACTTGAAAAAAATAAACTCTTCAAAAACAAAGGTTATATATTAAAAACATTTTAAATTCAAATAGTTTTATCTTTCAAACCTTTAATTAATTCCATCTTAATTTAAACATTAATTATTTTAAAAGAAATGGTTGATAAATTATTTAACCTTGATTAAGTTTAAATTTTAAAACTTGTTATTTCTTTTAAATTAAAACTTGTCAACATAACAAAGACCCCAAGCTAAATATAATTTTAACCGAGCCAAACAATCAATTTCCCCGAGCCAAATAATCAAAATCCCCGAGTCAAAACTTCTTTTTTCTTTTCCTCTATTTTAATTTATGTTTGAAAATTGAAAACACTCTCACATGCAAACTCGAATGCACACTCGAGCCATCACCAAAATTTCACGTTCCCAGCTTCGAGCTTCCTTCTTCTTCCACAACTCTGCAAAATAATCAGATACCCAAGATGATCATGGACATGCATAGTTCGTCGGAATCTCTCCAACCATAGCCACTAGTTCCAGCAAGTCGACGATGACCTCACCGTTCAACTCGACAACACAGATCGAAGATATCACCTGCGAATCAAAATTTAACCCGATCGACCAATGCCTGTAACCCATTCAAATCGGACAACCCCCCTTCACCAGTGATCCCGAACTCGAGAACCCATGCTGCTCCTTCCAAAGACGTGTTACCTCGTCACACATTAATCCCCTTTGGTGCGGTAGTACTCGATCCATCCATGACGATGTACAAACTTGAAGACCATCGTCGACCAAACCCTTTCCTTAAACCTTAAAACATCTACGCCCCGCAACCACGATCATCAGAAAAACTTCCCACCATTTTTCCCATGGTCTAAAACCTTCCAACCACCCTCGAAGTCAGGCCCGACTCCCCAGACTTCGACGATCATCAGAATTTGATGATAATGCGTTTTCGGTTATTCCCAGAAACACCCACCATCTACAAATCTAAAAATCCTGAATTTTATATTAAAATTCATCGTTTTCGATTATGATCCTGATCATATATTCAAAACTTAGAATTTTGAAACTTGATTTTCTGACTTATAATGATTTTCACTATAAATTTCCAATTTCCAGATAATTTTCTTAATAACTTTACTTGTTTTTATTTTTAGAATTTGTATTATATCAACATAAACAAATTCCTTTTAAACATCATGTGTTCAAAGAGATTAGGGAAAGAGATATTGAATTTTGAATTTAATCAACCTTGTAAATTTTTTAACAGGGGGATGTATATACCTGGACACAGACATGCATTCAATTTCTTGCATTTTTATATGTATATACAAACATATTCACATCCATTTCAAACATGTTTCATCATTTAACTTCAACATCAACCACAATATTAAATCATATAAGCAATTTCAAGGTTTAAGGTAAAAGTTGATCACCTGGATGGTAGAACAAGAATTTTTTCTTTTGAGTTTGAAAAACTGGAACTTGAATCTGATTGATGTCAGGTTGCAAATTTGGAACTGCACACTTGCTGTTTTGAATTTAAAATGAAGCTTTGTTTTTGTTTGAACAGATATGAAGCTCAAAATATTGGAATTTGAATTTGATCTGTGTTGAAACTCTGAACTGCTTGCTTTTGATTTTTTTTTCTATTTGGTTGTTTTAAGTCGAGATGATCTGACTTGTTATTGAACTTTGATCTATTGCTTGATCATGTTGAAATCTGGTTTTGCTTTCAGACTTTGATTATTTTCTTTTTTTCTAGGTTTTGATTTTGTTTCCAGGATGAAATGATCTTAATGTTTTTTCTTTGAAGTTTAAAAGTGATAAAAGAAATGTTAAAGAGAGGGAATAGAAACATATAACCTAATATTTTCTTTTTATTTGTTATTTTGGAAAAAAAAGAAATAGTGGGCACTTGTATTTTTCTTGTTTTCATGGTTAACACTTGTCCTAATGTTTTGTCAAAGTGTTTACAAATGTTAAGTTGATTGTTAAAATGTTTACACATGTATTTTACATGCATCTATGTTTTAAATAAAAATTTTATATCATATTTTTAAATTTAAATAGTCCACTTCCTTTTACATACATATTTATATCTTTAAAGAATATGATTTAAAATCAATTAAACATTAATAAATAAGTGTAAAATATGTATATATTTGAATTTAACTCTTTAAATAGTCTTTTGTAAATTTATCTATATTGATTTCAAAATAAAAAAATTAAATCATCATATTGTAAATACAAATCAAATTTTTTTTCTATTAGTATTAAGTTGTAGAGTTTCCAAATCCAATATATTATTTAAAACATTATTTTTTAATTTCAAATTCAAAAATTAGTACACAATCAATTTGTATTTATAAATGAATAAACAAACAATATCTTTTTTAAAATTGTATATTCATTCACAATCTATTTATTTTCCTAATATTTATTTTCAACATATATGTAATTTGAATTTCAAATCAAATTCCAAATTGTAAAATATTTTAGATTTCCAAATCAAATCCTTTATTTAAAATCTTATATATATATATATATATTTATTTGTTCTAGGAATTTTCACATTAATTTACCAATAAATTCATAATTTAATTTCGAAAATTAAATTAATTACCAATTTATATTTGGTTTAAAACCGAAAATGTTACAGGTAGATTGTTATATTAATTATCTATGCAGTGATAGTAATATAAAATGATTATGAGAATAATAATCGGGCCGTATTTGTGAAATTTTTGAATCATTTTACAGATTACTGTTAAAAAATGATTTTAAAAGTTCAGTGTTGTGTACTGGTCTCCTGATCAATTAATGGTCAGAGTTGCACGGTGACAGTTGATAGATTATTTTCGCTGAGCACGGTAATAAGTTTTTTATTTATGTTCGATTGAATGTTGTATGCATGGTTGAATGGTTACATCATTAAATTGCTATACGTAGATTTTCATTTGTATGAGAATATAGAGATTTATACATTTTAGAATTAGTATTATGTTAGAATGCCCGTTGAGTGTTTTATGAATTCTTATTGAGATGTGGAATGCCATGATATCGATAGGGATTCCTAAATGATTTGATGAGACTGTCGGAAACAGTAATTTTGAGTTACAGTATTTAATGTATTATAAATAATTGTGAATGAATTATAAATAATATTTAATGAGGAAATAAAGTTTTAAGTGAGTAAAATTTTATTTTATAATGGGACAAATGTTTCGTAAAATATATTTATATGCATATGTAATAAATTTTGGAAGTAAAAAGATGTTTTATGCAAAAATATGTATACATGCATATACGAATGTAATGATATTAAAAACAAGTATCTTCAAGAATAATAATATTACAAAAGAAAATATTATGAAATATACGGTTATTTGGAAAGAAAATATTATCTGAAGTTTTGATAATAATATTTGGCAAATAATTTGGAATTTAATATTATTATTTGTGAAATTAAAATATTTCGTGGAAATATATTTTGGAAAATGAATTTAGAAGGAAAACTTATATATATGTATATATGTGTTTAAAAAAATTTAGTGGCTTAGAAAATCGTAATGAAACTACAAAGATACATTATATGTATTAGTTTAGATGACGATTGCAACCACCGAACATTAGCAGTAGCAGCGTTCAATGGCGAGGCGATAATATTGATTTCATAGTCAACATCGTATTTTTTTGACAAAGCAATTCACTATAAATAAAGGGCAAGGTAATGTCTGTAAATTAATTGATATTTGTACATTATGTATGTTTATTTTTAAGATATATGATAAGAAGAATGGTGTGTGATATTTTTTTGCTTTGTTTTTGTATATCATTCTATGCTTTAAATGGATGTTAATTTTTATATTTGAGCCCTAGTTTATAAGAGGTTAATATAAAGGACGTAAGTAATTATATAAGTACATTTTGGAATTTCAAAATAAGGAAATTAATCAGAAAGGAAATTGCAATTTTATATTTTGATGATTTGGAATCTAAGGGATAGATTATATATAAATAAGACGTGGTATAAATGATTACCATAAGAAGCTATAATATTCTTTGAAAAAAAAATTAATTTTGGAAACAATTTTTTGCAGTAATACTTGAAAATGAAATTTGAAGTTAAAATATTTGGAATAATGAGAAATCTTCAAATTATTTCATATTTTTATTCTAAGAGATTTAAATAAAATGAATATCTTTTAAACACTTTAATTATTGAGTAATTTGTATTATAAAAAAAGTGTTGCCTTACTTTAAAGAATATAAGATATTTGAGTGAACTTTTTTTCAAATTAGAAAATAAAGAAGGATGATATATTGATTTTTATAAATTTAATTGTTAAGTTAAAACAATGGTTTTATTCTTGAGATGTTTGGTTAAATTTAAAGAATAAAGAGGTAATCTAAAGATAGACTTTTGAAAATATACTATAGACTTTTCTTTGAACTGAAATTACGAGGACGTAATTTCTTTAAAGGGGGAAGTCTGTAATAATCCTAAACTTTGAGTTAACTAAATATAATAAATAATTATTTAAATTGGAGAGTTTAAATCATTAGTTTGGAATTTATATTCTTTTGTAAAAGATATATTGTTTTATAATTATTAATTCTAAATCATTGTGAAATTGAGAAATATTAGTATTTTCAAAATGTAAGAAATCACTTTATAGCTATTATTGTGATTTTATTTCCAATTATGGTATATTAAAAAATATAATAAGTTATCATTGTTAAATTTTTCTTAAGGAATTCTCTATATGAATTTTTGGGCTATTGTTTTGTACACTTGAGCATTTTGTTTTAGGAAGCCTGTTATTAGCAAATTAAAACAAAATAAGAAGTGAGTGTAAGAAATGAAAAATAAGGTTTATTTTATAATCGATTTTAATTTAAAACCCAAGCCTAATTATAAATATATGAAAGAGATAACTTCTCTTTTCTATATACTGTACGTACATTCTCTAAGTTAGTAAATAGAAAACAAAAGGAAATCAAGTTTCCTCTTCATCCCTAGGAGAAAATCAACAAATAAAATTACAAATCAATTGCTAGAAAATCCACTATAATTAAGGTACTGATTTTGTAGCATATTCTAGCTTTTAGTTGTTCTATTGCAAATTACAGTGTTTAATTTGGTTGCTCTTTATTTGGGTTTAAGTAATATTCTAGAGTTTGCTCAAAATGAAAGGTTTGGCGAATTTAATTAAGAAAGAAAGGTGAGTAAACCTTATACTTTTTAAGGATAAGTCCAATTTTTATGATCTTTTTCTTGTTGGAAAGCTTATACTTTTATCCACAACTTTCATGTTTTGAGTTTTGCAAAATTTTGAGTCTTAGTTTGACAATACGAGAATACTAATAATCTACTTATTGATATAGAATTGTTTAATGCACTCAAATAATGATTCATCGAATATGGTATAACTCATCGAATAAAATTTATGAGTGAATTTACTAACCCACTAATAAATACTTGAATTTCATTGGGTCCTAAGGGATGCTTTTCTTAAATCTTTATGATTGCCTTTGGGAATGTATTCAATACTTTAGGATTGTATTCTTTTTTGTGTTCGACATTTCTATAGGTCGATGGATGCTTAAGAGATATATAAATCAGGATATCCAGTGATATCCGTGATGAGCGAAACTTACTATCTTTTAGTAAATACTTGAATTTCACCAAGCAGTATGGGACATTTTGGTTAAGTTCTCGTGATTACTAAAGTGATAGTATTGGACACGTTAGAGAGTGTTCACTTTTGTTGTTCGGATTTTAGGCCGATAGATCCTTAAGAGGCACACTCGTGGAATTTTCCATAATCCTTGATGTAACAACCTACACTTCCAATTCTCAGAAGTCGTCACTAATATATCCACGGTACTCATATGTCAAACAACTAAGTGTAGGAAAGGCAGATTGCTAGGGGAAAGAAAGAAGACAGGATGAAACTAAACAACACAGAATCTCATAGCAGAACGAATAATGTATAATATAGATAGATCTTTATAAAAGGAAACGACTGTAATATACGCACACATCAATCAGAGTATGCTAATCAATTTCAGCTAGGACAGTCATCAACAACCTGTCTTTACAAATGCTGATAATTTTGAATGTCTAATGCAGCACAAAAACATATACGTGAATACGACCTGAAGGCCTCCAGCTCGTCTCCTAAGCTTCAATGCATCCAAACTGAAATCTGTATATATGCTTGGTTTGATCCAAGCATTGAAAGAAAAGAACGTCCGAATTAGTCTGGTAAACCGGCGTGAGAAAACACACCCAAATGAAGTTGTACAGTTTATCAAACCTTTCAAAATAAAGTTATCTTATAAGACCACATCGCATATAAACACGGATAGATTTTTATCTTACGATAACCAAAACATTTTATATAGAAAATCCAGTGATATTACACTAATATCAAGGGATCAAAGGAAAATATGAATATAGCTGAAATGCTTGCATCTCACATTTCAGCATAGTTGGGCATAACTAAGTCCGTATGGCACTTATTGGAGAATGAGTTGCATACAATGACTGGATTACTGGGCTACCGCCCATTATGGTGCATCTCTAGATAAAATAACACCGAGGACCTCGTCGGGATCCCTTACCAACATAGAACTGGCATATCCCTTACTGGATAGTGCCGAATATGATCACCCTTTAGCTAATGGGACCCGAAGCATAAAAATAATAGATAATACCGACTCTACATAGGGTTGATCATAACCTAATGGAAGTGGCCCATATTTGATAGTCGGTTGTTCAACTGTCAACAAACACATATTCAAATAAGGAATTTAATTCTATAGGGAAAACCAACATTTGTTAAGCACATAAGCAACACTAGCTCCTTAAATTATTATTTTCATTAATTAAAAATCACTTTGCAAATACTTGTATCCAATTTTTTTTTATAAAGATATTTCCACAAACTCCTATATTTTCAATTCTTAGAAAAATATCCATACACTTATCTTAATGGTATAACTATACTAACAAAATGAAGGAATATTTCATTTTTATACAATTCTAAAACTATTTATTAACTCCTTTATAAATTTTCTAAAAGCCATTTATAAACCATTTTATGAATATCTGAAACCATTTCTAAAAGCACTTATAACCCCTTTATAAATCCATAAAAACTATTTATAAAACTTCTTTTATAAATATGTAAACCCCTTTCCAAGATTATTTTATAAATATCTAAAACCATTTATAAAACCTCCTTTTATCTTGTAAATAATCTCCCTTTAAGTCTTCAAATCATTCTATAAAACTCTTCTTATAAAAGCTAAATTTATTTGTAAAACTCTATTTATAAATCATGATTACATTTATAAATAAATTCTAATCATTTGCTTCAAAGTCCACTGCAACTCATCATACCCATATCAAATCGAAGTTAGGCTAATACAAGTTTCACATCCAAGTATTATAATTTTTAAAACAAACGAGTTTGATTTTTATTTTTGAGTTTTGTTTTGAGTTTGGTTTTTTGTAAATGGAGAAATGAAGGAGATGGAATGTGTTTTGAATAGATGAGGAGGGTATAGAATAGGATGTGGTTGAGTATGATCTTTAGACGTGGGTGAGCATGGTGTGTCGTTAGGGTATGTACTATTTTAAATCCAAAAATGTAATCTCGAACTTCAAATAAGGCATGCCACCAAATACCGTTATTTCAAACTCAATGGAACTATTATCGGGGCCTAATTCGATCATATATAGAAGTTAGCTTTTCAAACCCAATTATATTATACAAATTTCTATAACTAATTTCTACGTGTTTCAAGCTCGTACGACCACACAATATGTCTGATCGTCACGAAACTCGATGGCGAAAAATAATTCATTATTACGGATCCAATGGCTCTGGTTTCGTCAAAATCCGAGAAAGCATCGCAAAATGTTATTTTCACATGTTAATTAAAACGAATTATTATTAAAACCATTTTAACCACTTTAATCATAAATTAAAGTTTACATTAACCATTTATTATTTAATTGAATTTAAATAATTTTCTAAAATCCATTTATTCGGATTAAATCTAAGGTTCAATCATTTAAATAATTTTTGATGTTCGAATCATCATTCCAAAATAAAATTAATAATTCACATATACAAATAAATCCCCATATCTTAAATTTAAGCTAATTGACTTATAAAACTAATATCTCAATATTTAAAATTAATTAAATATTTTAAAATCAAATGACTAAAATTATGGGTTATATTCTTTACCCCTTAACGAATTTCATCCCTGGGATTTCCAAGGTAAGAAAAATGTTTCCAACCCATTAACTTTTCAAAAAAATAATTAATTGAAATAATTCTCTACTGCTTTAAATTTATGAAAATTGCAGCAGTGTCTCATTTGCGTGGTTAGGTTAGAACAACTACAAATCATCACAGTAGTTCCAAACCAACAAAAGAAAAAAAGCCAAGCGATTGGGCATCAAATAATCAAAACAAAAAACAATATAAACATGTGCCTATTTGTGGGGCTACCAAACTCTACTCGCGAAACTAAAGGCGCCAAACTAGCATTTACTTCCACGAACCGACATCTAACTTACAAATGATATCCGACCATATAATTTATAACCATATCATTTTGTGTCCAATGTCAAACATTTAATCATGATAAAACTCGAAAGACGTACATGGATCATCCATAAGCAATATTAAATTTGATTGCTTACTCGATCACACAATTTCACTTCCAAACCAGTATTGTCCAATCGACTTCCCTAGTGCGGACTCCGATCCAGTTCTTTGATTAGAAACCGCTATTCTCCCTGCATAACCATACACTATGATAGGGAATTTTAAAATGAATCAAAAATCTGCGTCAAGTGTTCGCCGTCAAGAATTAAGTGAAAAGTTCTTAATCGGGTCGATATAAATCACCTTGAAATCATGCACTCGAATCTAGATCAAACAGTTGTGCAAATAAAACGACTTACGTAGAGCCTACGTATTAATTCTGATTGGTTTATTTACAAAACCAAATAATTTTTATTCACATTTAGTTTTAAACCAAATTTTATTCATGCCACTATATTTAATTTTGTACTAATATCATTTGTGAATCATTACATAAAAGCCATTACTTAAGTTTATAAACACCTATAAATCACAAATTAAGTATAGTCAACCTTTAAAACTTAAGTTTTAAACCATTCACTCCATACTAAGTCTGTTCTGAACTATCACGTACAACATTACTTAAGTGTATACATATTTCATGACTTAAGTCCATATTGCATAATCCTCTTCTATATCCTAAGAGTATATATATAAATTCTAAAATTTATTTAGCTTACCATCTTGTCAAATTTGTAAGTGACAAAATTCATTTTACTTTAATTTCACCAAACACCTAGCTTCCATTTCTAAACCAAATTTGGAAGCCCCGACTGTCCAAAATCTTTAGAATTTCCCTATTTCATTTTCAATAAATGAAAATTTACAAAAAAATATACCAAATAAAGATATAAAACCACTCTACCCTAATGCATAAGTTACATGCATCCATAAAATTCTTAACTAAAAATTTCAGAATTAAACACCTGAATTTATTTCAACTTTATTTTGAAATAATATACAATATATCACTTTTTATAACAAATCATATGTGGGATTTAAATCAAAACTTGTTTTAGCAAAATAAATATTCTATAGTAGCAATCCGTTCACTTAGAAACTAAAAAATGAATGCCGAAGATACTATAGTTATCACCGAAATTATTTTCTGATGACAATGATTTTAGTGCCTTTTATCTTCTTTTAAAAGTATTTCTTTATAAAAATATTTCAAAATAATACGACTATTATTTTTCCCTAAATCATTGAAAAAACATTTCCCACACTTTGAAAATCCATCTCCATAAATCTCGAGGTTTTAGTTCTCAAATCCTTAACATAAATCCTCTGTAATTTATAACCCACATTTATGCACTATATTTATATATTTTCACCTTCTTATATAAAATCAGTTCATAAATGTCACTTTGTTGAGTTACAAGAAACAACTTTTATTTAAAATCAAATTCTAACCCAACATTATCTTCGAATGCCTTATAGTGAAGTTGTGAAACTGAATTCATAAGGTGTTCATTTTTAATGTTCCCACAATCACTAATCTACCCAACCCATGCGGTAAAAGGATAAAACAACTCCTAACCTAGCACAATAGTCAATACCCATGAACTAGTCAGGCATGACAAACAAATCAACAACAACAGTAAACGCTCCTAACTGGATGAGCAAGACTAATCAATAATAAATGATAACAACTAAATACTATTATTTTCCTAACAACCAAGCATACCATATATAACTACAATAATTTTTGAAAAAATATTCCTTTATATATAAAATATAATCGAGGCAAAATTGTTTCATTTATCCAATTTCGAAACAATACTATGTCGAGTTGTTTTGTTCAAGTGTTTAGAGATCTCTTTCAATAACGTTAATTACTCATATTGATCAGAATCCATAAGCCACTCAACTGACCAATCAACACAGTATAAAACATTTTTATATCACTAACAAAAACACACTCGTATATATAATACACTCAAACTCATTCTAGATGCTACTGACCCTATCTTTAATGAGTAATCCCCACCAAAGGCAAGGTTCTCGCTTAACCTTGCGCTCTAATACCACGTGTAACGACCCATCCTTTCGATCCTCTGAATTCGAAGCAAATATATCCACAATACTCACGTACCAAACAACTAACTGCCAGAAAGACAGATTGTTAGGAGAAAGAAAGAAGAAATAATACGGGAAAAACTAAACAGCATAGAATCTCATAGTGGAACAAATAATATATAATTTAGATAGAACTATATAAAAGGAAACAACTTTAATATATATACACATATCAATCAGAGTATGCTAACATATTTTAGCCTGGACATTTATAACAGTTTGTCCTTATAAATGTTGATAATTTTGAACGTCTAAAGCAACGGAAAAACATATACGTCAATACGATTTGAAGGTCTCCAGCTCATCTCCTGAGCTCCAATGCATCCAAACTAAAATCTGTAAATATGCTCGGTCTGACCTGAGCATTGAAAAGGAAGAACGTTCGGATCAGTCTGATAAACCAACGTGAGAAAACACACCCAAGTGAATTTGTGCAGTTTATCAAACCTTTCAAAATAAAGGTATATCGTAAGACCATAATACACATAAACGCGGAAGGGTTTTAATCCTACGATAACCAAGTAATATTCTATAAAAAGAATCTATTGATATTATACTAATGTCTAAGGATCAAAGTAAAATATGAATATAGCTGAAATGCTTTCATCTCATGTTTCAGCATAGTTAGGCACAACTAATTCCGTACAACGCTTATTGGAGAATGAATTTCATACAATGACTGGACTACCGGGGTACCGTCTATCATGGTGCATCTCTAGATAAAATAACACCGAGGACCTCGCTGGGATCCCCTGCCAACACAGAACCGGCCTACCCCTTACTAGACAGTACCAATATGGTCACCCCTTGGTTAATGGGCCCCGAAGCATACAAATTAGAGATATTATCAAATCTAGATAGAGATGATCATACCCTAATGGAAGCGATCCACTTAGCTCATCCGTGTCTTCCATATTTTAGTCATTCTCGGTTGGTGAGGATTGAGGCTACGTTTTATCTTTGTATGTAGTACTTTCCACTTGGAATGCTTATACTGCCCTTAAGGCAACAATGCAATGCCAGCATTCACTCATACAAGTTGTTCAGGAGATGAACAAAACGAAGGCACCGCTTTTACTACATCCATTTTTTAATCACCCTCATGACTAGTAGAAAGCGGCCATTGCTCTTCAAAGAGCCCCATCTTCAATTCCATCATCTTCAATATGTTTTCACTTCGAAATGTTTGAGTTGGATCGAAGTGGTGTTAGGATAACATATTTGATCCCAGTCTCTTCGAAACAACGTTCGATAATTTTCAGTAAATCCAACCTCGGATCTTTAGGAAATAACAGCCAAATATAAGAGCGGAGAACACTAACAGTGAGTGCACAAATTTTCTTATCATTTATCCTTGGAGAATGAAACGAGATTTATAAACTAAGTACAACATCATCGGAGATGACTGTTTTATATAACTCACGTGTTCCTCCTAGATATTTCCAAAGTTACATTTTCGGTCTATATTTAATAGTCGGTTGTTTAACTATCAACTAACACACATTCAAATTAGGGATTTAATTCCATGAAGAAAAACAACATTTGTTAAGCACACAAGCAACCACTAACCCCTTAAATTAATCATTTCATTAACTAAAAATCACTTTGTAAATACTTGTATTCAAATAACTTTTTGGATAAAGATATTTCCACAAACCCCTATTTTCAATACTAGGGAAAATATACATATAATTATCTCAATGCTATAAGTATATTCACAAAATGGAGGAAGATTTCCATTTTACACAATTCTAAAACCATTTATAAACTCCTTTATAAATTTTCTAAAAGCATTTATAGACAATTTTATAAATATCTGAAACCATTTCTAAAAGCATTTATAACCTCTATTAAAACTATTTATAAAACTTCTTCTATAAATCTATAAACCCATTTCCAAGATTCTTTTATAAATATCTAAAATCATTTATAAAACACTTTTTATCCTGTAAATAATCTCCTTTAAGTCTCTAAATCATTCTACAAAACTCCTCTTATAAAACCCAAATTTATTTATAAAACTCTGTTTATAAATCTTGAATACATTAATAAATAAATTCTAATCGTTTACTTTAAAACACTATTACATAATAATAAACATTATAAATAAATTATTATTATTATCTTCAAAACGTGTTAAACAAATATAATAAATAATTTCAAAGAAATTATTAATAAAACACTAATAATTAATCTTCAACATTATTATAAATAATAATAATTAATTTTCAAATCAGTATTAATAAATCATTATTATTAATTTCAAACCATATTAAATATTAAAATAATTAACTCATAAATGTATTAAAATATTGATAAATAACTTTAAAAACAATATTAAGTATAAATAAATAACTTTAAAACGATAGTAAATATAAATAAATAAACTTTACAATAATATTAAATATAAATAAACAATCTTTAAAACAATATTTCTAACGATTTAGAAAAGACAGATAATAAAGGTCGAGTAAAACAGAAATTAAATCCTTTTAAAACAAAATATTTTTGAAAATCCCACATTCAGAATTTAAATCATTCTCCGCCTCAAAACCAATTCCATCCCAAATGGCAATTTATAGCACTTCAATTTCTAATTTGAGACCAAAAGCTACCAAACGCTTAACCAATACAGATATTGATTTCCTATCACTACAGGGTTTAATTGAGCATATAACAATGTCATAATCAATAGAGCCAACAGTCAAGTTTAATATCCAACAACTCATTTGACAAAAATATTACTGAAATTAAAATCAACAATGGTGAGGAATTCTGTTGGATCCCTCCAGCCTGTTCCCCTGTAAATTATTTCATATATTGACCGCTTTTAATAGCGATAATTCATAAAAACCGAACAATCCACAAATAAACATCCAAACATTCAATCAGTAATTTTTATCAACTATATAACATTACCGGTTAACCAAAAAAGGTGAGTTTAACTCACTGAAATTTCAGTTATCGTCGAAACGTTCTGGTTTCGTCTAAATCGAACGACGTTCGATTTAACGCAAAATTCAACTTGCTCCAATCGTCGCCAAACCAATTTCAATTTGTATTTCACGCCAATACAATCCTAACGCGACTGACCGCGTTCAATTCCAACCTTCTATGGATTAGATATTTAATTTACAAAATTCACAAATTAAACAATATTACTATAACCACTAATTACAATTATTAACTTAATAACCCCTCTAAAACTCTTCTTCCACATTCATTTCCCCGCTTCTATTTCCTGATGCTAACCCACCATGTCGATCACTTCATCCACTCCACGCTCCTTCGTTTCTCCATGATTTTCGAAACTGACGAATTTCGTCGAGCTTCTCTTCGCAAGCTCCACTGTTCGATCATAGGTTTTGATTGCTGGCATGAAATAACAATTCACGAATCTACGACTACGAAAACATGCAGACTCAATGACTCAAACTATGGTTCGTGTAGTTGTATATTTTATAAAGAGTCATCAAATATGTATAAGAGTTTAGTTTAGTGCTTTGTTAAATCTTTACTCAAGAATCATCATTCACATTCAAATAAACTTGCAAGCATAGGTATTGATTGCTGACATGAAATAACAATTCAAAAATCTATGACTACACAACATCCAACTCAACGACTCAAAATATGGTTCGTATAGTTATAAATTTTATAAAGAGTCGTCAAATATGTATACAAAGTCTAGTTTAATACTTTGTTAAAATCTTTCCTCAAGAATCATCATTCACATTTAAATAAACTTGCAAGCATATTTTAGTCAAAATCAAGTTTTCAAAAAATACATGGAGAGGGGTTCAAACCCGGGTCACTAGTTTAAAAGGCAAGTGCTCTAACCAAATGAGCTATGTTAGTTTTTGGTTTAACAACAGAATTCAATCGACTGAATACATTCAGTCAGTCGACTGAATCTGTGCACTTTCAAATGCACATGCACGATTTAAATTCAGTCGACTGAATATTCTAAGGCAGTTGACTAACCACTATATAACTGCCATATTTTCTGAATAGACACTTCCTTTCGTGAACAGCCTTCGCCTACGTGAAGAGTTGCATCCATTGTTGTTCGTAGAGATCTCTTCACCAGTAGTTGGAACATCTTAACTACTACATATATGCATGATTTTCGAGATGAAATTATTTCCCTTTCTTATACTTGAATCATATTTTTTGAATTAACTACTCTCTTAAATTCATACATTCATTGCTTATAATCACAATTCTATATTTCTAAAAGCAATTTGAAACTTCCTAATCTTCATATACACATAACTACACATATCATACTTAAGGATAAGATTATAGAAAGGGTGTGCTACAAGTGACAAATCCGGTGTTATTCGAAACACACAAAGTCAAATTAAAATCCAGTTTGTAAGAAAGTCCCGTTCCGTTGCTCAGGCGGTCAAAGGCCTGTTCGGTTGCTCAGACGGTCAAAGTCCTATTCAATTGCTCAAGCGGTCAAAGTCCTGTTCGGTTGCTTAGGCGGTAGAAGTCCTGTTCAGTTGCTCAGAAGCTGTAAACCTATTCCTCCGTGTTAAGTGAGATTTGCTAGTTTTAATTCCAGAAGGAGTTTGGGACTGGAAGTAGAATGGGAGTTCGAAACAGTATAAAAATTTCTGGTGTCATTTTACTGCTATTATTATCTTCCACACTAGTTATTTTTATACTCATATTTCGCATCAGCAGATAACTTAGTTTATATCGCACTAATACTGCATTTACATTGTTTGCAATTGTTGGCCATTTCGATCCTATAGCATAGCAGTCTCTTTCATTTGGTATCGAAGCATAGAGACTTTCATCCACCACCTTGACACCACTACATCACACCCGAAGTCCCCTAGTAAAACCCGACCTGTCTCATAGCATTCCATCTGTACACATGTCGCACCACCTCCCAAGGCTCGATGACCTTCAAAACTCCAAACCCAGGTGCCATTTACTTCCCCAAACCCAAAAGCTTCGTTTCACCTCTCACCGCCCAAATCTTGCTAAACCCTAGCTCACTCAAAACGCACGGCCATTCCCAAAACTCCACTGCAACTCACCATACCCATATGAAATCGAAACTTAGGCCAATACATGTTCAAGATCCATGTTTTATAATTTTTAATCAAGAAACGAATTTGATTTTTATTTTTTAATTTTGTTTTGAGTTTGGTCTTCTGTAAATGGAGAAATGAAGGAGATGGGATGTATTTTTTATAGATGAGGAGGGTATGGAAGAAGACGTGGGTGAGTATGGTTTTAGAAGTTGGAGGGTATGGTGAATAGATAGGGTACGTACTATTTTAAATCCAAAAATGTCAAACCTAAGCACCAAAAAATCTAGAACTCTAAACAAGGCGTGCCGCCTAGCGTTTTACACGAAATACCACTATTTCAAACTGAATGGAACTATTATCGGGACCTGGTTCAATCATATATAGAAGTTATCTTTTCAAACCCAATTATATTATATAAATTTATGTAATTAATTTATAAGCGTCTCGAGCTCGTACAACCACATAATGTCCGATCATCATGAAACTCAATGTCATACAATAATTCATTATTATAGATCTAATGGCACTGGTTTTATCAAAATCCAAGATAGTGCTCGGAAATGATATTTTCACACGTTAATTAAAACGAGTTATTATTAAAACTGTTTTAATCACGTTACTTATAAATTAAAGTTTATAATAACCATTTATTATTTAAATTGAATTTAAATAATCCTTTGAATCCAGTTATTCAAATTAAATCTAAGACTAAATTATTTAAGTAATTTCCAATGTTCGAATCATCTTTCCAAAATAAATTTAATATCCAAATAAATCCTTATATCTAAAACTTAAGCTAATTGACTTATAAAACTAATATCTCAATATTTGAAATTAATTAAATATTTTAAAATCACATGACTAAAATTATGGGTCATTACACCTGAGATCGATTAATTTGTTTTTCCACGATCCTTGAGATCGGTTGAGATTTTGTTTTCCATGATCCTTGAGATCGGTTGAGATTTTGTTTCCACGTTGTGGACGATCTTTAGTACCCGAACGGTATGGATTAGGATTTTTTTTTTCACGGTATGGACAATTATTGCGATTGGTATGGATAATCATTGCGATTGGTATGAACAATCATTGTGAACGGTATGGATTAGGTTTTCTTGGATTCTGATATATTATTATTTACCCTGGAATTCTAAGCTTTGTGATTTATTCTATATTCGTGATATTCATGTGTCTTGAGATGGATCCCGAGTTAAACTATTCAAGTGACTTATTTACATATATGACATCTATATTTATTATAAAGTCATATATCCTTGTGTTCTATCTTGTTCTCACCCTTTGGATATTTAGAGATAGTCTGACCCGTTTATTATTTATATAATACTCAGGTTGTGCAGTTAATACCCCTCTATATCTCATAACAGATTTCTACCGCTACGATTTTCCATATAACCCTAAATATAGTGTTTTTGCTTTAAGCCCTGCTATTTTTGTTATATCCCATTATTTCCGCTATATTCCGCTATTTCTGTTATACCTTCTTTAAAAGAAAGCAATTGAAAAATGACATTTACACATTACAAAAATTATGAAATTAATTTATTTAATTGAATTTTTAATATATTTTTAGAGATGAAAGTACACTAACATTCTACTAAATTCAGTTATATTATGTAACAGTTTTACGCATATTTACAGTATATACGCATATGTTTTTGTTTAAAATTATTAATGTATTAATTATAATTCAGTTGAATGTTAATTTTTCATTTAATTACCATACATATATTTGTAAAAACATTAAGTCCAAGTTTTATATGCTATTTTAGAGTCATCCGCTATATCCCGTTATATCCTCGTTGTATCCCCGCTATGACTTTTTGCACCTCCGCCGCGTTGAATCTGCTGAGCCCTTTAATTGCACAGTACTCAGATCAGGCTAAGACTTTTTTAGGTTACAGGACGTGTAGACTTTTGGGTTGGTGTATTAGCATGAAGATAAACCATTTTGATTTTTTTTAGTTTTTCTCATGTAGGATTATGTGTATGTATATGGGATGTATCTTTTGAGACAGTGACTTGTACTGGATGTATATTATGTGGATCTAGTTTATATTTTGTAGACTCGCAGTGTGTATTTGTATATGATGTTTATTATCCTGTTGTGATCTGCGACTATAGTTTTATGTGTTATATTGTTCTGATTTTGAGAAATCGATGTATTTATTACTTTAGACTAAGACTGTACACGCCAAATTTTGTTCCAGATATTCGATAAAACGGTAAGCATGATGTATCAATGTTAGTTTAAAGATATATTCATATTTAGTCGCACTTAACAAACCGTATTCTCCATATTATTAGACGATATTATTTATATGTTCTTCAATAATATGGGCATAGCGGTGAGATCATTAAAATAGGTATATTTAGGAATCCTAAAACATATTTCATTTCCAAATACACATTTAATTAGGTTAGAACAAATGTCATTTAAAAACATTGATAACAATAGTGTGTTGCTATTCATGCCGCTAAATCCCCTTACGACCACCTCAACTAAAGGCCCCCCAACTTTTCCTAATCTTCACTTACTAACACCATCCATTATTTTCAAACCCCAAACCGGCACCCCAATTCCTCTTCTCATTCGTTTATTTTGAAACCTAAACCGCCATCATATTTCCGTCTCTCTTGTCCTCAAGCGAACAAGCAATCATGAAGAAATGTGAGTCAAATTGAAAGGGAGCTAGAAGTCGTCCTACGCACTGCCGAGTAAGTGTCTCTAACCCTAATTTTTTATTTCATTTTTTTTTTGAATTCGATGCAAGTTGGTAGCATTTATTTTCTGGCATATCCATTCGACACAATCATCAATTTGGTCGCAATAGGCTTAGAAATGGTTGCTGGCATCAAATGTTAATCACGTTTATTTTTTATCCATTCGGTTACGAATAACTGTTCTCCCTTAGCAATGGTCGGCTATACACAATCGACTTAAGTAATTCATGTGTATACAGTTATTCATCACGGCGCTGTATGACCGTAGAAGTACTAGGTGATTGATGGTTGTCCACCGTTTAGTTGCGAAAATAAGTTGAAATTGGGAAATCATTGTCTGGTTGGCTGTTTGTATCACCGTAGGCCACGAATTGCCGGCCTTTACTTGAAATTGGTCGGTTCTGTAAAGCCGAACATCTATCACAGAGACTTTATTGTTATTGGTTTTATTTTCCTTTTAAGATACATTTTTAATGTTGGTTTCTAGTCTATTTATGCACGTTATTGTTACCTTTTTATTGTTGCCGATGGTTTTGCTTTCATTCAAGTTTGTTCGATTGCGTTAACATAAAAAATATCGCATTTTGCATAAAGTGAGTCTATATTAAGTTGAATAGTTAGACTTATTATTGGGACATTCTTACTACAGTTCGAACGGGTGAGCGTAAATAACTTTTGGTTGACTTTTTATGATTTCATATTTACTAAGTACATATATTTGCACGCTTCTTTGCAATTTATTGAATATGTATAAGATTTGTTATGTTGTTTGTAGCAAAAGATTGAGAAGCCACGACTGCTTCGTTAAGACAGGCATGGGCTGCAGAACCAGAGAAGAAGAGGAAAATGGCTGATGTAGAAGAAGGTGGGAATGTATAAGAAAATATAGAAGATGATGATTTGGGGGTCGAATCTAGTGAAGGTGATCCTGGGGATGGTTCTAGTGATTCGGGGATGGTTCTGGTGCATCGAGGGAAGGTTCTAGGGCGAAAGAATCTGAAAGTGGTCCAAGTGAGGAAGCAAATGATGATGTATGTAACGAAGAAGCAGAGCTCCAAATAGTTGTTCATCCTTCGAGCATGCCCTCTTCTAGCAAATCTGTTGATTCTATACCGGTTAATACTTCTTTATTAAAAAGTTTCAAGTCTCATATTGCATTTACTATTTGGAATAATCATGAGGTTGGTTGTTTATTATTATGTTCAATTTATGAAATAAAAATTTCATTTTGTATGACAATATACGTTATTTTGTTTCAGTAGGAGCGAGTCTCGTTAAAATGCATTTCCCATACAACGAAGTTGAAAGAATGGCGATTGATGATATGCCGAGTGCAGTTGCTGAGAAAATTAAAAATTCTGGTTTATACACTTTGGCACAATTCTCATACAAGCATGTCGACTACGTGACTATTTCAGCTTTCATTAAGTGATGGCATCCCGAGACAAATTCTTTTCATTTGCCTTTTGGAGAAATGATAGTAACATTAGATGATGTCATCCAAATTCTAAAAATACCAGTCGGTGGTTGTATTTATGCTAAAATGGATGATCATTCTGACTCAACTATTAGTTGATTATCTTGGTATTGACGGGGCAGTAGAGAAGGAACAACTCAATGATTCTACTTCTGTCAAGCTAAACTTCCTGCTGGATAAAGAAAATGCAAATAAAGAGGATGCAAATGAAGATGATTATGTAGTCGTTGCACGTGCGTATATCCTACATTCATTGGGTTGCACTTTATTTTGTGATAAGTTGGGCATGAAGGTTTCTGTGCAATATTTGAGATGATTGGAGAACGTAAATCATTTGAATGAACAAGCCTGGAGAATGGGAGTATTAGCCATTTTGTACCGTCAACTGGGGTTGGCTTCAAGACAGGATGTAAAGCAAATGGCTGGGTATTTGACATTGTTAACGGTAAGCCGTTTCTATTTTTATTCTCCAAATATTAGCAATAGTAAAATACGTACTAATTAATATTGCTATAGGCTTGGATTTATGATCATTTTCCTATGCTTCCTAATGATGTTCCTAGTAAAGATTACGATGACACGATGTGAATGATGTGTAGATGGCAACCGGTGAAACAATCTGGAGATACGACTTTTGCCATAATACGGCTTCGAGAACTATTAGACGATTTATCTCCACAAGACGTAAGTTAAAAAATTAATGTCCACTTTGCGTTGCAAATCATACGAATGTAAATTGCATGTTTATTTTAGGTATGTTGGGATCCATACCATACTGTGAGATCTCGTTACCCCTTGCCTGAAGTCGCATTTTACAACAGTGTGGTTTTGTGTTTTGATATTGCGGAACCATACTATCCCAATAAAGTATTACGTCAATTTAATATTGCTCAGCGTATCCCCATAAATCCAATGGTTCTGAGCAAATGTCGTAGAGGTCGAAATGCTAATCAGTATTAAGTTGTATTTGATAATGGATTTTGGTATTTAGAAATTTGGCAAGATTATCTACTTTCTGTAAAATCACGGTCTACTACTGTAGTTGATCCTAGGGATTGTATGGCTAAGTACATGCCATGGTATTTGAGTGTGTCGCATCCCATCGTACAACACCCAAAGGTGAGGAGAAGTTGCTTAAGGAAAGTTAACAATAACGAGAAGTTGATGAGTACGTACGATCTTTACTTGTTTTATGTGTACTTGAATTTTATGTTTGTTTGTAAATTTAACGCAAAGAATTGCTACTGGGAAAGCCGTAAACAAACTGAAAGAAAATATCAAAGTAACTCGTGCAAAAACGTTCATCGGTGTCTTACTATGGAATGTGAAGCAATTGATCTGTTGGAGGAAGCGCTGAATGAACCAGATAAATGGAAGAAACGTGCAAAAGGAAAGAATGATCGTAAAATGTAGATGGTTTTTCTGCATTGTTGGTCGTTTAAAAACAATGTTTGTTTTGTATATGGGTTTGGAAACAGTAGATATTATGTATTTGTTTGGTTGTAAACAACGGTTATGCTGTTTGTGGGTTATATCGACATGGAACTGAGAATGCTGCTTGTTTGTGGGTTTTTTTGACTCGAATGAAATTGTTGTTCTGATTTGAAATGAAAATGAAATGGAATTTTGCTTGTTTTGTGTTAGTATTTCTGTTGGTGCTTGATTGAAATGAAATGCATTGACTGTTATGAAATGGAATGAATTTTTTGCTTGTGAATGAAATGCCTACGAGTTAAATGCATTTGTTTTTATATTGTTACTTGATTGAATGTAATGCTTGCAGATTAGCTCATACTGACTGATATGCTCCACTTAAACATTGTGCATCTATACTACTATTCGACCATAAACAACCGCTTGATTCCTTGCTTCTTCGGTTATAGCTGGCCGATCTTCTGTTGATGATTTCCACTTCAAAAACTTATTTCTTTGTTCGGTTGTCATCACCGTGCGGTCTTCAATTTCCATCTGTTTGCCTAGTTGTTCGACAACTAACTGCCGACCTTCTATTGATTTTTAGTTGAAAAAAAAGGGTATCTCTGTTCAGTGGATAACATAACCGCGCGGCTCATATATACCGCTTGGTTTTCTATTTGTTCGATTATAGTTGGTCGATCTTCTGTTGATGATTTCAACTCAAAAAATATGTCTATCTGTTCGGTTTCCATCATCACCATGCGGTCTTCAACTACCATTTGTTTGCCTACGTGTTCGGTTATTTACTATCGACCTTCTGCTGTTGTCTTCAATTCAAAAAAAAGGTATGTCTGGTCGGCTGTATTCGTCACCGTGCGGTCTCTTATTGCTACTTGTTTTGCCTAAATCTTCGGTTAGTAGTTGCTGAATTTCTGTTGTATTTTACAAGTAAAAAAAAGGTTTCCCTATTCGTTCAAATGCACCACCATGCGGTCATAGGTAGTCGTCACTTGTATTTACTTGTCGGTGGTGGTACGCCGTTCATTCAAGATTTACTAAAAATGATTAAATGGCTTGGTGGTGGCACGTCGAGTTAACCTTAGACTCGACGGTTGTTACCAACCGTTTACAGTGTCTGTTCCTATGAACTTGAATAGTAATCTGTATGTCGAATTGTATATCGTCTTGTTTATGTATACTAACTTGTATATGAAGGTGATTCCAGGCCAACTAATCATATTACTTAAACTTGATTTTTTATTTGTATTTCAATTTGTATATCAATATGTTCATATATTTTCATCATTCAGTACACAAAGTTTAATCATTCATTCAATACATTTTTATTTTTTTTGTTTATTACATAAAGTTTAACCATTCGGTACATTTTTATCATTCGGTACATAAAGTTCAGTACATTTTTCATGCCTCAGTACATAAAGTTCATGTATCAATATTTTCATCATTCGGTGCATTTTTATTTCTTTGTTTATTACATACAGTTTAATCATTCAGTACACAAATTTTTTACGACGTCAATGCATATCTGTCAAAACTAAGTACAAATTAACTAGCATTCAACTTGAATCGTATGAAAAGAAAATTCAAGTTTACATTTCATTACATTAGTGATCATCCTTTGTGGCCATATCCGACGGGCATAATTTAACAAGTGGAAATTAGCAACAAGGGCCTCTTTAGCAAGTGCAATTAGTTTTTAAGACACATAACTGAAATAATTACTTTTAAGGACAAAATGTAAAATAATTAGTTTCTAAGGCCTAAAAACCTATGAAATTATGTCCTTAAAAATAATTGGACTGCTGACTTTGTCCTTGAAAGTAATTATTCTGCTGATTTTGACCTTGAAATTAATTTTTGTGGATGTGTCCTATAAACTAATTGGACTGCAAAGTTTGTCCTTCTAGTGAAGTGCCCCATTTAACATACTCTATCTGTTGATTAACGTATAGTTCGCTCCATATTTTTGCTTCTTTAGTTGTCAATCTATTCCAACAGCTAGCGACCGGTGGGATGTGTGCATTTTCCCTAAAAGTTAATTTGATAAAGTGGTAGTCCATAATATTTGCAAAAACGATAAATCGATGCTCGTGTCCAAGACCTGACCCTCTTTCAAGTTAAAAAAAAGGTCAAACTTTGACGGTTGGATTCTATTGAATGCATTTGCAACCAAGTATCCAGTTTCAGGCACTATCATCCAGTTAGCTTTAAAACAAGGACTACTGTCGTGGTCGCTGGCTAATTTTAATTCTTCGCAGTTAGTTATGTCAAAATGTCTTACATATAAATCCTAAGTTTTCATCAATTCAGCTAATATCGACTTCTGTGCTTCTCTCCAATCATAATTTAATTCGTCAACTTGTTCAACAACGCAAGGAAATCCACAGTTGTCATCTCCCATAACATCTTCAACGATATCAATATGTTGGTGTAGAAAAGCCGGCAGATAGGCTAAATACTTAAAATCTAAATTTGTTGTATTTACATCACACTTATCAAACTTCACTATAGGGTTTTTCCATTTGGGAGGTAGTTTCTTATTCACGCTATCTTGAGAAAGAATTTCATTAGCATTTTTTGCAATCTCAAAAGTAGAGGGATCCCGTTTTGTAGATTTTTAAAGTTTGACTTGTTTGCTAATTGATTTGTTCTTACTTCCGCTTAGTCTCCCTTTGTGTTTCTCTATTTTCGGTTCCAAAATAGAAGTCGTGGCTTGTAATGCAATTTCTCTTAGCTTCAGTAGCAAAACTTTCCTCTCCTAGGCAGTGCTCGAATCAAATAACTTTTTAATGTATGCAAACTCAGCTGTATGGACAAACTCAACTGATTCTTCAACTTGTGGAATATAATTTAACCGTCTCCAATGATCATCTACAATTTCAATTGGGATTGGTAGGCCATCACTGTGATATTTGTATATCTCATGTGCACATGGAAGACCATAAACAAGTCGATTCAAATGATCGCAAACTGATGCGTCCAAAGCAGCACAATTAATTTTTTCCATTTCTTTCACAATCATATCCAATGCAAAAAAAAAGATGTCTTACCTCATAGTCGTTTTAACAATGGAACTTGATATGCAATCCGTACGGCTCCTAAGCTTCTTCCAAAAGTGGATTTTATTTTAATATGTTGTAGACACAACATATTATCCGTTTTTGACCATAATACGACAAATGTTGCTCTAAACGTATCGAGATGTTTTTTCAATTTAGCACGGGAAGACTCGGCTCGAGTTGTTGTTCTATTATCGCGGTGTTTAATTGTAGTTGTCCATGCAAAAGCATAATACTCTTTGTATTTCAAACATTGATTACGAATGTACTTTAAGCTTTTGGGGTAGTCTACCCAATCTTTTTGAAAATCATTGCAGTATATCCAAAATTCATCTTCAGTCGGTACATGAACCACCTTCTTCCAATTGTACAAAAACATCTCGAAAACCTCATTTGTTTTAAACTTCGGTTTGCAATTCATAATGACATTATTTTCCATGTACCATAAGCACATCATCAACTTTGCCCATGGAAAATTTTTCTTAATTCCATTTATCAACGCACATTCTCTGTCGGAAACTATTACCTCGGGTTCTTTATCGGGTAAATAAAAATGATTTAACTTCGTTAGCACTCATTCGTAGTTCTCCTCCCTCTCGTGTGCTAGAAATGCGTGAGCAATCCTAAATGTTCGGCTCGTAGAAGTCATACCAACCATTTCCAACAATGGCATGTTATACCGGTTCATTTTATATGTACAATCAAGCAAAAGGATTGATGAAAAACACTTACACAATACGGACGACTCCAGATGAGACCACATTATATCTATCAAATGATCGGTTACCGCATCAGCCCGATCAAAATACACATAATGCTTCTCTGTAAGCAATTTCACTAAATATTGCATCATGGATCTACACTCCATCGCTGACAGTTGCATTTTATATTTAGCGTTGTAGATAGTCTACAAAGTTGAGGAATTTTGTAGAAAGAACTTTTTAATGGTAACTAATACCTCTCTTAGAGGAACGCCTACAACACTCACGTCTTCTAAGATTTCTTTCTCCATGTCCATCGGTCGTGCCGCGTACAGATGTCCTTCTAAGGAGTGAGGAAGTTCATGATTATGCACTCCAATAATTACAAACATTTATCATTTATCTTCGTCTACATACACACCCTTCAATCGAAATGAACAATTGCATTTTCTAGTAGCGCTAGCTCTAGGTCGTTTCACTGTGTTTTCTTTTTTTGCTGCCTTTGACTGGTGACTACGATAAACTCCCGCCCTTTCACATCCCAACTGTAACCTTGATTTTCTTACCGGTCCTAATTTATCGAACTTTAGAACTACTACAACGGTATTCAACTTTTTCCCTGTTGTTTTACACTCGGATCATCGTGCTCTACGAACCAAATACCTGAAATCACATAGTTTAACAACAAAAAATTAACATCATTTTTATAAGCACATTAGCAGTTGTAAATTAAGTACTATATGAATACTTCATCGGTTGTAAAATAATTTGTCAAATCAACTTTTATGTCATTCGAGTCATTTTACTAATCATCTTGCATCGTATTGCTATCATCCTCATAGTTCTCAGCTGAAACAATAAGAGCACTCTCAAATTTATTGTCGTTCACATTCTCCATCTACGAAACGGAATATACAACTTAACTGCAAAATTTTCTAAAACAGGACATATACGTTGTACGATTAAAAAAACCCTAAAACTCAATAACTTACACTGTCATTCTCTATTACAATGTTATCAAATTTAATGTCCTTCAATCTTGAAATAGCCAGGGGATTGGAAGAAATCTCCTACAAAAATTAATAGAAAATCCTAAGTAATAGAAAATGCTAAACAAAATTTTCTAACCAACAATAGAATAGACTATGTTGCATGACAGAAAAAAATAACTTATTTTATCTTCATCTTCCTTCGTCTATTCAGAAAAAGAAAAAAAATTCTTAGGGTTTAGGTTTTGATATTTGAGAGAATACGTAGTTTGAGAAATAACTAGAACGGCTGTGAATGACCGAGTGAAAAGAAATAAATTGGTGGCCAGAAGTAGGTAAAAAATAATCACATCTATTAAATTTTTAAAGGTGGCCAGAAGAGAGAACTGGGTAACAATAAACCCAAAACACTTTTGGTGTAAGTAAATGGATCGTATAGAAATTAAACCAAATATACTTACCACCACTTTCTGATTTCAAACTTATACTATCTCTCGATTAACAATGTAGTCGGATAAGTTAACGTGCTATCCTTGTCTCACATAATTTTTTAAACTCTCGCATATAAAAACGAGTTTCCTTACCTCGGAATTTGGTGTTAAGTATGAAAAGAATATTTTCCATACCACTAAAAATTAAAATGATCATTTATAGAAATCAAATCTTGTTTCCTTTTATAAAACTCCTTTTTATAAATCTCTTTTCTATTTGCAAAACTTCATTTATGAATCTCCTTTCTATTTGTAAAACTTCTTTTTATAAATCTCTTTATATTTATAGAACTCCTTTTAAGAATCTCCTTTGTATCTACAAAACTCCTTTTATAAATCTCCTTTCTATTATAGAACTCTGTTTTATAAATCTCGCTTTCTAAACAACATTTCATATAAAGTATTTTACAAATATTTATTCTAATATATATATATATATATATATATATATATATATATATTCTTTAAAACAGAATCACTTTATTATAAAAGATCAACTCCCCATTTCTTTTCTTTATAATAAACATTCATTATTATATTAACTTTTCTGTAAAATAAATACTTCTCTAAATACTTTTAAAACATTTCCATTTAAATTGAAAGAAACGAACAAAAAGGTTGAAGTAAAATAAACAAGTCCAAAAATCATTTCTAAATAAAATGGCACAAAAATTCCAAAAGAACCATTTGAAAATCATCCTCCGAGTCAAAACCATTTTCAAATAAAAAAAAACAAATAATAATATTTTCAAAATACTACGACGAGGCCTAGAGCTACCATAGCACTTAACAAATGCTTTCATTGATTTACACTAAAAGAGTTTTAACTTTTGCGACGTATCAAAGTCACATTCAATAAGGCCAAGCTACCAAGTTTTTGGCATTCAACAATTTATACAATAATTATATAAATGAAATTAAAATCAACAGCAACGAGGAATCCCTTAAGATCCCTCTATAAAATTTCTTGAGTTTCCTGTATTTTATTTCACATGTCATCCGCTTTTCAAAGCGAAAATTTAACCAAAACAACCAAATAAATCATTCAATCACAAAAACAATAATTTATATCAACACATATATATCATATAGTGTTTATCCAAAAGTGAGTTAACTCATTAAAATTCCAACCAAGGCTTATACGTTTCTGCTCGATTTAAAATCGAACGACGTTCGACTTTTGCTCAAAATCTTACTTGCTCCAAACTTGACGAAATCAACTCCAATGCATAGATAACACTCCTATGAGCGCAATGCAAAAGACCGCGTTTGATTTTTACTCCGTATGCAAGAGTTATTGATCTTACAAGAATTCGAATTAATTAAATAGTTAATTAACTTATTAAATCACCAATTACCATCTAAGCCTTCTTACCGAGTTTAGTCGTTCATGTATACGCACATGTGCACACCAAACCGTGCACCTCATCCACCCTCCTCGCTGCCTCGGACCGCCGAAGAACCTCCGACCACTGCCGACGACCTTCTCTTCGCGAGCGAAACCCGACCACGCCATTTATTCCACCTTTGGCTCCCCATGTCGATCACGATCCAAGCCGGCAAGTTACATTTCCTCGACATCGTGTATTGCCACAAATGATCGCACCACCTCCGATGTGACTCAAACTGCTCACCACTTCTAGAGCAACTCGATGCTACTCGCCTTTGTCGCCAAACCCTAGAAAATCGCCTTCCTCAAAACACCACCGCAACCACCAACGAGAATATGGCTGTGAAGCCCCTTCCTCCCCGAGCTCAACGGATCCAACGTTGATAAATTTCGTGATCTATAGCTCCACGATTAATTAGGGAAAGATGGCGGCTAAGTTTATTTACTGTAAAAATAAAAAGAGAAGAGACGGAGAGAAAAAGTGATGGAGAAGAGTAAGGGAGGGATGATTTATAGTAAAATTATATTATTATTAAATTCTCAAATGAATCGATTCGCGTTTCGAGCTAGTACGATCGCACGTTACATCTGATCGTCATGAAACTCGTCGACGAACAACTCATTATTCCGGTTCTGATGACACTAATTTCGTCAAAATCCAAAATAGTGCATGAAATGATACTTTCACGCGTTAATTAAAATAAATTATCATTAAAACAAATTTAATCACATTAATTATTAGTTAAAAGTTTACCATTACCCTTTATTAATTAAAAAGAGTTATTGAGCTTTTAAAATCAATTATTTAAACATTTAAAATTAATTAAATATTTACAATCAAAACGATAAAATTCCGTATTGTTGAAATCCACATTGATAATTGATATTTGACCCATGCTACAAGCCTACAATCATAGTTCCCCATGATCAACTTCACAATTGAAATCCACATTGATAATTCATTGCTGGTAACATTTCCAAATTTCCAGCTATTCAATCAAGCTATTAGACAAAGACGATTTCATAGTCAAGATGGAACACTTAATCGCACTCAGTGGTCTTTCTCAAGTGGTTTGAAGTAACAGAAGTACCATATATGTTACAAACAGAAAAAGGGACAGATTCTCTGTGTCATAGGTTGTTTATCGTTATTGGCTTAGGACATATACAAAAAATTATTGATAAAATTTGTACATAGGTTACATTGTACAATGCTCTCTGTGTCGTAGGTTTAAATCACTGATTGAACTTAATGCTGAAATGGTGCTAACTATAATTTATTGATAAAAGTTAATGCTCAATTATGATTATACATTTTGTACAATAATATTATAATAATAATTACTATTTAGCAATTTACAAAAAAGTCTACTATGCTTTAGTGGAGTAGCACAACCTAAGTACCATTAGTCCAAAAATAGAACTCTAGAACTAGAAAGCCAGTTCCTGAAGGATTTGAAGTGTTGTTTGATGAACCTGTAAAAGGAATATGTCGATATATTTTTTGTCTAAAACAAATTAAAAGTTTTTTTTTTCTTCCTTTTTTTGCGAAAAAAAATGCATAAAAATAGTACCCATTCTAAATGTTGAGCTGTAATTCCAGATTCATTTGTGGTGTATATTCCGCTTAGGACCTGTACAAAACAAGAAGAAACCTTAGCAGTATAGCAAAATGTTGGCCAGTGACCACCAGTACAATCGTAAGATTTTAAATTGTTGATCTAGAAGACGTGGGATCGAATCCTATTGGCATTTTTAACCAATCTGATAAAAATAAAAATAAAAAGGTAACAATATATAGAATCCCAAATCATCTCCCCAAAGCTTATATCATACTAGATATTATGTGAAAGTAATTCATTATGTTTTTCATTTTACACCCCCATCTACCTACCGTAATATAATAATCTTAAACGGTATTTAATAGCACAAATTTTCATGATATGCACTACAAATCATAAGCACAAACATGGAAGAATGTTGAAAAAAAAAGCATATACCAAAGATGCCAAAACATGAAAGGAATGTAAAAATAAATAAATCAATTAAATATATAATCTCAAATCACCTTGGAAACAGTCTCAAGGAACATGCCAGGACGAACAGGACGTGGCTTGCGACCACTTACACTACCCTATAGAGATTGACGATTTTAGTTCATTAGGAACAACATACATGAAGAACTAACAATTAAAAGAAACTATGCTTTCTGTGACAATCAGAACTCACCCTTCCTGCTATTCCAGTTAATGTGTGTCCATTGTCATCTTCTTTGATATCAGCTCCCTCGTCTTTACCTTCCATCACGTTAGTAATCATTTTTTTGACAGCCTCTCCAGGCTTCAGTGAAACAAGCTTGCTCAAGTAGTTCACCTGATTATTAAATATTATGTGTTACAATTAAACAAACTGACTACGGGAACGAATTAGCAGTTATGTATGCTACTTGTATCAATATGTTGATGTACTGTTTTTAGTTGTGCTGTAAGTTGTAAAGGTTATTCTATTGATAATAAAATTATTTATTAAGTTCCAAATTTATCCTTATTATTAAAGGAAATTTTGTCATACATCCCTATGATCATAAAAAAACAGGCTCAAGTCCATTCCAATTCTTTTTTATAAATTACATCCCTATTTTTTTAAAAAAGATGAGATTCAAGGGGTGTTTGAGTAATTTTACTAACCTTAATATGTGCTTTTAGGATATACGTCCATAAGTCATAACCGCCGCAATACACGTCACAGATGTCACTTTCAATTTTGAAAACGGAAAAAGTAAAAATGAAAGAAACTCAAAAAAGAGAGATATAGAAAATAGTTTCTAAAGGGGATGCAAAACAAATAAGTTTAAAAAAGAGGGATCTGTCCCTAATTTCCACTATTTATCAAAACCAATGTTTCTGGTATTTTCCAGAAACTCAAAACATATATTGAAGCTGAAATAAACAAATAGAATTACTATTTTATTGATGTCAGTGCGACTCAATCTCAAAACATCCAGATATACAATCTAAAAGCCTACCACTGTCCTATAGGAGAAATCAATGAATATAACTAGTTCTTCCAATATGATTACAAAACTCATCTTTCATCTTTTCAGTTTCACCATAAAACCAATAAACCTATAGTTACATATGTAGGAGTCACTAGATCTCCAATCCATTTATTCTTCCAAAATTTCCATATTTCCACACACGTATATATAATTAATAGCTTTTTCTAATATGATTTTCTAATCATATAGATTATCTTCTGAAAATTGTATTATTTCAAAATATTTTACTCCTTCAAAATTCTATGTAATATGGGAGTCGTGTGAATAATATTTATTCCAATAGCTGATTTAAATTGTAATTTTGAAAGGGTTAGAGATTTCAAAACAATCTAAAATTTTATAAAGATGATCAATATAACTAAAACATACAGACTAAAAAAATCAAGAGGGAATCTCAACAAAATGAAAGGATGGGAGATTTAGGGACTTCCTCATCACACACACACACACATACTATGTGTGTACATTAATACATATTGAAGAGGGATTCACAATCCCTTCATTTGTAACCCCTTGATAACCCCCTCATAATAGCCATTAGAAGCAATAATTCGATTGATAGATTCTATGATGATGTAAGAGAGAGGAAAAGAATACAAGACGAGAGAAAACATTTGTCCATTGATTTTTTAAAACTAATGGCTATTATGAAGGGGATACAAATGAATAGTTCTAATTAATCGATGCTGTTCATTGAAATCTTCATTTTCATGCGAATATGATATACATTTTATCTTAGTGAACAGAATATTTGTTGATGTATTTCTGTAGAAAATAAATATTGAAATCTAAAGCCAAAATTAAAACCTGAAATGTGAATAAAAACAACCTCAAATACAGAAATCAGAACCTAAATCGTGATCCTCCCTTATTTGTACTTTCAAATTATTAAATAAAAAAAGTAAATAAAAGCAAAAATATTTCAATTTTTGGATGTTAAATGGGTTTTAAGTGATAGATGTCAAAAGGTCGGCCTGCATAGCTTTGATAAAATGTATAAATTTATCTTAGAGCAAGTAGCATGACTGGAAAGATCTTTGATATATGCATATATGAATTTTGATGATTACCTCAGCTTCAGGAAGAGTACTCAAACCTCGATCATTTCTTTCATCTGTCAAACCACCACCCATCATGTTACGAGCTTCTTCCCTTATCAATACTAGTCTAGCCAGCAATTTTCTATCAGGGATAGTTGGTCTTGATTCCATTGTCTGAAATGATATATGACATATAATAAATTTATGTTGATACAATATTAAAATGTTAATGGATATGAAACTGACGAACTAATGTTATACATCTGCAGACCCTTGAATTTTGACGAAATGGTTAAAAGTAGTTAATGTAATTTTGTACTCCACGAAATTTTCAAGAAAATAAACTTTTGGGTTTTCTGAGAAGGGTCAGCCTATTTTTGCAATAGATATATTGAGTGAAGATAACACATGCAAATCAAAGTGTTTCCCAGATATTCATCACTCTTGTGGAGACGATGTTCTAGAATTGTGACCTATACTTTCCAAAAGTATACATACTAAACATGCAAGCATGACCACGGAAAGCTATGTGGTAGAGACTACCACATAGCATCAATGCAGCAATTTATGTTTAGGAAATGAAAACACAGCATAGTTCTCTCCACCACCAATTTCAGATATCAGTGGCGTTTGTTATGTAATCCTTAAATTGTGTGTTTGATTTCTAGTTGAAACAAAAAAATTGTTCTGATTTACATCAAAATCTATGTTTCTATTACAATAACAATAGTTGCTCAAGTTTGTAACAACTGACTTGTGATGAAACATAGTTTTTTTCCTATTAAAATCGATGTAGTCATGAAAAGAGCAAAGAAAAACTATAAATGAAGTGGTAAATAAGTACTAATAGATTTTATTTTCTTACTAACAGTAAGCTATGCTCATAATAGTCTAGCCATGACCAGCTAAATACGAATATTTCCTATCTATGATTAAACATATTAAGCAATAAAATTAACAAGTTCCATTCGTTCAGTAATATAATGATAAAAGCATTAGAATTCATGCCTCTAACAAATCATCAGCTTGATTAGCTATTTCATTCAAATTTGCAGCTGGAAGTTGAACTTTAAGACCATTTTCACTTTTGAATACACCGCCGCCAGCAGCTACTCTGCGCAGTAATTCATGTCTGCTTTCTTTTTTTGGAGTTCTACATAGCAACCCAACTACTTGGACCTATTACAATGAAAACAAAATGGAGCTTTAATTTAAGCAGGTTCATTTATATTGTTTGTGGTAAAGACAACAGACAAAAGCCTCAAAATGGATAGCTGTAACCCATCAAACCATATTACAGGCTTTTCTCACTGTACTCAAAAAGTTAAATAAAAAAATAAACAAAGAAATCAGAGATTTGAACCAAACTTTATACGGTTCCATCAGACTTTATTGATTTGTCGAATCCACTAGATAAGCTCCAGAACAGGAGGAGCTCAAATGCCTTTTTCAATCATCTGATTCATTTTTTATAGATGTGAAGTGCCAGGGTTGCTTCCATATAACAACCTTTATTAGCCTTGGACAAACTGTTGTGGTGTATGGGTATTGGAAAATTGTCCCTTGCCAACTAAGAGGTGACTGATGAAGGTTCCCCTAGGGATGCTCTAATAGAAATGAAACTTACATAATATTTAGCTAAAAAGTTGTTTTTTTAAATGATGATGATGATGTTTGAGTTTATTTTTGGAAGACAGTGCACTAAATCTCACATTTTCATTTAGGGAATATACTTTCATGCTATGGCATCGGTTATTTCGCTAAGAAATTGTCCAAGTTCCTTGCCAAGGTTTATTTGTGAAAAGCTCTACTGCTGATCTTTTTTACATAGATTGTAGTCGACCAAATTAGTAAACAGGGATTTGGTTAGTAATTGGTGTTAGAGACTTTTTCCTGTAATTAGGGCCTTTTAGTTTCCATACAAGATACAGACGATATAATATAGTAGGATATGACATAGCTAATGTCCTCACATGAGGTGGGCATTTTTTGGTAAGATGATCCAATATGGTCTGCTTGATCACCTCCAATAGTGACTTGCGCTGCACAAGGAAAATATCAATTTCAATGTGATGGAAGGAAATGAAATATAGTTTCATCCAAATAAGCAATGTAGTTTTGCACGTATTATAGGTATAATGAATAAAGAACATTAATATAGGGATGCAAATCATATTAAAAAAAATTCACATCAAATGGGGATTATAAATTTTAAATTCAAAAGAACATAATCTAGATAAATCATTAATCAACACAATCAAATGTGATTCTTGTAGTGTAAACTGTAATATGTGCAAGAACATATGGTTAATGCATCTGCACAACAAGCCAAAATCCCGAGTATATGGATTCGTAATATTATGAAGGACCATTTATAATAATTTGAAATAACAAAAACGAAGTCACATTCAAAGAACAAAAGATTAAAATTTACAACAACAAACATCAAAATGAAAGTTACCATTAGTGATCTTAAATAGAAAGTTTTGTGAAGGTAATTTTTTCAATAAAGCAACAATTGGAACTTGAGAGTTTTGATTAGTAATGGTGATGAGATCATGAAAGTCTATTTAATAAGAATTATGTCATGTGGTTTTAATACTATTGTAAGTGTGGGCCTAGATGTTGTAAAAACAAGATTCGAGATTCCTGCTTCCATTTATGATCTGTTCATTTGAGATTTCATATTTCTTTTAGTTCCAAAAAATTCAAAGAATTTAGTTTTCGGTTCCGGCAGATTTCAGTAGTTTTCTTACAGAAATTCATTAGTAGAAACAGCACACACTTGTATTGTAGAAAATAAGCTGTGTGCGGTACTTAAAACTGTAAAAGATATAAACTGACGATGCAAATAAATTATCCTACATTCTTGTATTAATTTCGAACATAGCAAAAAATTATTTTCTCTCAACGTATATTTCATTTTTTTTTATTTCGACATATGATTTCATTATTATTTTTTTGTCTGACTTGTTATTTTTCTTAATCTTTTTCATCTTACATGTTAACTGTGTTTCTTAACTTTTCTGTTGTATATTTTTACTGTTTTTGAGCATCTGAAAACAAATACTGGAATTTGGATAGAGGCTAATTCCATCGAAACCATGCACTTTTCTCTTCACCCCTCGTACAACCTGAAATAAGATAAAACCCCATTGTTTGCCATTCACCAACAACACCCCCCCCCCCCCCCACCCCACAATATTGACAAAAATGCCCACAAACAGTTTCATCTTTTCTAACTCATGATCTTCTTGTACTCCATAAAAAAAAACCTAAACTTTGTTCAGTTTTCAGGTTCTTGAAAAACAATTCGGTGTTGATTATGTGAACGTCTTATTTTCTTTGATAAGTATAACAGTATTTTTTTTAAGTATGGTAATGGAATGAATGACTTGAAATTATAATTTTAGAGAATAAGGGTTATGTTTATAGACTAGCAGATAACAATGGAGTAGACGTGTGAAAAGGTGGTCTGTGGTTTCTAGTGGTATCGGTTTGAGGACATGGTTGGTGGTAGAGGTAATGGTTAGGTTTTGATGAAAAAGACATGTTGGATTTGAATCTCAGTGATGACTGCTTGAAGAAGATAATGATATTTTTGTCCATTTAATTCTTTGTTGTTTGACTGGGATGTTGAAGGAAATAGTTGGGGTCTGAACAGAAGTTGCCTTGGATAGACTCATCTAAGTTATCACTGAAACCGGACTGGAAAGGCCAGAAATTCGATGATGTTCTAATCAAATTCTCAGTCCATGCTCAATACCAAAAGTGTGTTCAGTTCTTTTTTTTTTTAAAAAAAAAAGGTAGTCCCAAGTTTTGCACTTTCGGAATATAGGTATATATACATATATGAGTAGAAAACGTCTTGATAACTAAATTATATTTTCAAATAAATTGGACTTACATCTCATATTCAAGTGGCTTGGGGTAAGCTTCTTACTCACTTTAAATTTTCATGTAAAGAGCAGTACAAATTGGAGGAGCATCCAGTAAAATTGTCTCAAAAGCGGAATATCTCAAATGAATAATAAAATAAAATAAAAAAAGGACAAATGTACAAATGTTCGTAAGCATGTTTCAAGTGAATACTACTAACTTTCAGGGTTGCGCTATTGAAATTTTTTGATGAATACTGACATAAACAATTGTGAGTGGCAACTGAAAAATATGAGGCATGGGAAACTTGTTATCCGACCATCGTGTGCAATTGGTATTTGGTCAAGTATTCTGAGTGGCAAGAAAGAAAAAAAAAAGCCAAAACAAAGATGTAGGAAGTAAAAGCAAATACTCAAGAATGTATTTACAATAATATTGATGAAAGTCAGTATGAGCTATTGATATTGTTTAGTGGCACTATAAAAACAAGAACTTTGCATACATTGTAACAAGGGGGAAGAAAATAATGTTGTTTTCCGATAATCTTATTGAAATTTTAGCGTTTTCATACAAAGCCCATCAAGATTTTGGTGTTTTTCTCGCACATCATCATCAAGATTTGTTGTTTCTATAGTAGGCTAAGATTTTTAGGCCTAAGGTTGGGTTCTTGCAACATAAAATCTTGTCAAAGGCAAAAACTGTATATCAACCTTTGTTTGATATCCATGCAAATTTTTCAAAGAAATCATCGATTTTGTTTTAAAAATAAAAGAAATCATATACAAGAAGTTGAATACCATTTCAATTTAAATAATTTAATTTCATTCTTATTTTTATTGCAATACGTTATTTGTGAATTGAGTGGAAATGATAAAGGATGATCGGGTGGAAAGTCTCAGGGTCCCTTGGGAATACACCGAACTAGCGTCAGATGTACATTTATGCCTAACCAAAGGTAAGTTTACGTCACTGTTTCCTGCGAGTAAGGCCAGACTATGGAAGTGAGGATTCATGTTTGATTATTGGCCTGTGTTTGATGCAAGTTTTTTTCTTTTTTGGTTAAAAGCTTTGAAGCTATTATTTTAGGAAGAAATTTGAATTTTTATTAAGTTAGAGTAAAAATGCGGGACAATACATCAAATTTGGAAAAAGAAAAAAAAAATGAAAACATTTTCACACATCCAAAAGATTTAGATATTGACCAACTGTTGTTTGGGGCCAAAGCGTCTCTTCTACTTGCTAGAATAGTGCCATATATTCTCTCCAGAAGAAAATTGTGTGAAGAACAAACTTAAGGCTTTTTTTAATCTGAAGGACAACCCATTATTTTTTTGTTTCGAACAAAGTTACGGTACAGCAGAAGTCCAAATAATTTGCCTGAAGAACAAGATGTTAAATTAGGGTTTTATTACTTTCAAGTGATAGACCAAGCGAAAGAAGTAAAGAAGAGCGCGATGGTCATCGATAATGGTTTGGTGGTGGAGACCAGGTCAGCTAGCAGGCGAGGTGGTATCAAAGTTAGTGGTGGTGAATTCTATTGGTGAAGGTGGTGATGCATCAGTTTTTATGGTGGTGTTTTGGAGATGACACGATGATGGGTGGTTATGGAGAAGTATTTTCAAATTGGGAAAAAAGAAGATAGCAAGCAGTAACGACACTATCGAATATCATTTAACATTTAAAGTTTCTATTTTTTTGAAAAAATATATATTTATGTACATCTCTACTTATAGTGCTATTTTGTATCAACATTTTATTAATTGTATCAGTAATTTATGAATTATAGTAACATTATAGACAAAGCAGGTATATTTTCGCTCTTAAGTAGTTAATATCAAACAATAAAGCCGATATATCGTTGATATATCTCATATCGCTACTCAGTCGATATTTTTTGTCAAAATATTGCTTAAAAGATCGTTACCGATATTCATCAAAATATCGGTTATTACACACTAAATAACAGAGTGACATATAGGCAAATATCGTTATCGATATATCGTTTGATATTTGCCAAGATACCACTTTGATATTTAGTGTATAACACCAATATTTTTTATGAATATCTAACATTATCGTATCTGTCGATGAGAAACAAATGAAAAATAAATATCTCCATGTTCTCAAATTTGATTTTAGTATATCATGAATGATGATATATAGACCATATTTGAAATCCAAATGCTCCAATCTTTTTAATTTTAACCATAATATTTCAGTTTGTTCATTAGTCTACGAAGAAGCTATGAATATGGAATTTAAAAAATAATAGAAATGATTAGATGAATGAAGAAACAAAAAATATAGTATAAAAATGAAAAATAGGCACATTATAAAATTTTATTAGTTTTTATGAGCTTATTTTATTACTTGTACTTAATAAAATATCACAGTAAACAGATTGTAATCTATAGTACTAATTTAGCAATATAGTTCCAAATGTTTAAAAAGTAACATAATTGTACCGTTAAAACATAGTACAATATCATTTGTAGCTTGTTATGGACGTGCCCGATATATTATCGATATTATCGTTATATTTTAAAATATCTCATATCAGTACTTGAGCGATACGTATCTGATACCGATATTAATTCTTAGCAGCTAGCTTGCAATGTTTATTTATAGTATCATTTTATGAACTGTAGTATCATATTTAGGAAAGCATACATGTCTTGGCTCATGGTGTTACTTTGTAATATCATTTTATGGATTGTAGTAGCATTTTATGAACTATAGTGGCATTTTTGGGCGTAATATGTATATCTTAGCATATATTGTTATTTTGTAGTAGTATTTTATAAATTGTAGCAACATTTTTGGACGAAGTTTGTATATCTTAGCTCACAATACTAATTTTTAGCAGCATTTTTATGCGACTATGTGTATCTTAGCTCACAGCGTTATATTATAACATTGCATGAATTGTAGCAATATTTTTAGATGAAATATAAAGCTACTTTGTGATAGTATTTTCAAATGAATTTTTTTTAAATAATTCTACCTTCTAGTAGTATTTTATTATTTTTATAAAAGTTATTTATAGCAAGCTTTTAAATCTCGAATTTTAGATGAAATTTCGAATTGACATCTCGATTTATATCTCGGGTTGAGATCTTAATACCTCGGGTGAGATGGGTGTCAAACAATTAAAAATTGTGTCTGAAATCTCGTCTCGTTCTAGTGCAAAAAGAGATCTCGTGGGAGATGAAGGAGATTTAAAACTTTGATTATAGCATTTTATTTTTATTATGACGCTTTTTGGTACCATTTCATGTGTTAACATTGGTTAAAATAATATTATGTGAATTAAAAAAAATGAATGTTTTTAATGGTACAGTGCTTGACTTATAGTAACATTTTTAACTGTAGTTCTTATAATAACATTCGCTGTTTTGGAATCATACAAAGAAATTTATGATAGAATGCTACCATGTAGTATCATTTCAATATTTATTGCATGTTTGTTTTTCTATGATTTAATGCTACATTTTTCTACCACTTAGTTTCATTTATGTTTTTTTTACATGTTTGTTGCATTTTTTTTTTAATTTGCATATTTTTTATCAAGCATTTAATATATCTTTTAATTTTGTTTAACGTTTTTATCTGTAATGTATAGTATCATTATGTATCTGCCACATTTTCTTTAAAAAATAATTAATTTTTGTTGAAATATATTTTTATAGAGCTATTTTATATTGTCATTTTGTACTCGCTGCTTGTGTTAAAAACTTAAAATAATAATAATAATACATCCATATCATTTCGAAAATGGTGCTACAATTTTACTATCAGCGGTCATTGACGAGAAAGTGGTTGAAGAGAAGGCGAGAAAATGTGTCATTGTGAGGTGACGAACCTAGATAGTGCAGCAGAGGGTAAGATTATGTGACGTACTTGGATTTGCAGGAATTTTGGATTTCTAGGGTTTTGATGGTGGCTAGGGCGGTGGCTACAAAGTAGTAGAGCTGGTGTGGCGACGACTTGGTGATTGGCGACAGGTGAGTGGCGGCAGAGATGTGTTGATGAGGGAACATTAAGACGAGAGAAAAACAATGTGGGGTAATATCCTTGGGACTAATTTTGAAACTTAGCGGTCCACAGGCTAAAAGTATATCCAAGTTTGGCAAACATTTGAATGCCCAAAAGAGCTCAAACCACAGACAGATAATTTGATAGATAAAAAGATGCATTTTTTATTATTTTGACAATGTTGGGCTGTATCTTTTTTGTAGTGTTCACTTCTCATGTGAGCTTACATCTTTATTTTTAATCTCTTTCAAATTTTTATTTACAGTATTAATTAACTGAAATTTATCATATGTTATATATTTAAATATGGAAGCATCTAATACATCAAAATTATAAGATCACATCCTGTTTTTATATGCATCTAAAATTAAACAAAGTTTAATTGTTGGGATGTATTCTATCACAAATTGTGTTTTCACTTGTATCTCTATAGCAACTCCATTTGATATTATAAATTATTTAATAGATATTATTAATCGTCAATTAATTATTTATAGTAATGAAATAAACAAGCATTTATAATAATTAAATAATTAAATAATTAACTAATTATTTAATGGATAATAATTAACATAATATAACATAATTAAAAAGTCGCATTACATACTTAATTACATCTCAACTTTCAACCACGGTTTTAAATGTCCAAAAACACAAGTTCACTAACAGCGAACCATTGTCCGTAAATGCACTCTCATGTTAGGCTAATTGAAGATTTATATATTTAGATTGTTCATAATACCATTTTTGGATGGTTTATATATATAGCATATTTCTCATTTATATTTAAGTTGTTCAAGTTCTGCGAATTTTTTCATTAGATTGAAATAATAAAATTCTAACAGGTTTAATTTGAATCAAAGATGTGATCTAAGTTGTGAACAAAATTTGGCCTTCATAAAGTAAGTACTGCCCAAGAATAAACATGAGTTTTACCACTTTTGTGGAATATAACGCCTTCATCCCATACGCTACCAAATATAATTTGAAGATATACGAAAGGGACTCATATTTGTATACAAATTAACAAAAACCATCACAGGAACATTTTAACACGACGGAAGAGACAGCAAGGTACAATATAATGTAGACAAACATCCAATCTACACAACTGATTTGCAGTTAGACCTTAGATGATATGAAAATATCTAAACCTCATAATTAATACCTAAAATATACTAGCGTTAAGTTATTATTATATTGCACAAAGATGATATAGATTAACTGATTTGAAATGGACCAAGAACTTTCCTCCATTCTTACCAAAGTGGAGTGTTCCATTATTAAGTTCATGAACAATAATGCTGGCTTAAGTATTTAGCCTAAATCAGTGGCATTCCAACCAAAACACATCATGCAGATAATCTAATATTCTAATGAAAAATAAGAAGTTAGTTTCCAGCAAAGCAATATAACAAAAATAAACCTGGTCATCATTATCCTTGTCAGCAGTCTGTATCATATAATCCAAAGCCATCATAAATCCCGGCTGCATCTCATCAACTCTCTTTCCAATAACACCATGTGCTGCTAATTCAATGGCAGCGGCTTCTGACTGAGCATCCAATTCCATATCCTCCAACTTCAAAGCAATTCAAAGAATCAAAACACATTTATCAAATCCACATTTCAAATATATAAAATTATAAAAATATAAAGCTTTTAAAAGAGCAGCCAACAAGGTTGTGATGCAGACTTCATAATGTGAAATCATTTAGAAAGTACAGAAAAAAAATGGAAACTTGGATTTAAATCACTCAGTCAAACAATTAAAAGAGAATTTTTCTCTATATTGAATTGAGAACTATGGGGCAAGAAGAAGAAGAAGTAGAAGAAAGGAAAGGAAAAGAAAAGAAAGAACACAATATGTGTTCTTTTATATTCATTTGCGAAGTGGAATAAAGACACAAGTTTTTATTGGTAGCATGGAAAAAATAGCAGTTAAACAAAAATTGATGTAGAAACTCTAGGTAAAGTATCACATATGTTTTGATATCAAAGTTTATAATGACATGGAAAATCTACAACAAAAGCATAATCAGATAAGACTATTTTTTTGTTACTGGTTAATTACAACCACACTTCCAACGGTATAGGACAAGTCGTGATTTGGATCTTATAAGTTGTAGCCATGATGAATGATAAAGAATTTTGATATTGATCCTTTGTACGTGTCAAGCACTGCAAATTGGAGCTGACTAATGCAGGGGAAGGTGCTTCCTGAATCCGACATCAAGTAAGAGCAAGGGACTGCTGGACAACCGACTGGTGGGACTAAAGAAAAGATCAATAATGGAAGAAAGTGAGCATACAAAAACAACATAGCATATAATGATATGGTTTTCCTCTTCGAGGCTGAGTTATAATAGACTTGTAATGATGGTATTTGAATATAATTTTGTATGTTTGAAGAAGTGAGGGAAAATTGAAGATGATCTTGTTGGGGAGTCGGGAGTCCTGTCTATAAAATAGGCAGTGATAACAGATTTTAGAAGATGTTAGGCACATCCTTGTAGATGAAAACCATTAAAGTTACATTTGTCTATTGTTTTACCCTCCATGTTTAGGAACAATCATGTTAGGGTAGGTACATGTTAGGTGAAACAACACGATCTGGTCAATATGATGCAGGTTTTGATCGGTTTTTTGAAGGTTGATTCGGAAGGAGCGCTTCTAGAGTTGCGTTCGCAACTGGTTGCTTTCTACCAATTCCACACCTTCTGTTTATACTTATAGACAAAGGATGTTGTTCGATATGGACCAAAGGGAGAGTGACACAACTGATGGGAGATTAATTTGAGTTATGCCCCGAAATGGAGCATGCTTCTTCTATTGATCAAGTGTTTATATGATGTGGATAGTTTGGTTGATGCTTGGTCAAGCGTATTACTTTTGCTTGGCTTACGTTGTGCAGTTTGGTGGACATATGTCGCTTGTTGACTAATGTATACATACACACGTACGTACGTACGTACGTACACACACATGTATATATGCATATGTGTATACACACACACACATATATGTATGTGTGCGTAAAATGAATTACCCAAATAACCAAGCTCTGTTGTGAACTCTGAGGAAGTATGTGTCTACCAAACACATACTCCGAATACTTGTTACAGATTTGTTAGTTTCGAAGTTCAAACTTGTGACTTTAAATCTTGTCGTCTGAACCATCAACTAACTGAGTCAATCATGTTGGCATATCATGAAAATATAGAGGAGGAGACTTCAAAGAATATAAATAAGAAGGATGGTGCAATGGTCTATCAATCCCAAAGTGGTTCGGTTTTTCCAACATGTGGCTAGTTACGAGCATGTGAAGCCTTATGAGGAAAATTGATAAATTTATATAGTGGAAAAATGAATTGAAAGGGCAGTTTTCAAACATAATGAAGTGGACGATTCTCTTCTTATGAGAAGAATGTTGGCATTATAAGTAACATCAATGGAGAATTACATGTGCAGTATTGAATCCTTTTAGTTTTGTATGCATGACGATGAGCTCGGAAAGGTCTAAAGTGTGAGAAATATAATAATTAGGTCTTATGATCTAATTTCACTTCGTCAATTAATCCTTGTAGTTGCATTTATAAGACTTGAGATATTATTTTGAGAGTAACGACGAGTGTTTTGGATTTGATAAAAAGAATAACAGATAAGAGAAACCCACGTTTACTTATGGCACACGACGGCGACGCACAAAGATTCAAAAGTTGCACGGAGTTAGACGCACACCGTGACATAAGGAATGCATTTTTTGAACTACTATGCATTTATCCACACAAAAGTCCTTCTTATAGATGACAAACTAATGAAGCAAAACTAATATAGACTATACAATTTATCAGAAAAATACCCAACAAATATCAAAACCATTTCATAAAAGCACCATAAAGTGTAATGCTAAAAGTATATAATTCAAGTTAAAATCGTTCTAAAAGAATAATGCTCAATTGGTCATTGCACTAAATATTTGAATGCAAACCTGCAATTCTTATATTAAATAAATATATAAAATAACACTTATTTAAACACTTGCATATATAGAATAAGTACTTACAGATAATAATGTAATACACTTACAAATATAAAGAGAATTACTTATGCTTCTAGATACCAGAATAAAACATTGTGAGTGTGCATTATGAAAGCATCATAAATACTATTTTTATGCCTTTTAGAGTTATAAATAATAATGAAAACTTAAATTATGAAGAAAAAAAAATCTAAGGTACAAAAAAGTGTGCCTTTTTTACACCGTGCACCAGTCATTTGCACCATATGCATCATTCTGCATGACTTGTCATGTGTGTCAAGCATAAGAGAAAGAGGGATCATCACAATCGTGCTTTGGTGCGCACTAAGATGTGTCTTTTACAACACTAAGGTTACCTTTATAATTTGATGAAACAGTTACCAATTAGAGAGCCTGGTCTACAATATGGTAGAAAGTTAATTTGTGCAGTCCTTGCGTTGATGATATGGTCATGTTTTCAATATGAATCTTTATGTTGATGATGCTTTAGATATTCGTAGTGAGCTCAAGCTAAGTGATTGAAAGGTGCAAAAGAAAATCCATTTATCATTTTGTGGTATTACAAACAATTTTGAGATTACTGCTGCTGCGGTGTTTCATCATAAGGAGATACATTGCTCATAGGTGGTGGCAGTCATAAATGATTTGGCGTGACCAGGAATAAGAGAGCTGCGATTGATCTAGAGCGCAACACACACACACACACACATTAGAATGAATAAGTTGAAAGCCAACATAAACATATGTTGGACCGGTGTTTATATCATGGTGGAGTATTAAATACTATGATACAAACATCATATAAAATAACAATATATAAAATTATGAAAAATGTCAATTTGGACCTTAAACCACTCAGCGAACAAAATAAAAGAGAATTACTTTTCTTTATTAAATTGAGAACTATTGAACCAGTAGAGCTAAATTTTGTAAATTTAGTAGCGCATATATGCAAATGTTGCATATGTGAGTGGAATATAGCCATATTTTTTTATTGGCAATGTGGAAAAGAAAATCTTGGACAACCACGTCATATTTGATTTTCCACGCTCGTTATGCAATTTTTTTCTTCCAACATAAGGTCGTTGTCATAAAAACCACGAGCTTGTACTAAACCTAAGCCAATAATTTATAGTACTTGTTTACATTTATTTTTATTACATTCATAATGAACATTTGTTCGAAGTGAATAGATGCATGGTTGAATTGAATATTATGGTTATGTTTGGTTGCTACTTGTTTATGTGGGTTAAAAACTGACATATTCATTATTTTGGTTGTTTATCAGATTGTTCTATTGGAATTCGCTCTTTGTGTCTTGATGAACTAAGATATTGGAAAGATTTGCACAATCTTTTTCTATTTGTTAGGTTTAGCCTTTTAGGACAGGATGAAGCCATGGTACCATTGAGGCAGTCAAGTGACATCATAGGTGGTCAGTCTCTTGTTGAGTTGAAGAGGCTGGAGTCATTTAGAAGACTGAAATACTTAAGACTGCAATTTGTTAGGGTTAGTAATTCATTGATCTAAATGACTCCAGCTTCTTCAACTCAACAGGAGAAAGCTTATGACTGAGAATTGAGATGATATAAAGGGAATATATAGAAAAATTCAGTCTTTTTAAAAGGTACAAGTCATGTAGATGAAAATGGAGGAAGAAAGAGGTTTTGTGTTACTGTAAAGGGAATTATATGGACCGGGTAGTCAGCCCAAAATAAATATATAAGTTACCCTTCTCATAATTCATTTCATCTGTTTCGAGTTTTATACTTCAATCCTATACAAACAAAATTTAAGATAGTGTTACATATACTTCAAAACACACTTTCTTACCAAACAGAAAACAGTCAACCAAACTGTAACCATTTTATCACCCAAGTGACATTTTAACATCAATCAAAATAGACCAGTCTTTTCTAGTTTGATTGACATTTATCCCTCATGCTTCTAAGACAATTAAAATTGCTGGCTAAATTGGAAGTATTTGTTATGGGTTGTTCATATAATTAACCGTGTTTTTTATTAGATAAGTTCAGAAGTGAGTAGAAAAATGAGTGGTGCATATAGCACTACTCACATTTCAAGAGAAGGAGAATTCCCGGTTTCTTCCATCTTTAGACTTTAATTTCAGAATGTATTGGATACAACTCTTGCACATTTGTAAAATATTCAAAAATGACATTTCATAATTCAACTTGACTACAAAATCAGAATCATTTGAATATCTCAGCATAGAGTGGCCATCACAGTTCACAATGACTTTTCTTTTTCTCTCTAGCTCTGCCACTGGTTAAAGTTAATTAAATACAAGAAAGAGGTTGGTGCCACAACATTATCCGTACTTAACAGGTATGTAATATGTAAATGACATGGTCTACCATGAGCTCCTCTGAAACAACAGCAGAGAAACGTTTGCGAATATAGAAATCATAGATTTATTAAGAGTTGCAAAAAGCTATAGGAACAATGAAATCTACCTCAAATCTCCAAAAAAACCCAGACAAACATTTCATCAAACAGAACATATGCATGTACAAAGAGTAAATTACCAACCAAAGTGATCATCTCTTGGAGAACTGAAATGACTTGTTCTCCACCTCTGATAATGGCTTCGTTCTCGGACGGGCCGCGTTCACTAGAACCCATTATATCTGACGTGGTAAGAGGAGTGTAGTGGACAGAGGAAGATTGCTTGTTTTTTCTAATAGAAGGGAGATATTTAAGTGATGGTTTATTCAATAAAGGAATATGATGTACAGAACGGATTGGGAATCTGGTAGAGTAAGAACAAAAAGGGATCGTAGGAAACAGATGAGCAGCCATTGCCAACGATTATATCGCGTGTGTTGCGAGACAAAAGATTACATCTTTTGTGGGGGCTTATTTACACACGCCCCAGCTTTTGCTTTTCACCCACCAATGAAAGTAAATATATTATTTAAATAATTCTCTTTCTCATGCGACTAAATAGTATAAAAGTGTATATTTTATATATAAAATAATTTATTTGAGAAAATAAGCTTTTAAAACCATTTTTCGAAATTAATTTTGAATACGATATTTGAAAATTCCCTCATTATAGAGAATAAATAGATTTTACTTAACTTAAAAATTCATTTTTAAGCCAAATTCACAAATTCCCATTTTGGTTATATTTTCAAAATTTCAACTTAAATAATCATTCATTTCACATTTTAACTTTATTCAAAAATCATTAATATATTATAAAATCACTTTAAATTCATTTTAAATTCAAATTATCAATGAAAGTAAATATATTATTTAAACAAGGTTGGCCTCAACCATATAATTGTATATGGTAAACATGATAAAAGTGGATTCATCAAAAATTAACTTCGAAACAAGTAGGAAAATAGAAAAAACCAAACTTCAAATGATCCAAAAAACACAAAAAATCAAGTTTGGAGTGAGTGAGAAAACATAACAAATCAAGTTTAGAGCAAGTGAGGTAGCATGACACATCACGCTCAATTGAAGCGTGGTTAACATTAATTTTCCGCTAAAAACAGTATTTACGTGGTTTCTTTCAAAACCTAACTTGGTCCAAGCATGAGTTCAGGTTTCAGACAAATCCTTGCTAAGTCCGAGCAAGTTTTCATATAAAATAAAGTTCAAACTAAACGTGATTTTTATTATAAAAATCGATGTTGGAAATTTGAAGAAAAAAAAGATTATTTATGGGAGAAAATGTGTAGTGAAAAGAAAATAACGGGATGTGCAGTTTTTCTTCAAATAAACGGAGTGTGTAAGCCAAATATTGGGGTGCGATTAGAGTTACTCACATCAGTGTTAAAGCCACAGTTGCAAACTTTATTTTATACAAAAGTTACGACTGCATATGTTGCGATGGTGGAATTTTGGTTAATGTAAACTGTCCAGTATAAAAGATTTACAAAAAAAACATGGTTTAGGTTATGTGATTTATTTGAAAGATGTAAATATCATCAATGATTTTTGAATTATTGTTTTATGGATTAATTGTCTATATATTATCATTGTTTTGTTTAATACACCGAACAAATTTAGATTTATTATCAATAACTTGTTTTATGTATTATTATTGTTTTGTGTATGAAGGCATATAAGCAGATGTCACTACTAGAACTCATTTTCGACGGCTGTTAACTGTCGGCGGTTGTCGCTAATCCTCGGAAAAGCTATCACTATGGCGTTCGCGCTTCCCTTTGGTTGACGACGACAACTATTTGGCAACGACTACTTGCGGCACTTTTCGACGGTTTTGCGACAGTTTTCGGTGCCACATGGCTCCTTAGAGCCATTTAAAACCGTCGTTAGCCGTCGGAAATTGACGACAAAAGGGCCGTCAGAAATCTGGATAATCTTTTTTAATTCCTACAGTTGTAACATCCCGCCTTTTTATACGCTTTTAAGTCAACGATAAACCACACGTCAGACTTAAACCATACAGAATGGCGGATTGTTATGGGGTAAATAAGAAAAAGCAGAGAAAGAAAAAGAACAAAACAGAATCTTGCAGCGGAACGATAAAATATAATAATCAAATATACAGTTCATGAAGCTGTTTTACAAAATATTCGATTATATTTATCAATACATACCAGAGTTACACATACCAGAGAACAATAAATAATACAGCGGAATAGTATGAATGTAGTGGAATACTATAATAAATAATAATAAATCTTCGTCTTCGTCCTCCAGAGTACGGTCTTCCAAATCCTGAAATGCTCAGGCCGACCCGAGCGAATTGAAAAGACAAAACACTCGAGTCAGAACTAAAAGATCTTGTGTAAGTTAAATCAACGGTAAATAATATGAGTGGAACGACGTCAGAGATGTTTACGGGATTTGACATCTCCTATCCAGTGTATAACGTGAGTGCAGTAACTCAAGAGATGCTCGGAATTCACATCTCCTAAGGATCCGTTAAACTATTTACTATGTAGTAATATTTCGCTATTATAATAATGTCTATAGTAAAGTAAACTTACTTTTAAATAGCGTTAAGGCTTTGCATTTTCCACCTTAATGCGTAATAGTCCCAGTAGTCCATCCAGTATCATGGTCCCTCTTGACCGGGAAGCCACCAGAAGATACCACATGAGCTACGGGAGAAAACCAACCTCGTACAAGGCGCGATAGGGTAGGTGACATGGCACAACTAGGCAATGCCAGGGTAGACAAAACAATTACGCTTCCGGGCCGGTGGTAACGCGTAGCGCGCAGCTACCACCCACCTCGAGCCACATCCCAACTCAAAAATCAAAAGTGGCCACCGAATCAATCCAAAAGTCAAAGTATAATATCGAAGGGATATGTCCAATGAAATGTGCTACCTTCTTAGCCCGTCAATCGCTCCTGTTTTAGCCACCTTATGTCAACTCACGGGAGTCGGGTCCACGTATTTACCTCAAAAAGAAACGTCACCACCATCCTACTTCATTCTGAAATCGCCACCGCGTACACAGTTGTTAAAGTGATTTTCGGAGTTGGCAGAGAGTATGACAGCTTCCGATCCCGGTCTCTTTAACAACCGGTCATTTCAAAAGAAATTATACTTTAAAACCAGGATATAATATTCATTTCAAAACCATATAAATACGATATCATTTTCGTTTTAAAAACCAAATCAATATGATATCATTTTAAAATCATAGTATTTCAAAGTTACAAAAATTTCAAAACCAAAGATCTAAAACTATAACACTTCCAAAACGTAATACTTTGAAATTTATAACTTTGAAACATAACTTCTACCCCTTGCATGGTTTAAATATTAAAATATTTTATAAAATAAACTAGCTTCTTAAATTTCACAAATCAATTCCAAAACAAACCGAATTTCTAAATTTTAAATTTAACCAAATCCCCAAATCATAGATTTCAATTAATTTTATCGATTTCAAAACGGGTTTGATCCACAAAATAAACCATTTCAAATTCAATATATTTCATAGCTTAAATATTCAATATTTCAAAACTAAATTTTATAATTCATATATATATACCTAATTTACTTTACTATTATTTAGTTTTGAAATATTTGCTTAATAAATCCAATTTCTTTTAAATAAAGCTTCAAATTTCAATAAGTTCCAAAAGGATTCTTATCAAATATAACTCTTAACTAAATAAAATCTCAAATCAATTCCAAAAGTATCTTATCAACCATGATTTATAAAAATCAATATAAACTCTACATTAACATATAATTTAAGTAAATACTTATCCATATTATATTTTAATAAAATCAAACTTTATTATTAAACTTATTTTATACTTTAAACAATTTTATCCATGGCTTAAAACCAAGTATTTAGCTATATATAAAATAACATTTATAAAATATCCAAATCAGTATCTCATAAAATCATATATTTCTTTACAAAACCATAGAAAATCATTTCAAAATATTTTTATATATAGACCACGGTGTCTGTATAAAATTTTCTACCATATGGTCAAGTGATACAGATATTTATCATTTCAATCCGTAATTTAAAATAAAATACGGTTATATATCATTTCAAACCGCAATCCCGAATGAAATAAAAATGCATAAAAACTTGTAGTTTATAATAATATATAATACAACTTCCATTCATCCAATAACAATCATCAATCCTTTATCACAATCATCATCCAATTCAAACAATAACATCTATAACTGAAAATAAATAACAGACATTTACTGGCAGTTTAAATTCAATAATAAATTAAATAACTATTTAACTGGCAGTTTATATGCAATAATAACTTAAATAACAATTTAATTCAATAAATTAAATTTAACAGGAATGATGATAAAAGTACGCCAAACGGTCATAAATAAATTTCTAATCACAACATAAATCAATTTAACAAACATAAGAAATTTTAGAAGTTGTGAGTGGGTTAAAACACTCACCTCTTGAATTTAAATTGAATTTAAATCCAATTTAAACCCAAAATTTGAACGGCCTTAGAATTTATCCAAACAAGCGTCAAAATGTCAGGAATTTCAATATGATCCTAACAAAAAAACCGTGCGTAAATCAAATATCGTATGTGAAAGATATTCGCGTTAGAAGTTATGACTACGATTTAAAACAAAAGAAAGAGGAAAAAAAAAGGAAAAGGAAGACAAACAGACCCGCACATGTCAGCACCCTCAAACCTCGTTCATGCGACCAGACCGATGCCTCCAGCCTCGTTCGAAACCCTAGAGCCGCCCCAAATCTTTGAATTTCGCCGCCTCCTTGCTCGACTCTGACCAAATCAGAGAGCTCAGCCACGACGACCTTTCAGAGCCGCGCCGAACGCCACCTGCCTCGTCGAAACCGGTCGAGCCTGGAGCTCTGCGCCGCCGCCGCCATTTTGCACAGTTTCAAGCACAACTGTTGACCATCACGGTGAACCAAATACACAGATGCGAGCTGCACTTCGACCTCCACGACGCTGCGCTTCCCGATCGAGCCATCGATGACGATCCGCCGTCCAATAGGAAACCCTAGCTAAGAACGGCCGAAAATTCATTTGTGATTTCAGGACAACCGTTGATTCAAAACCAAAAACGAATTGCAGAATTGGCTTGCGCTCGTCGAGAGATTCGAATCTATATAAAATTTGATATTGTTTGTGGAGTTTGAAATTTTGATTTAAATTTGATATTGAAATTGGAATTGGGAATTTTTGTTTTGTCTACCGTTGAAATAAGGAGGCGAGGAAGAATTATACGTACAGACAAATGACAATGAGGAACAATTAGGATTTAAAATAGGATATTTATAGACAAAGCTGAAATAGAATAGATGGACACGATTGATATACGCGTTGAACGATAAAATGGCCCGAAAAACCCGTTCTGACTCCGGAACGAAATTGTGTCAACCCATTTATCAAAATAGATGTTTTTAAATATTTTAAACGTGATAGAACAGCTTTCAATTCCAAATTCCATCGTATGAAGAAATTATGCTAAAATCAATTTTTTTCAAATTGATTTCAATTTCATTGATTTCAAGACGTTTTGAGTCCGTACGATCAAACGACAAGTCCGATCGTTACGAAACTTGAAACCCTATAATAATTCACCGTTACGGTTCCGATGAAATTGGTTTCGTCGAAATCCGAGTCATTGGCCAAAATGGCTATTTTTACATTAATTAAATAAATTAATAATTAATTAGTTACATCAAATTTTCAATTTCAATCCGATAATTGACAAATTTCACCATTTTTGATTCCTCAATCATTTACAATGATTTAAACAAATTTAAATGCCAATTTTGAGTTGATTAATTTATCCATTTCAGTATTAACCTCAATTTCATTAAATTTAAAATTATAAATTTAATTTCCAATAATTCTATTTAATTTACTTTTCATTCTATTATTCAATTTATTATTATCAAACGGATGAAATTAACATTTGATTCAAAATCCGTTGCATTAATATTCTCACATTCCATCTTCATTTCAATTAATGTAATATTTAGATATTTAATTTCATTTATTTGCAATTAATCCAATTATCATAAATTAAATTTCAATATATTGATAAAACTTTATTCAACCAATTATCATATTATAAATAGAATTGATATTATTTCCAATTATTTCCTTAATTTATACTAACATTACTTTTAATTTTGATTTATTGCAATTGATTACCGGTTTTAATTTAATATACTAAACAAATGGTTAACTTATACTAATTGTTACCATTAACTTTAATTCCACTTATAAGCTATTATGAACAAACAAATGCTGCCATTGATTTGGATCTAATTCAATAAATTAAATGAATGGGTAAACAATTAATAATTATCACTATTGTCAAATTTACTCACATTCATACTTAATTATCAACTAACAATTATTATAATTACTTATCTAGCATTGATTCTATCAATTTCAATTTATTACGTATTATTTCATCAGCTAATATACTTTGAATTCACTCCCCAATTTACTAATTTCAATCAATTATAAATTTACAATTTTAATAAATTCATTAATTGTCAATTGCCGTTCCAATAAATCCATTTATTATAAATTGAATACCAATTAATTAGTTTCAAATAAATAGACTGATTCAATTCAACTAAGTCTATTATTAATCAATATAATATTTCGTTGGTTAATTCAATGCTTACTTTTATTTACTAAATTTCAATTTTATATCCAAGTGCAACAATTTACATTATTTCATTATAAATTATAAAGTTTTTTTTTCCTTTCTAGATTTTATTACAAAAATCTTATTAAATTAACCAATTTTAATTATTGAAAATTTACGGCACTCAAAACTTTTCGTCCCCGAAAAGGAAAAAGAAGAATTAAGAAATCTATATATTTTACTTAAAATATTAAATTTATAAACAAATAAATTTACAAAATTAATTAATGTAGATAAGATATACCAATTTATAACCATTAAATCTTTTTATACTCAAATTAATAAAGTTTGGAAAACATTTTCAAAATATTTTCTAAGTCCTAAATTTACGGAAAATTTCGGCAGAGTCTCCTTTGTACGGAGAGGCTCGAGAGAAAATATAATATCAAATATAACAATATACAGCATATATTTTCCAAAATAATATATATCCCAACCCAGGAAAAATAATATAATAACGCTATAAACCGTAATCCGAAAACGTACCTATTTGTCGGGCAAACACCCTTAATTATGAAACCAAAAGCAGTAGCAATTGCTTCCATAACCCGTATTTCACTTGTATAATCTTAAAAGAGTTAATAATTATATAAAATGGAATATTTAAAGTTGTTTCAACTACTAACAAACAATGAATGTCAAACAACAACAATCACTTGCAACCACGGCATACACATCAAATACAAATCAACCATCCAAGCAAGGCAAGCAATTGATTTGTTCGGGTTAAGACACTTTAAATCGTATAGAATGACAAATAACTATGAAGTATTCCACTTACTCAACAGTCTTAGATAAACCCAATAGATTATTCATACATCTAAGCAATTAAAATTATCTTTTACCCAAACAACCCATTGACCAAACAAACAATAATTTCAAACAATAAATTAAGTTCATTCTTATTAATTTTATCTCATAACATTTATTATTTCATTCCCTTTTTTTTATATAATGATTCATCCTTTATCTTTTCATTTACTTCTTGCAAACTTTTACTCTTATTCATTGATTTCAATGTATATTTCATTTATTTTCATTATTACTTACAAATATTCGTTTTCATTCATTTTTTTTATAGTATTCATTTTTAATTCAATTTCTTTGCATATTAATTCATTTACTTAAGTTTTTATTTATTTACTTATAATACTTACTTTCTATTACCCTTATCACAGCAACATTTCAATTATACTTAAGTTCTCAGCAATTACAACATCAAGTCTTTACTTATAAAAGAATTTCACTAAATACTTTCTTTACCTCAATTTTATTACCTGTATAATATCCATTACATTTTCTTATCAGACATTTCAACTTTTATATCTTTTGGTAAGTTATATATATGCTTTTAAGAATGCAATTGAAAACTATACAAGTTCATTTTATAATTAACGTTTAATAATCATATCTTAAGTTCACAGGTTACATATTTCAACTTTTTGGAAATTTCCTTTATAACCTGGCATTTAATCTTCTTATTTGTCAATGGTTTCAAATACTAACTTAAACTCAAGATGTTTTACTTACTATCCATCCTTCTACTTATTTAGTTATAAATAACTTTAAACATTGACTTAACTCTTATTTTAATTAGAGGTTCCAATTATTAATTAGTTATTTTCTATTGCACTACAATAATTGAACCATTAATTAATGGAAACTTAAGAGCTAAATACCGGGTTTAATTTCAAATAAATTTAAAATAATAGATAAATATATACTTACAACTTATATATATCCAATTATACTTAAAACAATTTAAAATTTATATTTGTTTTTCAAAACAAATCTGCAGTAAAATTACTATAGTAGCCTTCCTACTTCGAAACTCGAAAATGAATGTCGATGATGCATGTACTCATCACCGAAATTATTTTCCAACGGCAAAGAGGGGAGTACATAGCTTATTTCTTTTCAAAATTTCTTTAAAACAACTCTTTCAAATCATTTTGAAATATTTATATCAGAAAATACTTCTAAAAACATTTTTATTATATTCCAAAATCATTAAAAGAATTTTCAAAACCCCAGGACTTAAGTTCTAAATTTCCAATTTTCATTATTTTATTTTCGATCTTATTTAAACTATTATTTATAAATTTCATTACCTAACAACCAATATATTGCAACCAAATATATATATCATTTATAAAATTTTATTTTATATATAGAAAATATAATAGGCAAAATTATTTCATTCACCTATATTCAAAACAAATATTATGTCGGTCTGTCCTATTAAGTGTTTAGAAATCCCTATTGATGTCATAGCGTCCCATGCACCAACCAGAATTCAAAAATACAAAACGGAACAAATTAACACAATATCAAAACCTTTTTATAACACTAACAAATACGCTCTCTCATATATATATATATACACTCGGCGACTCATCATAGGGTATTACTACCCTATTAATAAAGAGTCAGACCCCACAAAGCTAAGGTTTATCGCTAAACCAAAGCTCTGATACCAGATATAACGTCCCGCCTTTTTGTACGCTTTAAATCGACGATAAACCACACACGTCAGACTTAAACCATACAAAAGGGCGGATTGTTATGGGGTAAATAAGAAAAAGCAGAGAAAGAAAAAGAACAAAATAGAATCTTGCAGAGGAACGATAAAATATAATAATCGAATATACAGTTCATGAAGCTGTTTTACAAAATATTCGATCATACTTATACAATATATATCAGAGTTACACAACCAGGGAACAATAAATAATGCAGCAGAATAGTATGAATGTAGTGGAATACTATAATAAATAATAATAAATCTTTGTCTTCGTCCTCCAGAATACTGTCTTCCAAATCCTGAAATGCACAGGCTGACCCGAGCGAATTGAAAAGACAAAACACTCGAGTCAGAAATAAAAGATTTTATGTAAGTTAAATCAACAGTAAATAATATGAGTGGAACGACGTCAGAGATGTTTACGGGATTTGACATCTTCTATCCAGTGTCTAACGTGAGTGCAGTAACTTAAGAGATGCTTGGGATTCACATCTCTTAAGGATCCGTTAAACTATTTACTATGTAGTAATATTTCGCCATTATAATAATGTCTATAGTAAAGTAAACTTACTTTTAAATAGCGTTAAGGCTTTACATTTTCCACCTTAACACGTAATAGTCCCAGTAGTCCATCCAGTATCATGGTCCCCTCTGATCGGTTGCATGGTTTAAATATTAAAATATTTTATATAATAAACTAGCTTCTTAAATTTCACAAATCAATTCCAAAACAATCGGAATTTCTAAATTTTAAATTTAACCAAATCCCCAAATCATAAACTTCAATTAAATTTGGTTTTCAAATAGACCATTCTAAATTTTATCGATTTCAAAATGGATTTGATCCACAAAATAAACCATTTTAAAGTCAATATATTTCAAAGCTTAAATATTCAATATTTCAAAATTAAATTTTATAATTCATATATATATATACATACACCTAATTTACTTTACTATTATTTAGTTTTAAAATATTTACTTAATAAATCCAATATCTTTTAAATAAAGCTTCAAATTTTAATAAGTTCCAAATGGATTCTTATTAATACAAATCTTAATTAAATAAAATCTCAAATTAATTCCAAAACTATCTTCTCAACCTTGATTTATAAAAATCAATATAAACTCTACATTAACATATAATTTAAGTAAATACTTATCCATATTACATTTTAATAAAATCAAACTTTATTATTAAACTTATTTTATACTTTAAACAATTTTATCCATGGCTTAAAACCAAGTATTTAACTATATATAAAATAACATTTATAAAATATCCAAATCAATATCTCATAAAATCATATATTTCTTTACAAAACCACAGAAAATCATTTGAAAATATTTTTATATATAGACCACGGTGTCTGTATAAAATTTTCTACCCTATGGTCAAGTGATACGGATATTTATCATTTCAATCCGTAATTTAAAATAAAATATGGTTATATATCATTTCAAACCGTAATACCGAATGAAATAAAAATGCGTAACAACTTGTAGTTTATAATAATATATAATACAACATCCATTCATCCAATAACAATCATCAATCGTTTATCACAACCATCATCCAATTCAAACAATAACATCAATATATAACTGAAAATAAATAACAGACATTTACTGGCAGTTTAAATTCAATAATAAATTAAATAACTATTTAACTGGCAGTTTATATGCAATAATAACTTAAATAACAATTTAAGTCAATAAATTAAATTTAACAGGAATGATGATAAAAATACGCCAAACGGTCATAAATAAATTTCTAATCACAACATAAATCAATTTAACAAACATAAGAAATTTTAGAAGTTGTGAGTGGGTTAAAACACTCACCTCTTGAATTTAAATCCAATTTAAACCCAAAATTTGAACGGCCTTAGAATTCATCCAAACCAGCGTCAAATGTCTGGAAATTCAATACGATCCTAATAAAAGAAACCGCGTGTAAATCAGATATCGTATGTGAAAGATATTCGCGTTAGAACTTATAATTACGATTAAAAAAAGAAAGAGAAAAAAAGAAAAGGAATACCAACCAGACCCGCACACGTCAGCACCCTCAATCTCGTTCACACGACCAGATCGATGCCTCCAGCTTCATTCGAAACCCTAGGTCTGCCCCAAATCTTTGAATTTCGCCGCCTCTTTGCTCGACTGTAACTAAATCAGAGAGCTCAGCCATGACGACCTTTCATAGCCGCGTCGAACGCCACCTGCCACAACGAAACCGGTCATGCCTGGAGCTCTGCGCCGCGACCACCATTTTGTACAGTTTCAGGCGCAATTGTTGACCATCATGGCAAACCAAATACACAGATGCGAGCTGCACTTCGATCTCCATGATGCTGCGCTTCCCGATCGAGCCATCGATAACGATCTGCCGTCCAATAGGAAACCCTAGCTACAAATGGTCGAAAATTCATTCGTGATTTCAGGACAACCGGTGATCCAAAACCAAAAACGAATTGCAGAATTGGCTTGCGCTCACCGAGTGGTTCGAATCCATATAAAATTTGATATTGTTTGTGGAGTTTCGAATTTTGATTTAAATTTGATATTGAAATTGGAATTGGAAATTTTTGTTTTGTCTGCCGTTGAAATAAGGAGGTGAGGAGGAATTGTACGTGCAGACAAATAACAATGAGGAACAATTAGGGTTTAAAACAGTATATTTATAGACAAAGCTGAAATAGAATAGATGGACACGATTGATATACGCGTTGAATGATAAAATGGTCCGAAAAGCCCATTCTGACTCCGAAACAAAATTGGGTCAACCCATATATCATTATAGATGTTTTTAAATATTTTAAACGCAATGGAATAACTTTCAAGTCCAAATTCCATCGTATGAAGAAGTTATGCTAAAATCAATTTTTTTTCAAATTGATTTCAATTTCATTGATTTTAAGGCGTTTCAAGTCCATATGATCAAACAACAAGTCCGATCGTTATGAAACTTGAAACCCTATAATAATTCACCATTACGGATCCGATGAAACTGGTTTTCATTGAAATCCGAGTCAGTGGCCAAAATGGCTATTTTTACATTAATTAAATAAATTAATAATTAATTAGTTAAATCAAAATTTCAATTTCAATCCGATAATTGACAAATTTCACCATTTTTGATTCCTCAATCATTTATAATGATTTAAACAAATTTAAATGCCAATTTTGAGTTGATTAATTTATCAATTTCAGTATTAACCTCAATTTCATTAAATTCAAAATTATATATTTAATTTCCAATAATTCTATTTAATTTACTTTTTCATTCTATTATTCAATTCATTATTATCAAACGGATGAAATTAACATTTGATTCAAAATCTATTACATTAATATTCTCACATTCCATCTTCATTTCAATTAACGTAATATTTAGATATTTAATTTCATTTATTTGCAATTAATCTAATTATCATAAATTAAATTCTAATATATTGATAAAAATTTATTCAACCAATTGTCATATTATAAATAGAATTGACATTATTTCCAATTATTTCCTTAATTATTATAAATAGATTTATTGCAATTGATTACCGGTTTTAATTTAATATACTAAACAAGTGGTTAGCTTATACTAATTGTTACCATTAACGTTTAATTCCACTTATGAGCTATTAAGAACAAACAAATGTTGTCATTGATTTAGATCTAATTCAATAAATTAAGTGAATGGGTAAACAATTAATAATTATCACTATTGCCAAATTTACTCACTCACATACTAAATTATCAACAGACAACTATTATAATTACTTATCTTGCATTGATTCTATCAATTTCAATTTATTACGTATTATTTCATCGGTTAATATAACTTTGAATTCACTCCCCAATTTACTAGCACAATCAATTATAACTTTACAATTTTAATAAATTCATTAATTGTCAATTGCCATTCCAATAAATCCATTTATTATAAATTGAATACCAATCAATTAGTTTCAAATAAATAGACTGATTCAATTCAACTCTTTTATTAACTCTATTATTAATCAATATAATTTTCATTGGTTAATTCAATACTTACTTTTATTTACTAAATTTCAATTTTATACCCAAGTGCAACAATTTACACTATTTCATTATAAATTATAAAGTTTTTATTTCTTTCTAGATTTTATTACAAAAATCTTATTAAATTAACCAATTTTAATTATTGAAAATTTACGGCTTATTACAGCAGTCATTCGATTCTTGTACTACACATATGTATCAAAACTCAATTTCACGTTATCCAATATCCAATATCCAAACTCAAGCAACACATAATCAATTTATATCCAACTCAATTCCTACTAATTCAATACTTAAAAAACGAATAATACACTAAATAATCGACATCCAATATATACAATCAACATCCAACATGTCAAAACAAACCAACATATCATCCAACATAGCGTCGAAATGTTTCAACCATATCCAAATATATTAATTTCAAAATGACCAAACATAAACACAAAGTAACATACCCATCAAGACTCATCGTCAGCTCCGAAACCACCCGCCGAAGGAAATGACCTATGTTGGTGCACCTCAGCCAAGCGCTATTTCAACTATGCCATCTTCGCACCACGACGGTGGTCTTTCTCCTGCAACTCCATGATCATAGCTCTAAGCTCCGCGATCTCCTCTTTGTTAAGAGCTTTTTGATATGCTTTCTGCAAGGACCTAGCCTGTAGATAATCAAGAGATGGGTCGTGGCTAGTGTAAATTAAGAAGGAACAAGCAAGTAAAGCCTAATCATTTGTTAAAACATTAATGATATATATTTTCTATGACAACTTTTTCTGATTATTGGTTAAACTTATTTGTTTGTAAATTTTAAAAAATCACTACTCGACTCCCAAAGCCATAAAGCCTATTTCGCGATGTGAGTTCCATGATGGACTCAAATGTCACGTCCTCCTCCTTAGCGGTCAACGAATTCCATTTCGATCCCTCCAACATCTATGCTCGTGCTTCTGCAAACTTTTTCTAAGATAGAAAATATAATTGAAATTCACACAACATTATTTTTATCATTCTTTATAACTAATTACTTAAATTGATCAATAATAACTTCTAATTTAAAATAGTTACATAGGATTCGCTTGCTTTATCGTCACTCCATGTGTACGATGTTGAGCCATCTTCGTTTATTTGCTTGGTGGCATAAGTATGAGAAAATACGTCCAAATAGGAGACGAGATCGCCACGCTCTCTTTCCTGAAATAATTAGTACGTATTGCTGTTGTTTATATAAAATTACATAAGTTAATAATTGTTTATAATTGTAATTAATAAATTTACTATGTCCTCATGATGATGTTGGAATGATTTAGAGCCACCGTGATGTATAACTAGGTACTTGTTCCTATTTGTAGAGTTCCTCTCTGACTCCGTCTGTAAATTTAAATTAAACGTTATATATTTCAGCTTTAAATTATGTATTATATACGAGAACAAATTAAAATGATATATGATAAACTTACTTTGAATTCATCATTATTCCACTAAGCAACACAAGCATCACACACGCTAGCTCCCATCCAGCCAGGCTTCTTCCTCGATTTTCTTATGCCAGACATTGTATCCTAGTAAATCTTAGACATCTTGAAAGTCCAGTCACGCTGGCAAAGGTCAAGGTCTTCTTCCTGCAATTCTACTGCGCCCATGTGCGTTGAAATAATATAAAGTATACTTTTATACTTAGTCAGCAAATTGTAAATTGGTAATATATAATGATATATAAATTTACACTTACAAACAAGTCCTGCCAAATACTTGCCTTGACGGGGTCTAGGATCTTACCCCACCTAGGCCAACAATTTGTCATCTTACTCATGTACGTTTGCTTGTAAATACTAACAATAATCTGTGACAACTCCAGCTCAAATCCTTTGTGTTAAATATGATACAGACCTTTAATACATAATGACTAATGTATCGTATAAAAATTATTTATAATATTGAAGTAAATTTAATACTTACGATCCATTCGCTTTTGGTTGTAGCTTTACTAGGTAAGTGGTCCCTGCTCTATTGGGCCGCTGCCATCACCTCCCGCATCCCTCCCAATCTTAGTAGAAGTGGGGAAACCTGAATGGGAAGAACTGCAACATCGAAAAAAAGATATAATACATGTCATAAATATATCATTTTATTATGGCAGAACATATTATTTAATTATGAGAAAAAATATCATTTTTATTATAAAAATGGAACATCAATAATCACGTAAATTACCTTCTATCAAAATGTTCATTTTTAATCAGTTCTCGTCGTTTTCTGATTCAGACTTGGTCTCGTACTCTATATTGTTTTCCTCTGTAGTCTCAAATGCTTCTCCTAGTACATTTGATTCGTCATTTAAAGGTCAAAAATCGATTTGATCGTCGGTTATTATTATTTCACTATTTTCCTTTATATCTGCCTGATAAGCTTGTTCGTTTGGAATATTATTTCCATCAAAGTAAATCTTGCCTTCGTTTTAAAAACCGCCAATTAATCTGCTTAATCTCTTTTTAGAGATGAACAAGGAGTGTAATACATTTGTGGGGCTTGTTTGGCTAGTATAAAAAGATCGTACTTATGATAACGCGATGTATGTTTTATTTCAATAAGGTTATATTTTGGATGCACGATAATTCCAGAACTTGAAACGTTGTAGAACCGGTTGCATCTAAACAGAAAAACTTCCTTCACGGGTCTTGTGAAATATGTCAATTGCAAAACTAGGTTAACACATCATAAAAATCATTTATATTATCATTTGGATCATCACTATCTTTAACAAATACACTGGTATTGTTAGTTAATTTTTCAACACCGTATTCTTTAGTGTTGAATTTATATCCATTGACGAAGAATATTGGATATGTCTTGACTTTTTTTTGGTCGCATCGCAAGATATTCCAGTACTTCATCGACCGCACAATTACTCAGATCAAAAACGTAGTTCGAAAATCGGTTAGTGAATTCTTTACTGATATCTCCACTTCGATGTTATGATTTGTAAACACTGCAGATATAGATAATATATTGCATTATAATAAATGTACATGCGTATTATTTAAAAAAAATAACCAGACTTATAATTAAATAATACCTAATGAATGGTGCAACTTCAACACAACTAAGAAGAATAGACGTTGGTGTTACATAGTAATCTCTATCGACTAAACATACATCCACACATTTTCCAACAGGTCGGTCATGTTGTCTAAAAATAGACAACATTACTTGAGAAGATTCTTGTTTAACACATTCATCATTAGGCATAGCACTTTCAAATGATAAGTTCACATGGTCACTGAAATAATGAGAGAAAAGGAACAAAGTTTCTTCTTCGATATATGATTTGCAAATCGAACCTTCAAATCGTGCTTTTTGTCTATCTTTTTTCTTTTGATGATTTAAGTGCTTAATAAAATTTATTTCAAATTAAATTTTGCTTCCATGTAATTAAACTAATATTTAACATACCCAATATAAATAATACCTCTCAAACGGATACATCCATCCTTGTTGCACAAGACTTCGAAGACATGCTTTAAATAAAAACCGAACAAGTAAATGCTCCATTACATTAAAGAAACCTGAAGGAAATATTTTCTCCAGCTTGCAAAACAGTATAGGAATTTCTTTCTCAAGTTTACGTAGACGATTAACTTTTAACGGAGTCAAACAAAGCTCATTATAAAACAAACTAAGTTCTGTTATAACCGTCCAAACTTTTACGAGCAATAGTTCTTTGAAAACGACTGGTAATAAATTTTCCATCATTATATGACAATCATGGTTTTCATCCCACTCAGGTTACCGTTTTTATAGTCGACACATCTACGAAGATTATAATAAATTCCATCAGGAAATCTTAATCCTTCCATCCATTTTAACAGAACATTAACACGGTTACTATCTAGCTCATAGTATGCTTAATTTGGGTTTTTAATGTCATTTGGCTTGATATGAAGCTTGGGACGATTACATACTGCTTGGATCTCATGTCTTGATTTCGTATCGTCCTTAATCTTCCCCTTAACATTCAAAATTGTACTAGAAACATTATCAAACATGTTTTTCTCATCTCACTCAGTTTACCGTTCTTATAGTCGATACATCTACGAAGATTAGATGAAATTACATCAAGAAATCTTAATTCTTCCACCCATTTTAATAGAACTTTAACATGGTTATTGTCTAACTCATTGCATGCTTTAGGTTTTTTAGTGTCAATTGGCTTGATATGAAGCTTGGGACGATTACATATTGCTTGGATTTCACGTCTTAATTTCATATCGTCCTTAGTCTTCCCCTTAACATTCAAAACCGTATTAAAAACATTATCAAACACGTTTTTCTCATTGTGCAGCACATCAATATTATGACGAACTATGTGATTTTTATCAATAGGCAATTTCCAAAATATACTTTGTTTGCACCAATTATGAACCATCGATTTACCTTGAATTTCAATTTGCTCTCCGGTTTCATGTATTTTTGAATAATCCTTTACAATTTCATATATATTTTCGCTTGACCAAATCGTCGGTGGTCGCAATTTCTTTTATCTATTAGTTGTAAAGTTTTTTCTAACTTTTCTAAAAGGATGATTAATATAAAGAAAACACCCATTACAATCAAACCATGATATTTTCTTCCCATGCATTAAAGAAAATGACTGTGTTTCTTCCATGCAATAAGAACAAGCTAAACGATCGACCTTACGCCAATCGAAAAGCATTGCATATGCAGAAAAATCGCTAATAGTCCATAACAAAGAAGCGAACATACATAAATTCTTTTTTTTTTTGAAATATCATATGTTTCAAATTCTTTATACCATAATGTTTTAAACTCTTCAATCAACGATGGTAAATAAACATTGATTCCTTATGTCGGATCATCAGGGCTAGGGACGACAATAGTGAGAAGCATATATAGAGTTTTCGTATACATCCACGATGGTAAATTGAAAGGTGTAACGACTATAGGCCAAGATGAATATTTAAAACCAAATTGAAAGAATTGTGAAAATCCATCCATACTTAAACCAAGTCTAACACGGCTCTCCGCTGCAAAAGTATGATATGTATTATCAAAATGCTTCCATGCTTCTCCATCAGCTGGGTGTGTTAACTTATCTTCTTTTTATGTTCTCACATTGTGCTATTTCATACGATGCACGGTTACAGAGGATGCATATAAATGTTGAATCCTAGGAGTTACAGGTAAGTAATGCATACGCTTGTACAGAACTTCATTTTCGTTATTTTTTCTTAGTTTGTATCTTTCTTCGTTACATATTCTACAATTCCTCGGATTTATGTCTTCTTTCCAAAACAACATGCAACCATATAAACAAGTGTATATTTTTTGATACGGCAAAACAAAAGAAGACATACGTTTTTTTACTTCATAATGATTTTCGCACATCAAATTATTGGGTGGCACATGCCGTTTTGCAACTTGTACAACACTGTAAATTCGGCTTCAACGAAGTTGTATTTTGATTTCATCGCAATGGATTTTGCAGTTACTGATAATTGAGCACCGCTTGTGCAGCCATCCAAAGAGGTTTTTTAACAGCATCCAATAAATCATAGATCTTTTGGCTCTAATATTTGGTTCTTCTTCGACATTAACATCGTCGTCATCAACTTCAAAAGCAGAAAATATCGGTCGTGCTGCATCTTCAACCATATATGGGATTCGCCTTTACAATTTCATTATCCACCTCTTCCTCTAAATGTACAAGATCAGTGCTATAAGTTCTCCATGACTATCCCACATAAGATAATTCAGCACAAAACTATGTAAGCACAAATGGAATATAACCATATCCAGTATCGAATGCTTCAACAATTTGCACATACTACGTGGATAACGAATTTCTCTTTCGTTTCCATTACTACTTAAAATGAATTCAATAAATACATGTATACCATTATAAAAATGTTGCTTTATTGAGCTTCTCATTTCCCTTTAAAGATGATACATCCAGGTCCAATCAAAAAAATAATCGACCATTTTTTCTATTTAAAAAATATGATAGAGATTAAAAAAATATTAATCATTTTGTGAATTGACATTTTATTTCATTTTATTTTTAAAATCATTTATTAATTAATATTCATTTATGAATTTTAGGGATTGACACAAATTTATGAACAAAATACTAAATTTTTAGTTTATTTTTTTTACTTTGATGGCCGGTCATCCAACTTTCCATTATAAACGCAGTAGTAATTACATTTTGTAAATCATTTCAATTAAACGATTCAATAAAATTTCAGCAGCACTTTCCCTTTGTCCTTGTATCGTACACAAATGCGTGTACATATGAAACAAAAAGAAGTGCTGTCGAAATTTTGTAAACCATTTAAAATGAAATGATTTACAAAATGTAACTACTTTCTTATATTTGTAACTAGTCCAATACATGGACAAATCCGACAAATATTGTATCGGGTGAATATAGAAGTCTGTTCTATGACATAAATGAATATCCATATAACGATCATATACAATACTTGTCAAATGGGCCAAAAACTTTCTAAGTGATTTTAATTATATAACATATATTAGCATATATATAATTCATTTATGCATTGTAATGTTTTAATAATTGTACAATATATTATTTGTTTTATTTTTTATAAAATATTATATGTTTTCAATTATAACAAAATATGGATATAATAGTATATTTCGAAGAAATAAACTTCATTATACACTCATTTATTTATTGATTTTATCGGATTCGACATCCAACTAAACTAGATTTATTATATAAATTATCAACCGATAATTAATTTTCAATCGTAATATTTGAATTGACATTGACATTTTAACACACTAATTAACACTAAATCATATCACAAATTCGATACATAAACTAATTAACCTAAGTTTAGCCATAACTATACTTTAATTATCGGATTTACACACTTATAACATTAATTAGCACATCACAATCAATCAACATACAATTGCAAACACTCAACGGGGTAGTATGATCAAATACAACTAAAATTACCATTAATTTAACATACTAGAGTAAACTGGAGTTAGAAAAAAAATACCTCTTTTCGCTGAAATTGAATACTAAAGGCGGGAGAGGAGAAGTTAGGGATGTTTCCGGTGATGTGGACAACATACATCAGTGGTGACCGGAGGTGAGCGAATTTGGGGGAACGGGGAGGGTTTGGGTTGGGATTTAGGGAAGGAAATGGAGTGAAAATAGCTCTCGATCGACTCAGGTAATTCGCGACATGTGTCGGTTTGCGACAGCCGTCGACGACACATTTTCGACGGATATTGACGGCAAAAGTTCGGTTATTACAGAACTACCACGATAAATCTTCGTCGTTGGAAGCCATCGAAAATGTGCCGTCGGCGACCATCGCTACTATCCGTCGCGATAAATAGTAATTTTAGTAGTGTTTAGATGGAAGATGTTCTCCATATATCCAAGATTAGTCTCTTTCAGAAGTGATGTAAATAACAAGTTTTCAGTATGATATATAAATTATGACGGCGACACTTTGTTAGCTCATTACATAGGAATTTAGCCTTTAGTAAAAACACGATTCTGAGTGAGCGACCTCTAAGTTACAAATTTTTCATCTAAACTACTTTGTACGGTAATTACTTCATATCACTAATATTGTATTGAAGTTAACTGATGATAGTATATTGCTGATGATTAGCTTTTCTTATGAAGCATGAGTGATGATCATTAATAATAATTGCAATGGTGGAAAAAAATAAGGGAGAGGACTTCCTTATAAAAAGTATTTGTTCATGTCAAAAATCTATAACTTTCAAAACAACAACCATTTTGTGTAGTGTATTAAAAAAGATAACGAAGAAAATCAGATGAAAATGAATACTTAGTAAAAAAAAGCATTTGGATATAATAGAACATATGCATGTTTACATTTAAAGAGTAATGCATAAATTATGTTAAGATGAGATTATGTAAAACATAATGAGGTGTTAATTTGGAGTATTATTTCTGAAGTAATCAGATAAATAACCATGATATAAAAAGAATGGTGTTTAATGGTGTGAATTGAATTTGGAAAACTTAGCATGAAAATATCATGGACCTAAGCACATTCAATGCAAGGTATTATATCATATTTCTATCTTTTACAATGGTTCTTAAATGTTGAATTGACTTTAAAAGCAAAGCATGAAAATACATGGACCACAAGCACATTTAATGCATGATATTGTTGCATGTTTTTATCTTTTATTTTCTTCCAAGTGTCCAAACTTTAAGCATATTGTAAATGAAAATTTACAAAACTGGGTAAGTACTATGACCACACCCCCAAGGCCGCAATTGTAAATAAATTCTCTTACATGATACATTTTCAAATTATATTTACGGTCCAAAATGATGTATGTTTAGTATTATGTATTATTCTAATTAGAAGGAAGAATTTGAAATGAACAAATATTTATTATATAATGGTCCATTGCATATCAAAAGCTTAAGCAAACATTAACAAAGAGAATTTTCAGCTTTCAGTTGTAACAATAATGGGTATGTTCCAATCAGGCCCGACCTTCAGTATTTGGAGGCCCAAGGCAACTTTTACTTAAATTGTAGTAAAATAAATTTTAAGGGGCACTAAATATAATAAAGGTAAAGTAAAAGTAAAATATACTTAGTAAGAAAAAGAAGTATTTGTATAGTAGAACATATGCACATTTACAGTAGAAGAGTAAAGCATAAATTATGTTAAGATGAAATTATGTAAAACATAAATGAGCTGTTAATTTGGAGTATTATTTCTAAGTGGAAATTAGGTTGAAGAACTTATCATTCCAAGGTAATAAGTTTCAAGGATAATATTTTTGAATAATTAGTTGTAAGAATAATTTACAGGAAAACGATAAATTCATTTATCATTTTAATTTATACAGAAAAATGACAAATTCATTTATCATTATTTCTGTATAACTAAAAATGATAACTTCATTTATCCTTTTTCAAAAAATTATCCTTAAAACTAATTTTCAGAAATGTGGCCTTTAAAATTTATTACCCTACATAAAGAAGCCCTTTGAGTGAAAATCCCCAATTTCTGAAGTAATTTGATGAATAGCCATGATATAAAATGAATTGTGTATAATATTGTGAATTGATTTTATAATGCAGGGTATTATATCATATTTCTATCTTTTATAATGGTTTTTAAATGTTGAATTGCTTTTGAAAGCAAAGAATGAAAGTAACGGACCCCAAACACATTTAATGCATGATATTATTGATAGACTTAGGGGTATGCTGTAGGAGCGATTATGTAATTTGTTACATATATCCAACTCATTGACCAATCTTGTTCGAAATAAAAGGTATTTTCTTCCTATTATATACTTGATATAATGTGATTATATTAATTAGTTAACTTAATCAAATGTATGTTTAATAGAAAAATCCATAAATGGTATATTTTGTGATAATAGTTGCAAAGTGTGGTGATGGTGAGTAATTTATCACAGCGAACAAATATACCATTTTAAATGTTTCTAGTCTAGATGCATCGAGACCAGATAGTGATGTATCTATTGAGACTGGAGTATGTAACGCTCTCCAAATGTTGAATAGTGTATTACTCATGACTACTTGGGGCATCTAGCGGTTACATAGTAATAGTTATCGTATAAATATGGAATGACTCACTCGATAATTTTCTGTTCGTTTATATAACTAAGGACAAATAGAAAATATCGATGTGACTGATTTACACAGCTCTCTCTATTTGAGAATACTTCGGATCTTCAATATGAAAGCTCTAGTTTGATAATAGCCAAATCATGGCACGGTGTCCATCGAGTGACAATAGTTGGGTCGAGTGGAAATATTGGAAGTGAAGCACTATTCAAGAGAGGATTTGTCTCCTCAGTTATATGTGGTTAGTATCACAATCAACTCGAGTCAACTCAAAGTGAAAGTCTCTGGTTAAAGCATTCGGTTAATAATAATTGTTATTATTGAATCAAGGACTTTGTATTTGGACTATAAATTTAAATATGCATGAGGTTGAAATTTTGACCATTACCAAATTCCATAAGTCCAAAGTGATATAGTTTTGACGAAGAGAATTGGTATAAACGAATGTCACAACCGGGTAGCGCTTATTAAACTAAAATTGGATTTTACCGAAAATGAGTAAGCGATAAATTTGGCCATAATGTCACATTAACTGCTAAGTGACGTGTGAACATTAACATTAGAATAGTTCGATGTTAATCGCCGACCAAATTTACACCCAAGAGTTACACAGCCGAAATGATGAATTCCCTTAAGACCGAACAATTTAATTAGTTTATAATTGCTATAAATTAATTAAATTAATTAATATCTATGAAATATTAATTATAAAATTTGAATATGATTTGAGAAATAGATATGTTATATATATTTATAAAAGTCATAAATATATTGATCGACATACAATATCGACAAGCGATTAAATTAGACTTAATTGCATAGTATTTTGGCTTGGGCTTAGATGAGTTTAAGGCCAATATTAAGGCTACAAAATTTCAGTTTTGGGAAGATCTATGAGTGGCTAAAACATAGGGAATTGGCCTGGAGATAATGGGTTGAGATCAAGTGAGAATGGGTAAAAAGGTTTTCCTCGTTTCTCTCTAATACCACCCTCTTTATGTATATCTTTGTATGTGTGTGTGTATGTATGTATCTCTAAAAATAATGACCAACCTTTTTAGCTGCCATTACCTTCTACATTGCTGGTTAAAACATAGCTCTAAATCCACCACAAAATTCTCAAATATATTTCAAATTAAAATAATATTATTCGATAGTTAGAGGTCATTGATTCCAGACTTGCAGTCTGACGAATTAAGAATAGTAAAAGGAATGGAAGTCATTGCTTCAACACGGATTCAAAGGCATCATTAAATTGGTGATTTTAATTTATATTACAATAATTAAATTATGTTCTATGATCCAATAATTAGTAATTTCATATCTGTTTAAATATATTGCTACTATATGTTTAGTCGGGTGAGATTTTGTAAGTAGATGTGGTTGTCACAAATCAGTTTGGTTATGTGTATAATTAGTTTATTATACTCTTTGACTTATGTATAGACAAATTTTTTTTACTGTAAAAAATCAATTTTTGTCATCAATAATTATTATATATATTTATTAATAAATTCATATATATATATATTAGTGTATATTTCTCTCTCATAATAGCATATATGCATATACAAGATATATATGTATACATATGCGATTTAAAAAATTAGTATACTTATATAACATGAATTTGCATATACGAAAATTAATTATCATACAGATATTCAAAATTTTAAATTAACATTTATTGAATTTTTAAATTGTTTATTATATATAAAATAATTATTACATTAAAAATTTAATTTTATATTTTAAATATATTATATAATTTCAAAAACATAAAGAAATTATTTAGGAATTTGTCAATAAAGTTTATTATTTTTAGTAATTAATATTATTTTGGAAAAACTGCTTATGATTTATTAAAAGTAATAATTTAATTGAAATTTCTTCAAAAATTTTCGTAACCTTTCATTCATGATCCTAGAATTTATGAAAATTTAAAATTTGAATTTTTAATAATATATTATTTGATATTTAATAATTACTGTTGAAATCAATGTATTTGTTTTTAAAAATAATAATTCAACTTTAAAAAATCTTAAGATTTTTCCTAAGCTCTATTTTATGATCCCAGATTTTCGAATATTATAAAATTTGAATTTTCATCAATATATTATTTTATGTTAATTATTTATGGATGAAAACACTATTTTATTCATAATATATACAAATTAAAATACTAAAATTATTATTTTGCCAAAACTAAGTTAATTTTGAATTATAAATAATTTTTAATAATTGTTTCTCTCTCTTTATATATATATATATATATATATATTTATGTATACATAAATGTTTTATGTTTATATATTGTATATCATATATTTATGCATACATGTGTGAAAGTGTATTGTAACACATATACCTACACATATTTGGACAACATACATGACATACAAAATGAGCTAATATGTCTGTTGCGATGTAAATCCCAACATCTACCTATGGTCATATTATACATTTCACGGGTTATTATGTTACACATGCACTCACACATATATGTATATGATACATTTATGTATAAACTAAATCAAATAAAATTAATTTCATATCTTAATATATTTGAATTTAAATAAAATAAATGATTTTTCTAAAGAAATTTAGAAATGTTCCAATTTAGTTAGACTTTATAGGCCCAACAAAAGATCCAACAGGGTAAATTTTTTGAAATTCACTAATAATTTCCGTTGTGAGATAGCTAACAATCATAGCATGGTTTTATCTTTTATTTTCTTCCAATGTCCAAAATTCAATTGTATTATATATAAAAATTTACAAAACTGAATAAGTATTTTGACCACACCTCCAAGGCCGCAATAGTAAAGAAATTGCCTTACCTGATACAATTTCATTTTATATTTGCTATCCAAAATGGTGTATGTTTAGCATTGTGTATTATATCTAATTAAAAGGAGGAAATTGAAATGAATAAACATTTATTATATAACGGTCTGTTACATATCACAAAACTTATGTAAACATGAACAGAGAGAATTTTCAGCTTTCAATTGTAATAATAATGGGTATAAATACATATTCCAATCAGGCCCGGCCTTCGGTATTTGGAGTCCCAAGGCAACATTTACTTAAAATATAGTAAAATAAATTTTAAGGGGCACCAACTATAAAAAAGGCGAATAATAAATATTAGGCAACGGGTGTACTCGAACCCTAATTGTTTGCATACAATGACATATACTTAACCACTACGCTAAACCACTTTTTGAATATTATAAGACAACATATAGTATGTATCAAATTTTTAAATTTTAGGGCCCCAAAAAATTGGGAGCCATAGGCCAGGGCGAGGCCTGGTTCCAATGTAGCCATTAAACATAATCCATTGTCGAGAATGCAAAAAACATTCATTACTAAGGTTTCAATACATACTATGTTAATGGTAAGAAGTTTTATAAATAGACACCATTAATCAAAATTAATGCACATAAATCTCCAAATGGCAACATATTATCTTGATTTTTGTCTCAGTTAACTCCCTATTTTAAGCATGCTGCATGCAAATCAAATTATTCAAGAAATTTGCAACAGAGGAAACAATTTCACCTCTTGGCATCGATACATAAAAATATGTAATATTAAACTTTAATATGGTCCAAATATGACAGCAACAAAGGTTAACTGCCAAAGCTTGTTAAAATCCATCCTCACATCCCTTTGTGGGGGCAATATATGAGTTTGTTCGACACCTTTTAACAAAAGAAATCCCTTATTACATGCGACCAAGCTCATATATATACCACTCCACCTTCATTATTTTTCACGATGTAGGACAATTCTTATTTTCAATGTATGTTCATTATCCATACACAATGCGAGACACCTCAGCAGATCTCCAACTTGGCTCACATTCATATATGTGCCTTCCAATACACCAACACGATGCCTACACCATATCGAGACTTTGTTCACATGCCATTCTACTAGATCCAACGTACCATGATCTAGCTCCACCTTAAGTCTGATTACGTAAGCCTACACTGCTAGCCACCATGATTTATAAATCTTTTACACATTTTCCATTGTCCCAGGGTTACCATCGGCTCTGATACCATGTTGAAATCCGTCCGCACATCCCTCCATGGGGACAACATATGAGTTTGGTCAACATCTTTTAACAAAAGGAATCCCTTGTTGTTACATGCGACCAAACTCATATATATACCACTCCACCTCCATTATTTTTCACGATGTGGGACTGTTCTTCTTTTCAATGTGCGTCTATTATCCACACACAATGCGAGATACCATAACATCACATATTAATATCCCAAAGCACATGTTAATATCCATATAATTAGCGTGCGGTTCCATGTTCCAAAAATGGTCTCATATATTTCAATATTAATAAATCATCATAACCAAAATTTTAGTTTGTATACTATATTTTGTGAATTTATTTAGATAAGGCTCATTAGTTAAATTCATGTCACTGCAAGAAAATCAGCCTTTGGTTGCAGAAATTCATGGCATTAAATTGTAAGTGCAACCGTTGATCATTTTAAAATATAAAAAACAACAAAGAAACGCTACTAATTGATTCCCGCCAACATTTCACTAAAATTTTGCTTGACCTTTTCACGGCCGCTTATATTTTTTTTATCATTTTACTTTTCTCTTCTTTCCATCTCGTCCCATTCCTCGAGCCTTAATTCCTCACGATTCTCGAGGTTAGCTTCTTTCCTTTTCTGAACGTTTTATTTTTGTCTAACTTCAAGTGTTAATTGAGCTTAATTGGCGATTAATTCGATCCGAACTTGCTTAATTTCGACTTTTCTTATAGGGAATATTTGAGAAGATTGTAAATTAGTATAGGGTCGTGTGATGTTTGTGAGGTAACAACCTGCTTGATTTACAATTGATTCGTAGTTTTATAATTCACTTAATTGCTTAAAAGTTTAATTTGTGATAATCGTTGAAGGCTAATTTTGTAATCGTTTTATCCATGTTTAGATTGCTACTTACTATATCTAGTTTATCGGGAAAAATCGCAACATAAATAAGATTTACGTTATCGATATCGAGCAATTTATCGTTATCAATTTCTACAGGCATTGCTTTCAAATATGGGATAAATCATTTAACAATCTTTGGCTACTAAATATTTTATAAAACTATGCCGAAGACATGTAGATATTTTGTTGAGTTTTGTTTTACGTTTTATTGCATTGATGCTTTCCATAGCTATCGATCTTGGTTAGCTCAAAATATTTACCGCTTGAGCAGATGAATAAATATTACTTGATTTATAACTTTAATTAGATACAATTTAGGTAGCAACCTCTGTTTTCCTTATAAGTTATACTTCATACTGTCAACTTTGACTAATATCACATTGATAAAAAGATAATCTATTAGTTATAGGAGGGGCCATTGGATATTTGGAATAATCGTTTTTAACTTGCGAATAAGCTATCTTATTATCTAGCTACAATCGGTTGGTATATTCTAAGCCCTTATTATGAAGACAACACGTATAACATCATGAGTTGAGGTAATTTTTGATACCGTAAGGTAAGGTACATTGTTGTGTATGCGTAACTTTTTCTCCATCAGGTTACAGTCTTTATACCACTTTAGATTTCTTATATGGCACAAGTTTCTGTAAGTCAATTTTTTTGTTAAATTAAGAAGAAAATATTCTTTTAATTTTTGAGTTTTAATTTTAACGACAATGACCTATATAAAATTTCTATTATTTGAAGGTAAGTAGTAATAACTTCATTTGTCAAACTTTTGAGTATACAGATACAATCATAATATCATTGGATAATCAGTTATGTAGTATTTGTAGCATCTTAGTGTTAGCTATAAAGTTCTCGATCATTTTGTATTGGCAAGGTTGCTAAGTAACGATACTTTACTATACATAACAGCTGTGGTGTTTATGCTATATGTCACAAATATATCATTGTGCATTCCCTGAGTTCATGGAATTAGTGGGCATGACACTTATTCTATATTGTAGTTCTAAGTTGACAAGGTTAAAAATATGTGTAGGGATATGCCCTTAATATTTCTAATCATTTCAGATTTTTGTAAGTTGTATTAATTAATTTCCACATTTGCAGGATGAAGAAGGTAACAAAATGATTAATGAGTATGTAGTATAGGACGTGGAAGCTATGGTAAAGTGGTACATTTCAAATTATTTGTATTGTGTGCCATTCAAATTGTATGTTTATCTGACTATTAGTGTATTGGAAATTCTTGTATGTGATTACTAAGGTTTTATATCGAAACACCAATGATGGAATTCAGTATGAAATCAAGGCAAGAGTTTCTACCCTTTGAATTTCTGTTTTAAACTATTTTCCAATACACATGTATTCTTTTCAACAAAAGTTATTTGTAGATCATCTAGTGTGCAATGTCATCAACTTAAACAGTAAGTGCGTACTGTGAACCTTTCAAGCTAGTTGACTGTTGAACCTTTTAACTCTGTGATAAGCTTTTAACCAGAACCTTATACTGGTTATTGAAAACCAATGTTTACACCTCTTTTTCCCTGTTTTCTTCCATTGAAAGACTAGTTTGTGGGCGATTTATATTAGACTTTTAAAAAATGAATCAGGCTTAAGCCCACAGTAGATTGAATATGGATCACTCCTGGCTATGTTAGTATAAGGCCACTATGTTGGCATGTGTCGTCATATATCATCTAAACCATTTTTTCTTTGTTCAAACCATATTCCACTGAACTCAAAATAAGAAAGACCGTGCTCAATGTGTAGGTTTCCCTGATATATGTGTGGTCATCTCTTGAAATATTTATTCTAACAAACCATGCCTTGTTGTAATGAGCTCAGAATATGTGATTTTGTTATTTTCTTGTCTATTTATTATAAGATTCTGGTGGAGAAAGATTGGTTAGCTTTGGGTCATCCATTCGCAGACCGTATGGGCATTCCAACAATATATGCAAATGATACTAGCGCTTCATCAAAGTTATTAAAACAGACCTCAACCCGTGCTAATCTCTCAAGATCGATGAGATCATCCCCTTCAATTGGGAACTCCCCAAATGCTCAACACCTGTCAAACAATTCTTCACCTATATTTTTACAGGTAACTAATTGACTCTTTCAAATAAAATTGTCTAAAATAAACTCTTGACCAAAATCTCACATCTATTATACATTGGATTGTTTATTAGCATGGTGTGTGTAAAACTGAGCATGGACTCATGTCGATATTGCAGATTTGATGCACTTTGTTGTTATTTTCTCTTATCATAATACTGCACACATCAAAATCTATATCATTTTGTGTCTGAGCTTCTTAAATAATGTAAGTATTGTATTTGCAGTTTATTGATTATGTTTCTCAAATTCAGAGGATGTATCCATGTGCTTTTGACTTCTCTCCGGTAAGTGTTCCGTCATATACACCAGACTAATGTTGTTGGGAGTTGATCTGTTGGTCATTTTTCATAAAAAGCAATATTGTCTTCGTCCATTCATATTTGCAGGATTTCTTAGTTGATTTTCTTGATTGTATGTTGTCTTGCCGCTTTGGAAACTTTTTGTGTAACAGGTATTTGTATATATTTTACATTTTTTTTAAATTATACCGTACTCATACCAATTACTTTGAAACCACATACTAGAATCCTATATCCTTTTATCCTCTGCTACCATAACATGTGTTTTATAAATCTTTTTTGCCGTGTCAGTGAAAAGGAAAGGCAACATTTTAACATATCCGAATCATGTGGATGCGTATGGGTATACTTATCGAGTTTAAGGGGCAGCCAAGGGTAGCGTGCACCCACATTATAACCCTTTCTACGATCCAACAAGATATAATAGCCCGATAACCCCAGCAGCAGCAGCACTCGCTCCAACCATTTGGCCTCAGTTTCACTTATAATGGGCATGCCCCGAAGAAGCACGTGGAGGTGAGCTCGAATGGCAGCATCGTGCAATGGCCAAACAATACACCGACATGTCTAAGGTACACTGTCCATTACAAAGTTGTTACCCACGTTTTTTTAAGACTCCGAGGAAGTATGTACTGTGCCCCCAGCCCATACCCTGTGTATATTCACATGTACAGTGTAGTTGGCGAGGATCGAATCATCGATCTAACCAGTGGAAGCCGGTTTACCCCAACCAACTGCACTACGCATGTGGGGGCAATTCCCCATAAATTTCTTGATAGCAATTTCTTAAACCATCATGTAAAAAATCAAAGGCTAAAGAAGCAGCAGAGGCAACACTAAAAAAAATGAGACATAAGATGGATTCTCTATCTTCAGAGCTGCAAAAAGAAAAGCAAACGAGCAGTTCATCTGTAGCCATAGCAAGAAAGGCATGTAGAGAGAGTCTAGCTATAAAGAGCGCAGTGCAGTTGCTTGGATGCAAAGTTTACTTCTCTGATGATGGTAGCAACCGCTATGTGGTAGAAACCATTAAAGATGGCAACGATAAAGGAGATCTCTCTGTATCCATAATAGCTATAGATGAAACCACTGTTTTTCCCAATAATCAGATGATAATTGCTGTGAGACAATGTGTCCTTACAAAACAGGGGAGCGATGCAATTGGCTTGACGTTGGATGTGCACAATAAATTTGTTGGAGTAAAAGCAAATTTCGATGCCTTTTAGCTATAAGTATTTTTGGATATCATACATGGAGACATTAAACCTGAGAACTTGTTGGTGACAAGAGAAGGATCCGTCAAGATTGGCGATTTCAGTGTTAGCCAGGTTGTTGAGGTAAATTTCTCCTCTCTCTTTTGTCATTTCCTCTCTTATTTATAATCTGGACATTTGGCCATCGTACAACTTTTGGTCACTCATTAATTTTGCTTTTGCACCTTGATTGTCTGGTATTTTAAGTTTTTTCATCTGGTTACTAATATACCAATTTCTTCTCAATATTAAAATTTAAAGAACAAAGATTTAATTTTGAAGTGATTTAACTACTTTGTTTATTTTTCTAGTCTTTGTTAAAATACTAATTTTATAAATAATAACAATGATTATGACGATGATAATAATAACTGCACACGCATACTATTTTGCAAGCCGACAAGCCTCCAATAAATTTATTAATTAAAACAGTGTCATCCCACATATATGATATATCATTCTATTCATGTCTGTAGTTTGTAGTATGACATAGCAAGTAAGAAATGGTCTACGTTTAAATATGAATTCTTTTATTCGTCCCACTCAGAATGAATTCAAATCAATTGGTCTATTATAGTAGATTGCTGAGCTGTTTATTGTTTAACTTGTCAAATTGCAGCAATTAATCAGTTGTAGTTCATGTCAACTAGTGAAGCTATGCTGTTCTGATTTTATTTTTTTAACCAGAGGTGATAACTACCATACATGATACGTATACATACATACTAAGACGCATGGCACGTCCGTCCATGTGCGTGCGTGTGTCTCCTATTTCATTAGAGGTTAAAAATATAACTAATTTAACAACATTTTATATATAACTATAAGATTGGACTTTATTTATTTCATTTCATTTATAACTTTGATTATTTATATGACATTATTTATAATATGATATACTTGTACAATGTTGTAGATGTTTGATATTAGATTTGAAGTCTTATGAATTAACATAATTGTTTGACTATATGTTGTGCTTTCACTTATGCAGGCATTAGATTTCCGAAGAGAGCAAAGTTGAACTTTTATGGTGCTAGCTTTCACTTATGCATGCGATAAAAAATTATGGGTAATCAAGCATTTTGTTAGCACTAGTTTGGTATAACATTTTATTAGTACTAGGTGTGTAAATTTGTATACGAATGATTATTGTATGCGAGTTTGGTCATTTTATAAAAATATACTGTATTAGAATGGTTATGGATATCTTATTTGATTATATGATTAATATTTTTTTCAATTGTTCGAATATGATGATTATGTGAGTGATTGTTGATTGCCATCAATAGGAAATAATAGCAAGAAAAATGGTGCAAAATGATCAATAACTTTTAGTAGCGTTTCAAAAACGCTACGAAAATACATATAGTGGCGTTGAGTAAACGCAACCGTAAAGTAGGGGTATAGTTGGAAATTCTATTGGTAGCGTCAAAAAACCTTTTGGTAACGTCTTATACACGCTGCAAAAAATATCTATAGTAACGTTTAAAAAACGCTGCCAAAAATTCATTTATAGTGGCGTTAAATTAAATGCAACAAAAAACCATGGATTTTTAGTCGCATGTTTTCTAGCGGCGTTTATCAAAACGCCACCAAAACTTTTTGTAGCGTTTTTTGAGCGCCACTAAAAATCACATTTCTTGTAGTGTGTATAGCTGAACTAACTTTATTATCTTCAACCAAATAAAAATTTGATAGCTCATGTGAAGAGTGATAACTATTGAGTAAGTATTGTAATCATAGTTTCGAAGATCGAACCTCGGGTCGAACCGTATTGGGGCAAGGTCATAGGTTCTAGTGGTTTAACCGATCAAACCACGAGAACTGCATTAACCATTAATTTCTATTTTTCTGATTTAAATGTAAAATATTTTAATTAATGAAAATTTTTAACCAATTATAATTAATATATTGAACTTTAGCACGATTATTTTTGAACATTCCTTAACAAATATTAATTGGAATAATTCTATAAAAATTTTATTAGAGAAAAATTGAAATTTTCCTTATTTTTTAAGATGAAAGAGGGCCGGTTCAACAATAATTTGTAAAATGTACATTAATAATGTATTATATCGTCCAAAATTGATAAGTTAATCCAATAATTTTGTAGCTGATATTACGAAATTATTTGTTAAATTGATTATATAAAAAATGGAAAGTAAAGAGTGTTATCCCACTTTTTAGTCAAAGCTGGAATATCAAAGAATCGGCAAGGAATGATGGATATCAGGATTGGAGTTCAATTGGAAACAAGGCTGCAATGGATGTCGTCGAAATATGGCCGGGTTCCAATCGGGACGGAATCGATTGGAGATGATGATGAGGACTAGAAAAGGCTATGTTTTAAATTTCAGGCTAATTGGAGTTCATATGGACGAGATATGATCGATTCAAATTAGAGAAAGTATGTCGTTCGTATCCATCAAAGAGTCGAGAAGATGTTCTGTTCGAACCCATCGGATTCGTATCCATCAATCTTTGTTTTGTTCGAATCCATCGAGTTCTTCATACTTCGAATCGATCGAGTTCGAATCGGTCAGTAACATGATATCGGTCTGTTCGAATCGATCAAATAGACGTCGCCTCACTCTGTTCAAATCCATTGGATTCATATCCATCAGGAAATCATGGCATTGGCTTGTTCGAATCGGCGCTGTTCGGATCCATCCGGCATTAGGCTCTTCGCATCGATCAGGTTTTGGTTCGACTCGATGATTTCGTATCGATGATAGGAGGATCTGGCACTTTCGTATCCATGGGAAGCTATCGGAATTCGTGCCCATCAGGTAAGGCCACGCTCGCATCCATCAGGTAAGGCTTCGTTCGTATCCATCAATGTCCAACTTCGTGTCCTAGCCCTTCATGCTTTTTTCGTATCGATCGATATAACATAACATTGTTTCGTATCGATCGCTCGATCGATATGAAATACACTCCTGAGATCGATGCGAAGAACGGTACGATGGCAGTTGGATACAGATACAAAGCAAAGTTATCGGCACGAATGAACGCAAAGTATGGATGCGAGCGCAAATCAGGGGAAGAAGCGTTTAAGACGGCGAGGAAAGTGGATCAACCCAGGGATTTCACGACACGTCATCGCACGCGCACGTGCCTCGATCGAGTCGAATGGGATGGATACAAAATCATGGTTTCAAACTCAGCAACATACGAAAATTGCAATTTCGTATCGATCATATCTCCCAAACCACAGATCCAAATGCAACGAAATTTTCACAGAAGCTCAAGTACAAGGTAAAGAATATTCCTACAAGTTTCAGCTCGATTGGACTAATTCTTGATGGATACGAAATCAATTCGTATCGATCACACATCGAGTCGAAACTTGGTAGGGTCGGTCGCGTGGGCCCACTCACGTGCCAGAAGAAGTCTCCCAAAATTTTAGCTCGATCTCAGCCTCCTACGCCTATAAATGGCCCCCTGAAGCCTATAGAAAAAGGATCTTTTTGCCTGCTGAATGCCCAGACTCTGCCGGATTCATTTTTATACTTCAATACTACTATTGTACTCGAAATTCTCCATTGCTGCTGTAATTATCTGTAACCAGCAAGGATAATCAATAAAAGATAAAAACTTTGAAGTGGACATAGGCCGAAGATAGCCAAACCACTAAAAATCCTGTGTTTCTGATTATAATTTCTGAATTGCTGTTTGTTATTTGCTGAGATCTGATATTTGTGCTTGAATATTGCTGATTTGTGTCCATACACTGGTGCTTTCATGGTATTTGGGTTTTGTGACCATTTTTGGTGCAAACAAAGAGATAGTTTTCCTCAAATTTGAAGAATCATGTGGTGTAAAGATGTCGGTCTAGTGGTTTTTTGGGGGTTTGAGGTTAAACCGTAGGTTCATGTAGTGTAAGATTATTTCATTTTCTGAGTCGTAGAACACCAAGGTTGAAAGTTAACTGTGGTCTAACAGAGGTTGGGTTGGGTCTTTAAAACGCTGATTATAATTATAGACAAGCTACTGAAAATAAAGGGCATCTATCATCAATGGAAATAGAGAAAAAAGGCATTTTGAATATACAGAGTGAAGTCCCAAAAATAAAAGTTTCAAAACCTTCAACGTATAAACAAATGATTTGAATTAGTTTCTTAATACAAACACAGACAACATGTACAATCGACACATGCAAACAAAAGTACAAAAAAGTGGAAGATAACTAAAACTAATCAAACTAAAGAGAACAAAACGAATAGTGAACTTCTTATGAAAATGAACAACCAACTTACTGGTAGAGGTCATCAATATCCAATCTTCTCCACCCACAATCTGCATATTGAGACATTATAGATGTGCTAGTAATGGAAGGAATATGACGGGTATTGTATAAAACCATTGTATATTACCAAAGCTACTGCAAATTCATCATCAAAGTAATGGAAGAAATATGACCGATATTGTATATTACCAATATGCTTCTCTCTTCTGGACTACCATTATGTTCTATAATTTTTTTTAAAAATCATTAGTGAATGAAGAGAAAATGAGCATATGTAAGGATGATGAATATATAACATACCCGCTTCATGTTGATACCCCTATGAAGATTCTACAAAAACGATAAGCAAAGGAATTTTTAGTTAGTAAGATAGTTCAATCAATCCTTTTACATATTTAGTCAAATGGTTCATGCACAAATTTGGTAAAGAAAGCAAAGAAGAAGGTAACAAACTGAAGACTGAAAATAGTAACATAAATAATAACGATGATAATAGGTTTGTATTACGCTGCGTTTGTTTTTAATAAGAAGTTTTGGATTCAAATTCTAATTTATAAATCATAACTTTTATGTTGTTTTTTTATCAATGTTCTGAATAAAGTCATCTATTTCGACAAAATAATTCAGAACTTTTTTACTACTTATTTTTGGTTCTGAATGCTAATTATTATTTTCTATTCTGAGTGCTGAGCCCAAACAAACAAGTAAGTGATTATTCAAGATTCAGCATTCAAACTTTAGTGTTCAACAATCAGAATTTAGGATTTTAAACCAACGGAGTCTTAGCAACTATCAAAGCACACAGAGCGAAGGGCAAGTAATTGAGGGAATGAAAATTTAGTATGAAGACATGGAGAGCAATATCTAAGAAGTCAAATAAATGTTGTGCAAGGAGAGATTGATGGAGCATAAATATATGATGCAATATGGTGGATAAGTAAGCGATAAAGCAATTTGATGGAGTGGAGGTATGTGCTGTTGTGGAAGTAGAGTGGTACATGGGTATGTAGGAAGTGGAGATACGTCAAACTTATTATGGTTAAACACTTTAGTTGACGGAGTTATGTTAAAGAACACATGTTCCACCTTCCTTCACTGGATTTTTTTCAATTTTGCATCATAACCATCCTTTGTCTCTGGTTTGTCTTTCCATTAACTATCCATTAAACCACGCCAATTTTATTATATAGATTTATTTCCTAATAGCAAAATCCTAAAGGAGTCGTGTACTTTCTTTCGTACCATTCCCAGCCAAATTTAGCCACGTTACCGTTGATGATGCAATGCGTCCAACGGTCCAACAGGTTAACCAACCATCCTAGCACCATTGAAGGGAAGTGGTGTCAACTTTATCCGCTTATATCTATGTGTTGTCCCCTCTTCCATTCATCCTCCATTCTCTTCTCTTCACTTCTATTCTCTTCTCTTCTACTACTAAGTGTTGATTCAGAAACAGATTCCAACTATGAAAATGTGCAAGATTTAGTCGCTATATTAGCGTATCTACATAAAAGATGGAATGATATTAGATGAATTCACACATCAAACTATACCATTTAGAATGGGTAGACGATATATTAAATGAGTATCAAGAACGTTTTGATGTGATTTTCGAATGAAAAGACTATGTTTTCTCTCGTCATATGATAGAGTACATAATTATGGTCTGGTTTCAACGGAAAGTATTAATATTAGGGAAGAGAATACCATATTCGTATACACCACAACTACAACACTCTTAAATCGACAAATGAATGAAAGATTTCAAATATCAGATAGCACAATCTTAATTTATTTTCATGTTGTTTTTGAAGTTGCACTATTACTTACTAATGATATTATAAAGTCAAATGATCCCCAATTCAATACTGTTTTGGAACATATTAGAATTCAAACCGGTGATACCTTAGTTTAGAAACTATTTTGGTGCTATAGAAAGTAAACACGTTATGGCATACTTACCTAAAGATCGGGTAATTCCATATATTTGAAGAAAAGGTTTTGCTTCATAGAATATCTTAGCAGTATGCTCATTCGATTTACAATTCAGTTATTTTATGGCTGGTTGGGAAGGTACTATGCATGAGTAATTTTTTTTTTATGTAGTTATAAATGATAGAAACTCTAACTTTCCTCATCCTCCACCTGAACAGTATAACTTAGTAGATTCGAGATGTCCACTTCAAATTGGATATTTACCACCTAATCAAAATATTAGATATCACATTCCTTTTTTTCATGAAACTAGAAATTAACCAAAAACGGTAAATTAAGATTTTAATTTCTATCATTTGAATTTATGATGGTAATTGAGAGAAATTTTGGAATATGAAAGAAAAAACTTACCATTTCGAAGGATATGCCAACATACTTATTTAAAACTCAAATAAAAATTGTCATTATTACAATGAATATACACAACTTTATACAAAAATACAATAATGGTATTCAGATTGTAACGACCCGGAATTTAAACACTTCGTATTTAAACACCTAAACTTTTGAATCTTAGGTTAAATGTGATTAAATTGATTTAATAAGCTTCTTAACCACCTTTTAAATCATAAGTAATGATGGTAAACCTGTTTTTTGAAATTTTTTACAAAAATATATATTTGAAGAAAATTCGATAACGTGACCGAAAATCGGTTTATCAATAAACAACTTGTTATTAATACATGTTGTTCAAACTCTTGTACACTTGTCTAATGATCAAATAAACACATTGGTAACTAATTAACACACTTCTCTTCATAAATCCTAGAAGCTTTCATCTAGATAAGAGATATCATCATGTTAAGGGTATAAGTGTAAATTTGCTAAAGGAAGTGATGTAAAAGAGAAGTGATGAATGGTGTGGCTTCCATAGCATGGCAGCGGGAGTGAGAACAAGCTTAGGAAACATCATTTTGAGCCTATATAATTAGGGGGTACCCTTGTTAAATAATCACAAATTCACAAAGCAAAACCAAGCTTCTTTAATGTCTTTTTCTTCTATAAATGTTCTAAAGAAAACTTTGCAAATCAACTCCAAATCCACTCAAACTTTTCCACAAGCCTTAGGATAATATTAAGACACCTTCCACCATGTTATATTTTGAAGTTTGGAAGCTAAAATCTCCCCATCCCCTTTGGTCATGAGCATTAAGGCTTGTTTTGCCTTGGAAAAGCAAGTCAAAAGCAAGAAGAAGGAAGGTGATTGCAAGGTGATAGTAGAAAGTGTTCTTGAGTTTTGTTCTGCTTGAGCATGTATTTGGCTTGAATCTAAGTGACTTATTTCACTATCTTGTTTGTATGCATTATGTATCTAGTATGGGCCCGTGCTTCGCACACGGGCTGTTTGTGTTATTGTATACGTTGATATTTTATTTGAGCACAATTACGTAAACGGAAAGCAAGGGCATTTTTGGAATTTCAAAAAACGCCGAGTAAATTAGTTCAACAAATTTTCTTTAAGAGATATATGTTGTGTTTGAAATAGAAAGTTAAAGTGACATAACTGATTAAAATTATGAACTTTGGACCCTTCTTGCTTTTGAAAGCAAATGACAACTTTATATTATATAACATCGCTTCTATTAGCCTCTTAAACATGTGCCCTGACCTTAACTCGATGTTTAAATGGTTTTTTGGATTGTGTGTTGAATTGAAGTATGTCTGAAAGTGTTTGAAGTGAAAATAGTCATTATAAATGCATTTCGATATCCCTTAGCTTTAACTTGTGTGAATTGGATATTTACGATCTTAATTTAGGATATTATACATATGAGAGCATATTTGTAATTGTTATAAATGTATAACTTAATAGTAATTACAATTTCAAAAATTAAAGATCTTATACACGGTCACTCATATAGGTATGAACTGTTAAACTATAGTTAATGTGAGGTAAGGATTAATGATGTTCATTCGTTACCCCTCATTAATTTGTTTAGTCATGCTCGATTAGTTTATGAGCATTGACTATCATTTGTTGATTGTTAATTTGTGCTTGATACGTTTATGAGCAGTTTTACCTTTTCACTATGTGGGTTGGAAAGGCAGTATTTAGATGCATTGAAACAAATACCTTGTGAGTTTAGTTTCACAGTTTGACAATAAGGCGTTCGGTGGCAATGTTGGGTTAAAAGTTGAATTTATTAAATGATGTTTATTTAATCTTAAGGAAAGATAAGTTATGTTAGAAATATACATTTGTGAAAATATTTTATATAAGCAAGTGATTTTATATAAATATGGTTTATAAAATATGATTTATAAACCAGAAGGATTTAACTGATATTTTGAGAACTTGAATCCCAGCGTCGTTGAAAATATTTTTCAAGATTTTGAAAAGGTAATAGTAGTACTATTTGAAAGTAACATTTGAAAAATTGGTTTACGAAATTGAGATCAAGGTAGTATTTGATACCATCTTTAAAATGGTTTTGGTTAAGTCAGGAAGTCATGACTTGGATGTACTGAACTCACTTCTATCGTCTAAAAATAATTCCGGTGATGACTTCAGCATCATCAACGTTCATTTTTGAGTTTCTAAGTGAGGGATGATGCTAAGTTGTTTTAGTAAAATAGATTTCGATTTTATTTCGAAAGTATGATTTGTTATACAAAAGATATGTGTATGTATTATTATTTCAAAGCGATATTAAATAAAACCTAATGTTTAGTTTTAAATTTTTTCTTTGAAAAAATTTGGTACGAACTTTTTGTGCATTTTTTTCGAATGTATACTATGTAGGGTGCCTAAGTGGTAGTGGCATAGCTCAGAATAAATGATGGAACCTCTCCATCTTTTTCCCTTTTTAGGTAAAGTGTATTTAACAAATTATTGAAATTTGTTAAGATATATCATGGACACATGTAGCATATACATTAGGATTGTATGTTATGTGCATCATGTTATGATACATTGTTTGGTATTTTTTTTGATTTGTTAAAATAAAACAGAATTTTCGACGATTTTAGATAGTTAGAAACTTTCAAATCATTATAGTACTTGAAGCAAAATGTTTTTGTGTGAAAATAAAAAAGTAGGGTTTATATAACACTTGAATTGAGAAGGTAGTAAGTTGAAATAATTTTTGAATTGGTTAAACATGTTGTTAAATAAAATGAATTTGATGTTTTTCTATATATTCTTAGAATATCGTATATTATTGTATGAATATGAACTTAAGTTATAATTGTTTGTATACTTTATGAAATGGTTCATAAATGGTTTTAGTATTAGTGTGACATACTATTTGTATAAATGAATGTGAAATAAAATATATTAGTATACTTAAGAAACCAATAAAAGAATGCATAAGTTGTACGTAGATCGATTTATTTGCACGACTGTTCTTGATCCAATATTTGAATATGTAATTTTGAGGTGATTTAGACCAGCCTGAACAAGGATTTTTCTTTGGATTCATGACGGCAAACACTTGATACAATTTCTTGATAAGATCCAAAGTTTATATCATCATATATGGTTATGTAAAGAGAATGGGGGTTTCTAATCAAGGAATTTGATCGAGTCCGCAATATGAAGGTCAAGTAATCTATACTAGTTTGGAAATGAAATTTATGCGATCGAACAAGTGATCGGATTTGACATTGCATACGATGGTCTATGCACATCTCATAGACTTTAGTATATTTGCATATTATGTTTTGTTAGCTTATGGAGAGTTTAGGTGACTACTCTTTGATTTTTTATAAGGTATTATGAATCATTGACTAAGTAATAAGCCGAGGTTGTTGAGCGTAAGGTGCGCTTTGTAGATTGTTTATCATCCTTGCACGATGAGAGGGTTTTAGAACCTAGGCAACCCGAGAGCTAGTTTGCTAGTGATGAATACTATTGAGTATTGTTATGTGGTTGTTTCTTTTTGTTGCTCGTGTTGGAATTTCGAGGATGGAATATTCTAAGTGGAGGAGAATGTAATGACCTGGATTTTCAAACACTTCATATTTAAAAATCTAAACTATTTAAATATTTGAATTTTATATTAAATTGATTTAATTAGCTTCTTAACCTCCTTTTAAATCATAAATAATGATGGTAAACTTGTTTTTTAAATTGTTTAAAAAATTTATATTTTGAAGAAAAATCGATAATATGACCGATAATTAGTTTATCGATAAACAGTTTTACTCAATATAAGTTGTTCGAACTCTTGTGCTCTTGTCTAGTGATCAAATGAACATATTAGGAAGTAATTAACACACTTCTCTTCATAAAGCAATTGGAAGGTTCTAGAAGCTTACAAGTGGATAAGAGATATCATCATGTTAAGACTATAAACATAAATTTGCTAAAGAAAGTGTTGTAAAGGAGAAATGATGGGTGGTAAGGCATCCATGCATGGTTAAAGGGGGGAGGGGGTGAGAACAAGCTTCTTTAATGTCTTCTTCTTCTCTAAATGTTCTAAATAATTTTTTTCGCAAATCAACTCTAAATCCACTCAAACTTTGCCACAAACCTTAGGATAATATTAGAACACATTCCACCATGTTAGATCTTGAAGTTTAGAAGAACATCTCTCCCCATCCCCTTTGGCCATGAGCAATAAGACATGTTTTGCCTTGGATAAGCAAGTTTGAAGAAAAAAGAAGGAAGGAAGGTGATTACAAGGTAATGGTAGGAAATGTTCTTAAGTTTGGTTGCATTGGGCATGTGTTTGGCTTGGATCTAAGTGAATTATCTCACTATCTTGTTTGTATATATATGTTGTATTTGAAATATAAAATTAAAGTGATATTAACTAATTAAAGTTATAAACTTTGAACTCTTCTTGCTTTTGAAAGAAAATGATAACTTTGTATTGTATAACATCACTTCTATTACCAACTTGAACATGTGGCATGGCCTTGACTTGATGTTTAAGTGGTTGTTTGGATTGTGTGTTGAATTGAAGTATGTTTGAAAGTGTGTGAAGTGAGAATAGTCGCTATAAGTGCACTTTGGTATCCTTTAATAGTAACTTGTGTAAATTGGATAATTATTGTCTTAATTTAGGATAATTTAATATTATTACTCTCTGCACATATTTTACTGTATTGGAAGTTAAAGAAATGTTTGGAAAGTTGTAGAACTTGTGAACCAAAATTGTGAAAGTTAAAACGATGGTTATAAATACACTTTGTAAATATGGCCTATTTTCAGGAATTTTTATAAATAAATGGAAAGATATTCTTTGGCGTTTCTTTCCATGGTTTTTAAGTATCATAAGGTAGTACTTACTATAAAAAATTCAAGTCTTAATTCATTTGTTAAAGTGGTTAAAACTTGCCGCAAACATTGTGCTTTTTAATATTGTTTTTAACAAAAAAAATTAACGGCATTTATAAATATTGTAGTAAGTCACTTATGATTTTAAGTGTTTAAAAATGATATTTAAATTCAATATCTTCCTCTAATCTTCTTAGAGATATTTTATAAACAATTTTAAAGTTGTTTTGAAGTTTAAATTTATTGTTAATAATTATATACACATTTTCATTGTACAGAGGGTTTTATAACGTAAAACATGTTTTTTTTTAAATTATAAATTAGTTATTTCCAAGTGATATTTTATATAGATACTTAAAAGCTATTTACAAGTATTTTTAAAGTATTTATAAGTTTTGAAAAGGGTACTTGACTAGGCTTAACACTAAAGCCGATGAGGTCGACTTCTTTATTTGTGAGAGTTAAGATTGATGTTGAGTAGGGATATGTGCAATAGAGCTCTAACTTGTCGGTTTCCTTCTTGGCCAAGGAATATTTAAGTAGGGAACGTCGGAAATGTGTTAATCATATTGTTTTCTTACTTATTTATGAAATTCATAAATACACTACCGAACACTAAAAGTTGATGAGGTAGATTTATCTATTTCTGATAATCAAGAATGAAGTGTCTATATATGCTTTGATAGCCAGTGCCTTAATTTACCCAGCTTCACTCTTGGACAAGGAATAGTTAAGTTCAAATATTGATTTGTATAAGCAATTATTTTTGACTAGATAGTCGACTATCGAACTTAACCAAATATTATGTTAGATCTTTAAGGCGAATATTTTTAAAGATAATACAAGTATGAAATGATTTTGGGTTTCTTGTCACAATAGGTTAACGACATTCATCTTTAATCTTTTTTTATTATGCTTATGAATGTAAATAGGTCTTTGAAAAAATATTTTAAAGATAAGCATAAGTGAAATGGTTTTGGGTTTGTAGTGACAATGTTTAAGTAACATTACGCTTAAAACCTTTTTGAATGGATTTGTGAAGGAACGTAGATCCTTAAAATGGATATTTGGTAGAAAATTATAGTTAAGGAATCTTTTGGAAGAAGATAGAAAAATAAAGTTTTAAAGTAAGAAATCTTGTGAATGATTTGTGAATATTCTTACACCATTTGAGATATATATATATATATATATATATATATATATATATATATATATATGGATATTTTTCAAAGTATTGAAAAGAGTACATTGATAAACATTGTTATATTAGATAAAAGAAGTTTTATCAATAAAAGAACTTTTAGTTAATAAAAGATTAATTAAAAAAGGGATTAGGAGTCATTTGTGCAATTTAATCATGCTTTGTATGATTTGATCGTGCTTTGTATGTTTATCTTTTATGGATAACATTTAGTCGTATGCTTAGGACTAAAAGCCGTTGAAGTAAGTTTGTCTGTGTGTGGGAGTTAAGACTAATGTTTGAGTAAGGATAGGAGCGATAGAGCTCTAACCTACCGGCTTCACTCTTGACGGGGAGATAATGTAAGATGAAAATATTGAAAATGTGGTGAGTATACGAGACTTGTTTCTCATATGCGATCGTTCTCATTATTATTGAATGACCAAATTCGTCGCTTCAGTCTTAAAGAGACCGGGATTGGTAAGTGTTTAACTTATCGAAAATCACTTCAAGACTAACTTTCGTTTTCTATCTCTTGGAAGTGGATCTATTCGAGATACTAGAATCCATGTGTGGTTTCAAGATCTATTCGAGATAAGGGCATCCATTAGGAGATTTGTGTTCTGTTTGAGTGATGAACACTCGTGTGAAAGATGTCGAATGTGACCTCGACATCGAAAATAGCGAAAGATAGAGTAGGCTGCGCACCCTAGGGTTTAACTAATCCATGTCAGGGTGCCACCAACTCCATATGTAGAGATTCTCATCGATTGTTGGCCGACGGAAGTTGATGCTATTTGGTTCATGTTGTTCTTGTTTGTGTTCGGACGATGGGCAGCTTTTTTTTTAACCTTATTGTATATTTTATCTAGAGACATATAGCGCTCGGAAGGTATTTTCTTATCCATTTGCACGGAGAACTACTTCGGTTTACTAAAGGCATCTCCTTTGAAAATTCATTATGAGAAAGTTCCTTATCAGTTTTGATTGTACCCTCTAATATGTTGTTGAATGTAAGCAGTGCAACCATTCTGGCTATGTTAGGTATTTATATTATACACCATAGACATTATCTATTATATCACCTTACCTACTTAGTAGATAGTGGTTCTTTTTAGGATATAACTTTATGGAATTCCATGCGATCTCAAAAGTATTGTTATATGTTGATCACATATTTCTTGAGCTTCTCATAACAAACTTATGTTTGACGCTTGGTTTTTGTTTTCGTAAATTCCTCGTGTACTCTTTCGAGTAGTTTGAGAAAGGTAGGTTTCGTTGATGTTGTTTGGAGCTTGGAGAAATGAGTTGGATGTCTCACTTAACTAGTATTCTTATTTCCACTACATCAGTATATTATAATATCGACATTTGTGAGGACATATAGTTATAACTGTCCAGGTTGATGATAGTACTTATGTTTTGTAACTTCGAAATTTCTGTATCGAAGTAACCTTTTGTACCATTCTTTTGGTATTATATATTACCGTTCCACTGGTTGGATTCTGATGTTGTGTTTTGTCTTTTTTGTTCCATTTCCTTTTCTTTTATCCTAATAATTCATCTTTTCGGCACTTGACTGCTCGATATATGAATACCGTAGATATATTAGTGTCACTATTTGAGGGTCGAAAATGCATTTGTTGCAACTGATATCAGAGCTAAAGGTTAAGCGAGAAACTTGGCTTTGGTGGGGCATGAATCATTAAGGGATAAAGTAATGGAACGCCCTAACATGAGTTGAGTGTATTTTACATATGAGAGAATATTTGTAATTGTTATAAAAGTATACCCTAATGGTAATTACAATTGCGAAAATTAAAGATCTTATACATGGTAACTTATATAGATATGAATTGTTAAAGTATACTTCAATTGCCGTAAGAATTAGCGATGTTCATTCATTACTCCTCAATAATTTGTTTAGTCATGCTTGACCAGTTTATGAGCGTTGACTATTATTTGTTGATTGCTAATTTGTGTTTGATCAGTTTATGAGCAGTTTTAATTTTTCACTGCGGGGGTTAGGTAGACAGTATTAGTAGTTGCATCAAAACGAAAACCTTGTGAATTTAGTTTCACAGTTTGACTGTAAGGTATTCGATGACAATGTTGGGTTAAAAGTTGAATTTAGCAAAAGATGTTTATTTAATCTGTAGGAAATATAAGTTATGTTGGAAATAAACATTTGTGAAATGATTTTATATAAGAAAGTGATTTTATGTAAGTAAGGTTTATAAAACATGGTTTATAAATAAGATGGTATTAACTGATATTTTGAGAACTTGAATCCCAATGTCTTTGAAAATGTTTTCAAGATTTCAAAAAAATAGTAGCAGTATTATTTGAAAGTAAACATTTGGAAAATTGGTTTATGAAATTGAGATCGAAGTACTAGTTAATATTTCCAAAGTATTTTATACCATCTTCAAAATGATTCTGGTTATGTCCGAAAGCTATGAATTGGATAAACTGAACTCACTTCTATTTCTTGAAAATAATTCTGGTGATGACTTCAGCATCATCGACATTCATTTTTGGGTTTCTAAGGAGGGGATGCTACAGGGTTATTTTAGTAAAACGTATTTCGATTTTATTCCGAAAGAATGATTTTTTATACGATAGATATATGTGTGTATTATTATTTCAAAACGATTTAAGATAAAACTAGTTATTTAGATCTAAAATTTTCTTTTAAAAGAAAATTGGTATGAATTATTTATGCGAAATTATTCTATATGTATGCTACGTAGGGTTCCTGAGTGGTAGTGGCATAACCCGGAATAAATAATGGAACCTCTCCATGTTTTACCTTTCTGGGTAAAGTGTATTTAGTAAATTATTGAAATTTGTTAAGATATTTTATGGACACATATAGAATATGCATTATGATTATATGGTATGTGCATCGTGTTATGAAACGTTGTTTAATAGTTTTCATTTGTTAAAATAAAACAGGAATTTTCGACGATTTTGGACATTCAAAAACCGTCGAATCATTATAAAACTTGAAGCAAAATGTTTTTGTGTGAAAATATAAAAGTTGAGTTTATATAACACCTAAATTGAGGAGGTATTAAGTTAAAACAAGTTTTGAATTGGTTAAATATGCTTGTTAAATAAAATGAATTTGATGTTTTTGTATATACTCTTAGGATATAGTAGATTATTATATGAATATGAACTTAAGCTATAACTGTTTATAAACTTGAAGTTATGTTTTATGGAAATGACTCAAAAATGATTTTAGTATTAATAAGATATACTATTTGTATAAATGAATGTCATATAATAGATATTGGTATAGTTAAGAAAACAATAGAATAAATACATAAGTTGTATTCGCATGACTGTTCTTGATTCAAAATTCGAGTATGTGATTTCGAGGTGATTTACACTGGTCTGAACAAGGATTTTTCACTGAATTCTTAACAGCGAACACTTAATACAAATTCTTGATAAGATCCCAAAGTTTTCTATCATTGTATGCGGCTATGTAAGGAGAATGAGGTTTTTAATCAAGGAACCTTATCGGAGTCTTCACTAGAGAGGTCAAGTGATTTATATTAGTTTGGAAATATAATTTGTATAATCGAACAAGTGATCGGATTTGACATTGTGTACGGATGGTCCACGTACATCGTATGGACTTTAGTATATTTGCATATTATGTTTTGTTGGTTTAGGAGAGTTTAGATGATAACTCTTCGATTTGTTATACGGTATTATGAATCGTCGACTAAGTATAAGTTGAGGTTGTCGAGCATAAGGCGCCCTTAGTAGATTGTTTATCATTCTTGCACGATGATAGAGTTTTAGAGCCTAGATAATCCAAGAGCGAGTTTGCTAGTGACTAAATACTATTTAGTATTGCTATGTGGTTATTTATTTTTCTTGCTCTTATTAGAATTCTGAGGATGAAATATTCCATGTGGGGGAGAATGTGACGATCCGGAATTTCAAACACTTCATATTTAAATATATAAACTATTTGAATATTTAAATCTTAGATTAAATGGGGTTAAATTGATTTAATAAGCTTCTCAATCCTCTTTTAAATCATTATAATAATGGTAAACTTATTTTTTTAAAATTGTTTACAAAAATATATATTTTGAAGAAAAATCAATAATATGACCGAAAATTAGTATATCGACAAACATTTTTATTTAATATACGTTGTTCGTGTTGGAAATGCGGATTATGAATCTTAAGGCTAGTTTAACGCTAGAGAGGGGTGAATAATGTTTAATTAATTTTATGAATCTTTTTGAAATCCTTTCAAATTAAACACGGACAGATGCAATTCACAAACATAGAAAAAATCACAGAATCAGACACAGATCCAAATAGTAAATAAAATCACTAAGGGAAAGAACACACCGAAAATTTATATTGGTTCGGAGTTACCCTGCATACAGTCCCGTACAATTTTTTGTGCAAATTTATTTTCAAATATAATGTCAATATCACAACCTCGATTTCACGGCTACGAGATACACCCTCCTGTCTTCGAGTCTTGGGAAAACTCTCTTGATTTAACCCGGCTACAAGGTCACCTAATTGATTTAAGGGCTACAATCACACCCAATTGATTTACATGCCACAATCACTTCTTTTCCAATATCACTTGGATAGATAGAGAGACTTGACATGCTTCTTTGATTACAAATGATCCTATAACTCTGAATAACACTGAGATCTTTGAGAGAGAGTGGCAGAGAATCAAACTGGAGATAATCGAGTTTGATTCACTTAGGATTTCGGCAAAGTTTTGTTAAGACATTAGAGAATATTTGAGTGGAGAAGGAGTGAAGAAATAAAGAAAACTTATGTTAAATTTTGTTCAAAACATCAGGTATTTATAGAGGAACAACAGTCGTGTCCATTCAGAAAGGCTATGACGATTTGAAAATTTAAATTTTAAAATAAACGGCCACCATGTCGACATGGGGGGATGGTGTATGTCGACACAAACCTTTGAATTTTGAAAATTGATTTTTCTTTTGAAAAGTGGTTGCTATTCTACAACTTGTCAAAACAATTTCTGAAGTTTATAAACCATTTTGAATATAGTTTAAACTTATAAAAGAGATTAAAAAGCAATTTTAAAAATATATAATATAAAAGTAATATTGAAAAAAAAGTATAGAATATATTTTGAGATTTTAAAACCTATAATATTAAAACCAAAAGATTGTTTAAAAGAAGAGATGATTTTGAAATCAAAATGTAAAGATGATAAAAATAGTACAAGGCTAAAATATTTAAACCGAGAGAGATGGCCTTTAAATAGTTTTTGAAAAAATATTTAAAATAAATCGTTTTGAAATTTTCGTGGATTCCATTCCACTAGAGAAAGTTGTGGGTTCCATCCCACTAAATTGGTCATGGGTTCCATCCCACTATTAAAGTGAGAAGGTGGATTCCATTCCACTATTAAAATCCGAATAAAGATTTAAGTGCTATTATGAAGTTTTAACATAAATCTTGACTCTATTACTTATCTTGAAATCTTAAAATCTTGGACTCTTGATGCTTGTGAGTCTTTAGTCTTGGTTTCTTCAATCTTGAATTCGTCAGTTTTTTAGTTTCTATATTATCCATCTTCATTATTCAATACCTACATATATATCCTGCATATACATATATATCTAGACAAGATATTAGTATTTATATTTTATAAATCCTAAGGTTATTGTCATCAAAACCATCATCTCAAGAACTAACAATTCGAACTCTTATGCACTTGTCTAATGATAAATGAACACATTAGAAACTAATTAACACACTTCTCTTCATAAAGTAAATGAAATTTTCTAGAAGCTTCCAAGCAGATAGGAGATATTATCATGTTAAGGCTTTAAGCGTAAATTTGCAAAAGGCAGTCATATAAGGAGAAGTGATGGGCGGTGAGGCTTCCATGCATGATTGGGAGGGTGAGAACAAGCTTAGGAAACAACATTTTGAGCCTATATAAGGAGGGGATTACCCTTGTTAAATAATCACAAATTCACAAAGCAAAACCAAGCTTCTTTAATGTCTTCTTTTTCTCTAAATGTTCTAAAGAATTTTTTTTGCAAATCCACTCAAACTTTGACACAAGCCTTAGGATAATATTAGAACACATTCCACCATGTTGGATCTTGAAATTTGGAAGAACAACTTTCCCCATCTCCTTTGGCCGTAAGCAATAAGACATGTTTTGCCTTGGAAAAGCAAATTTGAAGCAAGAAGAAGGAAGGAAGGTGATTGCAAGTGATGGTAGGAAGTGTTCTTGAGTTTGGTTGCACCGAGCTTGTGTTTGGCTTGGATCTAAGTGAGTTATCTAGCTATCTTGTTTGTATATATTATGTATATATTTGTTGTGTTTGAAATATAAAGTTAAAGTGACATTTACTAAGTAAAATTATAAACTTTGGCCCCTCTTGCTTTTGAAAGCAAATAAACAACTTTATATTGTATAACATCACTTTTATTACCCTCTTAAACATGTTGCATGACATTTACTTGATGTTTAAATGATTTTTTAAATTGTGTGTTGAATTGAAGTATGTTTGAAAGTGTCTAAAGAGAGAATAGTTGCTATAAGTGCACTTCGATATCCCTTAACTTTAACTTGTGTAAATTGGATATTTATGATCTTAACTTAAGATAATTTGTTATTATTGTTCTATGCACATATTTTGCTACATTGGAAGGCAAAGAAATGGTTTAGAAAGATGTAGAAATTGTGAACCAAAGTTGTGAAAGTTAAAATAAAAGGATAATTATAAATGCACTTGGTAAATATAGCCTATTTTTAGGAATTTTTATAAATAAATTGAAAGATAACCGTTGGAGTTTCTTTCCATCGTTTTTAAGTATCCTAAGGCAGTACATACTATAAAAATATCAAGTCTTAAATCATTTGTTAAAGTGGTTAAAAATAGTTGTAAACATGGTGCTTTTCAATATTGTTTTTAATGAAGACTTTTAACGACATTTATAAATGTTTTAGTAAGTCGCTTATGGTTTTAAGTGTTTAAAAATTATATTTAAATTTGGCCTTTTTATCTCATCTTCTTACAAATGTTTTCTAAACTATTTTAAAGTATTTTAAAGTTGGCTTGAAGTTTAAATATATTGTTAATAATTATATACGTTTTTCCAATGCAAAGAGGTTCTATAATGTAATACATGTTTTTCTTCAAATTATAAATTAGTTATCTTTAACTGATATTTTACATAGATATTTAAAACCTATTTACGAGTATTTATAAGTTTTGAAAAAGGTAATCGACCAGGCTTAACAATAAAAGCCGGCGAGATAGGCTTCTCTATTTGTGAGAGTTAAGATTAATGTCGAGTAAGGATATGAGCAATAGTGCTCTTCCTTCTTGGCTGAGGAATAATCAAGTCGAAAATGTCGGAAACGTGTTAATCATATTGTTTTCTTACTTGTTTATGAAAGTCATAAATACTCTACTTAACACTAAATGTCGACAAGGTAGATTTATCTATTTTTAAGATTCAAGAATGAAGTGTCTAGGCGAAGATTTAATGCAATCAATATTCTAACTTACTTGGCTTCACTCTTAGATTAAGAATTGTTAAGTTGGAATGTCGAAAATGAGTTAAGTATGTGAATATTGATTTGTACAAGCAATTATTTTTTATTAGATAGTTGATTGGTCGACTATCGAACTTAACCAAATATTATCTTAGATCTTTAAAAAGAATGTTTTTAAAGATAATATAAGTATAAAATGGTTTTGCATTTGTTTTGACAAAGTGTTAATACCATTTGTCTTTAAACTTATTTGATTACACTTATGAATGTAAATAGATCTTTAAAAGAATGTTTTGAAGTTAAGCATAAGTGAAATGATTTTAGGTTTGAAGTGATGATATTTAAGTAACATTAGTCTTAAAACCTTTTTGAATGGATTTGTGAAAGTATTTAGATCCTTAAAATGGATATTTGGAAGGAAATTATAATTGAGGAATCTTTTAGAAAATGTAGAAAAAGAAAAGGTTTTAAGTAAGACATCTCGAAATGATTTGTGAATATTCCTATACCATTGAGATATTTATATGAATATTTTTTGAAGTATTGAAAAAAGTAAATTGATAAACAATTTTAATAGATAAAAGAAGTTTACTAATAAAAGTGGTTTTGATTAATAAACGATTAACTGAACAAAAAAGGGATTATGAGTCGCTTATGTGACTTAATCGTGCTTTATATGATTTGATCGTGCTTTCTATATTTACTCGCTTGTAGAAAACATTTAATCATTTACTTAGCACTAAAAACCGATGAAGTAGGCATGTTTATCTGTGCAAGTTAAGAGTTACTGGAACTGGACCAGCTCACAGCGGAAGCTATGAGTGAATTTCAAAAAATTTACCCTATCTATCTTTATTGGGCCTATGAAGTCTAAATGAATTAGAAAATTTCTAAATTTCATTTAAATAAAATCATTTATTTTATTTAAATTCAAATATATTAATATATGAAATTAATTTTATTTAATTTAGTTTATACATAAATGTATCATATACATATATGCGTGAGTGCATGTGTAACATAATAATCCGTGAAAGGTATAATATGCTCATATGTAGATATTGGCATTTACATCGCAACAGACATATTAGATCATTTTGTATGTCATGTATATTGTTCAAATATATGCATGTATATGTGTTACAACACACACACATGTATGTATAGATGTATTATATATAATATATGAACATAAAACATATATATATATATATATATATATATATATATAGAAAGAGAGAGAACAACTATTAAAAATTAGTTATAATTCAAAATTAACTTAGTTTTGCAAAAATAATAAGTTTAGTATTTTAATTTGTGTATATTATGAATAAAATAATGTTTTCATCTTTAAATAATTAACATAAAATAATCTATTGATGAAAATTCAAATTTTATAATTTTTGAAAATCTGGGATCATAGACTAGAGCTTAGAAAAAATCTGAAGATTTTCAAAGTTGAATTTTTTTTAAAATACTTTGATTTCTGTAATAATTATTTAATATAAAATAATATGTTATCAAAATTCAAATTTTAAAATTTCAAAAATTCTAGGATCATAAATGAAAGGTTATGAATTTTTTTGAAATGTTTTCAATTAAATTATTATTTTTAATAAATCATAAATAGTTTTTCCAAAATAATATTAATTATTAAAAAAAAATTATTGAAAAAAATCTTAAATTTTTTCTATGCATTTCAGGAATGATATATTATTTTTTAAAAAAAATATAAAATTGAAATTTTAATGTAACAATTTTTTTATATACAATACACAATTCAAGATTCAATAAATATTAATTTAAAAATATGAATGTGTGCATGATAATTAATCTTCGAATTTTTAAATTCATATTATATATAAATAAGTATACTAAAATTTTTGAATCACATATATATATCTTATATATGCATATATATTATTATAAGAGAGAAATTTACACTAATATATATATATATATATATATATATGAATTTCTTAACAAATATAAAAAAATTATTAATGACAAAAATTGATTTTTTTTTACCATAAACAACATTTTCCTGTACATAAATCAAATAGTATAATAAAAAAATTATGCAGATAACCAAACTGATTTGTGACAACTATATGTACTTACAAAATCTCACCTCACTAAACATACGGTAGCAATATATTTAAACAGATATAAAATTGCTCATTATAGGATCATAGAATATAATTTAATTACTGTAATATGAATTAAAATTGCTAATTTAATGATGCTTTTGAATCCACGTTGAAGCAATGACTTCCCTTCCTTTTACCATTTCTTGATTTTTCAGATTGCAAGTTTGGAATCAACGACCTCTTACTATCGAATAGTATTATCTCACTTTGAAATATATTTGAGAATTCCGAAGTGGATTGAGAGCTATATTTTAACCAACAATGTAGAAGGTAATGACAACCAAAAAGGTTAGTAGTTGATTTTAGATATATATATAGGGTTGTATTAGAGAGAAATGAGGAAAACCTTTTTACCCACTCTAACTTTTTATCAACCCATTATATTCAAGCCAATTCCCTATGTTTTAGCCACCACTAGACCTTCCCAAATCCAAAATTTTGCAGCCCTAATGATGGGCCTTAAACCGATCTAAGCCCAAGCCAGAATACTGTGCAATTAAATCTAATTTAATCGCTTATCGATATTGTATATCGATCGAGATATTTATAATTAATGTTTCATAAATATTAATTAATTTAATTAATCCATAACAATTATACACTAATTAAACCGTTCGGTCTTAATGAAATTCATCATTTAGGCTGTGTAACTCTTGGGGTGTAAATTTGATCAGCGTTTAATATCAAACTATTCTAATATTAACGTTCACACGTCACTTAGCAGGTGGTGTGACATTATGACCAAATTTATCGCTTACTCATTTTCGATAAAATCCAATTTTAGTCTAATAAGCGTTACCCAGTTGCGACATTTGTTTACACTAATTCTCTTCGTCAAAACTATATCACTTTGGACTTATGGAATTTGGTAACGGTAAAAATTCCAACCCCATCCACATTCAACTTTATAGTATAAATATAAAGTCCTTGGTTTAATAATAACAATTATTATTAACCGGAATGCTCTGGCCAGGGACTTTGACTTTGAGTAGACTTGAGTTGATTGTGATACTAACCTTATATAACTGAGGAGACGAATCCTCTCTTGAATAGTGCTACACTTCCAATACTTCCACTCGAACCAATAATCACTCGATGGATGCCATGCTATGATTTGACTATAATCAAAGCGGAGCTTCATATTGAAGATCCACGGTATTCTCAAGTTGAGAGAATTGTGTAAATCAGTCACATCGATATTTTCTGTTTGACCTTAGTTGTATTAACCAACAGAAAACTATCAAGTGAGTCATTCCATAGTTATCCAATAATTATTAGTACATAACCCCTTAGGTCCCCCCAGTATTCATGAGTAATACACAACCCAACATTGTAAGTAGATGTGGTTGTCACAAATCGGTTTGGTTATGTGATAATTTTTTTATTATACTATATGATTTATGTATAGATAAACATTGTTTACTATAAAAAATCAATTTTTGTCATTAACATTGTTTTATATATATTTATATTAATAAATTCATATACATATATTAGTGTATATTTCTCTCACATAATAGCATATATGCATATATATATATATATATATATATATATATATATATGATTTAAAAGCTTTAGCACACTTATTTATGTATAATATGAATTTACAAATTCAAAAATAATTATCATACATATATTTATTTTTTAAATTAACATTTGTTGGATTTTTGAATTGCTTATTGTATATAAAATAATTATTACATTACAAATTAAATTTCATATTTTAAAAAATATTATATCATTTCATAAACATAAAAAAATATTTAGGAATTTTTCAATAAAGTTTATTATTTTGGAAAACTATTTATGATTTGTTAAAAATAATAATTTTATTGAAAAATTCTTCGGAATTTTTTGTAACCTTTCATTCACGATCCTAGAATTTCTAAAATTTGAATTTTTAATAATATATTATTTTATATTAAATAATTATTGCTGAAATCAATGTATTTACTTTTTAAAATAATATTTCAACTTTGACAAATCTCCGGAATTTTCCTAAACCCTATTTTATGATCCTTGATTTTTGAAAATTTTAAAATTTAAATTTTCATTGATGGATTATTTTATGTTAATTATTTATGAATGAAAAAATTATTTTATTCATAATATATACAAATTAAAATGCTAAAATTATTATGTTTGCAAAATTAAGTTAATTTTGAATTATAAATAATTTTTAGTAACTGTTCTCTTTATATATATATATATATATATGTTTTATACTCATATATTATATATGATATATTTATACATACACGTGCGTGTGTGTGTGTATATTTTGTAACACATATACGCGCACATGTTTGGACAACATACATGATATACAAAATGAGCTAATATGTCTATTGCAATTTAAATCCCAACATCTACATATGGTTATGGGCATATTATACCTTTCACGGATTATCATTTCGCATATGCACTTACACATATCTGTATATGATACATATGTATAAACTAATTAAATAAAATTAATTTCATATCTTAATATATTTGAATTTAATGAAATAAATGATTTTATTTAAATGAAATTTAGAAATGTTCTAATTCACTTGGACTTCATAGGCCCAATAAAAGATCCAATACAGTAAAAATATTGAAATTCACCCATAACTTCCGCTGTGGACTAGTCCAGTTTCAATAATGGTATCAGAGCCCAATAGCCTATGCGGTCTAAATTAGTCATATTAGGGCTAACTAATTAAGCTTGCTCACTTAATACGGTGTCTAGAATGGTAATGTCCAAGATTGGAATTGGGTAATCACGTACCCTGTCCTACCTGGTTACCATCCAAGCCTGAAAGGTGAAGTGATCCCAAATGTTGCTCCTAGTAGTAAAGGCCCAACTTAATTCGGGCCTTGGGCTAATTTTCAAAATCGTTTTGAAAATTAATGTTGAAGATTTTAAATTTAATAGTTAAATTTAAAATAAAACATGTTTGTTATAAAAATTACAACACTACATAAGTTTTCAAAATGTTTAAAAAGATAATGATCTTTCAAAGTGTTTAAAAATATTTATATAATAATTTCAAATTTTAAATTTATTAATAAGATTAATAAAATAAATAAATTAAATATGTTGATTGATTAATGCATACATGCATGTATTACATATGTTGATATATGTTATGTTATTTTAAAATGTTTAAGATAACATAAGTATACATGTATATATACAAGATAAATTTTGAAATTAATAAATTTAAATAAAAATTGTTTAATTGAATAAATTAATTAAAGGTTAATTAATTAAATAAAATACACATATATATGATACATGTGTGTTACACTATAAAGGTTATAGTATACACTATAAATGTTATAGTAGATATGTCCAGTATAAAAGTTATATTGGAATACTAATTTTAAATTAATTAAAGAGTTAATTAATTAAAATTAATTAGACAAGATTTAATTAATGATATGTTATACGTAAGACTACCATATAAGTAATATGAAATATAAAAGTTAACGATTAAACTTATATGATATGTGTATAAACTAAATGTGGGACATTAAAGAAACCCAAATAGACTTGAGAAATAAACATCATGCGTAATATACCATGATTTCTGATGTGTTTGACACTTGAATTGCTGGGGTATTTCATAAGAAATATATTATTCTATAACTCAATATCACTCAATATATATTTTGAAGATTATGAATCTTTAATATAATGCCGTCCTCTACCATATATATATTAATAAATTAATTACATACTCCTTAGTTGTTGAGCAAACTCAAGCTAGGGATGTTATGCGTAGTATTATTAATATATTAAACAGACGAGGTAAGATAATTATATGTATTTGTTGAGCAAACTCAAGGTACATATACTATACTTAGGCCATCACGATATGGTAGGTATGAGTGTATGATCACTTTCGATTTGTTGAGCAAACTCAAGATCGAAATGAGATTAGAACAAGGAAAAATGGGTTAGGAGTTGATATGATACAACTAATAAGTACTTATCCATCGTTTGCAGGGCTAAGATTTATTGAGCAAACTCAAGGTCAAAATACCAAAACAAACGAGTCCTAACACTCACTAGTGAAGTTGTAAGACTTCTATCATCTTAGGGTTTGGAGAAATGTAAAAGACTATTGGGAGCCTTATTAAAAAAATGAAATGGTAACATTTAACCTTTCTAATATTGTAAGAACATATGTTATATGATATTATAATTATACACAATGTTAAATTTGTACATTTAATATGATTGATAAAACGTTTATCTATTAACATGTATAAAAAAATTGAATTGAAAGTTGACAAATAGAAATATAATATATACTTACTAATAATTCTAATTGCATGTTATATAATGTTTCTATACCCATGCAAGTGCTCAATTTCAACTACTTAATACTAATTTGATCACTTATATGTTTATTTGGTTTAGACCATGTATTGCATTTTATGAGTTTTTGAACTCTAAACACAATTGAAGACTATGGATACCATGTACTTTCACACATAAATGTTATATAGTGAACATTCATAATTTGTAGGGTATAATATTTCGATAAAGTTAGTCCATTCGAAGTATGCCAATAAACAGTATTTTAATATCATGTATTCAACTTGAATGATTTCAAAAAGATCATATTGTGTTAATGTAACACAAGAACATAAAATACGAGAGGCACCTAAGAACTCGATCGTTAAAATATCATCTTGATTGGTTTACACAAAGTGCAACATATTCGACATGTTAAACGTTAAGAATAATCGAATGCGCTTTTGTAAAAGGCTTGTTATGATATTGTAGTAAGGTTTTCTTTTGAATAGTTTGACCATTTGAAAGAAAAAAAATGTATAAGAATAAATGTATTTCAAGGTAAAGTCAGAATGAAGAGAATGAATAGTCACTTCTACCTCATAGAGAAACACTGGAAACAGGAATTATAATAATAACCGATACTTAGTATTGGAATATGAAATATGATTTTTATTTCGAAAAGTATTTTCATATAGAAAATTGTTTCCTATAACATTTATTTCTTTGAGTTCAAGATATTTGATCGAAGAACTCTTCTCTGTAAACTAGTTGCAGCGTATGAAATAAGTAAACAATATTAAGTGAATGATGGACCTCTAATTTTAGTACATTATTATAGTAATGGCGGAAATAGTGGGAGCATGCTATATAGCACCTAATGATTGCATCAAATTGCGAAAATTATTTTCATAAAATGTACCGAACATTATTTGTGAAATAATGTTATTTTTAGTATTGACTGAAAAAAAGATATAACTATATTTCAGTATGAGTATTATGAATATTCATTATGAAATAGAACTATATTATGGAATTTGTTTTCATAGTAAAAGTGATGCAACAAAAAAAAATATGTCTAATATTATTTACAGCTAGTTTGAAATTATAGACTAAGCCGATGTTTTGAGAAGTAATTTTACTATATGGTTATGAATTGTATGATACAGGTTAATCATATCTCAAACAAATAATGGCTATACACCGATTCGGTGGTAGCATCATAAGAGTTGATGAACTCTTTGAATTAATACATATTGATACATGCAATCACAAGTCTATTAATACCAAAAGGGTTCCACATACTTTGTTATATTGATCATTTATTACAAACATGTACAAATGTATTGGATACACACGTAGCAAGTTTATGATAAAATCATAAAATATAAAAGAAAAGTACATAAAATAACATGCAATAGAATAAAATGATTTGATATGGTCGAATAAGTGAATATATTGAAAAGAGTTCCAAATTTACCTAAAAATGAATATAGATTCAATCTCAAAAGTCACTCCTCCATGTAATACATAATGATGCATTAATAAGGAGTAATCAGACATTATTGGACAATTTACAATTAACTGTGAGTGAAGTTGATTTAGTTTCTTTCTATAAGGTCATGTACTTAAGAATAGTACGCAAGGTTGATGTTATTTCATCTAAACAATAGTTTACAAAATCATACAAGATAAAGGTTCGTAAGAAATCTCAACATATCCTAAGCCAAGGAGTTGGCAGGTTGAGTGAGTCGAAAGATTGCACGTAAGAATTGTTCATGAGGGATCTTGTATGAATCTCCAAAAAGGTTTTTGGAAAGATTTGTCATCAAATGACATATTTATGTTTTGTACATAATTTTTGTAAACTAAAATCAGTTTTATAAACAAAAAGGTTCATAAAGCGTTTGTGAATCCATATTCTATTTGCACTAAGAGACAATTGTTGTTTCAAGAGATATCAACTTCATTGTGAAAAAAAAATTTGAATTTTTTTGGTAGTTAATTGGAATTGGGTCTTATCCACAGATAGAACCGATTATATGAGATGAAGTGAAATTAACTAACCTAAATGAGCACATAGCATTAGAATGTCTAATAAGTACTCCCGTACATCGAAGAGAAACTATGAGTTTCTTATTAATGTCGAAAATATACGTTACCCTCAGTTGTTCAATTAAACCATTAAGATTGTTGATTCTATATGGTATGATGCGTAGATCTGAAAGAATTCCAAGTACGCTATCAAAATATGATTTTGGTGGTCATAATCAAAGAGATATGATCCATCGGCCGAGATTGTATCTTTATTGGAAAAGCTAATGTGGTTGGAATTAAATAAGCAACGTTGATAAGAATAATATAGCAATTTTCAACTGTTGAAATTAGCATAACATATTTGGTGTTCAACATGTTCAAGTTAATTAAATTTACTCACAAAATTAACGCTCGATAAGACTTAATGTTTGGTACTTATGTATTGAAATAGAAAATTCTAAATAATGATTTAGAGTAAGCCGTTTACACATATTAACCAAAAATATATCGAAGTCAGTGGGAGCGATATTGGGTTTGTGAGTCTTTGGATATGATCCCAGAAATGATGCGAATGTATCATTTTATAAGCATCAAGATTGAATAAGTATTTTGGTAGAAATATCAAATAGTTTGATTTTCAATCAAAGTGCAGGGGATTTGTGTGTTCATAAGAAGAACGTTAAAAGGTACATTGATATTTCTAAACTATAAGTAAACAACACGTTCTTGATTTTAACAATATGCTTGTATTAAAATCAACTTTGTTTTAATACTTAATTTTGGATTGTAAATGATGTCTTTTATGGTTAGCACAAAAGATATAGAGATTGTCCCAAAACGATATACAAGAGCACACTATTAAAAGGAGAAACGTAAGTTGGATTCCTTATGCATTAGTAATAGGAATTATCATACAGTTTATGTTGTGTATGATATTGTGTTTTGTTTATGTATTTGATACATGGAGCAAATATAAAATCCACATTAATATCACTAAATGGTTGTTTGAGGCGTTCTCGCGTATTTATGAAATACTAAAGAATTGTTTATACAAATAACGAACCCGTTATGATAGAACGCTTGGACACAAATTTTTATAAGTGATATTAAGTATAACATGTCAATGATAAAGTTCAAGCTAAAATCTTTAATTTGAAAATGTTTCAAAATAAAAGTGATTGCGGTCGACTCGACGAAATGTTGAGAACATTAGCTTGAATAGCGCTACAATAAACCAATGTATATAGATATAAATGCACAAATTTATAGTTGAGCCAAAGGTGATTCCAAATGTTGAGAGTCTCATAATATTGTTACAAGATAATAATGTCATAAAATTGGTCATGATATAACTTAAAGCTCACTAGAAGTCGAATGACATACTTTGAATCGTTTCACATGATAAAGGTCGTTTATCAATGTTAGAGAGAGTTAATAGACAAAGTAGATAAATAAACAAATTTTAGCATACTCATTCACTAAGGGACCGACCTATTTGGTTTTGAGAAAATTGATTGAAGAAGTTGGAATTAGATTCCATAATTGAACCCAAGTGCAAGTGGGAGATTGATAGCGTTAAGGGTATGCCTTAGGGGCAATTATGTAATTTGTTACATATATTTAACTCGTTGACCAATCTTGTTCGAAATAAAAAATATTTTCTTCCTATAATATACTTGATATAATGTGATTATATTAATTAATTAACTTAATTAAAAGTATATTTAATAGAAAAATCCATAAATGGTATATTTTGTGATATTAGTTACAAAGTATTGTAACCGTGAGTAATTTATCACAGCGAAACAGTTAAGATACATCGAGACTGGATATCGATGTATCCGTTGAGACTGGAGTACGTAACACTCTTCAAATATTTGGCATTGTATTACTCATGGCTGTTGTGGACAACTAGGGGTTACGTACTAATAGTTATTAGATAACTATGGAACAACTCATTCGATAGCTTTCTGTTGGTTAATATAACTAAAGTCAAACAGAAAATATCGATGTGATCGATTTACATGGTTCTCTTGGCTTGAGAATACCGTGGATCTTCAATATAAAAGCTCCGCATTGATTATAGCCAAATCATAGCATGGCGTCCATTGAGTGGCTATAGTTGGGTCGAGTGGAAAGTGAAAGAGGCTATGCGATAAGATCGTGTAATATGGAATAACAGAATAGTCTAGGTAGATAAAGTAAGTAAAAGCAAGGAGACACCAGGATTTTATACTGGTTCGGACCTCTAGTCCTACGTCCAGTACCTAAGCTTCACTTAGGAATGTCACTAACTAACACCCTCACTTAACCCGGAGGAATAGGTTTACAACTTACCCGAACAACCGAACGGGATTTCTTGCCTCAAACACCGAAGAGGACTTCAACTCAATTACTAAAAAACAATATTCGACTTGTTGTGTTTTTATCAACACTAATGAGTCTAATGTAGTACAATATTCCTATAATCTTATCCTCGAGAGTATGCAATGTGTTTGTAAAGATTTAGGAAATGTGAATTGCTATGAATCAAAAGAATGTCAAAAACAAAGCAGTGATTCAAGCAATAGATTTGTGAGTGCTTTGAGAATTTCTAGATAATATGTTCAAGAAGATAGTAAGATTAAAGCAAGAGAATTCGATGAATTGAAGATGTTAAAATTATGTATTTATACTTGTAGAGGAGATGCATTTGTTGGCCAAGGATGCAGACAAGAGATGCTTCCATTTCCATTGGTGAATGGTTGCAACTCTTGGGAGGAAGAAGGTGTCCATTCATAGAAAATTCGCAGGTTCAAATTCAGTCGACTGAACAGAGAATTCAATCAACTGAAAATGTGAAGTTAAATTTTCAGGAACAAATTCAGTCGACTGAACATGGTTTTTAGTCAACTGAAACTGTACATGTTGTATATGTGTAATAGGTTCAGTCGACTGATCATCCTTGTTCAGTCGACTGAACTATTAAGCTATGCACAGTGAACGTGTATTAAGAAATAAAATTTATAAAATGTGTTCTAGTGTTTGTGCAAGCCTCTTGAGGATAGATTTTAACAATAAATCTAAACTAAGACCTATATAAAAATCATACTTATGTTTATTCTTGGTCTTCATCGTTCTTTCTTTAGCTTTGCATATATCTCTTCCTTTTTGTTGAAGCACATTGTCATTGATCAAAATCTTAGCGTATCAACATTCTCCCCTTTTTTGATTGATGACAATACTTATGTGTGTAGAGATTATTTTCTCCCCCTGAATATATGCACTATCTTTTCTACAAAAAAAGGTTAGTAACATGGATTTCTCCCCCTTTGTCATCGACAAAAAGGAAGTAATAATCACAGAAGTATATTGTCAAAGCAATCACTGATATGCATGTCTATAGTTTAAGAATGTAGCATAGAATATAGCATAAAAATGTAGCATGAGAAATAAAATATAGAATGTTGCATGAATGAATAAAACATAAAATGTAGCATGAACGAAACATAAAAGGCTATTTATACAAGCCTTGTGATAATTAAAAGAATAAAAAGCCACAAAAGAGTTTATTCATCTTTGTCCCAATCATATGAGACTTCTCTCCCTCCCCTTGGTTCGCTGGATAACGGGTCCACTTGTGGGAGGTCTATAACATCCTCCTTGACCACCACGAGTGCCACTCGAGCTGCTGCTTTTATGTTCTTCGGAAGATGTCCATGTGAAAGTAGGTGCAGGACGCTTACCGCGTGATGTTGAAGCAGTAGTGGAAGTTGAGCATGAGATGGCATCCCATAATTTATTGAAGAATCCTTTAATTTTATCAAGTTTGTGGTCTACCTTCTTGAGGCGATTATCAAGAATTTGTTGATTTCTTGATAAAATTCCTAACGATTGATTGGTAGTAAAACTTGGCTCAATGATACGAATTTCATCTTCTTGGTCGAAGGGTTCTACATGTGGGCTTGTGGAGGTTGTTGCGCTTGTGGAGGTTGTTGTTGTTCTTGATGCCTAGCTTCCCATTCGGCAAGAGATATGATCCGAGGAGGTCTATCCGGGAGTTGCATAAGGCTTATCATCCATTGGTTAATTTGATGGACCATTGTATTTTCGGACTCGGGTAATGGCGTATTAACATTGAGGAGAAGTCTCATGATATATTCTCCAAAATATATAGTTCGCATTTTGCCATTATTAAATGTGAGAAACTCATCAAGGATTAGTTGGAGCCAATTGACTTGAATATTGCCCCAAATAGCGTATAGAGCTCGATAATTGATTGGGTAGACAAGTTCATATGAACCCGTTCATGGAGTAATTGTTCTCATAAGAGCTTTGTGAAGGATTCTAGCTCTAGGTCGTAGGGAAGTGGACTTAATATCTCGAATGTTAACATTATCATCCAGAAATTGATGATTTATGTTATCTCGAATTTGTGGATTGAATTCTACCTTATCAAGTTTTCTCCCTATGTTAGGTGATCATAAGATGTGTGCCATTCGATCTAAGGAGAACCAAACTTTCTTCCCACACACCATACTCCAAACACCATCATTTGGATTTCTTGGAGTTTGGTGTCCAAGATTAAGATTTGCATAAAATAATTTGACCATGATATGGTTTATTGCATGGTCATTTCTTTTCAAATTCAAAAAAGAAGTTAAACCTTCCCGATCCGTTAATGCTTGAATGTTGTATGTCTGAAGGCTTTGAAAATCAACGAAGGAGTGCTCGAAAATGCGAGAATTCTTCATTTTATTCCACCATGTTACAGCTACGCCATCATAGAGCCATTGTGCAATTTGAGCATCAATTGGCTCGGAGGATGAAGAAGAAGACGCTCTTGATCTTTTTGGGGCCATTTGTCGTGAGATTTGAGAGTAATTTGTGAATTGGGGGCTAGGGTTTTGGAAAACAATGGGGAAGAGAGAACTGTTGGAAGGTAAAAAGTGAAGGTGAAATGGTAAAAACTTGTTGATAAAAGGGGAAAAGTTGCCTGGGAATTGGCGTTCAGTCGACCGAATAGTCTGTTCAGTCGACTGAAATTTTGGCCGAAAGCTTCTGTGTAAAATTCAGTCGACTGAACAGAAGTTTTAATCGACTGAACTATTGTTTAGTTGTTTTCTGCCTAGTGTTCATCGACTGAGCAGGAAGGTTCAGTCGACTGAACCTTGAGTTTTTGGAGTTCTAAAATTTATAAAAAATTTCAATAAACAATTACAACAAAATACAATATAATAACATGATTTGGCCACCGAAATAATCATTTCTTTGGAGATGGACTATTTTTCTTTTTGCGTCCTTCATTCTCCATATAGTTTATATCCCATGAATTTGGACTATACTAAGGAGTTTTTGGAGACATCCAAGGATTCACGGGATCGGCTGTTGTACGATAGGACGAAGACGGATCATACGAACTAACCGGTCGAGGTAGAGGCTCAGTCACTTCGTTTTTCTTTGAGCCACAAAATCGTAAACCGATTTGCTCTAGGAAGCTTAATCGTCCAGCCGTTACTTTTTGTTTGAAATATAATTCTCGTTGAAGATCAATTTGTTGTTGTTGAAAGTGATGAATCTCATCAATTTTTCTTTTCGTATCTGGTGAGATAAAAAGACCACGTTTAGCCTTCTTCCATTCCGGTGTGAGGACATTTTTATATCAACTTTTCAATCTTTTGCAAGTGAAAATGAGTTGTGAAAATGAAAATAAGTTAAACGTGTATTTATAGGATGAACATTCTAAAAATATTGTGGTGATAATTTATCAAAGTTTTTAACCAAACAAAGATTTAATGGTTAAAATAATTCAGTTAGAAATGTATGGATTAGAGATAACCCTTATATTATTATTTATAATGTATCATTATTTTGAAATATAAATTGAAAGTCGTAGTTTTCTTTATTCAGTCGACTGAGCATATAGATTTAGTCGACTGAATTGAAAAAAAAAATTTGATAACTTTATAAAATATCTTTAAAAGAGATTATTCCTATTTCTCGTCATAACTTTATAAAGGAGTTTTCTAATAAAAATTTAGTAAATATATCGGCAATTTGATTTTCGGTAGAAATATGTTCTAAATTTATGATTCCTTTTTCGATATTGTCTCGTAGAAAATGGTGATGGATGTCTATATGTTTTGTACGAGAGTGATTAACCGGATTTTTAGATAAATTTATTGTACTTGTATTATCACAATATATTGTAGAGTTTGCTAAATTTATATTAAAATCCTTAAGTGTTTGTTGTATGTAGATAACTTGAGTACATGCTAAGGCGGCTCATATATATTCCGCTTCACACGTGGAAAGAGAAACACAATTTTATTTCTTACTAAACCAAGATACAAGTGATTTTCCAATGAAATGGCACGTACCGCTTGTACTTTTTCTATCTGTTCGAGATCCACCAAAATCAGCATCACTGAATGATACTAACTCAAATGGATACTCTTTTGGATAGAAAAGACCAAAATCTTTAGTATTATTAAGATATCGCATAATTCGTTTCACCGCTCTTAAATGCGATTCTTCAGGATTAGATTGAAAACGTGCACATAAACATACACTCATCATTATGTCTGGTCTACTAGCGGTTAAGTAAGTAAGGAACCTATCATGCTTCTAAATAATTTTTGATCTATACTTTTGCCATTTTCATCTCGATCGAGATGAGTAGTGGTACTCATAGGAGTAGGTTTAGCAGAAGTGTTCTCCATTCCAAAACGTTTAATTAGATTAGCACAATATTTTTCTTGGTTTATAAAAATTCCATTTGTTAATTGTTTATTTGAAGTCCGGGAAAATATGATAATTCTCCCATATGAGACATTTCGAACTCCTTAGTCATTATATTTGAAAATTCTTTACATAAATTTTCATTTGTCGAACCAAATATAATATCATCTACGTATACTTGAATTATTAAAATATCTTTAGTAGTATTTTTAATGAAAAGTGTTTGATCAACTTTTCCAATTTGAAATCCCGAATTTAGTAAGTAACTTTTAAGTCTTTCATACCAAGCACGAGGTGCTTGTTTAAGACCATATAGTGCTTTCTTTAATTTATATACATGATCTGGATATTTTTCATGTATAAATAAAGGAGGTTGTTCTATGTATACATTTTCTTTTATAAAACCATTTAAAAATGCACTTTTAACATCCATTTGATAAAGTTTAAAATTGTGAAAACATGCAAAAGCTAATATAATACGTATTGCTTCAAGTCTTGCAACTGGAGCAAAAGTTTCTTCAAAATCGATACCTTCTTCTTGATTATATCCTTGTGCTACTAGTCTAGCTTTATTCCTAGTTATATTACCTTGTTCATCTATTTTATTTTTGTAAACCCATTTTGTTCCAATAAAGATTGATTATTCGGACGGGGAACTAATTCCCAAACATCGTTACGTTCAAATTGATCTAATTATTCTTGCATTGCAATAATCCAGTAATCGTCTGTTGATGCTTCTTTAGGATTTTTAGGTTCTATTGTAGAAATGAAAGCTACATGTCCCATTTGATTTAGTTGATTTCTTGTCTTAACTTGAGAATTGATTTCACCTATTATGTTTTGAGTAGGGTGATCTCGTAATATTCTTGGTGATGATCTTAGTTCATTATTACAATTTTCAAGATTTGTATTTTCTATATTTATAAATTCTTCATCATCTTTTATACTTAATTCTTTGTTAAAATTCTCATCAAAAGTTACATGTAAGATTTCTTCGATTACGTTTGTTCGTTTATTAAATACTCGATATGCCTTACTTCGTTCTGAATATCCTACAAAAATTCCTTCGTCGGCTTTTGGATCAAATTTACTTAGTTGATCTTTTGTATTTAAAATAAAACATTTTGATCCAAATATTTTGAAATAAGATATATTTGGCCTTTTGTTGTTGAATAGTTCATATGAAGTATTTTTAGTTAACGGTCTAATTGATATTCTATTCAATACATAGCATGCAGTAGCTACGGCTTCTGGCCAAAAATGTTTTGGTAGAAAATTTCCATTTAATAATGTCCTAGCGCATTCTTATAATGTTCTATTCTTTCTTTCTACAACTCCATTTTGTTGAGGAGTTCTAGGAAACGAAAAATTATGATTTATTCCTTTCTTTTTACAGAACGTTTCAAAAGCTTCATTTTCGAATTCGCCTCCATGATCGCTTCGTATATTTTTAATCTTCAAATCTTTAGTGTTTTGAATTCTTTTGACAAATGTTTTAAGATGCTCAAAAGTATCACTTTTATTTTTCATAAAAATAGTCCAGCATATCTTGAGAAATCATCAACTATTACAAACACGTATCGATTATGATTAATGGATTAAACTTGTGTTGGTCCAAATATATCCATAGGTAGTAATTCTAATGGTTGTAAAGTCGAAATATTTTTCTTAGATTTGAAAGATGATTTTGTTAATTTTCCTTTCTGACAATCATCACAAAGATTTTTTATTTTAAAGTTTATTTTGGGTAAACCTCTTACTAATTCATTTTTGGAAAGTTTTCTAATAATTTTAAAATTTATATGATAAAATCTTTTGTGCCATAACCAAGGATCATTATCTTTGGCTAGTAAACACATACTTGTATTATGATTAATATTCATATTTAGAACGTAATTATTCCTATCCCTTTTTCCTTCAAAAACAAGATTTTGGTTTTGATCAAAAATACTACATTTATTTTCCGAAAAAGTTATTTTAAAGCCTTTGTCACAAAGTTGACTTATGCTAAGTAGATTATGTTTTAGATTTTCAACTAATGAAACATTTATTATAAAAGGTAAATTTGATGTACCGTAGTCGCTCACATCTCCTTTGTCAATGATATAGCCTTTTGAATTGTCTCCGAAGGTAACCGAGCCACCATCAAAGTACGTGATGTTTGTAAGCATATCTTTGTCTCCGTTCATGTGTTTTGAGCAACCACTGTCTTGTATCCATTTCTTCTTTTTAAGTGGGACCTGAAAATAAATACAAAATTATTGGTACCCGCCTTTTAATAGGGTCCTAAAAAGTTAGAGCTTAGGAAGCCAAACCCAATTTGGTTTAGTATCCTTTTTATAAATATTTTTTTTATTATTATGAACACTATCAATAAATGTTTTAATATATTTATTCCTAATTAAATATTGTTAGTCTTTGGGACCCAAATTTTGACTATCTTGGTTTCCACTTTTGTTTTAATAGGTTCTCTTAATAACATTTGTTGTTTTGAATCAATATTCCTCTTAAAATTTGTATTTTTCTTTTTAGGAATTTTTGACTCCTTTTTATATCCTAATCCATGTTTATTTGAAGAGGATTGAGAATTTTCTAAAATCTTAGATAAATTTTCTCTTCCTTTGTTAAAGTTAGAAACATTTTTAGTGATGTTATCCAATCTAGCTTGAAGTCTATTATTTTCTAACTCAACTTGTCTAATCTTAGTTTTTAACTCATGATTTTGAGAAACAATTATATCATTCTGTGTCTTTTGAGTTTCGATTTCTTGACTTAAAAGTAATAATTGAGTTTCCGAATGTGAATGAGATTCTTGAACTTTTTCAAGTTCTTCTTCTAAAATTTCCTTTTCATATTTTAACATATCCCTTTCAAATTCTGCTTTGTTTTGATTTTCACGAGTTTCTTTGAGTTTCTTTTTAAGAGTTTTTATTGTGTTCAAAAGTTCAGTGTTTACTTCAATTAAGTCATCGAAAGTTAAATTACTTACTTCAGATTCTTGAGCCATGAAGCATACATTTGCCTGACATTGTCGCTATCATTTTCACTTTTGGATGAAGATGAATCCGAATCATCCCATGTTACAGAGAACGCCTTCTTTTTTAATTTCTCTCTCTTGTTTTTTGTTGTTGAGAGCTTTTTGATTCTCCTTCTTTTGCTCTGGGGAATCCTTGTGCATGTGACCTTTCTTGTGATAGTTGAAACATTCTATATTCGAGGATGTAGGTTTGTTCAAGAAATTCTTATTGAATCCGTTTTTATTTCCTTTTCTATATCTTAAGAATTTCTTGAAATTTTTGGCTATAAATGCTAAATCCTCATCTTCAGACTCTGATTCTTCCTTTTCTGCATGAAAAGCTACATTCTTTCTTTCTTGAGCTTGATCTTTCTTAGCTTGCATATTTACTTCATATGACATAAGATTTCCAATCAATTCTTCTGGTTTCATTGTAGATAGATCATTTGCTTCCTCGATTGCTAGTACTTTTCTCTCCCATTCATCAGTGAGTGAATTTAGAACTTTAGACATAATGTCAAAATCCGTGTATTTTTCTCCTAGTCCGATTAAAGCATGATGAATGTCTTGAAATCTTTAGTACATGTCATTGATGGATTCATTTTATCGCATTCTAAAGTTTTGGAATTGATTCTTCAGCATGGATATCTTTGTTTGTTTAACCTTGTTTGTGCCTTCATGTATGACTTTAAGTGTTTCCCAAATTTGATATGCAGTAGTACATATGCTAACACGGTTGAATTCGTTTCTATCCAGGGCTCAAAATAGCATATTCATAGCTTTGGCATTTGCACTAGCTTCATTCTTTTAAATTTGTGTCCATGTAGGATAATCGGTTGTGGGTACAACGAACTCTGCTTGAGTAGCATTCCAGGCTTCAAAACTTGTTGCTTGCATATAAATCCTCATCCTTGTCGCCCAATAGTTATAGTTTAGTCCATTGAATAGAGGAGGTCTTTGGGTAGATTATCCTTCCGCAAATGTAGAACTATAGGCAGATGTTGTGCTTGTACTTGCGTTATTTTCCATATTATCAATATGTCTAATAACGGGGTTATGGTTATAGGACGGCCTTGCTCCGATACCAATTGAAAGAGGCTATGCGGTAGGATCGTGTAATATGGAATAATGGAATAGTCTAGGTAGATAAAGTAAGTAAAAGCAAGGAGACACCAGGATTTTATACTGGTTCGGACCTCTAGTCCTACGTCCAGTTCCTAAGCTTCACTTAGGAATGTCACTAACTAACACCCTCACTTAACCTGGAGGAATAGATTTACAACTTACCCGAACAACCGAACGGGATTTCTTGCCTCAAACACCGAAGAGGACTTCAACTCAATTACTAAAAAACAATATTCGACTTGTTGTGTTATTATCAATACTAATGAGTCTAATGTAGTACAATATTCCTATAATCTTATCCTCGAGAGTATGCAATGTGTTTGTGAAGATTTGGGAAATGTGAATTGCTATGAATCAAAAGAATGTTAAAAACAAAGCAGTGATTCAAGCAATAGATTTGTGAATTCTTTGAGAATTTCTAGATAATATGTTCAAGAAGATAGTAAGATTAAAGCAAGAGAATTCGGTGAATTTAAGATATTAAAATTATGTATTTATACTTGTAGAGGAGATGCATCTGTTGGCCAAGGATGCAGACAAGAGATGCTTCCATTTCCATTGGTGAATGGTTGCAACTCTTGGGAGGAAGAAGGTGTCCATTCATAGAAAATTCGCAGGTTCAAATTCAGTCGACTGAACAGAGAATTCAGTCAACTGAAAATATGAAGTAAAATTTTCAGGAACAAATTCAATCGACTGAACAGGGTTTTTAGTTGACTGAAACTGTACATGTTGTATATGTGTAATAGGTTCAGTCGACTGGTCGTCCCTGTTCAGTCGACTGAACTATTAAGTCGTGCACAGTGAATGTGTATTAAGAAATAAAATTTATAAAATGTGTTCTAGTGTTTGTGCAAGCCTCTTGAGGATATATTTGAACAATAAATCTAAACTAAGACCTATATAAAAATCATACTTATGTTTATTCTTGGTCTTCATCGTTCTTTCTTTAGCATTGCACATATCTCTTCCTTTTTGTCGAAGCACATTGTCATTGATCAAAATCTTAGTGTATCAACAGAAAGTATCAAAAGAGGATTCGTCTCCTCATTTATATGTGGTTAGCATCACAGTCAACTCAAAGTCAAGGTCTCTGCCCAGAGCATTTCGGTTAATAACAGTTGTTATTATTGAACCAAGGACTTTGTACTTAAACTATAAAGTTGAATATGGATGAGGTTGGAATTTTGACCATTACCAAATTCCATAAGTCCAAAGTGATATAGTTTTGACGAAGAGAATTGGTGTAAACAAATGTCACAACCGGGTAACGCTTATTACACTAACATTGGATTTTGCCGAAAATGAGTAAGCGATAAATTTGACCATAATGTCACACCACCTGTTAAATGATGTGTGAACGTTAACATTAGAATAGTTCGATGTTAATCGCCAACCAAATTTACACTTAAGAGTTACACAGCCGAAATGATGAATTCCTTTAAGACCGTACGATTTAATTAGTTTATAATTGTTATAAATTAATTAAATTACTTAACATTTATGAAATATTAAATATAAAATTTGAATATGGTTTGAGAAATAAATAATGTTGTATATATTTATAGTTGTTATAAATATATCGATCGATATACAATATCGAAAAGCGATTAAATTAGATTTAATTGCATAATATTTTGACTTGGGCTTAGATGGGTTTAAGGCCTATTATTAGGGCTGCAAAATTTCGGTTTTGGGAAGGTCTAGGGGTGACTAAAACGTAGGGAATTGGCTTGGAGATAATGGGTTGAGATATTGTGAGAATGGGTAAAATGGTTTTCCTCGTTTCTCTCTAATACAACCCTACATACATTGTATGTATGTACGTATGTATCTCTAAATGCAATTACTAACCTTTTTGGCCGCAATTACTCTGCATTTGCTGGATAAAACTTTGCCCTCAATCCACTCCAAAATTCTCAAACATATTTCAAATTAAAATAATATTATTCGATAGTTAGAGGTCGATGATTCCGGACTTGCAATATGACGAATCAAGAACAGTAAAAGGAAGGGAAGTCATTGCTTCAACGTGGATTCAAATCATCATTAAATTGGTAAATTTAATTCATGTTACTGTAATTAAATAATATATGTGTGTTAGTCCTTGAGATGATGGTTTTGATGACAACAACCTTAGAATAGGATTATAAAATATAAATACTAACATTATAGTTTAGAAATATATGTATATGCTGGATATAACCATGCTGGTACCAAGAATGAAGACTGTACAGTATAAAGATTCAAGATATCAATATTGAAGACCCATGAGTATCAAGAATATCAAGATTATTAAGAGTTCAAGATTTCAAGAATAAGTAATTTAGTTAGGAATTTTGTTAAAACTCCTAGAAAAGCACTGACATCTTAAAATCCAATTTATTCATGGAATGGAATCCACTTCGAGCCTGTTAAAGTGATGGAACCCTAAATAGGATGGAACCTATGAAAAATCTAGTGGAACATTGTTTTGTATCCACTAAATTTTATTCAAAATGCTTTTACAAAATTATATTTTGTTTTCAAAATGATTTCAAAACCTTCCTTTTAAAAGAATCAAAAACATCTATCCTGGTTTTAAATATTTTTAGCCTCAAAATAATCTTTATCTTCAAAATTAAATTATCCCTAGTTTTAAGCTATCTTTTAATAATAATATATTTAACTTTTGATATTTATACTTAGATTTAAATATAAAATTATAGTAAAATTATATATATACCAAATTATTATTCTCTATATTTATTTATGTATTTTAGCTATATTTAAGTATATTTATAAAAGTTTAAAATAGTTTTAATATAAGATAAAAGTTATTTTCAAGGAAAAACAAACCATCAAAATTTCCTTTGGGAAGTCGACATACTCAAGATACCCATGTGGACATAATGGCAGTTGATTTCAAAATTTCGAATTTCAAAAGAAGTGTTTATTCGTCATATCCCTTCATGAATGGACATGGCTGTTGTTCTTCTGTAAATAGGGGTTGTTTTCAACGAATTTCAAAATATATTTTTCTGGTTTTCACTCCTCTTTTTCTTCCTCATTTCTTTATACATATTCTTACCATTACTCTGTCGAAATCAACATTAAATCTAACTAGATCATTTCTAGTTTGATTCTCTATCACTATCTCAACAAGATCTCAGTGCTATTCAGAGTTATAGACTTCTTTGTAATCAATTTAGCGAGAAAAGGTGTGATTGTAGCCTTGGAAATCAATCAAGCGAGAAAAGATGTGATTATGGCCTTGGAAATCAATCAAGTTAGAAAAGATATGATTGTGGCCTAGGAAATCAATTGGGTGAACTTGTTGCCCCTGAAATCAAGTATCTCTACCCAGAGGATTGTGAATCTGGAGGGTGTACCTCGTAGCCTTGAAATCGAGGGTGTAATTGTAAAATTTCTTTTGAAAAGAAATCTGTACTTGTGTGCGGGACCGGATGTAGGGTAACTCCGAACCAGTATAAAATCCGGTGTGTTCTTTCCTTTACTGCTTTTATTTTATTTCTGCATCTGTGTTTGATTCTGTGATCATATCTGTGTCTGAATATAGCATACATTTGTATTCAAATTAACAAAAAATCAAAAAGATTTAGTAATTTCTTTAAACACTATCCACCCCCCTCTAATGTTAATCCTAGCCTTAAGATCCGTATTCTGCATTTCTCACATTTGGTATCAGAGAAAGTTTTCAAAGTTTTCATAATCTGAATTTTGAAAAAATTTCAAAATGGCTACCAACACGGGTACTGGTAACACTACCAACACTAGTTTTATCAACCCTGTCACTGGTTCATTTGTAGAAGGTCAGTATACTGTCAGACCACCACTTTTTGATGGCAGTAATTATGCATATTGGGCATGTAGGATGAAAATGTATTTACAATCTGTAGGATTAGACACTTGGAATATCACACAGACTGAATATTCTAAACCCACAACTGATTTTGCACAGTGGACCGCTGAGCAAAAGACTGTTGCATAAAATAATTCTAAAGCAATGAATATTCTGCTTTGTTCACTTGATAGGAATGAATTTAATATAATGTCAGTTTGTAAGTCTGCATATGAAATCTGAAAAACTTTGCAAGTTACTCGCGAAGGAATAAGCAAAGTTAAACATACCAAAATTTGCCTGCTCACAAATCAGTTTCAATTATTTAAAATGAATTCTAATGAGTCTATTTACGATATGTATAGTAGATTTCAGGATATTGTGCATTCTCTAATATCCTTGGGAAAGGAATTTTCAGAAGAAGATCAAGTCAAAAAAATCTTAAATTCTCTTACTCCAGAATGGGATCAAAAGACCCTTGCGATCAAAGAGGCAAATGACATCAGTACCTTAAAGATAGAAGAATTAATTGGAAATCTAATGTCGTTTGAAGTCCAAATGATTGGGAGAAGAGAAAGCAAAGCATCCGAAAAGAAATCAATGGCATTCAATGCATTGACCGAAGGATCAGACTCAAATAGCGATAATGATGAAGGGATAGCCTTTATGACCAAGAATTTTTGAAAATTCCTGAAATTCAGAAAGATGAACAATCTCAAGAGAAACAACTATAAGAACTCTGGAAATCAGAATGTAGTGCCAAACAATATCAAATGTTTCAACTGTGATGAACCAGGCCATATCAAAAGAGACTGTCTGTATCCAGATAGGCAAAATTTTCCTATAAACATTGATTCCGTAAAGAAACGAAAACGTGCAATTACTGCTACTCTAGATGACTCAGACTCGTCCTCAAGCGATGATGATTAGAAGACAGATAATTCAAATATGTGTTTCATAGCAGTTCACAACTCTGACGAATTCAAAGAAATAGTCTCAGAAAAAGGTATACATTTACAATACAATTGGTTGAAATTGCATGCTTAGATTTGGATGCTTGATTGCTTGCTTGATTGATTTTGAATTAGTGTGTTGTTTGAATTTTAATTTTTTTTATTTTTTTCTATAATTTTATTTTTATTTTGAATTTTAATAGTATTATAATATTTTATAGAATATACTATAATTTCAGAATTATTCCAGATATATATATATATATATATTAAAAATAATAAGTACACATATGTATATATATATATATATATTAGAATACTTAGGAAAAATAAATCATATAAATTCAAAGACACATGTTGACATGGTCCCCACCATGATGTCGACATGGGTAGAGAATTTGAAATTCAAAATTTGAATTCAAATGATTGAATTTTCCTCCACCTTTTCACTTCATTCAATTCTCTGAAAAGGCAACTTTTGACCAGAGAACATGTCCTTCGAGAATCTATTTATTCACTATTTTTATCACATCTTTTCACTCTCATTTTCAAATTCAAACTCTTTCTTCAAAACTTCAAGCTCTCTACTCTCTACTCTAATGGCTTCTTCAAGCAACCCCTCCACCAGGAGAATTTCCAGAAAGATAAAAGAGCAACTCTTCAATGATCCGGAGGCCATAAAAGCATACATCAATTATGCTAACTATGGGAAAGTCCATCCCGGAAAGTTTGCTATATTTCCAGATTTCTCTTCTTATGAAATTGATTCTCTTTTTGCAAACAATCAAATTCTTAGTCTTATTGATGCTTCTCAAAATGATTTCGTTTTCTATCCAAATCTTGTTAAAATTTTCTATGCAAATTTAAACCGTGGATTTTATATTGGAAATGATGATGAGATTTGGAGTAGTGTCAAAGGCACTAGAATCGTTTTAAATTGTGATATTTTGGGTACCATTCTCAATTGCAAAAGCACGGGAATGGATTTTTCTAGTTTTAATATTGATGAAAATGATCGTGAGACGTTTCATCACATTTTTGAAGGAAATGATGATTTTGAATCCAAATATCGAAACTTTCGACCAAAAGCTAGAATTGTCAATCTTCTTCTACAACATACTTTGACCCCAAAAAACAATCCTACTATAAAAGTTTGCAAAGCACCTTTTTTCTATTTTCGAAAATTATGATATTAATTGGGCGCAAATTATTTTGGATGAACTTCGTCCCAAAAATCTTGAAATGGGTAAGAATACTTTGTATCATGGAATCTATCTCACTCGAATTTTTAGATATTTTGGTGTAGATTTCAAAGGAGCAGAATTTGTTTCAAGAAAGGTTTTCAACCATTCCAATATTTCTCTTATGAAAATTCCATTTGTTTTTCAACCTTATGAGACTCTTGCCGAAAAGAAAGAGCATTTGGCTCATGAGGAGACGTAAGAGGAGGAAGAGGAAGAAGAAGACGGGGATGAAATAGAAATTGAAGAAGAAGAAGAAGGTGAAACATCTTTAGAAAGCATTGATTATCCTCCTAATCCAACCAACAAAACCCTTCTCAAAAACCGAAAGACCATTGTTGAGAATCAACGGATTCTTAAACGATCCGTTAGTAAGAAGTTGGACAAAATTTCATCCAAGACGAACAAGTTTATTTACAAAGTCAGCAAGAAGCTTGGATTATCTTCATCTTCATCATCCTCTAACTAGTTCTCTCTTTTCATTTCATGTTGTATTAGTTTAGTTTGTTTTCATGTAGTTCTTTGTGTTTAATCATTGTATCGTGTTATCATGATATGAAATTGAATTTCTTTTCTGTTACTTATCTTATCTTATCTCTAGAATAAATGTTAGTATAAAATATAAATATATATATATACACACACAATTATTCACAAAATCAAAATAAGCCATCAAAATTCACTACACCATGTCGACATCCCTCCTATGACTATGTCAACATGTACTGTTCAGAAATGACATTTCATTTTGAATTTGAAATTTGAATAACTACCTTATGTCTATTCATTTCAAACGAATGTCTACACCTATAAATACCTATTTCTTCCTGAATTCATCGCTCAATATTATTTCTTATCTACTTTGTCTCTCATTCTTCTCACAAACTAAAATATGGCCAATCCAATTCATAATTTATCCGAAAATTTTGAGTTCTTTCAAGGATATTCTTTCGTTTATTCTTCGAAACCAGCGACACTTAGAGTTGAGTCAAACGAATGATCAAGGAGCAAGAAAGGCATTTCGATATAATATGATGGATGATTTCTTCCCTGCACAAAGATGATAACGAAGCACATCCTCCAGTTTCTCTCACCAATGATAATGAAAATTAAGATGCCATCAAAGCAGACCCTATATTTAGAGAAGAAGGATGGGTGGAAGTTCCTCGTAATGTTTGATTTGATTGCTTTGTTTGATTTGAATCGTTTTCTTTGATTGATTTGATTTGGTTTGGATTGATATTTGTGTGGAAAACATGTATAAATATGCACTGATATTTATATGACCTTTAATTAATTATCATGTCTATAAGTATAATTATCTATTAATCTACCTATTATATACTCCATTGTATAGTTTATTAATGCAGGTATTTTAGTCCAAGAATGAGGGGGAGTTATATAGTTTGGAGATTATATAGTTTGGAGTTAGTTTTTGTTGATGACAAAGGGAGAGAAATATAAAGTAGGATAGTTGGGCATAGATGAAGGGGGAGTTATTAGTTTTAGGGGGAGTTATTAGGATAGAATTAATATTTTATAAACAAAGGTTGTCATCATCAAAAAGGGAGAGATTGTTAGTCCTTGAGATGATGGTTTTGATGACAACAACCTTAGAATTGGATTATAAAATATAAATGCTAACATTATAGTTTAGAAATATATGTATATGCAGGATTTAACCATGCAGGTACCAAGAATGAAGAATGTACAGTATAGAGATTCAAGATATCAAGATTGAAGACTCATGAGTATCAAGATTATCAAGAGTTCAAGATTTCAAGAATAAGTAACTTAATTAGGAATTTTGTTAAAACTCCTAGAAAAGCATTGGCATCTTAAAATCCAATTTATTCGTGGAATGGAATCCACTTCGAGCCTGTTAAAGGGATGGAACCCTAAGTAGGATGGAACCTACGAAAAATCTCGTGGAACATTGTTTTGTATTCACTAACTTTTATTCAAAATGTTTTTACAAAATTATATTTTGTTTTCAAAATGATTTCAAAACATTTCTTTTAAAAGAATCAAAAACATCTATCCTGATTTTAAATATTTTTAGCCTCAAGACAATATTTATATTCAAAATCAAATTATCCTTAGTTTTAAACTATCTTTTAATAATAATATATTTAACTTTTGATATTTATACTTAGATTTAAATATTAAATTATAGTAAAATTTTATATGTACCAAAATATTATTCTCTATATTTATTTATGTATTTAACTATATTTAAAAAAGTTTAAAATAGTTTTAAGATAAGATAAAAGTTATTTTCAAGGAAAAACAAACCACCAAAATTTCCTTTGGTATATCGACATACTCAAGATACCTAAAAGAATCAAAAACATCTATCCTGATTTTAAATATTTTTAGCCTCAAGACAATATTTATATTCAAAATCAAATTATCCTTAGTTTTAAACTATCTTTTAATAATAATATATTTAACTTTTGATATTTATACTTAGATTTAAATATTAAATTATACTAAAATTTTATATGTATCAAAATATTATTCTCTATATTTATTTATGTATTTAACTATATTTATAAAAGTTTAAAATAGTTTTAAGATAAGATAAAGGTTATTTTCAAGGAAAAACAAACCACCAAAATTTCCTTTGGTATATCGACATACTCAAGATACCCATGTCGATATAGTGGCAGTTGATTTCAAAATTTTGAATTTCAAAAGAAGTGTCTATTCGTCATATTCCTTCACGAATGGACATGGTTGTTGTTCTTCTATAAATATGGGTTGTTTTCAACGAATTTCAAAATATTTTTTTTTTGGTTTTCACTCCTCTTCTTCTTCCACATTTCTTTATACATATTCTTACCATTACTCTGCCGAAATCAACATTGAATCTAACTAGATCATTTCTATTTTGATTCTCTATCACTATCTCAACAAGATCTCAATGCTATTCAGAGTTATAGACTTCTTTGTAATCAATTTACGAGAAAAGGTGTGATTGTAGCATTGGAAATCAATCAAGCGAGAAAAGGTGTGATTGTGGCCTTGGAAATCAATAAAGTTAGAAAAGGTGTGATTGTAGCCTAGGAAATCAATTGGGTGAACTTGTTGCCCCTGAAATCAAGTATCTCTACCCAAAGGATTGTGAATCTGGAGGGTGTACCTCGTAGCCTTGAAATCAAGGGTGTAATTGTACAATTGCTTTTGAAAGGAAATTTGTACTTGTATGTAGGACTGGATGTAGGGTAACTTCGAACCAATATAAAATCCGGTGTGTACTTTCCTTTACTGCTTTTACTTTATTTCTGCATCTGTGTTTGATTCTGTGATCATATCTATGTCTGAATATTGCGTACATTTGTGTTCAAATTAACAAAAACTCAAAAAGATTTAGTAATTTTTTTAAACACTATTCACCCCCCTAGTGTTAATCCTAGCCTTAAGATCTGTATTCCGCATTTCTCACAATATGATCCTATAATGAGAAATTTCATATCTATACAAATATATTGCTAATATATGTTTAGTTAGGTGAGATTTTTATAAGTAGATGTGGTTGTCACAAATCAGTTTGGTTATGTACATAATTTGTTTACTATACCATTTGATTTATGTATAGAAAAATGATGTTTACTGTACAAAATCAATTTTTATCATTAATAGTTGTTTTATATATATTTATTAATAAATTCATATATATATATATATATATATATTAGATATTGGTGTATATTTTTCTCTCATAATAGCTTATATGCATATATAAGATATATATATATATATGATTTAAAAAATTTAGTACACTTAATTATATATAATACTAATTTAAAAATTCGAATTATCCTATATATATATATTCATATTTTGAAATTAAATTTATCGAACTTTTGAATTGTTTATTATATGTAAAATAATTATTACATTTAAATTTTATATTTGTAATTTTCTTATATCATTTCGAAAAAAAATAAAAAATTTTAGGAATTTTTCAATTAAGTTTATTATTTTTAATAATTAATATTATTTTGAAAAAGCAGTTTATGATTTATTAAAAATAATACTTCGGTTGAAAATTTATTTAATTTTTTTGTAAACTTTCATTCATGATTTTTGAATTTTTGAAAATTTGAAATTTTAGTAATATATTATTTTATATTAAATAATTATTTTTGTAATCAATGTATTTATTTAAAAAAATAATATTTTAACTTTTAAAAGTCTCTAGATTTTTCCTAGGCTCTTTTTTATGATCCTAGATTTTCTAAAATTATTAAATTTGAATTTTAATCAATATATTTTTTATGTTAATTATTTATGGATGAAAACATTATTTTATTCATAATATATACAAATTAAAATACTAAAATTATTATGTTTGCAAAACTAAGTTAATTTTGAATTATAAATAATTTTTAATAATTGTTCTCTCTCTTCCTATATATATATATATTTATCTATATATAAATATTTTATGTTCATATATTATATATCATATATTTATACATACATGTGTGTGTATTTTGTATCACATACACATGCATATATTTGGACAACATACATGACATACAAAATGAGCTAATAGTCTGTTGCGATGTAAATTCCAACATCTACATATGGGCATATTATACTTTTCATGGATTATTATGTTACACATGCACTCTCACATATATGTATATGATACATTTATGTATAAACTAAATCAAAAATAATTAATTTCATTTCTTAATATTTTTGAATTTAAATAAATAAATGATTTCATTTAAATGAAATTTAGAAATGTTCTGATTCAGTTAGACTTCATAGGTCTAATAAAAGATCCAATAGGGTAAAAAATTTGAAATTCACCCATAACTTCCGCTGTAGGCTAGTCCAGTTTCAACATACAACACTCGAAAGGTATTTTCTGATCTTTGTGCATGGAGATCCCTTCAATTTACTAGAGATGTCTCCGTAGAAAATCCATTATGCAAACATTCTTTATCGGGAATGTACCCTCTAATATTATGTTTGAATGTAATCAATGTAACCTTTCGACTATGTTATATATTTATATTCTACACCCTAAACATAATCTATTATATCACCATATCTACTTATTAGATGGTGGTTCTTTTGAGGTGATAACTGTTATAGAATTATATGCGGTCTCAAAAGTACGGTTATATGTTGATCACATATTTCTTGAATTACTCACACTAGACTTATGCCGGACGCTTGGTTTTTGTTTTCCCTAAATTCCACATGTACTCTTTTGAGTAGATTGAAAAAGGTAGGTTTTCGTTGATGTTCTTTGGAGCTTAGGAAGTCAAGCTAGATGTTTCACTTACCACAGTATTTTTATTTCTAGTGCATTACTATATTATACATATCAACATTTGTGATGACAAACGGTTATAATTGTCCATGCTGATGATTGTACTTAGGTTTTGTAACTCTAAAATTTCTGTATCGGGGTATCTATTTGTACCTTTCCTTTGATATTATATATTACCATTCTGCTAGTGATATTTTGATGTTGTGTTCTCTCTTTCTTTTTCGTTTTTTATTTTACCCTAACAATTTATTTTTTCATCACTTGAGTGCTCGGCACATGAATATCATGGATATATTAGTGTCAACATTTGGGAGTCGAAAAAGCGGGTCGTTACACAGATTTTATGGCTTGCGATGATAATCTCAATCTTGTTCTTGAAGAATACCATGTGGAATATTATATTATGAGAACTACTTCAAACAGAGCGATTTAACAAGTACAACAACACATAGTCAATGAAATGGCAATACTTCGCAATACCATGAGCGCAATGACCCGTATTTTTAACAATCAGATATTTAAATAATTGATCTCGATATTGAATCGTTAATTACTTGAAGGTCCAAAAATATTATTTTTTGCATACGACTGAATCAGGACTCAAGACCACTTCCATTGAGTTCGGATCGACGTTGCGAATTAAAATGAGTATAAACATCGCTATATTTGAAGATTGGACGATCCGATGACCAAAACGATCTCTTAATGCACAAAATTACCATCCTGGTTCATTGTCTCAGACAGTGACGATATTTATACCATTGGCATCAGAAAAATAAGGTAATGTACGTTGAGGAGTTTTGTTATGATCAGACGCATCACGCGACCTTACGAGCTTGAAACGTACAACTTTTATTAGAGAAATCAAATAAATAATATATTATATTATTTATATAAATAATCACCTAAACCCCTCTTTCCATTTCACTGTTCTATTGCCTAGAAACAAATAACTGGCTGCCACTTCCCCTGAAACCTTCAATCAATTAAATTGAGTGCTCCGATGCACAAAAATGGATGGAACCAGCTTCGTTGAACTCGTTTGGAGAGAGCTTCACGTCTATTGGTCGATGTGAGGTGCGGAAATGTTCGGTCGTGCTTGACTTCTCCACATCATGACTAGGGTTTAAGTTTGTTTGTCGGGGAGGAAGCGTTAGGTGAAACAAAGATTACCATTGGACTTATCTTCGCAAGATGCACCTTCCCACAAAATTTCATCGAGTTCAATCAAGGAACGCAAAACGCATCCATATGTGTGTCGAGTGGTGACCTTTAGGTCGCATTTTACAGTGGTGAGCCGAGCCTTGCATCTTCAGGTGCGTCACGGAGAGGACACGACATGGAGCGCATTGGCGATCGAAGATGGTGTAGCATTTCGTCGAGAAATGAAGGAGACTGGGAGGAGAGAAGGTGCCGAGCAAAGTGGGCTTGTGCATATATCATGTATAGGTGATTTGGGGAAGAAGAAATTAAGGGTGGGATTTATTTAGATGAGGTAATTAATTATTTAATTAAGTTAATTAATAGCTTATTTAATCTTGATCCGTATTTAATTCATATCTTTTGCATATGATGTCCGTTTTGAATGCGGTTTCTTGTATTGTGCTCATGACGGGAAACTCTACGACTAGACATTGGGTTGATCAGCTTTTATTGAGGTGAGCGACATTGCCTCTCACCATACTAGGATTATTACTATAGAATAAAAACGACGTTTTGAGACGATTTCTAACTTTAAAATGTGGTTTTTAATATGTTTAAACCTACATCTTATTTTATAAAAGAATTTAAAAGTATTTTAAATTAGTTTTAAATCGAATATCACATTTTTCCTTGTTGACATACTATGTTTACGAAATTTCTCAGGCTTAGGCTATGTTTGATATTGATCCCACATAGGTTGCTCTGAATGTATTTATGCATTGTACATGAATTATTATATATGCATGTAGGCTATTATAGATGTTGTATGCTTGTTGGTTGCATATATGCTTGTTTGCTTAGTTTGGTTGAAAACGCCGGTCTAAACGATATAGGGTTAGGAAATATCCCATAAGATAGAGTTTCGTGCGTACCGACTGATCTGAAGATGTAAGACGATGGATTTAGGTATATGCTTTGGACTTTAGGGTGGAAGTCAGAAGTTTTCATTTAGTTTGTACTTTGGTTCTGTACACGGCCAAAGTGCTCGTTATCGACTACTCTAGAGTGGTCGGTATCTACCACTATTGAAGATGACCGATTTGGCCAATTTTGACATGGACGAAGGAGAGGGATCGAGGAGCATGATGTGATGGTTTGTTCATTCGTTGGACATTTGATTTTGATGTTATGGATCTTCGACGAGTATTTTTAGCACCGAAGTAAGGATGTGACGCTTTGACAATGATGATAACGTGATGGAAAGTAATGACTTCAATGGTGGATAACTGTACTTTAAGATGCAGAATAGAAGATGATGAGTTGGATTGCGGGAACTACTGGAGGAAGGTTACGGGACATTTGACGATATCTTATGACTAATGATGGATGTCTAAAGTAATTCCCGACCTAGTGACTTCATGACGGAAGACGAGAGACAGTTCCAGAATGTGATATGCTAGTGATGACGTGTGTAAAAGGATTACTCAAGATGATAGGACACGCTCGTGAGATAAGGGTATATGAGGATGTGATGAAAGTCTGTCGACGTTAGGACCTTGTAACACTCCTTAGTTAGAAAGGAATTATACGTCTCACATTGCGGAATATGCCTATGAAGTGGGTGCTTATATAGTTAAGCTTTCCCCTTAGAATAACGACGAGGCCTTTTGAGGAACAAAACCTCACACCTTGGCTTGGCCCATGAGGCGGAGGTCTATGTTGGGGACAGTATCTTCGCTGAGTAAGGAGTGGGCTGTTACAGATCTGATTTGCTCGGACCCCAAAGTCCCTTGACGTCAGGACCTTGGTAGGGTTATATACTAATCTGTTGACGTGAGGACATAGTGACGATATAGCAGAGTTCCTTGACGTTACAACCTATCTGTACCCTGATGGATCGAGTGGTCAAGGACTAGAGTAGTCCTTGATGATGAGATGGACTATATGAGTATCGTATATCCAACACACCGAGTGAGTGAATGTGAGGATGAATGATGAATGCATGTTTATTTGATTATTTATCACCTTATCATCTTAGAAATGTCACATGAGACCAATATTATTGACGTGGTTATCTAGACACCCCTTAGTATTAGATGTATAGTATATGACTATGATGTAGAGTAGCATATATCTTGTATATGTGCTAGCTCTTTGGATGTAGGGACACGTCAGATTCGATTCTCTTTACTCTTTGTTTCATATACTATATCGACATTTATAGTATTTTATGATTAGTTATCTCTCGCACCGGACTGTTGTCTGACTCGAGGTTTTATACTTTGCTTTTTACTACCTTGGGTACTATTAAATGAGTAGACTAAATAGCAGGTGTGAACGCTACATGGAGTTCTGCAGATGGACTAGCAGGAGGAGACGCTTTCTCTATATTTATATATTTTGTGCTCATTATTGCATATTCCACCGTGTGACACTGTGGAGCATTGACAGTGTTTAACTTACTATTATCAGAAATAGTTTATCACTTGTGTACTCTATTGTTGATTTGTATAACAAGCATGTGTACTCTGATTCTATGGTTCGTGGAGTTATTATTATCTTGACTATTTTACATATATGATTACTATTATATTTTATTCAATATGTTGTGAGATATGCACAATTTCTGTAATTATTTAATGTTTTTTTCTCTTTTCTTCTCTTATATCGCTTCTTTTCTTCTTTTCTTTCCCTTGGCAATCGTCCTACATCGACCGGATGCTCAAGCAGTGCACCATTCGGTTATACAAGTATCGGGGGTGTAGGGCGATCGTCACAATAAAAGATGAAATTATGGCAACATGGCTGCGATGAAACATTACAGTTGTATCATTTTATCTATATCTTCAAATTATTGTATTGGTTGTTTCGAATATTGTTCTTCTGTTGTATTTTTTATGCATTGCATCGTCGTATTTTTTAAGGTATTTTAATTAATTTTAATGCATTTCAATTTTTTTACTTTTATTTCATTTTAGTTAAATGCATATTACACAATATATATATATATATATATATCACTTTTCAAATACTTTGCTAAAATACCCTTTCACATCACCAAACACATTCTCCTTTCAGCTAACTTCTCCGCTCAAATGCCCCTCTCACTTCATAAAGAACGGACCCTTAATTGTAGCTAAATATCATGTAGAGGAAAACACCATGAAGGCAAGCAAGATTTCACATGTTAAAATTTTGAGTTAAAAAATATTATATTAAGACAATTCTTACTAACAAACATGGGTTCTACTAAATCAACATCATTATTTGGTTAAGAGGGGGCAAATTTTAGTTATTAAAAGATGGTTTGTAAAATAAAGGGTTTTATTAATGTGTGCCTTATGTGCATGTTAAAAATGACAGATGATAGCTAAAAGAAAAGAAAATTACTTCAAATACACACCATATCCTTGTATAACTTAAAACATATGAAATTCAAAAGGGATTATATTGGTAATTTAATAACCTTAACATAACATTTTCCTAAAATAAATTACTCACTTTAATAAATGATTAAATTTCCCCAAACATCCTTGCTTTTTTTTGGCTTACATCAAAATCAATAAACTACGCTCCAAGTTTTTCATTAAATTCTAATTAATTTTGAAGCTAATTATTAATTTTAATTTAATGAATGAAAAGAGAGTTAATCCGTTCTAAAATCAAATCGTCCAACTTGAAACTCTTGCTATTCAATACTTTCTCCCAAGACTTTGTATCTCAATCTCACATTGCATTGGCATTGCAATTGCAATTTGGGTGTGTGTGGGGTTTTGTTCGGAGGAGGGGAGCGGGGTGGGTATTGGGGTATAGTCTATAGAAATGCTGGCATTCCTTGCATAATTTGCAAATAATGATATTCTTTCAGCAGAGCCATGAGCGTGAATTAAAATAGAATTGTGTTAAATACACCCCACTACTGGCTTCATTTTACCCATTTATTTCATTCAGCGGTATACTATCGAATGCATTTAAAAAAATTCGACAGTATACTGTAGAATGCACTGTAATTTTTTGAATCCAATTTCGATCGGCAGCATACGGTTAATCGAAATTGGATATAATGGAGTTTGTAGCGGAATGTATTTAGTACAACTCTTAAAATATAGGTCAATCCTAGGTTGAAACCATGATAAATTATCGTAGAATAGTCTTTTCAGCACACAAAATGTTTGTAGTCAATTTTCAGCATTAAAAAAAATTATGAATCAATTTTCTTTTAAAAAGAAGACTCTAAAAAAAATGCTTAAGAGGGCGTTTTGGATATAAAAAATAGCTCCAAAATCAGTAAATGAATAACTCCAAAATCAGCAACTGAAAGTCAGTACAGTAGTTTGTTAAAACTGTACACCTATTCATTATACAGCTTCAGAATCAGCAACTGTTACATGAACGCAATCTGAACCAATGAAAACAATAAAACTATACAAGAAGATCATATGATCCAGAGCCATGACAGAACAGAGCCAGTAGCCAACCCCAAACCAATGAGCAACACTATCACAATCCCAGACGATGCGCTGAATCGGAACCCTCTTCGGAGTCAAAATCATCATCATGGACGTCAAATACCCATTTGTGAGCCCTAGAAGGCAAGTCAACAGTATAACCGACACTTTAGTTCTAAATATTTCAGGGTCATGCTAACAACCAAAAAACAAAGAGTAAAACAACAATCTTCCAAAGTAGTTATTGACTTTAGTGAAGTCTTTGCCGTTATAAATTTATAACGGCTCGTTATAAAAATTAACCACTGTTCAGTGAACTAGCCACGAAACTGGTTTGAATTAGCAATAGGGAAGTGAATAAGTCACATTTGGTTGCTCCATGGTTAGTTTTCAATTGAAGAAGTCATTGTAGGTCGTGCCTTCACAAAATTCAATACTACCTCCAAAATATTCATCTCTTTTAGTGAATATCACACATTGCAATTGCAAGTTTTGTTTCTTTTGTTTAATTCTCAGATAAATAAGATGTCTATATTGGATAAACCATTTGTAATCTCCTAAGAAAGTACTAGTATACAACGCACGTATGTGCATCTATTGAATAGATGTGTGCTTTAAGTGCAAATGTTTTTGTAGTCACAACTCATTTCAAGTTGTTTGTTAATGACATCGATGACAAATTGATAGTAAAATACCATTGATGGGTATGCGAAAATGGTGGTTAGATTTCATTAACGAATAGAGGTAATTTTGAAATAAAAAGACACCGTGTAAATCATATTAATTGAATTCTTTTTATTGATAGTAGAGAAGTTGAGATGAGAAGAGACAGACATGTGCGTTGTTTTGCTCCCTGTTTTTTCCTGGTTTCATTATTATATAACTATGCTGAGAATTTTGCATGTGCGGTTGCTATTTCACGCACGTGATGCTGCACCATCTATTTCTTATATTTACTTCTCCTATGGTCTAGTTGTTCGTATGTACTTACTATGCCCAGCACTTGCTTCTGGTGCTTGTGCAGGTGTGCATATTATGTGATCAATTATGAGTGTGTCAATGTTCATTTATAACTGTGTTTGCGTGTATATAATATGCACGGGTGATAATACTGGGTGTGCGAGAGTAAACGTGCTGGTATTCAGGTGCAACTTAAAGCTTTATGATTGAGTATGAGCTAATTAAATTGTAGTTGCGTGCATTTTTATTTTATAAAACCAAAGTAGATAAAAAAGGTTATTAATTTATGATATGATTTGCAGGTCTGGGTACTTGGGGCATTGGACATATGCATGTGTTTTTGTGTATGTGAGGTGTGTAGAGCTATCGTACTATGTTTACTCATGTGTGTGTTGCATGTGTGATAGTGTGCATGTATATATTCAGGTGTGTGTGTTACGCGAGTGACAGTGTGTGAGTGTATTATATAAGTGTGTGTAATGTCAGTATGTAAGTGTGTTGAGTTAGTGCACTTAAGCATTTGTTCATGTATATTTTCATTGTTCACATCTAGCTGCTATCATCAAAAACTTTAAGCATATAAATGCACATTTGGTAGAGAAGTTGGACAATTTAAAACTTAGGACTCAACGCAATTTCAAATATTATTGTGGAATATTACTATTACTTCAAGTAATCACATGGAAAATACAATTTAGTTTGCATATTGACTCCAGATTTAGTTAAGTATTTATTCAGGTTCAATTAAGTCAATATTTAGTAATAGTTCTGGACACTCAATATTATCTGAAGTAAATGCTCGAATATGCCTCAGGAGAATAACCTGAACATCAACCTAACATACAAAAACTGATTCCGGCGACTAGGAAATTGGTTTGATTTCTATGTTCATTGGTATTGATTCTTCTTCAGCAATTACTCAGGCTGCGCAAAGATCAATTTTAATTAGTACCACATCACCCAAAGTATCTTAATTGTTAGTACATATAAGCTAAAAGAGGAAGTAGTAAGTTGTCTTGTTGTGCAGAGCCTATAAAATTGTGATGAGGCTTGGAGGGTAATTGAAATTAAGTTGATTGCACGGTAGTTAAAAAATGATGTTCATGTTTTTAAACCTTCAATGCTGTAAATGGCATTTTGAAAATTTCAAAAAGACACGGTTGAAACTAATGGATTAAATTATCATTGTTAATAGTAAAGATGAGATGAACGAAAAGGAGAGGGAGAATAAAGATGAAGAGGAAGTATCGGGCTAATTGAGGATAATTATCAGTAGATTAGTAATCGTACTATAAGTAAGCTATAGAAATGGTGGCGTTCCTTCAATAAAATTTACCTCTCTTCAAATAATGATAATCCTTCAATAAGAATGGATCAAAATTGTTGCGAATTTATGACTAAATGATTAAGTTGAAAATCATGACAAATTTTTATAAAATAGTCTTTTCAGCACACATAAATTGTTTCTAGTAAATTTTCACCATTTAAAAATAAAAATGAGCCATAAAGTATGACTAAAAAAAAGAAGCTCGTCCGCAAGTAGTGGCGTAGTGGTAAGATACTTGCTTCCTGGTAAGCAGGTCGCATGTTCAATTTCCCGTCTGCCCTACTCCCAATTTCAAGGCGCGGAGGTGGGTCCCCGTTAATCCTATAAAGATGGTTGGGAACATCAAATCTCTGTGTTGGGCTGGCTAACATCCCTCCTGTCTGTGGTCGGACCAGGCAGGTTGGAGGCTCCTCCTATCCCTTCGATTTCATGAGGGCTCTGGGTTGAGTTTTTATTCAAAAAAGAAGAAGCTTAAGAGCTCGTTATGAATAACAAATGAATATCAGTAACTGAAAGTCAGTAGTTTTGTTAAAAGTGAAAATTAGGTTGAATGACTTCTCAATCTCAGGGTAATAAATTTTAAAGACTACACTTATGAATAATTAGTTATACGGACAATTTACGATAAATTAGTTTATCCTTTTTAAGTTATACATGGAAAATGATAAATTCATTTATCCTTTTAAGTTATACAAAGATCATTTACTATTATTTCTGTATAACTGATTTTTCATTTTTCTTCTTGGTAAATTGTCCTTAAAACTAATTTTTAAAAGTGTTGTCCTTAAAACTTGTTACTCTACAAACTGTATACCCATCCATTATACAGCTTCAAAAGAGTAACAGTTACATGAATGCAATCTGAATGAATGAAAACAATAAAACTATACAATAAGATCATATGACCCAGAACCATGATAGAACAGAGCCAGTAGCCAACCCCAAACCAATAAACAACACCATCACGATGCCAGCCGATTCAGAATGCTGAATCGGGACCTTCTTCGGAGTCAAAATCATCAGCACCGACGTCAAATACCCATTTGTCAGTCCAAGAAGGCAAGTCAACATTATAACTGGCGCTTCAGTTCTAAATATTTCAGGGCCATGCAAACAACCAAAAAACAAAGGGTAAAACAGCAATCTTCCAAAGCAGGCAAAAACCGCGATATTTTCATGTTCAAGCAGATAAGCAGCAGTTAAAGACTTGCCAACCAAATCGAATATATTGCAGCATGCAATGAGGATTACCGGATACCAATCTTTTAAAGCTGTTGAATGTACATCTTCGGTTATGTATCCAGGGAATATTGAAAGAGTAACAACGTACATTGTGTAGACTCCAAAAGCATTCCATTTGATTATTCCAAATATGTTCCATAATGTTGTTCTCCAGTTTGATCCAGTTATGGGACCTGCCTCATTTTTCAAGTTTTTGTAATATTGTACAATTGGAAGCTTGTCTGCAATGTTGTAGCATATGGTGCACATTGACATTACTGCAATACTGACAAGAAAGTAGAGGTTGGCACTTTTTCTCAAGCCGTCTGCGTCTTGTGGGTAGATTGATTTGGTTATGATCCTTAAGGCTGAGATGAAAACCCCTGAAGTACACAAGATGTAGAATTAATATAAAATACTTGATTGGTTTATAATTGTATTAATGTATATTTGATTGGATTTAATGATTTATGTATATTAGGTAGACAAGCCTATCAACGGATACTTTTTGTGCGAGTAGTGGTACATCAACATCTCCATCCGAATTTTTATTTTTTTTGCATGTCGATAATAATCATATCAGCTAATGATTGATAAATCAAGAAACATAAGAAATTTTGGTTTAACGTAAAAAATTTCAATCGCATTGATTGTAAAAGTGAAGAAGATAGTTTTGAACCATTAATATGCATTAAATGCATATAATATAAACTACTGAATTAATAAAACAATAAATACATATCCTTCATTGTATTAGAACACACATAATATAAACAATAATCTTTTCTATACATCAAATTATTTGCTAAAGTGTTTGACATTATCATGTTAATTCTCTTTTCTATACGTCAAATTAGAAAACATAACTAGGTTTAGGAATTAATTTGGATTTAATGGAAAACTTAGAGCATAATTAATTGATTTTGATGTAAGAGGAAAAAAAGGAGGAGGAGATTTAAGGAAATCTAAATTATCTACTAAAGTGAGTAATTTATTTTACAGATCATCTTTTTATCCTTTACTAAATAATGGTGTTAGTTTAATAGAACCCATATTTATTAGTATGAATTGCCATAATGTACGAAATTTTTTAACCCAAAATTCAATGTATGAAGTTTTGCTTCGTTTTTCAAGTTTTTGTAATATTGTACGACTGGAAGCTTGTCTGCAATGTTGTAGCATATGGTGCACATTGACATTGCTGCGATATTGACAACGAAGTAGAGGTTGGCACTTTTTCTCAAGCCGTCTGCATCTTGTGGGTAGATTGACTTCGTTATAATACTTAAGGCTGAGATGAAAATCCCTGAAGTATACAGGATGTAAAATTACTTGATTGGTTTATAATTGTATTTACGTATATTCGATTGGTTTTGTGTATATCAGGTAGGCTATTAATGATGAACAGTTAGGACATTGTCACATAGGAATGTTTATTCTTCTCTTTATCACTACAAAACATAAACTAGCGGTGTGTCAATTGTTTTAGAAAGTAGAATTATATCTTCTCAGGAATGCATAGAACCCAACCTAATTTTAGTTAGGATCACTCTAATTTTATTTATTACTTGACACACTAGTACTTGTATCAGTTTTGTCTCACTTTTTTGTAATGTTATATAATTATACGTTAATTCTTTTTAATTGATTAGGTGTTATTTTTTTAGTACCTAGTTAGACCGAACCATGTTGATACTTTTGGGCGCACATGCATCAATTCAACGTCATCGTAGGGATTCAACTTCTTAATTGATATTTTCTTCTTAATTGATATTTTATCGCTTTAACCATCTGCGCTACCATTCTGTGGTAATCGGTGTTTAGAAGTCTCAAACCCAAGATATTTGGATCCACCATCCAAACGTACTGGTAGTGAATAGATATTCATTATTATGTTGGATTTTTCAAGGTTCCTATTTGGAAATCCCTGAAGTATACAAGATGTAAAATTAATATGAAATACTTGATTGGTTTATAATTGTATTTATGTATATTTGGTTGGTTTTATGTATATCAGGTAGGCTATAAATGATGTCCCGTTGAGGACATTGTTCTATAGGAATGTTTATTCCTCTCTTTGTCACTACAAAACATAAAATTCCGGTGTGTCAACTGTTATAGAAAGTAGAATTGTATGTCTTCTCAAAATGCATAGAGGTTTGCTACTTATCATAAGTCAAATTGCAATACCCTTATGAATCTGGAAATATTGCACAACGCTAGTAAACTTGATAATGTTCAACAACAAAGAAAAATCAATGTACAGTAGAGGTAAAATCAATGTAGAAAAATGTATTACCAGAAGCGGCAGTACCAGCAAAAACAGCCTGCATGTACCTCTCGGGCATCTGACCCGCAGACCCAATGACTCCACTTTGCACCAGAGCATCCGCAACGCCTGAAATAGTAACGGCCCCAACCGTAGCATCAAAAGCTCCATAAACCCCTCTTTCCCCCTTCACCCAAGCCCAATCGACAACCGGCACCAGCAGCAACGAAATTAGAAACAACGCAAGGCCCGAATTGACCCTGTGAGACCCACCGGACAACATGTTGGCGAAGCAAATAATCGTGAAGAGGACCGCAAGGGAAGAAAACAGGAAGGCCACGGAGAACGTACGGTCGACCGAGGTCAATGGGTACAAGTAGGCGAAGTAATCGACGGCTGTGATGAAGGTGTTCCATGGCAGGAGGAAACCTAAGCCTAGCGTGAAGTAGACTATGTAGGCCAAATGGTACGAGTCTTTCGGAATTATGTTTGTGTTTTTCTTTTTTGGAAGTAATAATGGGATTAATGAGATATTCGGTGCTTCTCCTGCCATTTGTGCCGATTCCCTTTTGCTCCAATATCTTCTCCATTGTTTACTGTTATTTTCCTAGATTTGTAGATTCAGATTTGAAGAAGATGAGAAGTATAATAATTAGTTTAATAGAATTGTTTAATCACTACGAGCAGCAGTGCTAGCATCTTCAGCCGTGGCGGGAGAAATAGGACCGATTTCAATTTTTTTTTCTTCCTCTCCGGAGAAGTATAATAATAACTAGTACCAAATTTCTAAACAAATTACAAGAATAGAGCACGTTACCAACCATTTACAAAAATAGATCAGTTTTCGTCAGGCTAGATGTCACGTGTACTGATGTCATTTTAAATGCCAATAGTAAAAGTATATTGTGTAAAAATACATTGGTGACATTTGAAATGTTGCCAGCATGTAGCATCTCAAATGCCACTTTTATCTTCTGCTTTATTAGCCAGCCATATTTTTCTGTTTACCTTCTTCGAAAGTTTTCTTAGATCTAACAAAATACTAAACTTCAAACTGCAAAAATATTTTCGAATTGTAGTTTAATCTTGATTAGATTTAGCTATAATCGAGGAGTAGCATCTAATTCTTCTCTTAAACAAGTAAAAAGCTATTGTAGGTATGTATTTTTTGAAAACCCTAGTTCGATTAATTTTTTTTCTCCCTTGTTGTTTGATAATAAATGATAATAGGCAACAAGTTGACTAAATAAATTATATAATGGCTCCCAAGTGTGTACCAACGATCTATTATTTTGATGGTGAATTGGTTGTTGACGAACTTAATTATGAAAAATATGTCGGTGGGTCATGTAAAACAGCTAAAATGCTGAAAGGTTGTAATTTGGTGCAACTAAAAGAATCGATTTATAAAACGACCAAGATAAAATCTGAATAATTTGACATAGAAGTAGTGTGTAACTGGCCGACGGATTCAGGATCGAAAGCCATTAAAATAGCCGACGATGACGATGTGAAGCTAACGTTTTCAGCGACATGAAAATCAATTGAGCTGTTTGTTGGAAAAATTAGACAGTTGCAAGTAAAAAAGCCCGTACGAGAACATAAAGTTAACAGCGTAATTGAAGACCACCGAAGAACGGTTGAGGCAGTAGGTATCAGTCGCGAAAACGCATCTCCGAGTTTCATTAATCCGACTATGACAGCGATGTACGGTCAACAACGAGCCCTATATGGATAACCTTTGTGTATGACTTATCAACGGGACGTTCAGTATACGTACCCCTATCCAAGTCAAGGCAGCTTTACGCATTTGCTCGGAAAGTGAAACATTTATTTATGTCGTATTAGTTTGATAGTTGTGTGTTACTTAACAGTTTTGTCGTTGTATATGCAGCTACCTTCCTTGTCGACCAATAACGCCTAGTCCTGCCAGAACATCAAACTGTCGTATGTCCCTATTTATGTATCCAACTTCGTCCGAATTATATGATCTTAGTCAGATGGATATATTACAAAGAATCAAAATTTGGTAGCTAGCAATTAGTTTTAAAGTAATACGTATGTTTAAATTGCAGATTTCCCGTGCACGATATCGCTACGCAATCTAATGCTGATTTGGAGAATGTAAATGTAAATGTAAACGACGAAGATGTTGATATTGAAATGGACGGGGGATGAAGGTGAAGATGTCAATGACGAACTCCCTGTAAATAGTATGGATTTAGTGAACATGGCGGAGAACGGCATGTCGTGGATATGTAGTATGCAAGTGAACAATGATCATTTGATCTATGATTTTCTGGTTGAAGACAATATTTCTGAAGACAGTGATGAGGTAGAAATGGAAGTACCTTTGAATGTGGCAAGGTCAATCGTTGCAAATCTTGAGTTCAACAATGAGCTATTTTCAACAATAAGCATTCAGAATGGATTCAAAGTTGGTATGATTTTCGACATGAAAGCCAAGTTGTTACAACAGTTGAGCGAATGGTCAATTTTGCATGCCATTTCTTTTAAAGCAATAAAAACAAATAAACCAAATACATCTCCGTTTGTAATATAAATGTAAACTGTCCATGGAGAATTCATGCTATTGTATCAAAAAAATTGGAGCAGGGCTGGTGGATTGTAAGAAAAGATCCTAGCGAACACAGTTGTGTTAACCCGACGGTGAACTCCACTCACAAGCAGGTTACTTCCAATTTTGTAGTGATAAAGATCTTATTTTTTGTGAAAGCCGATCAGAACATTACACCCGGGACGGTACAAGTTTTGAAGGAAGAACAATTGTTTGTGAAAATTAGTTATATTGAGGATTGGAGAGCTTTGAGTAAGACGGTGGAAAGAATTTATGGCGATTGGGCAGAGTCTTATAGCAGTCTAAGACAATATTGTGCTGAAATAACTAAAACGAACCCGGAATATGTTGGACATGTTGCGACTGATGATTACGAAGTCTTCGATCGAGATTTATGGGCTTTTGGACCTTGTATTGAAGGATTTTTTCATTATCGTCCGTTATTATGTATTGACGGGACACATTTGTATGGGAAATACAAAGGGACATACTCGTGTCCACTGCTGTTGATACAGATGATCACTTACACCCTTTAGCGTACCCAGTTGTAGAGTCAGAATCAGGGGATAGTTGGGGGTAGTTTTTTGCCTGCATGCGACGGTTCATTCACAATATTACCAATCGAAGAATTACCTTCATTTCGGATCGAATGAAAGGAATACCATTAGCCTTGGAATCGAAATGATGTTTGCCACATAAACATAGATTTGTGCTAGACATCTTAAAGCTAACTTCCAAGCTGTAGGGTTTAGAGAAAAATGATTAACTAGACTTTTTTATGCTGCAGCTTGTGTTGCGGAAGATGCTGAGTACAACAAAATACATGAAGAATTCAAAACTATAAGCATCAGGGCTCACAATTGGATAGAAATTAGTTTGGGAGCGAAAGAAGAGAATTGGGCATTATGTAAAGATGTTGGCGGCCGATTTCATGTCATGACCACTAACTGTGTAGAAAGTTTCAACTGTGTACTTAAAAGAGCTAGGTCTTTAATTGTCAAAGCTTTAGTTGCATGCACCTTTTTAGGTTAGTTGTTTACTTTTGTTAACGAAGAGAAGCGACAGCAAAAACGACTTCTCGTCTTACTCTGAAGCGGGAAGCCAAAATTGCCGAAAGAGCTAACGAAGCAAGGCGTACAAGAATAATTCGATTTAGTCAATATGAGTGGCAAGTTGTGCACTAATTCGGTGATGAGTTCAAAGTACTGATCACCGGTAACAGTTACTCTTGTACGTGCAACATCCCTCTTTTAGAGAACCTACCGTGTACGCATTTTATGGCTGCTTGCTCGTCGGTTTCCAATGGAGCAAATAGAGCTCATCATGACTTCGCTTCAATATGGTATTCTGCAAAGAAATACTTGGCCGCTTACACCCCCCGAGTTTCACCCGGTCCGAGATAAACACTATTGGAGTTCAAGTGACAATCAGTTAGTCTTACCTTCGGTAGCTAAAAAACAACCAGGACGACCACGTTCAAATAGAATTGAAGATACAATGGACTAGATGCAAGCCCCTAAAGTAAATAGGTGCAGCAAGTGTGGTGTGCTCAGTCATAAAAAAATCGTTGAAATACGTCATCTTGATGTTTTCATTTTATTTTGTTTGTAATTCTAATTTGAATGCATTCTAGTTTGTCCGAGAACAATTGTTTGTGTAATCTAATTTTGCACGCAAAGTTTATTCTACACTTATTTATTTCGTCGAAAATATTCTGTACTCTATTGTGAAACGAGTGCATTCAAAGCTACTGAGGAAGCCTTCTCCAGCGGCATTTGGCAAGCATGTAGAATGACTTTATATAACCACAAAGTTCAACTAAGCATAACATACTACGAACATACAAAAATTATTTTGAATAACGCTTCAATACTTTAGCAGAATTGTTTCGTATAATAATTCATCATACAATAAGTTTCTAATATCATTATGTTACATTTCAATTTTCCTTCATCGATCTACGTGGCCACAACACTGAATACTTGTACCCGTGTACCAACAATTCGTTTGCGTATTTAAGGTTCAACTTTTCCAAACGACTAAGCTCCGCTTGCATCTCTAAAGCGTATTCCACCCTCCTAGGACACAGTTGTGAATCTTATCACTTCACTTCTTTCATACGAGTATAAATGCACTCCCAGGTGGGCCTGCATTTAATCACAAAATGCATGCATTTTTAGTTGTGCATGTGAATGTATATTTGATAGTAGCATCCCTATATTTGAACTCCGTCTAGGAATATGCCGCTATTTTTTTGTTTAGACTGCAATAACTTCTTCATACTAACTCGGAATTAGGTGAGACTTCGACCGATGAACTCTCGTCTAAATTACAGATAATAAGGAACACTCGGATACCTCATCTAGTGAACGTATACCATAGTTCTCCGTCGTGACTAACGGTTGTACTTAGGAAATAACATGATATATCCCCGTATTTGAACTCCGTCCAAGCAGAATCGACTATTTTTTTGTTCATATTGTGATAACTTCTTCATACTAACTCGAATTCGGGCAAAAATACGACCGATGAACTTACACCTAAATTACGAACAATATAGAACATTGAGATACTTCAGCTTATGAACATATACCGTAGTTCTCCATGGTGATTAATAGTTGTACGTAGAAAATAACATGCTATATTCCCACTTCAACGCTCACTGTAGTTCTCCAAGGTGATATTATCTTAGTCTACCCATAAATATTTGAAATGTATATTTTCTTATTCTAGACTTTGAAACTTTGTAATTTTTATCAGAATATCTTTAGTTTGGTTAAAATCCAAAAGAGCCTGCTTTCTATGACCATACGTATTGAAACAAAATGGACACTTATTCACGTTTGTAGGTTGGGAGCCCATATAACTAATGGCCCTAATATATAGGCCTGAAACAACTGAATAAAAAACACTTGTATCTTTGTTTAACAAAATTCAAAATGAGTACAGTTCGTGAATGATTATATGCTGACAATATTAAAAGCATTTACCTATCATAAAACCTTTGACTTTATTTATAGTTTATATGAGAGCATATTACTTCAAAAGAATCCACTTTGGATGGGCTGCAATTTAATATGAGCATGGCCTTGGAATAGTTCTTTGCTTGGCAAACGTCCATTCTCTGCAGTCACTATATGCAATTGGAATATATTAAACAATAGTTTTCAAGAAAATGATGTAAAACATTGATTTTAAACCATAAATCATGGACAGTATATATATTTATTTGCATTCACACAAAACAAAATTACACATATTTTCTATATACATACCGCGATTAATTATTTCCTACAGTATCTAAAAAGAAGAAATGAAATAGCAATAACAATTCATTAATATGCTACTAAGAATAATAATTATCATAACAAAAGAAATATGCTTTGAGGAAAAGCTTGAAAAGTTAACAACAGTTCGTTAATATGCCACATATGAATTATTTGTCCAGTTCTAAAGATCTAAATATAATATATTACAAAGCTCAATGACAATAATAGAGAAATTAGCTACAGTTTCGGAATGCATAGATTCTTATATAATAAATGCGTTTTCAGTTAGAAAGACACCCCTTTCCAAAACATTATTGACATATGTCCATAGAATACATTCAAATACAACCAACTGCCTTCGAACTGCCTCATGAATTAGTTCAATGTACTTGAACAGTAAAATCCGACCAGTAACAAACAAACAATAACTTCCATGTACCCCTTTTAGTTTAAATCAATTTTTATGTCAAACTATTTTGTACACGAGCTTATATCAAACTATTTTATCAGTGCTTTCTCTATGTGTTTTAAATTTACAAAGCAAACTGGTCAAGATTACTATATCAGTTAGTAGACTTTCAATTTTATAATATACGTTCCTGATTTCAACATGTAAGTAGCATATGATTAACATCAAAAGAAAAATTATTATGTTCTGAATCTACCATGAAAAATAGGGTTTTGCATACAACAACAATAATACGGTTTCGCTCTTTAAGCTTTAAAGTCAACTGCCAAAGCTCCTGTTGATGTTACTACATATGCTTGTATGCCCTTGAAACTGAGTTATGTTCTAAAACTCTCTTATGCAGAAAAATATGCACCCTGATTGAAGGGAATATTAAATATAGAAAACATATTTTTAAATACAAAATGTTCTTTAATTTATCGTTAATACAAATTTCTTGACAGAGCTTCACCAAATCAACTTTTAAATTACACCGGTTATCATTAAGTTTTAACACATGATGAAGCAACGTTCCAAGGTACCGAGTAGCTTTTACACAAAAAGATGATCGGTTTATATAGATGTTGAATGCGGCATATATGAACCTTTTAATGTATCAAATGCATATGATAATAAGGTATTTTAGCTATACTTTTTCATGTATTGAAGATGAGTCTAAATGTATGCAGTGAACTTTTTCATGCATCAAATAGATGCTTATTATACCAATATTGGCTTACTTGGTTTGGCATTTTACTACTTTTCTGTACCCAAAATGAACTATAAAAATATAAAAGGAATGCAAGTCAAATCAGCAGCTTGTTTTTTTGATTTTTTTTTTTTTTGAATTACCTAGAGAACCAAGCTTCGCTTGTAAACTCTAGGGAAGTATGTGCCTGCCAAACACATACTTCGGGTACTTGTTACAGGGTTGTCAGTTTCGGGGCTCGAACTCGTGACCTTCGATCACGCAGTCCGGACCATCAACCAACTGCGCCAACCCTGTTGGCAAATCAGCAGCTTGTTCTTAAGTAAACTAATCTTTGTATTCTAAATGCACAGTTTGTTATATAGTAAAAGCTAAATAGTTATTAGATTGTTCATCTTATGATAATAGTTACCACTACAGATATATATCTACACTGAATGCTAATTATCTATTATGATGTCCGCTTATAAGAGATGTAAGTGAAAGTTGGATCAAACCGAGTAGTATGACATCAACATGCCATACTTATTAACAACCATTGACAAATTTCGAAAAATACGTCAACAAAATCTTGCTAATTTTTGTAGAAGAAGGATGAAAGCCTTTTTTAAAACTAAAATAAAAATCATAAACTATAAAGAATTGCAGTTAAAGAACATTTGTATATGCGAGAGAACCTGATTCAACTCAATTTGAAATTGAAAAAGAAACAATCAGTGATGTAGCAATTTGGATATTAACTAAAAAATAAACCTACATGATTAATTGGTCAATTGTTGACAATTTGGATGTCTTTCTCTAGCTTGACCAACTACAAACATACTTGCTTATGATATCCCATAAATAAATATATTTCCAAATAGAGGGATCAAATTTTTGGCGAATTGCACACAAACATTTTGCTGTAGCACTCTTACTTGGCTTCTGAAAATATCCAAGATATGTTCTCTATTTCTACATCATTCTATCTATGAAAGATAATAATATTTGTTGGATTACAGGCTCATAGCATGTCATATATTGTTTATTCATGATTTCTTAGTGGTTTTTCCTTTAATCTCTTGTTTGATGGTACGTTGATTATGTTGCCATAAAACTGCTACAGTCATACATATTCTATAAAGATATTTGCAATCATTTGTATTGACCATATTCTTCTGTGCAACCCTTGCATTGTCTCAGTCAAATTGCTAATATATTATCTCATCTTTGAATTTCATTTTCTTCTTGATCGGCATTACATGACTCAATGATTCTTCCACCTAACTTTTTCATTACCCATTCCATCTTTGTGGTTTATCGGTAACATTTGGGTTTTGTTAACTATTTTCAAGCATTTTCTTGTTGAAAGCAAATGCCATGCAATTAAAAATAATGCAAACCAAAGAAAATTAAAAATGTCATCCAAGTGTTATTGTGTATATTCAAATGAGAATAAATTCTTTATTGTGTCATGCAAATGTGAGTTTCACAAAAAAGTTTATGATCTGCTTACTCTAAACATCCCCTTGACCAAAAAACAACACCACCAAGTACAGAAAAGTTGGTTCATATGCCGACATGAAAAGTTATCATGGGGCAAAATTTTAAAATGGTTTAGACAAACATCTACTTGTTGTAAGCAAATTCTTGTTGAGCAAATGCAAGCAAGCAAAGCTTTTGGACAAAGATAACAAATTTGAAATTAGTTTATGACTGACAACCGAATAGTCTAACATTAAGATTGCCAGTAACATATTTTAGCAATACAGTGAGCTCAGATAAATCTCATTAACTACGAACTTGAATATTTAACGACAAAGAACTTCATCTGAAGTAATTTTGATCTCATCAATATTTGTGGTGAAATAAAATTTATGTTTAACTAATTAAAAAGTATTTATGAGCTTTTAAGTGAGAAGGGCCTGGTTGTAAAGAAAATATAGTATAAATATCAATATCTTCTGAGATGGATTCGAAAATTATGAATAAAATTAGTGCTAACTTTGAGTTACTACAGTTAATAGTTTTGAAACATTTTGATTTTGAATTTTTCACAACTAGCAGTTTTAAGTTTTGTAGTCTAGACTCATTGGAATAAATTGTAGAAGTAAAAGCCAAAATATAATTCCCATAAAAATATAGTTTTAATGGTCGAACAAAATTCCAAAGAATATTATATGTTGAGCATATTGAATATCATGTTAGTTTACAAAAACTCACATAATATTTCTTCTATATTTTTCCCTCAATCTTCTACTGCTAATTTATGCCAGTGTTTCATTTAAGTCATTAAATTGATATTGTTTGAAGGGATAATAGTAGTGCAGTAGTTCTCTATCAAGCAACTAAATATTAATAATAACTTGCTTGTTTTTTTTTCAATTTTAATAATGTCAAGACAAGAATGATCATAGGGCACACATTTGTTGTACGATAGAGGCTTGAAAAAATAATTCATACAATGTTGGAAATTGTATAGCCAATTATCTTCTAGCTCAAGTCAAATGATACCTGATTTCCTCTTTAGGAATTCCTCCTCCTCTCTGGTAATGTCCCTCCAATCCCTTACTCTGATTTTCACTAATGCTGATGTGATTAGTACTAAATTATGAATAAGAAGCAACAAAGGCATGTGATTAGCACTTCTCAATGGCTTGACAATGTTAACTGCATGATTGAATCCATTGATGATACATTGTTTATTACTAATAAATCAGACAACATTTATGTAGAGCATATGATAAGTCTATGAACATTAAGCTTATTTTAACTATGCAACAGTGCACATACATGCAAAATAGAGGTAAAAAGGTAAAACAGCTAAAGTTATAAAGTAGAAAATTGACCAAAGAGTGAAAAATTCAATCTGCATATATTAATAGTCGGGTCTCACAAAAACTTATCCAAAAAGCTAATGCAAAGTGGGAGTACTTATCCAAAGAGGTAGAAGTTGGCCTCTTATGGCTGTTAAGTACAGTGAAATGGAAACCTCCTTGACTACTGAGATCTATCAAACGGCCAGAAGACTTCGATATTATTGGAGTAATGTATGTTTAGTTCAAGGTTCAAAATGATATAGTGGGAGTATATATGCACGCCCAGATGGGCCTGCATCTAATCACAATTTGGAGGGAGCCATGTACAAATTAACACAAACAGATGCACGCTGCCTTTAGTTGGACTGACCATGTTATATTATGTTAGGGCTTGGTTTTTTATTATATTTTTTGATGAAATATCCCAAAGAGAGTGCAAGGTTTTTGACACCGAAATGTGACGACCCAGAATTTTTAACAATTTAAAATGGAATAATTAATTGATTTTAAATATTTAAAGGTTTTTAACTTGAATTTCAAATATCAATATTTACTTGATAATTAAATTATTGAATTATATAATTTAAAATTGGGTAAAATATTGAATATGGAATTTTAAGCCTGTTATAAAATTATTTGAAGGCTTATAAAATTTATAATGATGATACTGAAGATAATGGAATGGTTGAAATTTAATTTAAAGGTAATTTGCCCAGTTTTAATAATATATCGTTTAAATTGACGTTTAGAAATAACCTTCCGAGACTCAGTCTCGGAATTAGACGAAACCGGTTCCATTGGATCTGTAATAGTTAGTTATTATCGGATTTTAATTTTCGTAGCAACCGGAGTTGTCGTTTGACCCTGGCAGCTCAAAACGCTTAGAACTATTCTAATCGATTTAATTTAAATTTGATCGTTTTCTTCTGTAACTCACGCATACGATCAAATTATCCTTCGAAACATGTTCCATTGTGTTTGGAATCCGGGTAAAACCTTATAAACGCCTGGCGGCATGTTTAATTTGGAGTTCGTTTGGAAATTTCGTTAATTGGAGGAAATTATTAATAAAATAATATTGATAATCGTATATATAAACATCGCGCAGTGAACCTTAGGGCAAAAGAACGCAGCCGCCTCTAATTCTTTTCAATGGCCGATAATCATCTTCGTGTTTCCTCGAAATCTTCTAATCCGTGCTTTAATTTCAAAAAATTTCTAAAGGGAAGTTGTAGATCGTGGAGAGATCTAGTCATCCAACGGGTGGTTCGAGCTATTATCGTCGATTTGAGGCATTATGGAGTTGCGTTGCCGGCCGTTCGCGCTCGAAATACGAGCCATCAGTAGCGCCGAGCTTCACGTGGCTGCAGCCTAGGATAGAGCTCTCGATGGACTTTGGAATGGTAGCCTTCGATCGTGGTGAAGGGCACCAGGGTGGTCGCGATTTCCGAGGTGAGGAAGCGACAGTGGGTTTCGCGTACGTGGATTCCTCGCAAATAGGATTATATTTATAATCTGTACAATATTTCATTGATATTCCGTGATAGATTGATTTAAAATTTTGTTATGTTGAGTTATGGTTGAATAATATAATTTGGTATAATGATTAATTAAAATGATTAATTAGATTAATTAATTAAGGATAACCAATTTATGGAATTATTTAAATATAATGACATAATGGAAGTAATTAAGGAATTAATACTTAATGTAGTTAATTAAATAATGTGATTGATCAGGTTAATTAATTGGTTTAATTAAGATAATCACATGATGAGTTGTGAAAGTATGTTTACTGAATGTAATTGGAAGGAGTAATTACTGAGTAAATCTCACCCCTTTGGATTTTTATCTAAATTTAAACGGTTAAATTTAAGTATTTGGTTGCATGATTAAATTGATTTGATGTGCACTGTGAACTGATGGTCGGATGATTTTGGTTTTGGTTTGTTCTCGAGTTAATTGTTGTTTAACTCGAAGTATTCGGATTTTAAACTGTTTTAAACTTAAAACATAAATAAGAAAATATTTTCATTCTAAAGTTAATAAGGCCTTAATGAATTGTGATTCATTTAAATAGTAGGGTGATTAAAATGGATAATTAATTAATTCAATTAATTAATGATTTGGGTTGAATAATTTAGTAATTAAGGGTTTGAATTAATTAATTAAAGTTTAAGTTAATTTATTAAGTTTAATTAATTTAGAATAATCAATGAATGGATTGATAAGTAATTACTTAATGTAATTAATAAAATATAATTACTTTGTGAAATTAATCAAGAGATTAATTAAGATAGTTAATTAAGGAGTAATAAATTTATTTAATGAAGTAAATAAAAAGATAGTTAATCATAGGTTGAGAAAAATCAAGAATGATTAATATTTATGGTTTAATTAATGATTAATTATTTAATGTAATTAATTCAGATTTGGATAAATTGGAATATAATTGGAAATAATTAATTTATATAATTAACGATGTAATTAAAGATTGAATAATTAAGATTAATTAATCAGTAATAAGTGACTTATGAGAAGTTAATTAATATAAGTAAGTAAGGATTAATGTAATTAAAATAGCTAATTTATTCATGAAGTAATTAAGATTACTCATTGATTTTGGTTAAGACTAATTAATATTGTGAGGTTAATTAAAGGTAATACTTGAATGTAATTGAAGGATAATTAATCCAGGGTGATTAATTAAGATGAATAATAAAGGATTGATTAATTAATTGATTTGAAATTAATTAATATTAAATGAAGGAATCTAAGTGAATGTGGACAGAAATTCAATTAGAATCGATTGAATTAACTTGGAAGTGATCAAGTTTGCTTATGAATGATTGAATGGTATTGGATGTCTTGAATGTGACTCGAAGAGACCAGATTCGGATATTGGGAAATACCCGAAACTACTTCGAATTTTTATAGATTGATATGTGAAATCTATAGGCTGAAATGAAGTGATTTAAAGGAATTGGAATGTTTAAATATAAATCTTAGTACTTAGAAAATGGATATGTGGAATAAGTGATGTCTATAATAAATTGTGGCTTTGTAAATTGAGATGAGTTACCCCGGGTTTTATATGAGTTGTCTGCTTAATGTTACATGTTGGATGAGTTTACTCACGCTGGTTTCCAGCCTGACCCGGGTGTTACTTTGATTAATGCTCAGTCAGACCGAGTATTATAGATTTTCATGTAAGGACGTTCTGGAGTTCAGGAGTCGAGCTGGATGACAGGAATGTATAAAATATTTCCACTGTATTATATTGTTGTATATCTGAGGTATGGTGATTGTGTATATTCAGTGACTGTATTTGTGAAACTCTGATGTATTAAAATGTAATTGACATATATAATATTCTTTTGTAGACTGTTATTATTTATTATTATATTTTATCCGCTGCGAATGTGAGATGTTGATGTTTTCTGATCTTCTTCTTCTCCTATCTCTTTCTTCTTTCCATAACTATCTGGAATTTTCGGCTTCGAAAATTCCGGGTCGTTACATTTGGTATCAGAGCTGAAAGGTTAAGCGAGAACCTTGGCTCTGGTGGGGATTACTCATTAAATAGAGTCCTTAGTACTCAAGAATGAGTTGAGTGTGTGTGTGTGTGTGTGTGTGTATGGGAGCGTACTTGTTATTTCCTTATATAAAGGTTTTAAATGATTTTATATAAAAATATTTTGATATATAAGGCAATATTTCCTTCTAATAAATATTAAGGCGATTGGTTGTTAAATCATTGAAATTAAATTAAGAAGTAATATAATACAATCAAATTGAAATCTTGAATTGGAATTAAGTGGTAACAGAAATACAACCAAATTAAAATTAAATTGATTGTAATGAAATTCTAGAATTTGAGCTCAGAAATTAATTGTTTAAAAACTTTAAATAAAGGTAATTTTGAAATGGATTCAAACAGGAATTTAATCTTGAATTTATAGAAGTAAGAATAATATAAAAAGGAATTGGTATCTAGATATGATTACCTTGGGTATTATCATAAATAGTTATTGTGTTTAATAATGGTAAATTTGTTATTAAGTAAGCCAAATGAAGTAAAATTTATAAGATGAGAATAACTTCTAAATTAAAGCAGGTTTTAAAATTGTGAAGTTTTAAAACCTAAGTCTAGGAACAATCAACTGTTTCAAAGAGTTAAAAAAATAACAATAATAAATTCAGACTAATTTGAATATAGTCTTATTTTAAAATAAGAAATGTTTGGAAGATTTTTAAGGGATTTGTTTTGAAATTAAAACCGAGGGTGGTTTAAAATTTAAACGTAGCCTGGTGTGTAAAGGAAATAAATAAGAAAATAAACTCTAAGGTTGAGTTTTGAATTTTCATTGGAATGTGATGCGAACCCAAAGTGAAGCAAGTTTTAAACCTAAGTGGGAAGGTTATTAATATGAAGGTTTAAAATTTGAATGGGATTTGGGATTAAATTCAAGCAGGAATTGAAATAATTTGAAATTGAAGTGGATTCAATTTGAAATTAGTCCAAATTTATTTGAATAATTTGGAACTGTAAATAAAGTTGAATAAGTAAGAATCAAATGGAATTTGATTCGAAGTTGGAAAGAAATTGAGAATTAATTCAACTTAAATTGGGAATAAATCAAGTCCAATGGAAATTGGAGTTATTTAAATTTGAATCGGGTCAATTTAAAATGGAAATGTAAATTTAAATTGAATTGATGGGAAAGTGAACAGTTTTGACTCTGGACTATTTTCAAAATAAATTGTTTTAGTACAAATCTATTCTTCCAAGCTATTTAATATATACAACCTTTCTTTTTAAAGCCAAATTACTCTATATTTGTTTTACAATTATTTTTGGAGCTATTTAACCATTTTTCAACTGTTTTATAAACTAGTTACTATTTTTCAACTATTTTACAAATTAATTACTATTTTACAACTATGTTGCAATTATCTAAAATTTCTGAAATTATTTAGCTATTTCTCAACTATTTTACAGCTATTTTGCAAACTAATAATTATTTTTCAACTACTTATCTATTTTTAAAATTTTCAAGCTATTTTCTAAAAATAAACTGGTCGGAGTTCAAACTGTTATTGATTAAATACCCAACTGAGATAAGGATTGAAGTGATAATCCAATGGAATTGAGGCAAATGTGAATAAGTGAGTGAAAATTCAAGTGAATGTGAATAGAAAGGAAATTTATTTAGTCAATGATCAATGAAAACAAATACGTAGGATGTACGTATATTATTCTATTCGCATAGTGATTTGATCCAGATTCGAGCATAGAATTTTGACATAGTTTATCGATCCGAGTTGGGATTTTTCACTCGATTTTCGACGGCGAACCTGGATATGGATTGTTGATTGGTTTTGGATATTCTCTATCATAGTTATGGCTATACAAGGAGAATGACGGTTTCTAATCTAGAAACCAGATCTGTATCCGCACTAGGAAGTCGGGAGGACGATACTAGTTCGGAAGTGAAATTGTGTGATCGAGTGAGCGATCAGATTGGTATAGCGTACGGATGATATGTGTACATCGTACGGATTTGAATGAAAATGATATTTAAAAGAGTAATCAAAATTGGAATATTTGATTTTGAATAAACAAAGTTATATATCTTTGTTATATATAAGATGAAACTCCCCTTGTTGAATCTATTGCCAGAAGGAAAGGATTTTTGAAAGTGTTTGAAGTAATAAAGGAGTTTTATACAAGTTTGAAATGATCCAAAGTTTTAAAATTTATATATATCTGAATATATATGTAAATAAAGGATCTTATGAGGATTTTGGAAAAAGGTTTTGGGAACCTTTGGTTTTGGAAAGGCTTTTGATTTTTGAGTAAAATCAATATGAGAATTTGGAAAGCCTAGTTTGAGAATTATCGATTTTGGGATAATCGGTTTTGTGTAAAGGAGCTTTTCATGAGATCATACTAGGTGTATGATTTGAAAGATACTATATGTGTATAGTATAAAGTGATTTGATGATGGCTCTTGAGAAAAAGACGCTCCCTTGAAATGAACTTCTCAGGATTGCCACTGGGTGGTGCTGCCTTGAGTCCCGGGGGGGTTCTAAAGTTGATCCTGTGAGGAGTCCGGACAAAACTTGTTTCTAAGGATTATGAGTAGTGTGTACCATAGCGAAAGTCGTGTGTGCCGCTGAGAGCCAACAGTCTGCGTTTGATTTTATATCGGTAGACTGCGAGCTATGGTAACATAGCAAAAGTCGTGTGTGCCGCTGAGAGCCAATAGTCTGCGTTTGATTTTATATCGGTAGACCGCGACCTATGTAGGAGTGAAGAAGTTTCATTTTGACAGCGAAAATCGTGTGTGCCGCTGAGAGCCAACAGTTACATGGACTTTTGCTGCGATGGCAACGTAACCCTGTAATGTAACTGCGATCTGTTGTGGGTTCCATGGTGTAATCGAGGGGCGCGGAGTGCCTACAGTTACATGGACTTTTGCTGCGATGGCAATGTAACCCAGGATGTAACTGCGACCATGGATGGGAGTGATGATTTCCAGAGCATTCTCACCAAGATATTTCCTCTATTTTCAAAAAAAAAACGTTTTCTATATTTTCAATAAAATTATTTTCCAAGTATTTTTACTGGATGTTGAAAATGGGTCTGCCAAGTACTTATAGATTTTCAGTCCTACGCCTGATCAACGTATGACTGAATTTCTATGAGAACAAGGATGGACTGGTTGAGACATCGAGTTATAAGAAGTATTTTATAAAGAGCTATTTTAATAGTATTATGTGAATTTAAATGTATTTCTAAATTTTTTAAATAAAAGTGTTGGAATTTTGAAAGATGAAAGAAAATCCAAACTGGAATTATAATAGTCATGGTTTGAATTGCGAACAAAACCCAGGTAGGTAGAAATAAATCGGAATGGCCTTGTAGTTAGTTAAATGAGTCGTGAATGAATTGAATTTGGAAATTTAATTTATAATAACTAAACAAATGAATTTGTAGATTGAAATGAAATTTGATTGCAATAAAATCAAGTTAAGGTAAAAAAGAAAATTTATTTGCAAAGGATGTGAGCTTAAGTTATGAAGTTGAAATAATTTGAAGAAAGTAAATTAACTTAAGTTTAAAATTAATAGAAGTTTGGCTTCGAGCAAAAGTGAAAGATCATAAAAGTCTGGGTTAAATTAAATTGGAAATGGTTATTAATTTATAAGTATTGAATGTGCCAAGCTTAATAAATTGTTTTGAATGAAACCAATGCGGAAATGAAATAAAATACAATGAATGGTTGGTGAATAAATTAGAAATAAAATGGAATTAAATATAAAATGAGTTGAAATCAATATAAAGTAGTTATAAACTAAAATGGATACTCTATTAAGCAAATATCGCCGAAATTGCATAAACATAGTTGTCGTTTGGCATAAATGAAAGTAATTAAAATTCTATGGGTTGAGAGAGATTAAATAACTTGACTTTGAAATTAATTGGATGGAATATGAGCTTGTTTGGGTTAAAATAAATTGAATGTAAGCAATTGAGTTGTAAACCATTTGAATTGAATGGAAATGTTTGCGAATTGGTTGTAAACAATTAAAATTTAAGTCGGAACCCCATAAGTGGCTTTTAAAGATTGTTTAACCTGCATTGCTTATAGAAACTTGTATATTTGCTAGTTAAATATGTTAATTGTTGTTAAATTACATGATTTTAGTGCTTACATATTTAAATTGAGTAAGTACAGGTACCTGAAGGCCGTTTTGCTGAATTTGGTTGCGCTATTTGCAAAAATAAATAAGCCGCTTGCTTAAAATGCTAAATAAAGGTACGCCTACGCAATAAAAATAGAAAATATGAACTGTTTTTGCTTTTTCCGACCGGGTGGGTCGATGTATATATATTTATATCTCTTGTCAAATTGCAAAAGCTCCGCCGTACAAAGGAGACTCTGCCAAAAATTTTCGAAAATTTTGGGAGTTAGAAAAATTTTTGGGAAAAATTTTGTTAACAACAAAATGATTTCGAATTGGAAATTAAAGTAAATTAGTAGATGAAACTAATATGAATCAGTTATAAATGAGAGATAAAATTCAATATTCAAAATTGAAAATAAATTGAATTCATATGAAAACGGGGAAAACTAATTTGAATAAAAATAGATATGAAACCCATATAAGGAAAGGTATAAAATGATTTGAAAGGTTACGATTGGATATTATTGCTAAGTAAGATATGCAAGTATTATAAAGGGAGAAGAAATTTGGATGTGATTTCAGGAGATAATGTGAATTGCCCGACAAAAAGGTATGTATTTAAATTTCTGTATAAAATTGGATTGGGTTTTTGATCTAGCCACTTGGCCTTTTGTTTTATTTTGGAATTTGGGAGCCCGTAGAGGTATTTTGTAGTTGTACCGAGCTAGCCGCGCAAAGGAGACGCTGGCAAAAAATTTCAGAAATTTAGAGAGTTAGAAAATTTTCGAGAAAATTTTGATAATTTCCAAATTTGGTTTTAAATTGAAATTTGAATGATTGAGTAAAAGGTTACTATTTGAAAACCATGGGAGAGTTTGGGAAGTTAGTAAGAAGGATAAGAAGTCTTTTATAAAAGATAGCTGGTAGGATGTTGAATTGTGGGCTTTGGAGAAAGGTAAACGGGTAAAGTACCATTCTCCCTAACTAGTGATTTCGGGGACGAAATTCTTTTAAGGGGGGAGGAATGTGACGACCCAGAATTTTTAACAATTTAAATGGAATAATTGATTGATTTTAAATATTTAAAGGTTAATTTTAACTTGAATTTCAAATACCAATATTTACTTGATAATTAAATTATTGAATTATATAATTTAAAATTGGGTAAAATATTGAATATGGAATTTTAAGCCCGTTATAAAATATTTTGAAGGCTTAATAAATTTATAATAATGATACTGAAGATAATAGAATGGTTGAAATTTAATTTAGAGGTAATTTGTCCAGTTTTAATAATATATCGTTTAAATTGACGTTTAGAAATAGCCTTCCGAGGCACAGTCTCGGAATTAGACGAAACCAGTTCCATTGGATCCGTAATAGTTAGTTAATATCGGATTTCAATTTTCGTAGCAATCAGAGTTGTCGTTTAACCCTGGCAGCTCAAAACTCTTAGAACTATTCTAATCGATTTAATTTAAATTTGATCGTTTGCTTCTGTAACTCACGCATATGATCGAATTAGCCTTCGAAACACATTCCATTGTGTTCGGAATGCGGGTAAAACCTTATAAACGCCTGGCGGCATGTTTAATTTGGAGTTTATTTGGAAATTTCGTTAATTGGAGGAAATTATTAATAAAATAATATTAATAAACGTATATATAAACATCGCGCAGTGAACCCTAGGGCAAGAGAACGCAGCCGCCTCTAATTCTTTTCAATGGCCGATAATCATCTTCGTGTTTCCTCGAAAATCTTCTAATCTTTGCTTTAATTTCGAAAATTTTCTAAAGGGAAGTTGTAAATCATGGAGAGATCTACTCATCCAACGGGTGGTTCGAGCTATTATCGTCGATTTGAGGCGTTATGGAGTTGCGTTGCCGGCCGTTCATGCTCGGAATACGAGCCATCAGCAGCGCCGAGCTTCACGTGGCTGCGGCCTAGGATAGAGCTCTCGATGGACTTTGGAATGGTGGCCTTCGATCGTGGTGAAGGGCACCAGGGTGGTCGCGATTTTCGAGGTGAGGAAGCGATAGTGGGTTTCGCGTACGTGATTTCCAAGGAGTGAAGGGAGTTGAGAAGATGCGGCCTGAATTCTTTTGGTAATATTTTAATAAAAAAATTGATTTTTGTTATAGATTATACGTTCAAAATTTTGAAATAACATATCTTTCTTGTACGAGGGCGAAATCGGACGAATTTGGTAGCGTCGGAATCGCAGCGTTGCAAACTACGCTGCAGTGCAGATCTAGAGACGTTTGGTGCGAGTGGAAATTTTAGAATAAATCGAACGGGCTCGATTTATTTTAAAATTTGAAACGCCGATGCAAGGTGAGTAAATCTTACTCACATCTGGATGTCGTTTAATTTAAATAGCTAATATTTAAATGAGTGATTGATGGTTTGAATGTGATAATTTTTATTAGATTTGATCGATATTTATTGTCGTGCTAACATCTGTGGATGCAGAAAAACAGGTTGGAGGGATCCAACTGGATTCCTCACAAATAGGATTATATTTATAATCTGTAATATATTTCATTGATATTCCGTGATAGATTGATTTAAAATTTTGTTATGTTGAGTTATGGTTGAATAATATAATTTGGTATAATGATTAATTAAAATGATTAATTAGATTAATTAATTAAAGATAATCAATTTATGGAATTGTTTAAATATAATGACGTAATGGAAGTAATTAAGGAATTAATACTTAATGTAGTTAATTAAATATGTGATTGATCAAGTTAATTAATTGGTTTAATTAAGATAATCACATGATGGGTTTTGAAAGTATGTTTACTGAATGTAATTGGAAGGAGTAATTACTAAGTAAATCTCACCCCTTTGGATTTTTATCTAAATTTAAACGGTTAAATTTAAGTATTTGGTTGCATGATTAAACTGATTTGATGTGCATTGTGAGCTGATGGTCGGGTGATTTTGGTTTTGGTTGGTTCTCGAGTTAATTGTTGTTTGACTTGAAGTATTCAGATTTTAAACTGTTTTAAACTTAAAACATAAATAAGAAAATATTTTCATTCTAAAGTTAATAAGGGCTTAATGAATTGTGATTCATTTAAATAGTAGGGTAATTAAAATGGATAATTAATTAATTCAATTAATTAATGATTTGGGTTGATTAATTTAGTAATTAAGGGTTTGAATTAATTAATTAGAGTTTAAATTAATTTATTAAGTTTAATTAATTTAGAATAATCAATGAATGGATTGATAAGTAAGTACTTAATGTAATTAATAAAATATAATTACTTTGTGAAATTAATCAAGAAATTAATTAAGATAGTTAATTAAGGAGTAATAAATTTATTTAATGAAGTAAATAAAAGGATAGTAAATCATAGGTTGAGAAGAATCATGAATGATTAATATTTGTGGTTTAATTAATGATTAATTATTTAATGTAATTAATTCAGATTTGGATAAATTGGAATATAATTGGAAATCGTTAATTAAGTTAACGATGTAATTAAAGATTGATTAATTAAGATTAACTAATCAGTAATAAGTGACCTATGGGAAGTTAATGAATATAAGTAATTAAGGATTAATGTAATTAAAATAGCTAATTTATTCATGAAGTAATTAAGATTACTCATTGATTTTGGTTAAGACTAATTAATATTGTGAGGTTAATTAAAGGTAATACTTGAATGTAATTGAAGGATAATTAATCCAGGGTGATTAATTAAGATGAATAATAAAGGATTGATTAATTAATTGATTTGAAATTAATTAATATTAAATGAAGGAATCTAAGTGAATGTGGACAAAAATTCAATTAGAATCGATTGAATTAACTTGGAAGTGATCAAGTTTGCTTATGAATGATTGAATGGTATTGGATGTCTTGAATGTGACTCGAAGAGACCAGATTCGGATATTGGGAAATACCCGAAACTACTTCGAATTTTTATAGATTGATATGTGAAATCTATAGGCTGAAATGAAGTGATTTAAAGGAATTGGAATGTTTAAATATAAATCTTAGTACTTAGAAAATGGATATGTGGAATAAGTGATGTCTATAATAAATTGTGGCTTTGTAAATTGAGATGAGTTACCCCGGGTTTTATATGAGTTGTCTGCTTAATGTTCCATGTTGGATGAGTTTACTCACGCTGGTTTCCAGCCTGACCCGGGTGTTACTTCGATGTAATGCTCGGGTCAGACCGAATAGTACAGATTTTCAGGTAAGGATGTTCTGGAGTTCAGGAGTCGAGCTGGATGGCAAGAATGTATAGAATATTTCCGCTGTATTATATTCTTGTATATCTAAGGTATGGTAATTGTGTATATTTAGTGACTGTATTTGTGAAACTCTGATGTATTAAAATGTAATCGACATATATAATATTCTTTTGTAGACTGTTATTATTTATTATTATATTTTATCCGCTGCGAATGTAAGATGTTGATGTTTTCTGATCTTCTTCTTCTCCTATCTCTTTCTTCTTTCCATAACTATCTGGAATTTTCGGCTTCGAAAATTTCGGGTCGTTACAAAAACAAAGCATAAAAGACTGGAAATATAAAAGGCGAAAACTTTTATCTAAACCCTAGAGCAGAGTCAAAATTTTGACTATGATTTAGAGGCTACTATTTCGTGTTGCTTGATAGTAGATGGAGACATCTTATGATTTGTATGAGCGTATTTTTCATTTAATATTTCACGCAAGCCATACATTAGAATGTGCTTACATTGTAAAAATGATTATAATTTGTTAGTTTTTATTTTTTCTGATATAAAATCAACCCATTTTCGAACATATATTGTAAAATTCTTTGTGTAGGTTTTATCTAAACCCAACAAAATTTTTGGTTTGGAAAAACATGATGATAAGAATAAAATAATTCAAGGAGAGAAATAAAAGAGAGAGTGGGAGAATATAGCATGAATATTCAAGAACGAATTTTGTAAAAGGATTTGGTAAGTTAAATAAAAGGTTATTCGCGAAATAATTGTTACTTTATTATTTTGCCTATTATATGTGCTTTTCTTTCTTGATCTTTTTTTCTTGTTGTGGAGAGAATCTGGAGAAGAAAAAACATACTGATATAATCTGGGTAGTTATAACTCGTTATATGTAACTAATCCTAGTTAGAAGTGCAAAATATTTAAAAGGGTGTACATACTCTTTGCAGCATAAAGAGGCTGGTTGGAGTTTTTCTAATGATCGCAGTTCCTCCTGCTTCAAATGAATTTAAATGAGAATTCAGTCAATCCAACATACATTATTATGCCATAATGAAGTTGTTCGGGTTCAACATATCTTTCAAACTCTATTATCCGTAACAAAATGGTGCTCAAATCGATGCTCAAGGTTCTACCAATTTTGTCACTTTCATATTTGAAATATTTAATTGCTAACTCAATTGGGCTTGTGTTTGAGAACATTGTTCCAAATGAAGGTGAACAAAAAAGCCACATTTCTACCATCTATTTTGACAAATCAACAATTGTCGACGAAATTTGGAGGTGAAATATTAAATCAACCACTGTTCTCTTTCTCTAGTACCAACTTTAGCCTTTCTATATGAATTAATAGTAGGAAGGTTCACACTACACCATTTTTTTCCTCCTGAAAGAAATTTCCTAACCCAGGCCTAAGAATCTTATGAGTTCTGTAATGTACATGAAGTTCACAAAAAGTTATGGAATGTACAAAAAAATTGTAAAGTTGATCAATGATCATCATAGATATAAAAGGTTAAAATCCACTTCAGCAGTTGCTGCTTTATTGAACTTTATTCAATATTGATACATGGGTATATGAATTTAAAAATGTCAACTATAATAGAGAATTGTTTATATTTATCCTGAAAATTCTAATTTGTACACTGAAATTATAAACGGCTATAAATATGGCTCTTGCTTCATAGGTGCAATAAATAGCACAGAACTGAAACTTCGATATTCAATGTTGTATGTGCAATATGGTGTGCAATAATATGCCATCTGATTATCTGAACAACTGTTGGACATGAAGAACCCTACATAACTACAAGTCTGCAGAAAGAAAAGGAAAAAGTGTCACTGCAGTGGCTTAATTAGCTCGTTTAAAGATGGTAATACTATGATACGGATATGGAAGACCAATGACCATTATATTCATAAGTACATACCAACTTAATAGATAGGCAACTTGCATATGAATACTCACAAAATGCAGAATCGGATAAATCCCTAAATCAGACCTTGTTTTCTTTTCCAAGTTATAGTTCATACAAATATCTATACATGCCTGCTTCACAAACAAACATCAACGTAACTTGATAGAATTTTTCTTAGTTGTTTATATTAAAATTTTATGACTCGTTAATTTATATATTAACACGCACCGAGTAAAGGACGACATTTGATGCCTTCACATCTTGATATGTTAGTTGAGACTCTACAGTCAAGTACAAATGCAGATCCTTCGCAGCTCCAATCTGCAATGTTAATTCTTGTGGACCATGCCAGTGGTTCACGGTTCCACCTAATATAAAGGCAAGCATAAGAAACCTTAAGATTTTGACACTTTACTTCCTTTTATTTTACTATAGAAATATTAAGTCTATAGTTACATTATATACTTTCACACTCTCCGGAGTCCAGATATTTTACAGTAGAATAATCAGTATTTTGTACTCTAGATTAATCAAACACTAAGACTTATGCTATACACACCATGTAGACCAATGAAAATACTTATTATCTGCGAGTATATCCATGTTAAGCTAGTCTATAAAATATAAACATGCCAACTACAGTACACTTTAGTCCAGGACATGGGTGCTCAACTATTATTTATGATGAAGTGGGAAAATGTAACGACCCGCCTTTCATCTCACAGAAAGACGCATCATTATTAAGAAAGAATGGGATAGAAAAGAGAAAAGATAGAGAAGAAAGAACGAAACAACATCAGAATCTCAACAGCAGAACGAATAAATTATATTAATCACATAAGTATTAGATAGTATACAACATCTATCAGAGTTACACAGCTTATACATCACATACTAGACTGATATAAACACCTGTCTAGTCATTACAACTCAAATACAACACAGAGATAGCAACATAGCGGAAACACTAAATATCTACAATCGCTGAAGTCTCCTGCTCCATTTCTCCTCCAGAGTTCGTCAAAGCTAACCTAAATCCCTTGGCTACTCGTAAAAATTTGAGTGCCCAAGAGTTTAATAAAACATAAAATAAACTTCGGGTCAGACATGGGTCTGGTGTGAGTAAACGGGTTAAAGTTGCTTAACTTTGAAAAACCTTTGGAAACAAAAGGTATCTCGTAAGACTTCCCGCACATAAACATGGAAAAGTTTTTACCTTATGATAACAAAAACATTTGACAGGAAATCCAGTGATATTATAATAGGGTCTAGGGTTTTTAAGTAAATAAGAAATAGCTGAAATTGTTACATGATTAAATTCCAGCATACTAGCCACAAAGTGGGTTATACAATCAAAACCGTAAAGGGCACGTAGGAAGAATGGGTTTCCATCAATGGCAGGGCTATAGAGGTACCAACCGTTACAGTACGTGGTCTAGATCACCGTACCGAGGATCCACCCTAAATCCCCTGCAACACAAGGTCCGAACCATCCCTTACTGGATAGCCCCAAACAAGACAACCCCGTGGTTGTTTGCAACCAACTGCCCACACAGCCGAATAAAAAGGGACCTCTAGACAGGGGAAGATCTTGTCCTACTTGAGCGCGACTCACTTAGCCTTGCTGCACCTCCCTGTTTTAGCCATTCTCGGTTGATGAGGCTTGAGGCTACGATTACCTTATCAGAACACATCACTTAGAATGCTCATCGTCCTTCAATGACGATGTTCTGAAAGCATTCAATCCATACAAGTTCATTCCAGGTTCAAACGAAACCGAAGGCACTATCTCGTTACACTCATTTTGGAATCACCCTCAGAGTTAACGACAATAGCCCTTGCACTCTGAATCTTCATCTCAATCGAAAGCACTATCCCCGTTAACTCGTTTTGGAATCACCCTCAAAGTTAACGACCATAGCCTTTCCTCTGAATCTTCACTTGATCTTCACTTGAGACGTCACGACCTATCGTTTAATTTGGATCGATGTGGTTTTTGGATATCCAAATTTGGAAACCCGATCCCGGTCTCATCGAAATCCAAAACGTCGTCTTTTAAGTCCAAGTTGTTTTAAAGTTAAAACAATTCAATTCATTATCTGTATTCACACAGATAGATAATTCACATTATCACAAATGGGTAATCGATAATCACAATTCAACCAAAGCATCGAAAATCACAGATCAGCACATATCTCATATCAGAGATATCAAACAATTCAAGGCATTTAATATCATTCAACCAACCATAAGCAAACATTTATTAATCACACCATCTCTAATTAATTTAAAATAAATTAATTACTTCACCACTATAATCTAGCTTACTTAACCATTATTAATTACAAACCAATTAATTAATCATCCTCTAATTATCCACCTTAATTAATCATCCTTGATTAATTATTCTTTAATTACATTAAGTAATTAGCCTTTAATTAATTACACAAATTAATTATCCTTAAACAATTATAGTAATTAACCTTTAATTACTTTCAATAATTAATTAACTATAATTAATTACATTAATCCTTAATTAATTACATTAATTAATTATCATTGATTAAGTATTCTTAATTAATCAACTCTTAATTACTTCATTAATTACATTAATGATCCCTTAATTACTTCTTTAATTAATTATTGTTCTAATTAATCACATTTAATAATTAATCTTTAATTAATTACATTCATCAATCAACCTTGATTAATCATATTTAGTAACTAACTACTCTTAGTTAATTACATTACTTTAATTAACTCTAAATAAATTTTATTAATTAATTCTTAAATTAATTACACTAAGTAATTAATCCTTAATTACTTCCACGTAGTAATTATCCTTCTTATTAATAACACAAAGTAATTAAACCCAAATTACTTCCATTCTTTAATTAATTACATGCAGTAATTACCCATCAATTACTTCACTAAGTAATTACGCTTTATAAATCACATCAAGTAATTATACTTAACCAACTCCACAATGATTATCCTTAATTAATTCATCTAATTAATTAACCTAAATTAATCGCATTAATTAATCATTTCATAGTCCCTAGTTAATGATCTTTACATTAACTATTAACAATTCTTTAATTACTTCCCTAAGTGATTAAATTTTAATTAACCATTATTAATTACAAATTAATTAATTCTTAATTACCAATTGATTATTTTCTAGTTACTTAATTAATTGCTTAATTTTAACTTAATTAATATTTAATTACTTGATCAATTTCTAATCATTAATTAATAATCTATACTTATCTAATTAATGATCCTTAATTTCAAATTAATTAACCCCCAATTAATTAACTTACAACCCTTAATTACTTATTTATTAATCCATAATTATTAATTAATTAAAGTAATTAATTTCTCTTTAATTTCCTTATTACTTTAAATAAATTTCAAATCATTAAATCTTAATTAACTTAAGATAAAACATTATCCTTATTAATGACTAAATTGTAATTAACAAATGCATTTGAAACATTATACTTTAAATTTACTTTTAAATTTACTTTTAAATTAAGACTTAAAAATGATTACAAATTTAACTTAACAAAATTCAAGTTAACAAATTAAAAGTCTCTTAATCAAATATTAAAGAAAACTTATTTTATACAAAAGAAATTTATGTAGGAAAGTTTTTAAATCAAATTTATTTATATTCAAAAACTAGTCCCTTTTTAAAAACTTTAAAAATCTGTTTTAAAAATGTTGATTCGGGTTCAACCCGCAAGCTACTCGAGTACTTTCCCGAGAAAATCCTTTCTTTTCTATTTTTTCAAAAATTTGTTTAAGTGTTAAAGTTTTAAAACTGAAACCAATTCACTCATGAATCACCCGAGAATACATTCGAGACATCACCCCACTAACCCGAGATTCACTTCGAGACAGATCCACACACCAAAACCTGACACCAAACTACTACTATGCACATGTACCGGAGATGCCACCACCTCCGACCATCCACGATACCTTCCTCACATCGACGATCATCCTCGCACCAGATCCCGATCACCATAACATCAACACAAACTCGAAATCGAATTCGAGCAACTCTACACAGAACTTGAACAAACCACCTCACCCAAAACCTTCTCGAACTCACGATGCCGATCACCGGAGTGCCTGAGCCTCCAACCACATCCTTGCCAACCTCCTTGCTCGCAATTCCCAAAATCTGGCGGAACTCGATCCACCAAAGGCGCCGACATGAACAATTTCCTGACCTAGCCAAAAACTAGGGTTACAACCCAAATCAATCACCAGCCACCTCTATAGTGACTAGCTCACCCATCTAGCATTTTTGCCGACCTCTCTGATCATTCCACTTCCTCCAGTGATGACCGTGACTTCCCCGAGCAACTAGATCGTCAGAAATCACTCAAAACACCAATTCTGATCAACCACAAAATGCACACTCGAATCTAATCTAAAAATTATGATTTCGCTTCTAAAAATCATGTTTATGGATAAAAATTCAGTTTATATACCTGAATCAATGAATTAGGATGTTTAAATTTTCACTTATCTTAAGCTTGCACTGTTGTTTTGATTTCCAGAGACATTTCAAATTTTATTTTAACTTAATTATAATTTTAAATATTAGTCTATGATGAAACAAATAACTTTTATTTGAAACTTGAACCCTAACAAAGATTAGTTCAAGAGATAATGAATTTTGAATAAATCTTGAGCCTGGAAACTAAAAACAGGATGGTTATTGATACAAATAGCATGCACACATCTCATACATCCATACATACACAGAAAATTCATATATAGACAAACATATTTTGTTTCAGAAATTCACATGCAACCAGATTTCATACTTAACCTTTTAAAAAAAAGTGTTACTCACCAATTTAAAGAAGATGAACAGAGCCTTCTTTAAAAAGAAATTCTGAAAATTAGAGTGCTGAAATTTGAACAAATGTTTCTTTGATTCTTTAATACTTGAATTGCCGAGGAATGCTTTGTTACTGAAACTTGTAGAGATGACCGATTGAAATAAAGATGAACTGCTTTGATTTTGAGCTTGCTTTGTTGATCTGCTACAGGCTTTTTGATTTTCAACTCAGGTTTTAAGAAATGCAGGCTTTGTCTTGATATTGAAAATGAATTACAGATTATTGATTTTGTTTCAGGTTTGAGGAAGGATTGATTACAGAGTTTATTTGAGAATTTGGTTTGAGAAGTATTGATTACTGATTTGTTTATGAGAATTTGGTTTAAGTTTTTTGTCTTATCTTTGAATAGGAAAAGATAGAAAAGAAATTGAAGGTAAGAAGCATATGTATTTATAAAGGCTAAATGTGATTTATTTAAAATAAAAGAAAATCAAAAAATAAAGATGACACTTGTTAAAACACTTAACATTTGTCATTTGCATTCACTTACCATTTAACACTTGTTAAACAAGCTTTTATAAATTTACACTTGTAATTTAAGTAATTTCTATTTATTTTAAATATTAATAATAAGCTTAATACTTAATTTACTATTTTATAAATACTTATCTAAATTTATATATGAATTTCTTTCAAGAAAATATAATAAAACAAATTATATACAAATAAAATCTTATTCATATATTTCAAAATCCAAAACATTTTAAAATATCTATCCTTTGAATTTCAAATTTAAATCCAAATTCAAAATCAAACTAAATTTTAAAATCCAATTTAAAATCAACTTATATATATACATATATAACAACACATTTAATTTGAAAATAATAATTCTATTTATATTTATATATAAAAACAACATATTATTATTATTGTTTTAAAAATAACAAATTTAGCCATTTAAAATAATTTATTAAAGAGATTATCTCATTATCTATAAATTACTTATTTTACTAAATGAGTTAATGTATCAAATGTAAATTTTATTATAAACTTTTTATATATATATTTTCAAATTATATTTATCAAATAATATTTAAAAACAAAATAAAACAAATCTTTATGTTAATCTTATTTAAATTTAAACTTAAGCTAAAATATATTTTAAACTATAACATTTCTCTTAAGTATTTTAAAACTATATGGTTAACTATTTAAATAATCTTTGAAAAGTTTATATTAAAATATGGTTAACTATTTAATTTAATCAAAATTTCCAAATTACCAATATATATTGGAATTTGAAAACATGATTTTATTTGTTGAATTTAAACCAAAGCTTTTCTATTTACAATATATACTAATATATATACATTATAAATAGAAAACATTTTATTGGCTTTAAAAGATAAAATTCACCAATTAAATATTTATTTACTTTCAAAAGATTAAACTTGCCAATTTAAATTAAAATTATAAAAGAAAATTATCAAACCAATTTAATTATTAATACAGATTATTAAATTGATATTGCCCAAAATTCCGGGTCATCACATTCCTCCCCCTAAAAGAATTTCGTCCCCAAAATTTAAAAGCAAAGATAATTTAATAACCCATCAAAGATTTTAATTTTAAACCACAAGCATATATTACCAACTATATGCTAATTCACTCAATCAAACAAATCTAATGATCCTGACACAAATCAGGATAGATCTTCCTAACACTATCTAGAGTTTCCCAGATGTAAACACTGGATACTCGCTTTACTGAATCCAAACAATCCACACTACTAGCTTCATAGCACCTACTCATTTAGATCTACAAAAATGAGCAGAATATCAGACCACAATCAAGTCTAACTCAACTATCAAATCCTCCTGAACTGCTGGTTTCACAACCAGTGATGGATCATACATGTACTCCTTCAGAGATACGTGAAACACAATGAATCATGGTCATCTAAACTGGCAATTCGACCCTGAAGGCCAAAACACTTATCCTTACAAGAACACAGAAAGATCCAATACACCTCGGAGCCAGCTTCCCAGTCTAGCCAAATCTTAATGCTCCCTTAGATCGGAGAAAACTTACCCAAAATCATATCTCCGACTTTGAAATCCAAATTCCTCCTTCTCTTATCCACAAAACTCTTCTGATGATCCTGGGCTGCCTTCATCCTTCCTGAATAGTTCAACCTTCGCTGATGCTTCTTAAAACAAACTGGACCAAAAACAACCCAACAAAATAATCCTCTCAAGATCAACCAAAATCAAGAACACAAACTCTACTCCACAATCATTGGTTTAAAACTAACTTCTCCTATCCGGAAAAGACAAAACAGGTGTACTTGCCAAACTTGCTTTCAGATCCTGAAAAATTTCCTGTAGAAACCTTCTAATCCAACACTGCAACTTCCGGTTGCTTCCATTCTAGAACAACTGCTCTCTTGCTTCCGCTGCGCAACTCTTATCTGGAGTAGATGAGAATGCCGATGATGAACACGAGCACAAACTTGTCTAACACATCCCAAAAAATACGGTTTAACGGATCCATAAAAAGAAAACTCGAAAGTACCACAAAATCCTGAGCTGCTTCACCAAACCCTCTCTCTTGGAGCCATCCTGCTACTTAGCTGAACCACCGGTGTTACTCCTGGAATTCTAGTCGATATAAAAACTCAATTTCCATATGCTATGGCAAACCTCTAACTTCTACGAAGACATTTGGAAAAATCTCTGATAACTTCCACTTCCTAGAGATGCCTCGATCCTAAGCAAAAGATTACCCAAGAGAACACTCAATTATCGCAAGTCACTTTTGCGATCAACCCAGCCTAATTTTCAAAGAAACCGTTCTCTCTTTACCAATCAGAACAGCTTATGCTTATCTACCCAATCCATCGAAGAAATGGATACACTCTGCTGCTTCTGAACCCCACCTCTAGAACACCGCTTAGCCAAATGTCCTTTTTGTTGGCACACAGAATACTCCGAGCTGCAACACTGACACAGATGCCAAAGACTTCCTAATCCAAAGCACTTCGAACCTCAAAGCCATATCATCCAATCCCACATAGAGCCTCGAGATGGGCAGACATCTCTTGAAGAAACTCGGACCTCAAACCAAACACAAACACCCTGCTGAACCTAGTCACATCACTGATACAGACACAATTCCTTAAACTTGCTCCAAAAGAAACATCTTCGGAAACATCCATAGTCACCATGTGCACTAAGCAGCTGCTCCTTCCCGAAGTTGCCAAGATACCATCACTCGCTTCTGCTCAACCAACAGATCCAAACTCTACTCATCAAACTTGCACTTCAATGATAGACTTCGGACCTTAAAAAGGCTTTCTTCAGAGATTGGTGAAATCCTTACACCACAGCAAAGCTTACTCGAGACTTTATTGGGTCTACAGTCTCGGCAACCTCAATCACTCAGACTCCTTCCATTGGTAGTTGTGCTACACCCACTACTACCCTTCCTAACTCTAGAACTCATAATGGAAAACCCAAACAGGTAACCCAACAAATCAGGTAGTTATATATATATATATATATATATATATATATATATATATATATCAAAATTACAAATATGCTCTCTCAAGAAAGAAATCACTCCAAAGCCTAGGTATTAACTCAATCTAGCGCTCTGATACCAAATGTAACGACCTGCCTTTCATCTCACAGAAAGATGCATCATTATTAAGAAAGAAAGAAAGGGATGGAAAAGAGAAAAGATAGAGAAGAAAGAACGAAACACCATTAGAATCTCAATAACGGAACGAATAAATTATATTAATCACATAAGTATTACTAGTATACAACATCTATCAAAGTTACACAACATATACATCATATACTAGACAGTTATAAACACTTGTCTAGTCATTACAACTCAAATACAACACAGAGATACCAACACAACGAAAACACTAAATATCTACAATCGTTGAAGCCTCCTGCTCCATTTCTCCTCCAGAGTTCGTCAAAGCTAACCTGAATCCCTTGGATACTCATAAAAATTTGAGTACCCAAGAGTTTAATAAAACTGAAAATAAACTTCGGGTCAGACATGGGTCTGGTGTAAGTAAACAGATTAAAGTTGCTTAACGTTGAAAAACTTTTGGAAACAAAAGGTATCTTGTAAGACTTTCCGCACATAAACACGGAAAAGTTTTTACCTTACGATAACCAAAACATTTGATAGGAAATCCAGTGATATTATAAAAGGGTCTAGGGTTTTAAGGTAAATAAGAAATGGCTGAAATTGTTACATGATTAAATTCCAGCATACTAGCCAGAAAGTGGGTTATACAATCAAAACCGTAAAGGGCACGTAGGAAGAATGTGTTTCCATCAATGGCAGGACTATTGGGGTACCGCCCGTCACATAATGTGGTCTAAATCACCGTACCGAGGATCTACCCTAAATCCCCTGCAACACAAGGTTGAAACCATCCCTTACTGGATAGTCCCGAATAAGACAACCCCGTAGTTGTTTGCAACCAACTGCCCACACAGCCGAATATAAAGGGACCTCTAGACAGGGGAAGATCTTGTCCTACTTGAGCGCGACTCACTTAGCCTTACTGCACCTCCCCTGTTTTAGCCATTCCCGGTTGATGAGGATTGAGGCTACGATTACCTTATCAGAACACATCACTTAGAATGCTCATCGTCCTCCAATGACGATGTTCTGAAAGCATTCAATCCATACAAGTTCGTTCCGGATCCGAACGAAACCGAAGGCACTATCTCATTACACTCATTTTGGAATCACCCTCAGAGTTAACAACAATAGGCCTTGCACTTTGAATCTTCATCTCAATCAAAAGCACTATGCCCATTAACTCGTTTTGGACTCACCCTCAGAGTTAACGACCATAGCCTTTCCTATGAATCTTCACTTTAACTTCACTTGAGACTTCACGACCTATCATTTAATTTGGATCGATGTGGTTTTCGGATATCCAAATTTGAAAGTGTAACAACCCGCATATTTTATGATTGAATATTTAAATATTTTGTTTAAATATTTCATCTTTAGTCGGATTATAATCCGAAAAGTTACTTTTTGCATACGGTCGAATTAGGACTCGGGACCACTCCCATTGAGTTCAAAACACTGTTTGCTATCTTTTTAAGTATAAACTTTGATAAGTTTGGAGTTAGTGGAATCTTGCTACTTTTTCACTTTGGGCTTTAGATTTGGTTTAGCCCATTAGCCTAAAATTATAACTCTAACTCAACCCCCCCTTACCTTCATAACTTTACTTTCATTTCCTAACACTCAAGCTTCATCAAAAATGGAGGAAGGAATGGGAATTGAAACTCCAAGCCCTAGTTCACTTGCAAAACCAACATCTAACTCCAAATTCAAAGAGAAGACATTGATTCAAGCTTCTTGGGTTGATCCTCCTTTTCTTTCAAGCTTCTTCTTCATTAATTTTGTGTAAAGGTGAGATTTTTATCTCACATCTTTGTCTATAACTATCTTTGATTGTTGTGTATGAATTCCTAACACTTTTTCATATGCAATTGCTTTTGGTTTGGATTGAATTGGTGAAAATTTCAATTTTTAGTGTTTTGGGTTCAAATATTTAAAGATCCAATATTTGATGTTTGAACACTATTTTGGTGATGCATCGAGGAGCCAATACAATCGGGTAGCCGATAGGCGTAATCCCCTTGCGTTCATGCTCGATCGGTTGCAAATTGAGTGAGTTTTTGAAGTTCAAACCCTTAGGTCGCACGACCAGCACATGAGGCATTTTCGGCCTGCAGTTAGCTCGGTCGGCATTAGGTCGTTCGTGCTTAGGTCGTACGCGCTTTAGGTCACAACAAGTTAGGTCGCACGGCCTTAGGTCGCGCCGTGTTAGGTCGTTCCATGTATTTAGTCACTCGGCACACTTAGGTCGGCTTGTCTTAGGTCGCTGACCTTCTCTTACTCCTTAGGTTGTTTGGTCGGCCTGCATTTAGTTCGCTGTAACGATTGCGATTTTTCGTTGCCGAAAAACCGAAATGTTATGGGTTTAAGAAAGAAAAAGACAGAAGGAGATAGAAAAAGATAGAAAATAGAGGAAAAAGAAAATAGAACATAGAACGGAACAGAACACAACAGAACAACATCAGAATCTCACAATTCGCAGCGGAACAACATATAATAAATAAATGAATAATCTTTAAACAAAGAACTATATCAGTTATTACATTTCATACACTACATTACATCATCATCAGAGTGTACAACAACAACAACAAACAGTGCAACGGAAAAAGAAATACTATATACTAGTAATACGCCATGCCATCCATCTTGCTCCAGCAACTCCAGAATATCCAGAATATTATAATAAACCTAACTCTTAACTGCCCGTGTAGAAATTTGTGGGCACCCAGAGTTTAGGAAGGAAAACAATAAACTCCGAGTCAGTCATGTGACTGGTGTGAGAACTCAAAACAGTTTATTTATCTTTGAAATCAAAATAGAGGAATATTTTTAAAGTCAATTCGCAATGCTTTTAAGAATGAGACTACCATAAGGCCTCCCGCACACACACACAATGCAAACGCAGAATCGGAGGAGATTTCTCCTTATGATAGTCAAAGATGCTTGATACGCATTTAAAAGAACATTTGATATTATTATTAGTGCATAGTGTAGGAAAAATTCATTTCGAAAGTAGAATATAAATCTTAGCCAGCATAGACATTTCGAACTATGCCTACTATAGCTAACTATGTTCAATAGCAGGTTACCGCCACATTCCATAGCAGGTTATACAACTAATACCGTACAAGTCTCGTATTGTTTCTTTGGATTTCCAACGAATGGTCAGGCCAAGGAACTTCCCATTGCCACATGGAAACGCCTCTGGATGGACGTCCCGAGAACTTAACCAGCTCTCTGCCAACACAAGGCCGGGTTACCTTTATCACTAGGTAACTACTACACGAGTATGCCATCCCCCGGTCCCATTGGACCTTTATCCGAGCGCTCGTCACCATCATCACACAATCATAAATAAAGTGTTTCAACACGAGTAAGTATCTGGGCTCCATACCATGATACCACCCTTTCCAGAAGGAAATGCACATACCCTAAAGGGAGCTACCCCTCATAACCTTGCCGCATCTTTCCTATTTTGACCATTCCGGGGTGTGAGGCTCGACGAAGTCACGTCCACAAAAACATACTTTATACAAAAGCCATGCTTTGGGTCAACAAATGATCATAGAAATGATCACCAGGATAGACGATCAAATAAATGATCCTATCACAAATAATCAACACAATGATCATTTACAGCAACACTCAGCATGTCACATTACCAAATTGGGAATATATCGCTGATAACCTTCAACTACATTACCTCTGAGCTCGTACGTCTCAAAGAAGGGTGTTAAGCTAAAAGAATAAATTCTCCGCCACCAACAGAAATATATTTGAAAGAAATCTGCTTTATATCTCAATTTGTAATGTCAGACATACAATCCATACAAGTCTGTTCTGGGCTCGAACAAAACCGAAGGCACTTCTCACGAAGCCCTTGCAATCCGGGTATTCACAATCCCGATCGAATTTCCCATCACTTAGGAAATCTCTATACCAGGAGCTACCCAGTGCAGAGACAATCGATAGGTCATCCTATCGCTTTCGCAAATACTCGGTCTTCAACACCGGTCATCAATTGCAATTCATAACGACGTATCACATATTCGGAATGGGTTATACGACCCCATGGTCCTTTCCCGGTTAACCCGAATAGTGAGCGCTTATTTAAAAATAAGTGTGGCATTCAAATTCAAACAAATCACATCAATTACCCATTCAAAGGGAAATATTGATAGTGGGTTATTGAACTATCAATGGATATGCACACATCACCAGTTTCCAAATAATTTTCCAAATTATTTATTTTCCAAAAATATCTTTACAAGATATATTATTTTCAATACTTCAAAAATAAATCAATCTTTATTTTTAAACAAATTCTCCTTTTCATTTATAAATTCCATAGTGAATTTTCATTCCAAAATATCCATGCATATACGATTTCAATTATTCATTTCAATTTTATCTTCAAAAAGATAAATTCTCAAAATATTCACTTTATATTGGAAAACATTTCCATACTTATTTATTCATAAGTAATTCACAAATTTAATTTATTTTCAACACTTGGAAAATATTCAATATACTTCAACCGCAATTAAGTATATATTTCATTCTTTAAGGAAATCATTCTCTTAACCATATTTATTTGGGCCAAAACGAATGTTGCGTAAAACATCGTTACGACAACCCAAAATCACTAGTATAGGGATTCGAATTTTAGATAGATATATAAATCCCAATACTATACAAAACATTTCCTTTCGGAAATCATTTACTATAACAACAGTGTTATAGTCCACCATTTCCTTCTATTTCTCGAAAACGTCTATTTCAACAATAAATGTTGAAATCTATGGTTTCGAATCTTAACATATTTTAAAACATCGTTAGATCGTTTTAATTCTATTTAAAACATCAAATCTAAACATTTTCTTTAACATATTATTAACTATTCAAAAACGTGAATATACCATGTTAACAAATTTCATCCTTTTATTCATTTTATTTCAAAGGATTATTCACAGTCAAAAACGTGAATATAACTCCATAAATAAGTTATAACGATTTTCTTATCAAAATAAGTCATTTGCGAATTTACAAAAAAATGTTTATAAATTCCATTTCTATTTATTTTATAACTCCTTTTTGTAAATCTCCTTTATTAATCTATTCGATTTATAACTCAATTATAAACCAAAAGTTCACATTATAAGTTAAACACTTATAATTTATTTGTTTACAAGAATCGTTCTTTTAAACATCCCAATTCATAAATCTTATAACTTATAAGATTCATTTAATCAAAAATCCATTCTTCAATTAACTTTTCAAATTTTATAAACCTACTGCTTATAAAATTCCATTTATAACTTCACCGTTTAAAATTCTATGAATTTCATTCATTTATGAAATTCATTCACAATCCATTCTAACACTTATAAAAACTCGTTTTATAATTCCAACATTTTAATTTATAAATATCAATTTATAAATCTTTTAATATAAATCAATTTATATTACTATTTTAAAACGTCTTTAAACTCCTTTAAAAACTTCATCATTTTGATTTATAAAATAATCAAATTTTATAAATCCTATATTTAAACTTTTTATAATAAATTCAAAAATCCCGATTAAACTCTTTTTATAAAGTTATTAACCCATATTTTCAAAAATCAACCTTTAACTATATTTCTCAAAAATCATAATTTTTATAACATTAAAAATTATACGTTTATTTATTTAAAATGGATCAATTCCAAAAATATTTTATAAACGTTTTCTTTCAAAAATCACTTTAAAAATCATTTTAAAATTCCAAATTTGGTCAAATGATGCTACATACCAAATAGTCAATCACGACAACAACGATATCATATATCGATATGATAGTCTATCAAATATCAAAATATCTGAAATCAAATAAATACTGTTGAGGAATCCAGTTGGATCCCTCCAACCTGTTTTCCTGCATCCACAAACATTAGCACAATACCAATTCCGCTCCAGTACGGAATTATCGCGGTATATGGGATTTAAAATATTATCCGCTTAATAGACGGCGCAATAGGGTCTCATCCGCTAAACAAATGCGGGAAATCAATAACTCCAATATATACATATGCCAATATATATATGTTGCTATTATATATAATATCAATTTCACTGTTTATGAAATATTCGCGGTATATGTTTTTAATAAATAACATCCGCTTACTAACGGCGCATAATGTCTAATTTAACAATCAATAAATAACAATCATCATTCAAACATGCATTTAAATATTTTAAATCTAACTATTTAAAATAAAATCGAAACTGATTCGATTGAGTGAGAAGTTCTCACCTTGATTTTATTTTCGTTTTAGCGATTTATTTCGAATAAAATTAAACGGACGTTTAATTTTACCCGAAATTCTCACTAACTCCAAACGACTCCAATCCAATTTCATCGCGTAGTGCTCGTCCATACGATTCCAACGCAACTGGTTTCGCGCGTTTTCGACCTCGTATGAAAAAGTTATGCATTTATGAAGTTTTACACGATTTATACTTAATAAATTTACAACTTTAATATAAAATTTTAAACCTAAGCTAATACTGGCCACTGGATCCATCGTGCGTGCATCTGGGCCGTGCGTCCCCTCCTTCTCACGCGCGCATCATCTTCCATCTACAGGAAGAAACACGCACAAACAACCCATATAGGCCGAACTAGGGTTAGCTTTTGCTCCTCCAACACGCGACGAAACTTCATCAAACCACCGCCATCTCGAAGCCCTCCGCTTGCTCAAACTTCGGCCATAAGCTCATAGAGCTCGGTTGTCCCTGTAGCATGCAGTTCGAGGCCGACCCTATGGCCTTTGAACGCAAATATCCGTTGATTCGTAGCTCCAATCTCGATCTCCACCGTTGAATATAAGGATCTCAACGTGCTCTACATCTTTCTAGTTGTAAGTTTCTTGAATCGTTGAGTGGATGAAGAGATAAGAGGAGGAGAAGTTCGTGAATTTCTGGCCTTCCATTTGAAGGTGGCGGCTGAGGTTTAGGTTTAGGGTTTGTTTTATTTTTTATTTTTATTTAGAGAATGAAGGGGCTATTTATAGGATTTTGAACGAACACTATTCATTCCGGAAATTCCGAACTCCGATTTACGCGCCGTAACCAGTGTTTCTAGGGTTTACCCCGCGTTCCGGACACAATGGAACAGATTTCGGAAGCTAATTCGAACATCTGTGCGAGTTATGGCTACAAACGATCGATTTAAATTAAACCGATTTAAACGATTTTCTAGGCGTTTTAATTTGTACCGGACAAACGGTAAATCCGATTGACACAAAATTTGAAACCTTACAATAATATCACATTACGGATCCGATGAAACTGGTTTCGTCAAAATCCGAGACTTTTTGAAAAACGACTATTTTAACTCGCCAAATTGATATTAAAAACAATTCGATGCGTTTCGAGCTGCCACGATCAAACGATAACTCCGATTGACACGAAATTTGAAATCCGATAATAACTCACTATTACGGATCCAATGGAACTGGTTTCGTCCAATTCTGAGACTGTTCAAAAATTGACTATTTTCACTAGTCGATTTAAATATTAAAATATTCAATTTTCACAAATAAACTTTTAAATCGATTTTAAAAGTTCTAAAATATCATTCTAACTTCAATATGATAAAATAAAATTTTACAAATCATTTTCAATCATATTTAACTCAATTTTCAATTATTTCCATAATTTAACATATTAAATTATTGATTTAATTATCCAATTAAATCCAATTATTCAAATAAAAATTTATTTGACTTATAAATTCACTTATTAATTTTTAAAATTAATTAAATATTAAAATTTAAATTAATAAAAATTCTGGGTCGTTACAGTCGCCCCCCTATAGGTCGTTAGGTCGTTGCTCGGCCTTGTACTCCCTTGGTCGCTAGGTCGCTCGACCCTCTCACATACCTTAGGTCGTTAGGTCGCTCGGCCTTACCCTTTAGGTCGCTCGGCCTTTCCTTACCTCCTTAGGTCGCGCATGCCTATAGGTCGCTTACCTCCCTAGGTCGCACCGTGTTAGCTCGCAACTGCTAGGTCGCGCCTTGTTTAGGTTGTGCCATTTTAGGTCGTGCTCCTTAGGTTGCGCCATGCTTTTTGTCCCATCTTGCTGTTAGGTCGCTCGGCCATGTTAGGTCGCACGTTTCCCATGGTTGTTACTATATATTTTTCTTCTTAAATATTGCGAGGACACAATTTCTTTAAGGAGGGGAGTCTGTAACAACCCGCATATTTTATGATTGAATATTTAAATATTTTGTTTAAATATTTCATCTTTAGTCGGATTATAATCCGTAAAGTTACTTTTTGCATACGGTCGAATTAGGACTCGGGACCACTCCCATTGAGTTCAAAACACCGTTTGCGATCTTTTTAAGTATAAACTTTGATATGTTTGGAGTTAGTGGAATCTTGCTACGTTTTCACTTTGGGTTTTAGGTTTGGTTTAGCCTATTAGCCTAAACTTATAACTCTAACTCAACCCCCCTTTCCTTCATAACTTTACTTTCATTTCCTAACACTCAAGCTTCATCAAAAATGGAGGAAGGAATGGAAAATTAAAACTCCAAGCCCTAGTTCACTAGCAAAACCAACATCTAACTCCAAATTCAAAGAGAAGACATTGATTCAAGCTTCTTGAGTTGATCCTCCTTTGCTTTCAAGCTTCTTCTTCATTAATTTTGTGTAAATGTGAGATTTTTATCTCATGTCTTTGTCTAAAACTATCTTTGATTATTGTGTATGAATTCCTAACACTTTTTCATATGCAATTGCTTTTGGTTTGGATTGAATTGGTGAAAATTCCAATTTTTAGTATTTTGGGTTCAAATCTTTAAAGATCCAATCTTTGATGTTTGAACACTATTTTGGTGATGCATTGAGGAGCCAATACAACCGGGTAGCCGATAGGCGTAATCTCCTAGCGTTCGTGCTCGATCGGTTGCAATTTGAGTGAGTTTTTGAAGTTCAAACCCTTAGGTCGCACGACTTGCACATGAGGCATTTTCGGCCTGCAATTAGCTCGGTCGGCGTTAGGTCGTTCGTGCTTAGGTCATACGCGCTTTAGGTCACAACAAGTTAGGTCGCACAGCCTTAGGTCACGCCATGCTAGGCGCGCAGTGCTATGTCATTCCATGTGTTTAGTCACTCGACACACTTAGGTCGGCTTGTCTTAGGTCGTTGACCTTCTCTTATTCCTTAGGTCGTTAGGTCGGCCTGCATTTAGGTCGCCCCCCTATAGGTCGTTAGGTCGTTGCTCGGCCTTGTACTCCCTTGGTCGCTAGGTCGCTCGACCCTCTCACACGCCTTAGGTCGTTAGGTCGCTCGGCCTATCCTTGCCTCCTTAGGTCACGCATGCCTATAGGTCGCTTACCTCCCTAGGTCGCTCCGTGTTAGCTCGCAACTGCTAGGTCGCGCCTTGTTTAGGTTGTGCCATTTAGGTCGTGCTCCTTAGGTCGCGCCATGCTTTTTGTCCCACCTTGCTGTTAGGTTGCTCGGCCATGTTAGGTCGCATGTTTCCTTAGGTCGCTCGGCCATGTTAGGTCGCACATCTTCTTAGGTCGCTCGGCAGTTTGGTCGTGCCATGTTGCGCCGTAGGGGTGTTTCAACTTTGATGAAGTTGGAATCGAATTTTTTGGATTTTATTCACGTCTTCGTATGTGAATTTTTGTGATTGATTATTTCTACGATCATTTTTGTGATTTGTCATTTCAAAAATATGAACGTTTCAATACTAGTAGTAAATATCAAAACTCTTTTATCAAAACAATTTCAACTCTATTTCAAATATCAAGCTTATTTATAAGTCCGTTTTCCAATCTCCTTGTATATACAAACCTTTACCTCACTCGTACGAGAAATTTAATTAAACGGCTTAGTAAAAAAAGTGGTATGAAACGCTTGCGTTTACTTCGTCGGTTAATTCTTGGACTTGTTCGATTGAACCTCTTGTGACAATTTTCAAGTGGAGATCTACAATTTGTTCGTAAATATTTAAGTTAAGCTAGTGGTTATGGGACATGAAGCTAAGCTCATATATTTACTAGCTTACTATGATTGACACTTCTTGATGATCGATGATGATCGTTTTTGTGATTTAGACTAGCAAATGTGCGATGTCTCTTTGCCTACGAGGGAGACTAAACCCCGTTTCCGTGGAGCTTCGGCTCAATTTGGTGGGGTAGCGACCCATGGTCTTCGGGCCATTTTGTGGAGCTTCGGCTCAAAATTAATGGTTAGCTACCATGGAATAGCATTCCATTTTGTGATACACGTGTTGGTGAGCTTTCATGCTCCCGTTTTTGTGATTTCTGGATTTCCATTGATGATTTCTGGAATTTGCGTTTCACCAATTTTCGTGATTTACATGATAAGTTTTATCAACATTTGTGCATTGGTGAATTTTGTGTGTCATTAACTTTTTTGATTGGCATTGATATTATTGTCAATGCTTATGGTTTTGGGGAATAATAATATTGAGTATGACATTCTTTTTGATCTTTGAGAAGATTCTTGTGATATTGATTAATCTCTTGTTGATTTTCAACTACATACTTATCACAGTATGGCTTTATGGTTATCATATGTTTATGTCATATCTCTTATTCTATACCTTTTTATTTGATATTTATAGCTAGACTGATACGTTTATTATTTTCTTATTAAATAATACTCGGGTCAGACCGAGATGTTGCAGGTGCTTCTGCTTGACTTCACTTCTGCGATTATCATCCTGACTTTTGGTTAACTACTTAGATTAGTAGTTTTTGTTGTATACCTTTGAGATATAGACTCCTTGATGTATACATATTCTTTTGTCTAGCACTTATAGCTATTCTTTTGTGATATTGTGGATCTTGTTTGACCACTACTCTGATGTACACTTTCATGTGTAATATTCATATCTATTTCCGCCTTTGTGATATGGATGTCTGTGACTGATTTGTGTTATGTTTATTTCTATATTTATTTTCGAAGAATATATATAGCCACTATGTAGTAGCTTTGAGTTTGTATCGGTATGTCGGATTCCCTCCTGAAACCAAATACATGTTGTACTATCTGACATATCGGTGCTCGCACAAAGCGATTACACGGATGGTCGCTCCTCAATAGCCTTATTCTCCGTACTAGTTGACGGCATTACCTCGTTGTATCCTTGGCTAGCGTGGGTATAGAGGTGGGGCATCACATATTGGTATCAGAGCCAAACTTCGGAACAATGTAGAATAATTTAACAAGGATCATCGTCCTAAGTCCATTTTAGGAGTCGTGCCTTAGGATTTAATTCGTGTCTTCGTACCGATTCATCCTATTTTCTTTATGACTCCTTGTTTTGTCTATCAAGATTGCTTGATATTCATTTGGTGAATAACCTTTTTCTTCTTCTTTCTTTCTTTCTAAAGGAAGAGAAATGGTTAGACCTGCCTGTCCCAGCGCCGGTCAATCTCGTGCTACTCCCCAAGATGGAGTGTTTATGGCTGCCCAGCAGCTTCTTGATCTAGTAAAAAATGCTCAAGCAGCCGGTTCTAATCCGGAGTCTTCTCGCCCCGGGTATGGATTTGCACGCTTGTGCAACGATTACACCAATTTTGGTGGTAAGCCATTCAAAGGTTCTGAAACCATTATTGAGGTCCAGGCTTGGCTGAGAATATGCGATCGAATCTTTTCTCGCATGAATCTTATTGACCTTCACCGTGTTCAGGTGGCCTCTAGTATGCTCCAAGAAAGGGCATTAGATTGGTATGAGCTTCTGATTTCTGAAATAGTTGAAGCGGATCTTACTTGGGAGAAATTCCGGGAACGCTTCGAATTAAAATTTGTGTCGGAAGCTGAGAAGAAGACATTGGCTCGTCGTTTTATAGATCTTGTTCAAGGTAAATCCTCTGTGGCAGATTATGTCGCATCCTTCGAGTCACTTTCTAAATACGTGGTCGAATACATAAACACCCCATTGAACAAGAACCAAAGATTTGTCTATGGCTTGAATAAAAATCTCAAGAAGCCGTTACTTCTAAAATTAGAAGTTTCTTCTGATCAGCTCATTGATATCGCTCTTCGTCTTGAAGAGGCAGATAAAGAGAGTGATGTTGAAGTTGTGGGTGCCAAACCGAACTTCGACAACAAGAAAAGGCCTAATAAGTTCAAAGGTCCTTATCCCAATAAGAAAGGGAAGCAAGCAACTTCGGTGGCCAGGACACCTACCTCTAGTAGAGGGCAATGCTTCAATTGTGGTTCTAAGGACCATTGTGCGAATAAGTGTTCAAAGCCTCATGCTTGTCGCTATTGCAAAAGCCCGGATCATTATTTATCTTCTTGTCCCAAACTTCAAGGCAGGAAGGAGGGAAAACTTAATGTTGCTCAAGCCCCTGGCAACACATCTCGTTGTCAAGGTACTTTTCATTCAATCCTTGATGGTATTATTTTATTTCATGATCATCATATTCGAGTTCTTTTTGATACGGGTGCGTTCCATTCTTTTATATCAAAAGAACTTGTTGATACTTTTTTTTTAAGTGTTGTCGCTTTAATGACTTCTTTGAGAATTGCGAATCCGGTTGGTGGATCCGCAACAATTAGTTTATTGTGTAAAGATGTCGAGATTATTTTGTGTGATTTTTCTTTCCGAGCCGATTTGCATGTTATGCGTTACTTAGGCTTTGGAATAATTTTGGGAATGGATTAGCTTAACCGCTATGAAGCCCAAATCCTATGTCCTGAGCAGACTATTCATCTTCGACATCCTCAATCTGTTAAGCAGATTTCTATTGACCTTAAAGATTCCGATTCCAGCTTGGTTGCATCTTTATATTCTTTAAATCCTCATGATGACGATAATGATGATGAGGAAGATATTATTTCTCTTATTCACGTTGTTCGTGAATTTTTTGACATATTTGTGCCCGTTTTAGGATTACCACCTAAGCGAGCAATTGAGTTCAAAATTAATCTCATTCCTGGAGCTCAACATATCACTCGTCCTCCTTATCGCATGTCCAATACGGAAAATGAGGAGATGCATAAACAATTATCCGAATTGGAGACGAAGAAATTTATTCGCTCTAGTTCCTCGCCTTGGGGAGCTTTGGCTATTTTTATGAAGAAATCCGATGGTACCCTTAGGCTTTGCGTTGATTACCGCAAGCTTAATGATCTCACTATCAAGAATAAATATCCTTTACCTCGGATTGATGACTTATTCGATCAACTTAGTGGTGCTAGAGTCTTTACACAATTAGACTTAGCTACCGGATTCCATTAGCTTCGTATTGCAGGTGATAGCATTCCTTGACATTGTTCCGTACTCGTTATGGATCTTATGAATGGCTTGTTATGCCATTTGGTTTAACTAATGCTCCGGCTTATTTCGTTGACCTTAAGAATAGAGTTTTCAAAGACTTCCTCGATCGGTTTGTTCTCATCTTTATTGATGATATTCTTGTGTATTCTGAAGCCGAGGAGGAGCATGAAAAGCATCTTCGGATTGTGTTGGAAACTCTTAGGAGCAATCAATTGAAAGCAAAATTTTCTAAATTCCACTTTTGGCAATCTTGTGTTAAGTTTCTCGGTCATATTATTCCGAATCCGGAATTTCCGTGGATCCTTCAAAGATTGAAATGATTTAAAATTGGAAGAGACCGGAGAGTGTGATGGAAATCCGTAGCTTCCTTGGATTGGCAGGTTATTACCGCCGTTTCATAAAGGACTTTTTCAAAATTTTCATGCCTCTTACTAGCTTAACAAAGATAGGTGTTAAATACATTTGGTCGGACAAATGTGAAGCTTCTTTTCAAAAATTAAAAGAACTCCTTTCCGATGCTCCTATCCTTGTTATTCCCGACGGGAATCAAGATTTTATTGTTTATACCGATGATAGTCGCGTTGGTTTGGGTGCTATTCTTATGCAAAAATAACGTGCCATTGCCTATGCTTCTAGGCAATTGAAGCCAGCTGAGACTAGATATGCCACTCATGATTTAGAGCTCGCGACTATTGTTTTCGCCCTTCGTATTTGGCGTCATTATCTTTTGGGAGAAAAGTTTATTCTTTACACCGATCATAAATCTTTGAAGTATCTATTTTCTCAAAAAGAACTTAATTTGCATCAACAACGTTGACTCGAACTTCTGCAGCTTATGATCTTGATATTCTTTATACTCCCGGAAAGGGTAATCGTGTTGCCGATGCACTTAGTCGTAAGCAACAAGCGGTTGTTTCTATGATGATATCCGAATGGAACGATCTCGGAATTCTATCCACTTGTAAGATTCGAGATCGTGTTTTCGATTTGTGTTCATCCCTTGCCTTACGTAGTCTTGAGGTTCATCCTTCTCTTTTTGACCGCATTCTTGAAGCTCAAAAGCTAGACCCCGAACTGGCTCTTCTTGGCCAAAATTTTAGGGATAAAATTGATATTGAAAGTTTGAAAGACTTTGATATTGATTCTCGTGGCGCTATTCAAAAATTTGATAGACTTATTGTGCCAAATATTAGTGGTCTTCATAGAGACATTTTAGAAGATTCTCGTCGTTCTAAATTTACCATTCATCCCGGTAGTAGTAAAATGTACGCGGATATGAAGCGACTTTATTATTGGGAGGGAATGAAATCTGATATTGCTAACTTTGTTAAGTGTTGCATGACTTGCCAACTCATCAAGGCCGAACATCAAAGGCCTGGTGGGTTATTGCAACCTATGGAAATCCCAATTTGGAAGTGGGACCAAATTTCCATGGATTTTATAAACGGCCTTCCCTGTTCTCGTTCGGGTCATGATAGCTTATGGGTGATAGTCGACAGACTTACTAAATCCGCCCATTTTATTCCCGTTCGGTCCAATCGAACCGTGCCTCTTTTGGCCAAACTCTTTGTCAAAGAAATTGTTAAATTGCATGGAGTTCCTAATTCTATTGTTAGTGATCATGATCCATTGTTTACTAGTGGATTTTGGAAGAGTCTCCAAAAAGCTTTGGGAATGAAGCTTAATTTTAACACTGCTTATCACCCTCAGTCCGATGGACAAACCGAGCGTGTGAATCAAACTCTTGAAGATCTTCTTCGTGCATGTGTCCTTGATTTTGGTGGAAGTTGGGAAGATCATATTCCTCTTGTTGAGTTTTCCTATGATAATAGCTTCCAATCTAGTATTGGTATGGAACCTTTTGAGGCTCTCTATGGAAGGCCATACCGATCTCCTTCTTGTTGGCTTGAGTCCGGTGAGAAGCCGTCATAGGATGAAAAAAGCGCAGAGTAGACAAAAATCCTATGCCAATAACCGAAGAAGGAAATAAGAATTTTCTGTGGGAGATCTTATGTTTATTCGTGTTTCACCTATGAAGGGTGTTGTACGTTTCAGTCGATCGGGAAAATTAGCTCCTCGATATATTGGGCCATTTCCTAACGTATTGGTTCCGTGGCTTATCGCCTTTTATTACCGGCTCAGTTTTCTGCCATTCATGACGTATTTCACGTTTCTCAATTACGGAAACGCCTTCGAGATTCCGATTCTGTTCTTGAGCCCGGTGTTGTGGAAGAAATTGAAGTTTCGCCTAATTTAACTTATGAGCAACATCTTATTCTAATTATTGCTTCGGAGGTCAAGCGTCTTCGAAATAAAGATGTTCCGCTTGTTAAAGTTCAATGGTCCTCAAATCCTAAGGATTTCTCTTGGGAATCTAGAGAGTTCATCAAGCGAGCACATCCGGATTTACTTTCCAGTGCTTTTTGAGGTGAACTTCTTATTTCAAATTTCCTTTGTGTTGAATATGCTCCCATGGTTGTTACTATATATTTTTCTTCTTAAATATTGCGAGGACACAATTTCTTTAAGGAGGGGAGTCTGTAACAACCCGCATATTTTATGATTGAATATTTAAATATTTTGTTTAAATATTTCATCTTTAGTCGGATTATAATCCGTAAAGTTACTTTTTGCATACGGTCGAATTAGGACTCGGGACCACTCCCATTGAGTTCAAAACACCGTTTGCGATCTTTTTAAGTATAAACTTTGATATGTTTGGAGTTAGTGGAATCTTGCTACGTTTTCACTTTGGGTTTTAGGTTTGGTTTAGCCTATTAGCCTAAACTTATAACTCTAACTCAACCCCCCTTTCCTTCATAACTTTACTTTCATTTCCTAACACTCAAGCTTCATCAAAAATGGAGGAAGGAATGGAAAATTAAAACTCCAAGCCCTAGTTCACTAGCAAAACCAACATCTAACTCCAAATTCAAAGAGAAGACATTGATTCAAGCTTCTTGAGTTGATCCTCCTTTGCTTTCAAGCTTCTTCTTCATTAATTTTGTGTAAATGTGAGATTTTTATCTCATGTCTTTGTCTAAAACTATCTTTGATTATTGTGTATGAATTCCTAACACTTTTTCATATGCAATTGCTTTTGGTTTGGATTGAATTGGTGAAAATTCCAATTTTTAGTATTTTGGGTTCAAATCTTTAAAGATCCAATCTTTGATGTTTGAACACTATTTTGGTGATGCATTGAGGAGCCAATACAACCGGGTAGCCGATAGGCGTAATCTCCTAGCGTTCGTGCTCGATCGGTTGCAATTTGAGTGAGTTTTTGAAGTTCAAACCCTTAGGTCGCACGACTTGCACATGAGGCATTTTCGGCCTGCAATTAGCTCGGTCGGCGTTAGGTCGTTCGTGCTTAGGTCATACGCGCTTTAGGTCACAACAAGTTAGGTCGCACAGCCTTAGGTCACGCCATGCTAGGCGCGCAGTGCTATGTCATTCCATGTGTTTAGTCACTCGACACACTTAGGTCGGCTTGTCTTAGGTCGTTGACCTTCTCTTATTCCTTAGGTCGTTAGGTCGGCCTGCATTTAGGTCGCCCCCCTATAGGTCGTTAGGTCGTTGCTCGGCCTTGTACTCCCTTGGTCGCTAGGTCGCTCGACCCTCTCACACGCCTTAGGTCGTTAGGTCGCTCGGCCTATCCTTGCCTCCTTAGGTCACGCATGCCTATAGGTCGCTTACCTCCCTAGGTCGCTCCGTGTTAGCTCGCAACTGCTAGGTCGCGCCTTGTTTAGGTTGTGCCATTTAGGTCGTGCTCCTTAGGTCGCGCCATGCTTTTTGTCCCACCTTGCTGTTAGGTTGCTCGGCCATGTTAGGTCGCATGTTTCCTTAGGTCGCTCGGCCATGTTAGGTCGCACATCTTCTTAGGTCGCTCGGCAGTTTGGTCGTGCCATGTTGCGCCGTAGGGGTGTTTCAACTTTGATGAAGTTGGAATCGAATTTTTTGGATTTTATTCACGTCTTCGTATGTGAATTTTTGTGATTGATTATTTCTACGATCATTTTTGTGATTTGTCATTTCAAAAATATGAACGTTTCAATACTAGTAGTAAATATCAAAACTCTTTTATCAAAACAATTTCAACTCTATTTCAAATATCAAGCTTATTTATAAGTCCGTTTTCCAATCTCCTTGTATATACAAACCTTTACCTCACTCGTACGAGAAATTTAATTAAACGGCTTAGTAAAAAAAGTGGTATGAAACGCTTGCGTTTACTTCGTCGGTTAATTCTTGGACTTGTTCGATTGAACCTCTTGTGACAATTTTCAAGTGGAGATCTACAATTTGTTCGTAAATATTTAAGTTAAGCTAGTGGTTATGGGACATGAAGCTAAGCTCATATATTTACTAGCTTACTATGATTGACACTTCTTGATGATCGATGATGATCGTTTTTGTGATTTAGACTAGCAAATGTGCGATGTCTCTTTGCCTACGAGGGAGACTAAACCCCGTTTCCGTGGAGCTTCGGCTCAATTTGGTGGGGTAGCGACCCATGGTCTTCGGGCCATTTTGTGGAGCTTCGGCTCAAAATTAATGGTTAGCTACCATGGAATAGCATTCCATTTTGTGATACACGTGTTGGTGAGCTTTCATGCTCCCGTTTTTGTGATTTCTGGATTTCCATTGATGATTTCTGGAATTTGCGTTTCACCAATTTTCGTGATTTACATGATAAGTTTTATCAACATTTGTGCATTGGTGAATTTTGTGTGTCATTAACTTTTTTGATTGGCATTGATATTATTGTCAATGCTTATGGTTTTGGGGAATAATAATATTGAGTATGACATTCTTTTTGATCTTTGAGAAGATTCTTGTGATATTGATTAATCTCTTGTTGATTTTCAACTACATACTTATCACAGTATGGCTTTATGGTTATCATATGTTTATGTCATATCTCTTATTCTATACATTTTTATTTGATATTTATAGCTAGACTGATACGTTTATTATTTTCTTATTAAATAATACTCGGGTCAGACCGAGATGTTGCAGGTGCTTCTGCTTGACTTCACTTCTGCGATTATCATCCTGACTTTTGGTTAACTACTTAGATTAGTAGTTTTTGTTGTATACCTTTGAGATATAGACTCCTTGATGTATACATATTCTTTTGTCTAGCACTTATAGCTATTCTTTTGTGATATTGTGGATCTTGTTTAACCACTACTCTGATGTACACTTTCATGTGTAATATTCATATCTATTTCCGCCTTTGTGATATGGATGTCTGTGACTGATTTGTGTTATGTTTATTTCTATATTTATTTTCGAAGAATATATATAGCCACTGTGTAGTAGCTTTGAGTTTGTATCGGTATGTCGAACTACCTCCTGAAATCCAATACATGTTGTACTATCTAACATATCGGTGCTCGCACAAAGCGATTACACGGATGGTCGCTCCTCAATAGCCTTATTCTCCGTACTAGTTGACGCATTACCTCATAGTATCCTTGGCTAGCGTGGGTATAGAGGTGGGGCGTCACATATTGGTATCAGAGCCAAACTTCGGAACAATGTAAAATAATTTAACAATGATCATCGTCCTAAGTCCATCTTAGGAGTCGTGGCTTAGGATTTAATTCGTGTCTTCGTACCGATTCATCCTATTTTCTTTATGACTCCTTATTTTGTCTATCAAGATTGCTTGATATTCATTTGGTGAATAACCTTTTTCTTCTTCTTTCTTTCTTTCTAAAGGAAGAGAAATGGTTAGACCTGCCTGTCCCAGCGCCGGTCAATCTCGTGCTACTCCCCAAGATGGAGTGTTTATGGCTGCCCAGCAGCTTCTTGATCTAGTAAAAAATGCTCAAGCAGCCGGTTCTAATCCGGAGTCTTCTCGCCCCGGGTATGGATTTGCACGCTTGTGCAACGATTACACCAATTTTGGTGGTAAGCCATTCAAAGGTTCTGAAACCATTATTGAGGTCCAGGCTTGGCTGAGAACATGCGATCGAATCTTTTCTCGCATGAATCTTATTGACCTTCACCGTGTTCAGGTGGCCTCTAGTATGCGCCAAGAAAGGACATTAGATTGGTATGAGTTTCTGATTTCTGAAATAGTTGAAGTGGATCTTACTTGGGAGAGATTCCGGGAACGCTTCGAATTAAAATTTGTGTCAGAAGCTGAGAAGGTGACATTGGCTCGTCGTTTTATAGACCTTGTTCAAGGTAAATCCTCTATGGCAGATTATGTCGCATCCTTCGAGTCACTTTCTAAATACGGGGTCGAATACATAAACACCCCATTGAAGAAGAACCAAAGGTTTGTCTATGGCTTGAACAAAAATCTCAAGAAGCCATTACTTCTAAAATTAGAAGTTTCTTTTGATCAGCTCATTGATATCGCTCTTCGTTTTGAAGAGGCAGATAGAAAGAGTGATGTTGAAGTTGTGGGTGCCAAACCGAACTTCGACAACAAGAAAAGGCCTAATAAGTTCAAAGGTCCTTATCCCAATAAGAAAGGGAAGCAAGCAACTTCGGTGGCCAGGACTCTTACCTCTAGTAGCGGGCAATGCTTCAATTGTGGTTCTAAGGACCATTATGTGAATAAGTGTTCAAAGCCTCGTGCTTGTCGCTATTGCAAAAGACCAGATCATTATTTATCTTCTTGTCCCAAACTTCAAGGCAGGAAGGAGGGAAGACTTAATGTTGCTCAAGCCCCTGGCAACACATCTCGTGGTCAAGGTACTTTTCATTCAATCCTTGATGGTATTATTTTATTTCATGACCATCCTATTCGAGTTCTTTTTGATACGGGTCCGTTCCATTCTTTTATATCAAAAGAACTTGTTGATACTTTTTCTTTAAGTGTTGTCGCTTTAATGACTTCTTTGAGAATTGCGAATCCGGTTGGTGGATCCGCAACAATTAGTTTATTGTGTAAAGATGTCGAGATTATTTTGTGTGATTTTTCTTTCCGAGTCGATTTGCATGTTATACGTTACTTAGGCTTTGGAATAATTTTGGGAATGGATTGGCTTAACCGCTATGAAGCCCAAATCCTATGTCCTGAGCGGATTTTTCATCTTCGACATCCTCAATCTGTTAAGCAGATTTCAATTGACCTTAAAGATTCTGATTCCAGCTTGGTTGCATCTTTATATTCTTTAAAATCTCATGATGGCGATAATGATGATGAGAAAGATATTATTTCTCTTATTCACGTTGTTCGTGAATTTTCTGACATATTTGAGCTCATTTTAGAATTACCACCTAAGCTAGCAATTGATTTCAAAATTAATCTCACTCCTGGAGCTCAACCTATCACTCGTCCTACTTATCGCATGTCCAATACAGAAAATGAGGAGATGCATAAACAATTATCCGAATTGGAGACGAAGCAATTTATTCGCTCTAGTTCCTCGCCTTGGGGAACTTCGGCTATTTTTATGAAGAAATCCGATGGTACACTTAGTCTTTGCGTTGATTACCGCAAGTTTAATGATCTCACTATCAAGAATAAATATCCTTTACCTCGGATTGATGACTTATTCAATCAACTTAGTGGTGCTAGAGTCTTTTCACAATTAGACTTAGCTACCGGTTTCCATTAGCTTCGTATTGTAGAGGATAGCATTCCTTTGACATCGTTCCATACTCGTTATGAATCTTATGAATGGCTTGTTATGCCATTTGGTTTAACGAATGCTCCGGCTTATTTCGTTGACCTTATGAATAGAGTTTTCAAAGACTTCCTCTATCAGTTTGTTCTCATCTTTATTGATGATATTCTTGTGTATTCTAAAACCGAGGAGGAGCATGCAAAGCATCTTCGGATTGTGTTGGAAACTCTTAGGAGCAATCAATTGAAAGCAAAATTTTCTAAATGCCACTTTTGGCAATCTCGTGTTAAGTTTCTCGGTCATATTATTTCCGAATCCGGAATTTCCGTGGATCCTTCAAAGATTGAAGCGATTCGAAATTGGAAGAGACCGGAAAGTGCGATGGAAATCCGTAGCTTCCTTGGATTGGCAGGTTATTACCGCCGTTTCATAAAGGACTTTTCCAAAATTTTCATGCCTCTTACTAGCTTAACAAAGATAGGTGTTAAATACATTTGGTCGGACAAATGTGAAGCTTCTTTTCAGAAATTAAAAGAACTCCTTTCCGATGCTCCTATCCTTGTTATTCCCGAGGGGAATCAAGATTTTATTGTTTATACTGATGCTAGTCGCGTTGGTTTGGGTGCTGTTCTTATGCAAAAAGAACGTGTCATTGCCTATGCTTCTAGGCAATTGAAGCCAGCTGAGACTAGATATGCCACTCATGATTTAGAGCTCGCGGCTATTGTTTTCGCCCTTCGTATTTGGCGTCATTATCTTTTGGGAGAAAAGTTTATTCTTTACACCGATCATAAATCTTTGAAGTATCTATTTTCTCAAAAAGAACTTAATTTGCGTCAACAACGTTAGCTCGAATTTCTTGCAGCTTATGATCTTGATATTCTTTATACTCCCGGAAAGGGTAATCGTGTTGCCGATGCACTTAGTCGTAAGCAACAAGCGGTTGTTTCTATGATGATATCTGAATGGAACGATCTCAGAATTCTATCCACTTGTGAGATTCGAGATCGCGTTTCCGATTTGTGTTCATCCCTTGCTTTACGTAGTCTTGAGGCTCATCCTTCTCTTTTTGACCGCATTCTTGAAGCTCAAAAGCTAGACCCCGAACTGGCTCTTCTTGGCCAAAATTTTAGGGATAAAATTGATATTGAAAGTTTGAAAGACTTTGATATTGTTCTCCTGGCGGTATTCAAAAATTTGATAGATTTATCGTGTCGAATATTAGTGGTCTTCATAGAGACATTTTAGAAGCTTCTCATCATTCTAAATTTACCATTCATACCGGTAGTAGTAAAATGTACGCGGATATGAAGCGACTTTATTATTGGGAGGGAATGAAATCTGATATTGCTAACTTTGTTAAGTGTTGCATGACTTGCCAACTCATCAAGGCCGAACATCAAAGGACTGGTGGGTTATTGCAACCTTTAGAAATCCCAATTTGGAAGTGGGACCAAATTTCCATGGATTTTATAAACGGCCTTCCCCGTTCTCGTTCGGGTCATGATAGCGTATGGGTGATAGTCGACAGACTTACTAAATCCTCCCATTTTATTCCCGTTCCGTCCAATCGAACCGTGCCTCTTTTGGCCAAACTCTTTATCAAAGAAATTGTTAAATTGCATGGAGTTCCTACTTCTATTGTTAGTGATCATGATCCATTATTTACTAGTGGATTTTGGAAGAGTCTCCAAAAAGCTTTGGGAATGAAGCTTAATTTTAGCACCGCTTATCACCCTCAGTCCGATGGACAAACCGAGCGTGTGAATCAAACTCTTGAAGATCTTCTTCGTGCATGTGACCTTGATTTTGGTGGAAGTTGGGAAGATCATATTCCTCTTGTTGAGTTTTCCTATAATAATAGCTTCCAATCTAATATTGGTATGGCACCTTTTGAGGCTCTCTATGGAAGGCCATACCGATCTCCTTCTTGTTGGCTTGAGTCTGGTGAGAAGCCGTCATAGGATGAAAGAAGCGCAGAGTAGACAAAAATCCTATGCCAATAACCGAAGAAGGAAATAAGAATTTTCTGTGGAAGATCTTGTGTTTATTCGTGTTTCACCTATGAAGGGTGTTGTACGTTTCAGTCGATCGGGAAAATTAGCGCCTCGTTATATTGGGCCATTTCCTAACGTATTGGTTCCGTGGCTTATCGCCTTTTATTACCGGCTCGGTTTTCTGCCATTCATGACGTATTTCACGTTTCTCAATTACGGAAATGCCTTTGAGATTCTGATTCTGTTCTTGAGCCCGGTGTTGTGGAAGAAATTGAAGTTTCGCCTAATTTAACTTATGAGCAACATCTTATTCTAATTATTGCTTCGGAGGTCAAGCGCCTCCGAAATAAAGATGTTCTGCTTGTTAAAGTTCAATGGTCGTCAAATCCTAAGGATTGCTCTTGGGAATCTAGAGAGTTCATCGAGCGAACACATCCGGATTTACTTTCCAGTGCTTTTTGAGGTGAACTTCTTATTTCAAATTTCCTTTGTGTTGAATATGCTCCCATGGTTGTTACTATATATTTTTTCTTCTTAAATATTGCGAGGACACAATTTATTTAAGGAGGGGAGTCTGTAACAACCCGCATATTTTATGATTGAATATTTAAATATTTTGTTTAAATGTTCCATCTTCAGTCGGATTATAATCCGAAAAGTTACTTTTTGCATACGACCGAATTAGGACTCGGGACCACTCCCATTGAGTTCAAAACACCGTTTGCGATCTTTTTAAGTATAAACTTTGATATGTTTGAAGTTAGTGGAATCTTGCTACGTTTTCACTTTGGGTTTTAGGATTGGTTTAGCCCATTAGCCTAAACTTATAACTCTAACTCAACCCCCCCTTTCCTTCATAACTTTACTTTCATTTCCTAACACTCAAGCTTCATCAAAAATGGAGGAAGGAATGGGAAATTAAAACTCCAAGCCCTAGTTCACTTGCAAAACCAACATCTAACTCCAAATTCAAAGAGAAGACATTGATTCAAGCTTCTTGGGTTGATCCTTCTTTGCTTTCAAGCTTCTTCTTCATTAATTTTTTGTAAAGGTGAGATTTTTATCTCACGTCTTTGTCTATAACTATCTTTGATTGTTGGGTATGAATTCCTAACACTTTTTCATATGCAATTGCTTTTGGTTTGGATTGAATTGGTGAAAATTCCAATTTTTAGTACTTTGGGTTCAAATCTTTAAAGATCCAATCTTTGATGTTTGAACACTATTTTGGTGATGCATCGAGGAGCCAATACAACCGGGTATCCGGTAGGCGTAATCTCCTAGCGTTCGTGCTCGATCGGTTGCAATTTGAGTGAGTTTTTGAAGTTCAAACCCTTAGGTCGCACGGCTTGCACATGAGGCATTTTCGGCCTGCAATTAGCTCGGTCGGCGTTAGGTCGTTCGTGCTTAGGTCATACACGCTTTAGGTCGCAACAAGTTAGGTCGCACAGCCTTAGGTCACGCCATGCTAGGTCGCGCAGTGTTAGGTCATTCCATGTGTTAGCCACTCGGCACACTTAGGTCGGCTTGTCTTAGGTCGCCGACCTTCTCTTACTCCTTAGGTTGTTAGGTCGGACTGCATTTAGGTCGCCCCCCTATAGGTCGTTAGGTCGTTGCTCGGCCTTGTACTCCCTTGGTCGCTAAGTCGCTCGACCCTCTCACATGCCTTAGGTCGTTAGGTCGCTCGGCCTTACCCCTTAGGTCGCTCGGCTTATCCTTACCTTCTTAGGTCGCGCATGACTGTAGGTCGCTTACCTCCCTAGGTCACTCCTTGTTAGCTCGCAACTGCTAGGTCGCGCCTTGTTTAGGTTGTGCCATTTTAGGTCGTGCTCCTTTGGTCGCGCCATGCTTTTTGTCCCACCTTGCTGTTAGGTTGCTCGGCCATCTTAGGTCGCATGTTTCCTTAGGTCGCTCGGCCATGTTAGGTCGCACTTCTCCTTAGGTCGCTCGGCAGTTTGGTCGTGCCATGTTGAGCCTTAGGGGTGTTTCAACTTTGATGAAGTTGGAATCGAATTCTTTGGATTTTATTCACGTCTTCGTATGTGAATTTTTATGATTGATTATTTCTACGATCATTTTTGTGATTTGTCATTTCAAAAATATGAAGGTTTCAATACTAGTAGTAAATATCAAAACTCTTTTATCAAAACAATTTCAACTCTATTTCAAATATCAAGCTTATTTATAAGACCGTTTTCCAATCTACTAGTATATACATACCTTTACCTCACTCGTACGAGAAATCTAATTAAACGGCTTAGTAAAACAAGTGGTATGAAACGCTTGCGTTTACTTCGTCGGTTAATTCTTGGACTTGTTCGATTGAACCTCTTATGACGATTTTCGAGTGGAGATCTACAATTTGTTCGTAAATATTTAAGTTAAGCTAGTGGTTACGGGACATGAAGCTAAGCTCATATATTTACTAGCTTACTGTAATTGACACTTCTTGATGATCAATGATGATCATTTTTGTGATTTAGACTAGCAAATGTGTGATGTCTCTTTGTCTACGAGGGAGACTATACCCGTTTCTGTGGAGCTTCGGCTCAATTTGGTGGGGTAGCGACCCATGGTCTTCGGGCCGTTTTGTGGAGCTTCAGCTCAAAATTAATGGTTAGCTACCATGGAATAGCGTTCCATTTTGTAATACACGTGTTGGTGAGCTTTCATGCTCCCGTTTTGTGATAGGCCTCCCCCTTTTTGTGATTTCTGGATTTCCATTGATGATTTCTGGAATTTGTGTTTCACTAATTTTCGTGATTTACATTGATAAGTTTTATCAATATTTGTGCATTGGTGAATTTTATGTGTCATTAACTTTTGTGATTGGCATTGATAATATTGTCAATGCTTATGGTTTTGGGGAATAATAATATTAAGTATGACATTCCTTTTGATCTTTGAGAATATTCTTGTGATATTGATTAATCTCTTGTTGATTTTAAACTACATACTTATCACAGTATGGCTTTATGGTTATCATATGTTTATGTCATATCTCTTATTCTATACCTTTTTATCTGATATTTATAGCTAGACTGATCCGTTTATTATTTTCTTATTAAATAATACTCGGGTCAGACCGAGATGTTGCAGGTGCTTTTGCTTGACTTCACTTATGGGATTATCATCCTGACTTTTGGCTAACTACTTAGATTAGTAGTTTTTGTTGTATACCTTTGAGATATAGACTCCTTGATGTATGCATATTCTTTTGTCTAGCACTTATAGCTATTCTTTTGTGATATTGTGGATCTTGTCTGACCACTACTCTGTTGCACAGTTTCATGTGTAATATTCATATCTATTTCCGCCTTTGTGATATGGATGTCTGTGACTGATTTGTGTTATGTTTATTTCTATATTTATTTCCGAAGAATATATATAGCCACTGTGTAGTAGCTTTGAGTTTGTATCGGTATGTCGGATTCCCTCCTAAAACCAAATAAATGTTGTACTATCTGACATATCGGTGCTCGCACAAAGCGATTACACGGATGGTCGCTCCTCAACAGCCTTATTCTCCATGCTAGTTGACGGCATTACCCCGTAGTGTCCTTGGCTAGCGTGGGTATAGAGGTGGGGCGTCACAGAAAGCCCGATCTTGGTCTCATCAAATCCAAAACGCCGTCTTTTAAGTCCAAGTTGTTTTAAAGTTAAAACAATTCAATTCATTATGTATATTCACACAGATTGATAATTCACATTATCACAAATGGGTAATCCATAATCACAATTCAACCAAAGCATCCAAATTCACAGATCAGTACATATCTCATATCAGAGATATCAGACAATTCAAGGCATTCAATATCATTCAGCCAACGACAAGCAAAGATTTATTAATCACACATTCTCTAATTAATTTAAAATAAATTAATTACTTCATCACTATAAATACAGCTTACTTAACCATTAATTAATTACAAACCAATTAATTAATCATCCTCTGATTATCCATCTTAATTAATCATCCTTGATTAATTATCCTTTAATTACATTAAGTAATTAGCCTTTAACTGATTACACAAATTAATTATCCTTAAACAATTATAGTAATTAACCATTATTTACTTTCAATAATTAATTAACTATAATTAATTACATTAATCCTTAATTAATTATCATTAATTAATTATTCTTTAATTAATCAACTCTTAATTACTTAATTAATTACATTAATGATCCCTTAATTACTTCTTTAATTAATTATTGTTCTAATTAATCACATTTAATAATTAATCTTTAATTAATTACATTCATTAATCAACCTTGATTAATCATATTTAGTAACTAATCACTCTTAGTTAATTACATTACTTTAGTTAACTCTAAATAAATTTTATTAATTAATTCTTAAATTAATTACACTAATTAATTAATCCTTAATTACTTCCACCAAGTAATTATCCTTCTTATTAATTACACAAAGTAATTAAACCCAAATTACTTCCATTCTTTAATTAATTACATCCAGCAATTACCCATTAATTACTTCACTAAGTAATTACACTTTATAAATCACATTAAGTAATTATACTTAACCAACTCCACAATAATTATCCTTAATTAATTAATCTAATTAATTAACTTAAATTAATCACATGAATTAATCATTTCACAATCCCTATTTAATGATCTTTACATTAACTATTAACAATTCTTTAATTACTTCCCTATGTAATTAAACTTTAATTAACCATTATTAATTACAAATTAATTAATTCTTAATTACCAATTAATTAATTTCTAATTACTTAATTAATTTCTTAATTTTAACTTAATTAATCTTTAATTACTTGATTAATTTCTAATCATTAATTAATAATCTATACTTATCTAATTAATGATCTTTAATTTCAAATTAATTAACCCTTAACTAATTAACTTACAACCCTTAATTACTTATTTATTAATCCATAATTATTAATTAATTAAAGTAATTAATTTCTCTTTAATTTCCTTATTATTTTAAATAAATTTCAAATCATTAAATCTTAGTTAACTTAAGATAAAACATTATCCTTATTAATGACTAAATTGTCATTAACAAATGCATGTGAAACATTATACTTTAAATTTACTTTTAAATTAAGATTTAAAAATGATTACAAATTTAACTTAACAAAATTCAAGTTAAACAAATTACAAGTCTCTTAATCAAATATTAAAGAAAACTTATTTTATACAAAAGAAATTGCACAGCAAACCACTTTCATGCTAGAATGTACGTGGATGCTCCAAAGAGGAAGTTGGAATATAAACATAAACGTGATAAAAGTATTGCATGCCACAACATGTAGTATACCAATGAAAATATTTATTACTGCAAGTATATGGTATCAAACATATGACATATAATTGTTGTACTTTTTCTTGTAGTTTAAAACGTATGTTACACATAGCATGTAGTAAACCAATCTTAATTTTTTTTATCTTCACTGAATTAGGAAGTTGAAGTTACTTTTGTGTGCATTTGACATGCGAAGTTGGAGAAGACATCAATCGCTAATCATTCAATGGTCCATAATCTGACGGGTTGATAGTTTAGCAAATTGACCTTAGTCGGTGACCGGTAATTGAAGTTGTAGAAGACCATTGTTTAGCAATCGCGGGACACAAGAATTAGGGTTTTCAATTCTGGGAAGACGGGTAAGTGGGACACGGAACGAAGTGTAATTTGGAAAGTTCAAAATGACACAGCCGAAATTAATGGGATGAATTTACATTATTAATAGTTGTGATATATAAAGTTTTTCTAATTGAAATTAAATTTATGAAAATACAGGACATAATCAATGTGGAGTTTAAATATATAAGGTCAAGGTGCATGTCATTATATGCTTCAATAGGCAATAAGTGCAATAGATTGAAATTTGTCGACTACTAATTCAACTAATTTACATCATACAAATGGAAGTAACATATAAATTATTGTGGATCAGTACTAATGTAATTTTATCATGCTTAAATTTAGTTAATGGGTGCTATATTAATAGTCCTTAGCTCCACATAAACTGCAACTCCATGTAGGATCTAGATTAACCCTAGAGGGGGGGTGAATAGGGTTATAGAAAATTTTCTCGATTTAAACACAGAAACAAACTGCAGAAATAAATATGCTGAAAAGTAACTCACACACAAAATTTACCCAGCTTCGGCAACCCCTGCCTACTGCTGCATTCCCAGATTTCTATTAAAATTAAACAGTATCCCTCTTACAAACACTCTACTAGACTCGCAAACCCTTGCTCCCGCTCACAAACACTCTCATAGACTCGCACACCCTGCTCCGCCTATAGAGTTTCGCTTACTCGCAAACTCTGCTCCGCCTATAGAGTTTTGCAAACTCGCACACCCTGCTCACTAAACTAATTCTAACTAGACAATCTGACACTACCTACAACCTAGGTGGTGATTTACCAGTTCTTTGACTTGAAAAGAAAAAACAGACTTCAAAAATAAAGACAGTAGCAAAAATTAAAATACACCTTTGAATCCATAATTTTCGCTCAAATAAAAATTAAGAAACCCCCCTTAATAAAATTAAACCCTAAATAAAAAACTAAAGCCCTTTTATAATAAACAAGGCCGGCCCCCTGTTTTCTTTCACCCGGTCCACTGTGATAATTGTAGCCGTCCCTCTTTACAACTAAATTAGGGCTTCGGCTCTTCAATGAAATTTGGGGCTTTGTTCGATCTGATTTTTGTTGCTCTGCTCGCGCTCGTTCTCTGATGATCGATTCAAGTTTGCGTTGCTTTTGCTCGCTCGTTCTCTGATGATTGATTCTGGTGAACTTCGAGATTGCAGCTGATCCTTTGATCGAGTTCGATAGATTGGTATGTCTTCTTTTTCGTTGCTGGTTTAATTGCTTGCTTCAATTGAACACGATGCCGATGATGAGTTTTGGGTTCAGTATTTATATGAATTCGAGACACTTGATTTCATTCGTGTTCATTAAGCGACTTCATCACTTTCCTAATTTTTTACAACTTGATACACACGGCTTTCCTGATATACTTACTACTTGATGCTCACGGCCTTGATTATGTAACGTTCGATTTTCCTTGATTCACACGGCAAAGAACTTTCCTTTTTACTTTGCTTTGACTTTTTCAAAGATACGCATCTGGATTTTTAACTTTGGCTTGATTTGTATTTTTGTACTGCATTGATTTCTTGTATACCACTCCACGACTCTGCATTATTTTCGGCCATCACTGTTTTCATTCTTCATTTCACTTGAACATTGCATTTGTTAATCTTGCTTACGTTTCACTGAGCTGAATATCATGGTGTTCATTTGGTTTTGTACTTGTGTATATTTGGCTTCACTTGTGAACTTTCGAGTTGCACACTGCTTGTTAATTACTGCTTCAACTTGTTGAGTTCCTATAGTTGCTGTTACATCACTTCGAATTGCATTTATGTCCAATGCATAGCGATCTTCATTTTTGCTGCTTATGTTGGTGACAAGTCTTTGTGATCTGCACTGTGCATATGAACTTGGTCTCTGGACATTTGTTGGCACTGACTGTTGCCTTTGTGGTCTTCTCATTCATGTGTGTCTAGTTTTAGTCTTGAATGCATCTGTGCACATTGTTGTGTCACTCTTGTAGTTGTAACTGGACATGTTGGTTTAATTGTATTGCAGTTGCATTCACTCGAGTCTTGTATCACCGCATCCATTTTGTAGCATGGTCTGGAGTTGTTGTACTTGTGGTCTTGCATCATTCTGGTTGGTGGTGTTCTTGTTCAAAAACTGCTGTCACTGTTGCTCTTTGCATGTTGTCAGTACTTTCACTTGAACTTTTGTGACTTGTGGTTTGAGCTCTGTTGTCTGCACTTGTATACTATCCATTTTGCATACTAGATTGTATTGAGCTCGACATGCTTTATGTTGCAGTCATGTGCTGTTTTGTTGTTTTGACATTTGCTTGTGTGATCTTGAGTTTCTGGTTATTAGTGCACTGTCACTTGTGTATTGCCTTTGACATCCATGTTCTTCACTGTTTACATCACTGGACTTTGACTTGGTCTTTGTTGAACTTCTGGATGCACTTGTCATCTTCACTGTGTTGCACATTTGTGGTCTGTTCACCCATTACTGCACTTGCATTGCTGTTTGGTATGAACTTGTTGTTGTACAGTTACTTACTTTGTGCGTTGAGCATTGCATTTGTGATCTGATGCAGTTTTGATTTGTCGAAGCTTTGCATTTGAGTTGAGTCATGACAACAATGGCTTGACCTTTGCATTCATTTTATTGTGCCTTGTGTTGAACCCAGTTTTAAAACTCGGGTTTGACCTTGTGCTTGTGTCATGATTTTAAATATATTGCACGTGAGTTCATTTGTATTGCACCTGAGTTGAACCTGTCTTTATATTTGGGTCTGACCTTGTGCACACCTGTCCCTGTAGCATTATCAAGTGTATATTGATGTGCACGGCCTTGTGGCATGTACAGTGATACACTGTGCATGTCACATTGTTCGTGTATGATGAATTCAAGTGTGAATGATGAAGAACAACCCAAATAACTGAGGCAAATAATATTTTCAAAAATCATATTTCATTTTATATTGCAAAAATATTTCTTTTTCAATTTTACTGCGTTAGTGAATATTTTTGCAGATTACTCATATGCTGGATTCAAACTGGAATGCAGTTGAAGACAAAATACGAGTGTGAGTGATATGTAGTTAGGTTATCAATGTAAATTGAATTGTGATGTATTCAAAAATGTATATGTATAGTGAGAGCTTGAATTTGTACTATTCAAGATTGTAATAAATATTTGTTTGAATAAAATTTCTGTTTGAATTCAAATTCTGTGTAATTTATTATATTCAACAAATATTTATTTAATCTATGAAAAACAAAATAGTACATTACCAAATACATTTAAACGAATGTATATGTTTATTATCATCAAACAAAAACATATAAGCGCATATTCATACAATCTCCCCCTTTTGATGATAACAAACATATATTTAAGATTTTAACTATGTTAAATGTATTTGATCAATGATATACACTAATTGCTCCCCCTATTTAAATGCTTCCTCTCTACATGATGCTCCCCCTTCATATATGCATGCAAATAGAAATATTCAAATAAGCATAGATGCAAATGGAAAATTATTTGACCTTTGCTTGATTCTATTTGACAAAATCTTAACTTTTCTCTCCCCCTTTTGTTTCAGCAAAAGAATATTAGTGTTAGAGAAAAATAGAGATTAAGTGATCAATATTAATCCAACATTAAACTCAAATTGAATATAGATATTAAAACTTCAATAAAAATCAAACAAAAATCATAACTACCCTTGTTAGGAGCATATTCCACTTTTAGAAAGAATGAAAATGATGTTCTAATATAAAATCATACAATTATATCAACTTGTGGTACATTTATATCAGGAATTTGAATATATACTAATCATGCATAACCGTTAGGACTTTTAAATGAGATTAGTAGTATTACAATTTAATTTTAAAAATGAAATCAAGTATCTTCTAACCACGCATGACCGTAAGGACTTTTAAATGAGATTAGAATCAACTTGTCTATTTAATCAATTAATTTTGATATGCGTTCCATACATGCATAACCGTAAGGACTTTTAAATGAGCATGGAAGCACATTATCAAAAATCCAAGTAATTCACCCATGCATAACCGTGAGAACTTTTAAATGAGAGTGAATACTTTGGATATTTATTTATTTTTACAAAAAAAACGTGACATGAAAAACAAATGATTCCTGATTATAGTACCACATATCGACAAACTATATTTAATATTTGATAAACAATGGTCGATAGAAATATGACAGATATATGAATGGTCATGGAATTTTACCTAACAAAAAGTTTTATAACTCTTGTTTGAATTCCTAAAGAAATTTTCCAAATATACTCTCTTGAGTAATGTATGTTAAATATCAACACTTATCACCTTTTCAATCACTATTTATCTTTTTGATAATTAGTAGGGAGTCGGATTAGTCAAAATTTGTCATTTAAAATCAAATAAAAATGACTAATCTGAAAATATGGTCAAACAATTATTTTCTCGAAGGGGTTATATGAAAAAATAAATCTGCTAAATGAAAATTATGAAAAATATGCAGATATTTTCTTTGAAAAACGATGCAGTTACTAAATGTCTCAAAATCACGTTCAACTAGTAATTTTTCTGTCAACTAGATTACCAGTGTAATCTGCATCTGAGTTTCTCTTTCAATCCAAAATATCACTAACTAAAATTGATAAACCAGACCATAAAGTGTGCATAAAAAATTTCAAACCCAATTTTAGCAACAATTTAAATGACATTCTTTGAATTTGAATTGAAGCCATGTAAACAATCAGAAACTGAGAATATAGAGTTAGCCAAAAATAACCAGAAATATTATCATCCAGCAAAAACACTATGTTTTTAATCCAAACGTATATGTATGAAGTAATTCAAAGAATAGTGTTTTTGGCATAAATGTAATTGGCTAATTATGTAGACCAAGTCAGAATCAAAAAATCATCATCTCTTTTCAACATCTCTATAGTGGCTGATTTCATTCAGAATATGGTGCAGATTATCACAATTAATATATCGATCAGATAGTATACCTTCACCTGTTTTACCTTTACGATAATTTTTCGTGGTTGCCCATTGTGATTTTGTCACCCTTGTACTAGGCTAAGGAACTTTGCTTTGTTGCCCGTTGTGTTTCTAGAACAGCCAAAATCCAGAGAACACCGTTGTTGTTCCTTAGCCTGCCACCATACCTACACGATGAAAGATTTTTGTGACCTATTTATAGGTCCATGATTGTTAGTGGCTGAAGCATTGTGAATAAACAAACCCTTTGGAACCCAAACTTGTTTAGTCCTTTCATTCTTGTTCCAATAGACATGAAATTTGTTTGTAGAGTTCTTAGGAACCCAAACTTGTATAAATTTTGTGTTCTTGTTCCTATGACTACAATTTTCAACATGATGTCCAATTATTTCACTTCTAGCAAAGATACTCCTACCTTTTGCATTATCATCAACTTGTGTTTTCTCAAAACCTAGTCCTTTTCTGTTATTAGCAAAGAGTTGATTTCCCAATAGCATGTTGAAAGATTTTTCACCTCTTGAAAAGTTATTCAAAGATTTCTCAAGATTTTGGACTTTGCTTTTTAGTGTTGTGTTTTCAGTGACAAGTGAGGTGCATCGATTTATAAAATCCTTTTTCCTAGTGTCGATGGTTTACTTAAGATTCAAGTTTTCTTTTTCAAGATTCTCAAAGTTATTCTTAAGTCTTGATAATTCTGAATCTAAAACTTTACATCTTTTACATTCTAGGTTTTGACTATTTTCAAGTTCAGTTTCTAACCTAAAATTTTCACGAGCAAGTTCTCTCCTATCAGATTTCAGTTTTTCAATTTTAGATTCAAGAGCATCAACTACTTTAGTAAGATCAAGACACATAAAAACAAGGTCTTTATAAGAATAGTCACCTGCCTCACTAGATTCTTCTGAGCTTGCTTCTGAATCCGATTTTGCCATAAGACACAAGTTAACCTCCTCTGAGCTACTATTTGAAACTTCCTCTCCTTCTTCATCATCCCAAGTTGCTGCAAAGACCTTCTTCGTCTTTTTCTTTCCTCGATTGTATTTGAGAAGTGGGCATTCTTGTTTAAAGTGGCCAGACTTGTTGCAGTTATAGCACGTCAATTCATTATCGGAATTGTTAGACTCTCTTGACCTATTACCAGATGTTTTCTTCTTGCGTGGCTTGAATCTTGACCATTTTCTAAGATTATTGACAGCCATTACAAGCTCTTCAATCGGATCTTCTTCTTCTTCTTCATCGTTCTCTTCTTTGCTCTTTAAGGCAATCGTCTTCTTCTTTAGTTCGGAGTTGTTGCATTCCTCCTTTGCCTTTAGCTCAAGCTCATATGTCATCAAGTTTCCAATCAACTCCTCCATGCTTAGTTTACTCAGATCTTTCGATTCTTGTATTGCTGTGACTTTTGCCTCAAAGTTCATTGGTAAAACTCGTAGCACCTTCCTCACAAGCTCTACCTCAGTAAATACCTTCCCAAGCGCTCTAGCGTTGTATACCAAAGTTGAAAAACGTCCAAACATGTCCTTTATGCTCTCGCCTTTGTCCATCACAAAGTTCTCGTATTCATTGCTGAATAGGGCTAGACGAGACTCCTTGACTTGAGAAGTTCTTTCGTGTGTCACCTCCAAAGTGTGCCAAATTTCCTGTGCTGTTGTACAATGAGAAATTCTATTAAATTCATTTTTATCAAGAGCACAGATCAAAGCTTTCATTGCTTTAGCATTTGTAGTTTTTAATTTCTTATCGTTTGCATCCCACCTATCCTTAGGTTTAGGAATCTTAGTACCACCAACAGTTATAGTGGGAGGTTTATAGCCAGTTTCAATGATGTCCCATACATCATAATCAACAGAACTAAGATAAATACCCATCCTAACTTTCCAATAAGCATAATCATTCCCGTTAAACATGGGTGGCCTATTGCCCCTCAGAAAAAGCATTATTTTATGAATTCATGACTCTAGAGTTAAAGAAAAATACCGTGCTCTGATACCACTTGTAGGATCTAGATTAACCTTAGAGGGGGGGTGAATAGGGTTATAGCAATTTTTCTCGATTTAAACACAGAAACAAACTGCAGAAATAAATATGCTGAAAAGTAAATCACACACAATATTTACCCAGCTTCGGAAACCCCTGCCTACTGCTGCATTCCCAGATTTTATTAGAATTAAACAGTATCTCGCTTACAAACACTCTACTAGACTCGCAAACTCTTGCTCTCGCTCACAAACACTCTCATAGTCTCGCACACCCTGCTCCGCCTATAGAGTTTTGCTTACTCGCAAACTCTGCTCCGCCTATAGAGTTTTGCAAACTCGCACACCCTGCTCACTGAACTAATTCTAACTAGACAATCTGACACTACCTACAACTTAGGTGGTGATTTACCAGTTCTTTGACTTGAAAAGAAAAAACAGACTTCAAAAATAAAGACAGAAGCAAAAATTAAAATACACTTTTGAATCCATAATTTTTGCTCAAATAAAAATTAAGAAACCCCCCTTAATAAAATTAAACCCTAAATAAAAAACTAAAGCCCTTTTATAATAAGCAAGGCCGGCCCCCTGTTTTCTTTCACCCGATCCACTGTGATAATTGCAGCCGTCCCTCTTTGCAACTAAATTAGGGCTTCGGCTCTTCAATGAAATTTGAGGCTTTGTTCGATCTGATTTGTGTTGCTCTGTTCGCGCTCGTTCTCTGATGATCGATTCTAGTTTGCGTTGCTTTTGCTCGCTCGTTCTCTGATGATTGATTCTGGTGAACTTCGAGATTGCAGCTGCTCCTTTGATCGAGTTCGATAGATTAGTATGTCTTCTTTTTCATTACTGGTTTAATTGCTTGCTTCAATTGAACTCGATGCCGATGATGAGTTTTGGGTTCAGTATTTATATGAATTCGAGACACTTGATTTCGTTCGTGTTCATTAACGCGACTTCATCACTTTCCTAATTTTTTACAACTTGATACACACGGCTTTCCTGATATACTTACTACTTGATGCTCGCGGCCTTGATTATGTAACGTTCAATTTTCCTTGATTCACACGGCAAAGAACTTTCCTTTTTACTTTGCTTTGACTTTTTCAAAGATACGCATCTGAATTTTTAACTTCAGCTTGATTTGTATTTTTTGTACTGCATTGATTTCTTGTATACCACTCCACGACTTTGCATTATTTTTGGCCATCACTGTTTTCATTCTTCATTTCACTTGAACATTGCATTTGTTAATCTTGCTTGCGTTTCACTGAGCTGAAAATCGTGGTGTTCATTTGGTTTTGTACTTGTGTATATTTGGCTTCACTTGTGAACTTTCGAGTTGCACACTGCTTGTTAATTACTGCTTCAACTTGTTGAGTTCCTATAGTTGTTGTTACATCACTTCGAATTGCATTTATGTCCAATGCATAGCAATCTTCATTTTTGCTGCTTATGTTGGTGACAAGTCTTTGTGATCTGCACTGTGCATATGAACTTGGTCTCTGGACATTTGTTGGCACTGACTGTTGTCTTTGTGGTCTTCTCATTCATGTGTGTCTGGTTTTAGTCTTGAATGCATCTATGCATATTGTTGTGTCACTCTTGTAGTTGTAACTGGACATGTTGGTTTAATTGTATTGCAGTTGCATTCACTCGAGTCTTGTATCACTGCATCCATTCTGTAGCATGGTCTGGAGTTGTTGTACTTGTGGTCTTGCATCATTCTGGTTGGTGGTGTTCTTGTTCAAAAACTGATGTCACTGTTGCTCTTTGCATTTTGTCAGTACTTTCACTTGAACTTTTGTGACTTGTGGTTTGAGCCCTGTTGTCTGCACTTGTATACTCTACATTTTGCATACTAGGTTGTATTGAGCTCGACATGCTTTATGTTGCAGTCATATGCTGTTTTGTTGTTTGGACATTTGCTTGTGTGATCTTGAGTTTCTGGTTATTAGTGCACTGTCACTTGTGTATTGCCTTTGACATCCATGTTCTTCACTGTTTACATCACTGGACTTTGACTTGGTCTTTGTTGAACTTCTGGATGCACTTGTCATCTTCACTGTGTTGCACATTTGTGGTCTGTTCACCCATTACTGCACTTGCATTGCTGTTTGGTATGAACTTGTTGTTGTACAGTTACTAACTTTGTGCGTTGAGCATTGCATTTGTGATCTGATGCAGTTTTGATTTGTCGTAGCTTTGCATTTGAGTTGAGTCATGAAAACAATGGCTTGACCTTTGCATTCAGTTTATTGTGCCTTGTGTTGAACCCAGTTTTAAAACTCGGGTTTGACCTTGTGCTTGTGTCATGATTTTAAATATATTGCACGTGAGTTCATTTTTATTGCACCTGAGTTGAACCTGTCTTTATATTTGGGTTTGACCTTGTGCACACCTGTCCCTGTAGCATTATCAAGTGTATATTGATGTGCACGGCCTTGTGGCATGTACAGCGATACACTGTGCATGTCACATTGTTCGTGTATGATGAATTCAAGTGTGAATGATGACGTACAACCCAAATAACTGAGGCAAATAATATTTTCAAAAATCATATTTCATTTTACATTGCAAAAATATTTCTTTTTCAATTTTACTGCGTTAGTGAATATTTTTGCAGATTACCAGATGCTGGATTCAAACCGGAATGCAGTTGAAGACAAAATACGAGTGTGAGTGATATGTAGTGAGGTTATCAATGTAAATTGAATTGTGATGTATTCAAAAATGTATATGTATAGTGAGAGCTTGAATTTGTACTATTCAAGGTTGTAATAAATATTTGTTTGAATAAAATTTCTGTTTGAATTCATATTCTTTGTAATTTATTTTATTCAACAAATGTTTATTTAATCTATGAAAAAAAAAGTACATTACCAAATAAATTTAAATGAATATATATGTTTATTATCATCAAACAAAAAAATATAAGCGCGTATTCATACACTCCATACTGGAATGAGTCAATAGATCTGTAAGGTATCACCAAAGCTATGTGAACTATATTTATTTGTAGTAGGTATAGAGGTATTTTTGCTGATCCTTGTAGCTAGAGAAAAACATTTCAAGAGAATTACGATATAGTTAATAATCTAGTGTGTTCCTACAAACAATTTTTACTGAAAAGCTAGAATTCATTGATGTATGATTGTTGAGATGGCGTTGTAACATACAAATTCGCATTTCTTGTGGAAAAAATATCACCACATCGCTTAAAGTTAAGAAGTATATAGGTAGTTCTAACCCAATCTACTGTCATACCAAATACATAGCACATATAGCAGTAAACATAAAGCTCATACCACATATATTATTGTTATTTGAATAAACACGCAGTAGCCATATAGAACCTACCGCCATAACTCTGATAACTTAACAACAACAATATATAAAAAGTACATTAATCTATTGTAAAAATTCTCGTTAGGACTTCGTAGTACAAAAGCACCTGTCAAAGATACACACACACACACACACACATATATATGTTTGTGTGTGTGTGCGGTTATAACTTTTTCAATTGGAGTTGAACAAAATCTCATGTGATCCGCAGATTAAACTTTGCAATAATTTGAATTTGTACAAATATAAGGTGATGAAGGGCAATATGTACATTAGCAGTCTTATCAGTAAGTAGGAGCAAATCACTGTATACATCGTTAACCATTGCACTAAGAACTACCTACCCAGTAGACATAACCTTCAATTAATATATGATCTTACCAATTAAAGTAGATGATCAGTGAACTGAAAATATTTTTGCATTTAACCCTCTTTTTACGAATCCCTAAACAGGTGAGAAATCAGAAAAGCGAGAGTGAAGAGCAGTGAGTGACGGTGTCAAAAGTGTCAGCAACCGAAGCCAGTAAATGGTTTAGTCAAAGCATATATGTTGTACAAAAGTATACCTCAGAGAGAAAGTAAAAGGTAAGAGAAATTGCCTTTGCTGCCAGATCAGTGAGCGATGAGCTATCTCTGTTGGCTTCAAGTCGCTTGCCGGAGGATGAGCTATTTCTTCCGGCTAATCCAGTTGCCTACCGTGGGCTGAGCTATCTCGTCCGACTAGTCCAGTTGCCTGCCGTGGATGCTCCGCAATTGAAGAACCGAGGATCGAAGCTAGTGATTCACAGATCAAGGAAATTGATGTTGAGGAAAGGTGTCGCATATGCTATGCTGGTGGTGAGATGGAATATGTGGAGTATGAATGGAATCAAGGATTTTGTGGGTCAAATTTGGGGACGAAATCGATTAGGTTTTGGAGGGAGGATGAGAATGGAAGGTATGAATGTGATGGGGAGGCATTAGTATGTATGAAAACGGAAGGAAACGCAAGGGTATAAATGGAATTCCAAAAAGACATGATTGAAGCAAGTACAATGCATTTTCATTATTAGTAGTAAAGATAGATGTACATGATTTTAATCAGCAAAGATTTGTCTTTAATAAAGGAAGATTACAGGTGTTCTACCATATAAGCTAAATATCAGCCAGTTACACTAATTTTACAATTTTTGGTATAGAGTCGACGTATCAATCCTTGTCATTCCAATCATATTTGATATAAATAACATAAAAATCATAACAAATTGTACCATCGTCGGTCTCTACGAATATTTTATTTGCATCCTCATTTCCTTGGTTTTTATCATGATGATATTTTAATGCAAGCTTCCTACAATTACGATGAACAGTCAGTACATACACATCAAAGCTTTGTATAGAATACAATATTCATCAAATATAGGTATAGAAAACTCAATACATGCACGCGTGATACAGAAAGAAAAAGAATAGCAAAAAAATTATTTATCCAACTTTTAAGTGTAGACTTCCATTGACTATATTTCTCCAAACCTATCTTAGCTTCAAATTAAAAGTCGTGCACATTAATTACTATAGCTAAGCACACATTCTAGAGTCATTTCACCAATATTTAAGGTCAATGCAATGACAATTTGATTTTCAAATGTATTTTTACACTGATCCAAACCAAATACAAACTTACTATAGCTAAGCACACAATATTTGTGTAAGTTCTCTACTTAATCGCATGAATATAAAAGAACTCCATGAGTTGAAAGTGACATGTCAACATTGACAAAGTAAAAATAAAAGAGTGGAGATGGAAATATCTATGAATTGTGTTACAGATGGAAATAAAAGTTGACTATCTCAAAGTAAGAACTGTGCTCCATGAATTAAAAAGTACTTTGTAAAGTCATCATATTCAAAAAGGTTAGTACAAAAGTGAGAAGCTTCAGTACCTTATGTAAGTAATATAGATGACAGGTCCAAGGTGGCCTCTCCTTATTGGCCCCATCCATAATGAACATCGTCTTTTATGGCTGCTAAGACAAACCTGATGCAAATGCACCACATGCATTTTGCATGCTCACCTTTAATTTGAACTGGTTGTGTGTACCTCTATAGTTACAATATGCAAAATATAAGTAATTATTTTGCACCTATCCTATGTTAAGAAACTTTTTCTCGATTTCTTGCTTTTACACTACAGAGACAACAATGGACTTCCATCTCTTCGCCAAACTATTAATATGATACTCCTCTTTCATTACAAAAGTCCTAATTGCTAAATTTTAAAGCGGACTTTTATAAAAAATCTTAAATAACATCTCATGTCCCTTTAAAATGCGTGTTTAGTTTCCATAAGACAACATACAACGACTTTTATCATGAATGAAAATTGCAATTAAGCACGGAGAAACCCAAAAAAACACAAAAACGATGGGCCTTGACAAACCTGAAGTGTATGAAAAGCTCTGTATTAGTTTCAGAAAAAATCGAAGAGCTCCAAAAAAATGCTATAAGGACCATCTGTCACCTCCAATTTCCAGAAGCCTCGCCCAATTCGTCATCAACAACCACTCGAACCCGAAATGCCACCCTTCACGAATTCGATCAGGTTCCTGGTCGCGAATCCATCCATCAGTCGCCTGACACTGTCGTTGAGGTTGCACTACAGGCCGTCCCTTCCGCTTCCAGTGATCGTCGATCGCTTTCCCTCACGTCACTTTTTTGATGCATACATGCGTTTGTTTCCTGCATAGTCGTGATTTCTAGGATTAGGCAAAAGTGGTTGATCTGGAATATTAAAGTAGACGGATTAGGGGTTTGAGGAAGCAAATTTGAAAACATGACGAATTGGGGGAGAAATAACAGATTAGGTTCAATCGAAGGGGAAACGAAATACAGAGGAAGAGGGTATTTTGGGTATTTTCAAAAGACGTGGTTGAAATTAGTCGAATGAATTTTAATTATTAGTAGCAGAGATTTGACATACATATTTAAAAACAGAAAACTTAAAATTTGTTTTTAAACCAAAGACTACCTGAATTTCCTCAAACATCCTCTTCCTTTTTTTCTCTTACTTCAAAACCATTCAGTTGCGCTCCAAGGTTTTCATTAAAACCGAATTAGTTTCTAAACCTATTCATATTTTTTTAGTTTGATGAAGGGATAAGAGAACTAATGTGATAATGCCAAAAACTTCTATTGTGATGAAATTCATAATTTATTTGTACTCTATTCTAAATTCAAATCGTCTAACTTGAAACTCACAACATTCAACACCATCTCAAAGAATTCATCTCCTTTAATGATTATCTCAAATTGCAATTGCAAATTTTATGTCTTTTTTTAACACTCGGATAAACCAGATGTTTACATCAAGTGAACCACCTATAATATTCTAAGAATGCATGCATTGATCCAAAAAAATTATGTCCCTTTGAAGACGACGAAGAGTATGAGATGAACAAAAAGGAGAGGGAGAATGAAAATGAAGAGTCAGGCTAACTGAGGGTAATTATCTGTAGATTACTAATTGTACTATAAATAAGTTATAGAAATGGTAGTGTTCCTTTAATAAATTTTACCTCACAGAGCCATAAGAATGGATTAAAATAGTTGTCAATCTATATGGACTGAAATAGTTAGGTTGAAAATCATGATGAATTTTTATAAAATAGTCTTTTCAGCATGCATAAATTGTTTCTAGTAAATTTTCAGCACACTTAAATTGTTAAAACTATATACCCATTCATTATACAGCTTCAAAATCAGCAACTGTTACATGAATGCAACCTTAATCAACGAAAACAACAAAACTACACAAGAAGATCATATGATCCAAAACCATGACATAACAGAACCAGTAGCCAACCCCAAACCAAAAACCAATAAACAACACCATCACGATCCCAACCGATTCAAAATGCTGAATCAGAACCCTCTCTGGAGTCAAAATCATCAGCGCCGACGTCAAATACCTGTTTGTTAGTCCAAGAAGGCAAGCCAACACTATAACTGGCACTTCGGTTCTAAATATTTTAGGGCCATGCAAACAACCAAAAAACAAAGGGTAAAACAACAATCTTCCAAAGCAGGCAAAAACCACGATATTTTCATGTTCAAGTAGATAAGCAGCAGTTAAAGACTTGTCAACCAAATCGAACATGTTGCGGCCTGCAATGAGGATTACCGGATACCAATCTTTTGTTACCGGACCCTTATATAGTGAATGAGATATTGTCCCAGATCGCCAAAAATAAGTTAATGTTCATGCTTATATGCTACTTTCCTCAAACCCATATTGACTCTTAGGATCAGGTAATTTTGTGCGTGGGGGGACCTATATGGTCATGAACTAACACATGCGCGTTGCCCGTCCGGTCATGGAGCAGGTCCAATAAAAGTGGATTATGTTATATTTTTGCTGCACATAAGTAAATAGTTTTCTACTGTTTAAATTCAAATAAAAACGACTAGTGGATGAGACGTAGCTTTTCAAAATAGGCGTCGCAAAGCTGTTTTTAGCCATTGCGAATGAAGAGACGGGAATGTTGCAAACTGCGACATTTCTTGGCCATTGCAAATGAAGAGATGCGACTGTTGCAAACCGCGATAGTTTTTGGCTGTTGCAGACGAAGAGATGCAACTATTCCCAACAAACATAACCGTCGGGAATTAGCCTATAAAAAGAGAAGGAAACCTAATCAGTAGATAACTCCAAATTTTCTCTTTTTCCTCTTCATTTCTAAATCTCCAGATCCGTGCGATACTCATATCACACATAAGATCATATTCATCATAATCTCGAGTAGATGACGTTTGTTGTATATTTGGAGACTTTGAATAAAGTCTTAAGAAAATTGTCACGACAAGCCTCGAACGTAATTTCCTTCCTCATCTGGTTAGATTTCCGTTTACTTATATATTTATATACATCATTCTGTAATTTTTCTGTTTCAACGTTGTGTTGTTTCTATGAAGTAGTACAACGCTTGTTTATCGCTATAGTTTAATACAGCAATTGTTGTTGTGATTGATATAATTTGTTCTTGTAAATTAATTACAACATAGTTATTGTTCAAAATAACTAATACATAATTCTAAAGCAATGGAAATCTGATTTATAAACTTGTGCGATGATTTTATAACATATTGGTCTCTGTTTTGGTATATTGATCGTATAACATCTTTTAAAGCCGTCGAATGTACATCTTCAGTTATGTATCCAAAGGCATTCCATTTGATTATTCCAAATATGTTCCACAATGTTGTTCTCCAGTTTGATCCTGTTATGGGACCTGCTTCATTTTTCAATTTTTTGTAATACTATTGTAGAATATGGTGCACATTGACATTACTGCAAAACTAACAACAAAGTAGAGGTTGGCACTTTTTCTCAAGCCGTCTGCATCTTGTGAGTAGATTGATTTTGTTATAATCCTTAAGGCTGAGATGAAAACCCCTGAAGTATACAAGATGTAGAATTAATATGAAATGCTTTATTGGTTTATACTTGTTTTTACGTTGGTTGGTTTTATATATATCAGGTAGGCTATTATTATTGATGATGAACAGTAAGATTTCCAGATGCTACATTGACATAAACTAAGTGCTTCTTTTATTACTAGTTGAAAACCATAAATGATGTTCAGTTAGGACATTGTTCTATAGAAATGTTTATTACTCTCTTTATCAGTACAAAACATAAAATCTACGGTGTGTCAATTGTTATAGAAAGTAGAACTGTATATTTTCTCCAAAATGTATAGAAACCAACCTAATTCTCAATCTCCCCCGAATAAGACAGATAGATGCCAAAAAAAATGTAAATATATTCATCTCTTTTTGAAGCTCCATGGGTAAATCATGGGGATGTCTGTCTACCCTTAACATAAATCCAAGGATAAATGGCATATACATCTCAGACACGGTTTAGACTGTGTGCCTCTCACCGGAGCCTGGCCCGGAGAGCAGCCCAACAAGCATGGCGTAGGGCAACCTGCTAGGTGGGGGTAAAAATCCTGAAAATTTAATTACACAATACCTGTATTTAAATTGAAATTTGAGTTTTAATTGTTTTAATAGTGCAGTCTGATTGTTTAAATATTATGGGAGCGTGCATGATGATTATGCACTAATAATATTTTCAAATAACAAAAATTTTGTTGTTCCAATTCCTAATTCTCGGTCCGCGGGATGCAACGCAGTGAAAAGGAGACTTGAGTTTTGGTAAAAAGACCAAAGTTCGATTCTTACCATGCGCTTTCCTATCCTATATAAATTTATCCGGGACATAGGGGCTTGGATCAGCGAAAGTTTTTATTGTACCCTATTCAGGAGTTTACCGGTCTGTCGGGTTCTTCTGGAATCGTCAATTTTGCATGAAAGAGCTATATTTTTTTATTTGTTGTAGATGTGTTATGTTATGAAGTTCTATTATAAGATGACTTGGATCAAAAGATTAATGATAAAAGAGTTTGCTCGCAAAGAAATTTAATGAATTATCTTTTTTAGCACTAAAAAAAATAGTATATAAATTTCATGTGTGGCAAATGGTAAATGGTTAATAAAAATCAATTTTGATTTTAAATCGTTGTTGTAGATGATTTTGGCAGATTGATGTCTGTTTAAATAAGAAACCGGCATGAATCTTACTCTTTTTCCATTTTATTAAAATCAATAGCATAGCAGATTGTTGTAGATGATATATGTTGGCTCTCAACATATATCAGAGGTTTCAAGAAGTGTGTTTTATACCATCTGGTCATTCCCCGAGGGCATGTTTTAATGCATCTATTCTTTTTTCTTTTTTATTAACAGATTATATTATTGTTCTATATTTATGTAGCATTTAAAAATGTGTAAGCAAAAATCAGGACATGGTAAAAGAGCAAAAAAGGAGAAAGCTAGACGAACTCATTAACTCTCAGAAAGAAGCTCTTAATGTAGAAGAAATGGAATATTTGCTTTTATCGAAGAGATTGAAATATTGCAGTATTGTTTGATTAATACAAATGTTATACAACAACTCTATATTTATACAGTTTCGAACAGAGCAATTACAAGCAAAATATAATAAATGGCTTTGGCCCAATAACTATCAGTATGACCGCATCCGCTACCACACGAGAATATCTAGTTTGCCTGCTTTGTAATGAGTCATTTTCTTCAATACCCTCCTCAAATCCTCAAACCAATTCGAGAGTTAGGGTTTCCATAGAATTCTCGAAAATGGCCGCCACAAAAAAATTTCTCTGTAATCTTCAAAAAATTTCTCTTTAATCTGGTAAATCATTGCTCTAGCGAAGGATTATCAGATTTGAGAAGCTTGTCCCGACATCAGAAGCAAGTTAGACTGGAATTGAAGTTGATGAAGTTAACATATTTGACGAAGTCGAGACAGACTTCACATTGCTGAGTGGTTCTCAGATTTCTCTGTTGCCGGTAAGTAATTCGAGGTTTTGCATCTCGGATCTGAGTTCAACTCATCAACATTCAATTTATTCTTGAATCTGGTAAAATTATTCCTTGGTAGTGCTTTAGTAAAGACATATGCTTTTGGTAAGTGGAAGGTATGTGATTAACCCTTAATTTTCCTTCTAAAAATTGCTCTCGAACGAAGTACACGTCCAGTTCCATGTGCTTCATTCTGGAGTGCAGTACTGTGTTTGCTGTGAGTGAAATTATGCTGAAATTATCACACCAAATGTAGCTATAATCTTAGTTTTGATCTGCAATTCACTTAATAATGATTCCACCCACATGATTTCCGCAGTTGCACTGGCCACACTTTTGTATTCTGCTTCTATGCTAGATCTAGATATTGTTGGTTGTTTCTTAGCACACTATGATATTGGATTTTTTTCTAAAAAGATATAGTAGTCTGCTGTTGATTTTCTATCATCACTATCAGTAGCCCAGTCTGCATCTGCGTATCCATTGATGTTTGACGACTTGCTTGCATGCAGAACAAAACCCTGATTGATAGTGCCTGTGCCTTTAAGGTACCTCAATATTCTTTTAACTGCCTTTCAATGTTCATTTAGTGGTTTTTGCATAAATTGACTGACTTTGTTTACTCTAAATGATATGTCTGGTCTTGTTTTTGTTGCATTTTGTTATGCTCCAACAATGCTCCTGTATAATTTCTCATTTTCTATTGGCTCCCTTTTGTTTTTTGATAAGTGTAGGCTACTTGTCATTGGAGTTGGAAGAAGATTTGTCTTATCCATTTTTACCTTTTCTTAGTATCTCTGAAATGTGGTTCCTTTGGCATAAGTGTAGTCCATTATTAGATGTTCTTTTGACTTCTATACCAAGAAAGTAGCTTAATCTTCCAAGTCTTTAATTGAGAACTCTTTGTCTAAGTGTTATGTGACCTTTCTAATTTTAGTTTCACTGTTACCTGTAATTATAAAATCATCAACATAAATTAATATGTAAGTAATTGTATTAGACAATTTAACAAAGAGAGAGTTGTCAGATTTTTTAGAGGTATATCCAATACTGGCTAGTGTTATTTTTAATTTGTCAAATCACACTCTTGGTGCTTGCTTAATCCCATAGATTGCTTTATTTAGCTTGCACGTCAATCTTTCATTCCCTTGTTGTTTGAATCCAAGTAGCTTTTCTGTAACGATCGCGATTTTTCGTTGCCGAAAAATCGAACCGTTAGGGTTTTAGAAGAAGAAAGAGGTAGAAGAAGAAAGAAAAGAAAGAGAAGAGAAAACAGAAAAAAAACAAGTAACAGAACGAGAAATAATATCAGAATCTCACAATCGCAACGGAACAACATATAATAGATAAATGAATATCATTAAAACAAAAGAACTATACATTTTATACATACATCACAATACATCATATCATCAGAGTGTACAACAATAAAACAGCGGAAAAAAATACTATATACAATAGATAATAGACTACGCTATCTGGCTCGCCTCCAGATCTGCACAGCAACTCCCGAATCCAGAATAACCTGATAACCTAACTCTAGACTGCCCGTGTGGAAAATAGTGGGCACCCAGAGTTTAGGAAAGGAACAATAAACTCCAGGTCAGTCATGTGACTGGTGTGAGAACTCAAAACAGTTTATCTTTTTAAAAAAGCAACAAGAAAAATTTCAATTTTTGAAATTCGCAATGCTTTTTGGAAAATGAAACTACCATAAGGCCTCCCGGCACACACACAATGCAAACGCACACATGGGGGAGATTTCTCCTTATGATAGTCAAACATGCTTACTACGAGAAAAATTCTTTGATATTATTACTAGTGCATAGTGGAAAATATTTCGAAAGTATAATATAAATCCTAGCCAGCATAGGTACCATGATACTATGCCTACTATAGCTGCCATGTTAAATGGCAGGTTCTACAACTAAAACCGTACAGGGCGCGTATTGGATGAATGGATTTCCAACAAATGGTCAGGCTAAGGAACTTCCTACTGCCACATGGGATCGCCTCTGGCGGGACGTCCCGAGAACTAACGTTACGGTTAGATCTCTGCCAACACAAGGCCGGGTTACCTCTGTAACTAGGTAACTACTACACGAATATGTCATCCCCCGGTCCTTTGGGACCTTTATCCGAGCGCTCGATACCAACAACACCACACAGAAATAGATATAGTGTTTCCACATGAGTAAATATCTGGGCTCCATACCATGATACCACCCTTTTCCAGAAGGGAATGACATACCCTAAAGGGCGCGACCCTCATAACCTTGCCGCATATTCCTGTTTCGACCATTTCCGGGGAGTGAGGTCCTGACGAAGTCTCGTCCACAAAGCTACGCTTTGTGCAACAAAGCCATGCTTTGGGTCCACAGATGACCAAAGCAATAATCACAAAGATAAATGATCAAACAAATGATCATATCCAAACGATCAACCAATGATCATCACACAGCAGCACTCAGCATGCCACATTACCAGATTGGGAAATATCGCTGATAACCTTCAACTACATAACCTCTGAGCTCGTACGTCTCAGAGAAGGGTGTTAAGCTAAGAGAATAAATTCTCCGCCACCAACAGAAATGTATTTGAAAGAAATCTGCTCTATGTCTCAAAATGTAATGTCAGACATGTATCCATACAAGTCTGTTCCGGGTTCGAACAGAACCGAAGGCACTTCCAAAGAAGCCCTTGCAATCCGGGTATTCACAATCCCGATAAAATTTCCCATCACAAAGGAAATCTCCATATCGTAGCTAACGATGCGGAGACAATCGATAGGTCATCCTATCGTTTTCACAAATACCCGGTCTTCACACCGGTCTTCAAATGCTATCCATAACGACGTATCACATATTCGGAATGGGATATACGACACAAAGGTCCTCTCCCGGCTAAACCGAATAGCGAGCGCTTATTTTAAAAATAAGTGTGCATTCAATTTCAAACAATCACAACAATTACCATCCAAGGGTAAATACTGATAGTCGGTTATTTAACTATCAATAAAGATGCGCCACATCATCAGATTCCAAATAATTTTTCCAAAATTATTAAGTCCCAAAATATCTTTACAAGATATATATACACAATTTCCAAATAATTTCCCAATTTATTTGCTTTACCAAAACACCTTCACAATAAAATTTTCCACACTTTACCCATTTGAAAACCCATTTCAAATTAAACACCTTAACCATTTGAAAACAAATTTCAAATTACACAACTCAACCATTTGAAAACAAATTTCAAACCACCATTCATCCTTTATCCCTTTTGAAAACAAATTTCAAAACAACATATAAATCCTTACCGATTTATTTTTAAATTTTACGCTCCAAATTCGTGAATTTTATTTCCATCTTTAAAAATAAATCAACATTTATTTTTAAACCAATTTCCCTTCCTATATATAAATTCCAAAGTGGATTTAAATCCCAAATACCCATTCATAATTGATTTCAAATCGATTCCAAAATATTCGCTTACAATTTACCTTTAAAAGGTGAATTCACAAAAACGTTCCATTCCATATTGGAAAATCATTTCTAAACTTATTTAAAAATAAGTAATTCACAATTCAATTTATTTTCAACAATTCGAAAATATTCCATATGCTTAAACCATAGTTAAGTATTAATTTCATTCCTTTAAAGAAATATTCTTTTATTCACATTTATTTGGGTTAAAAACGAATGTTGCGTAAAACATCGTTACGACAACCCAAAAACACTAGTATATGGATTTGAAATTAAAAATAGATATATAAATCCAATACTATACAAATTATCCCCTTCTGTTTCTCGAAAACTTCTATTTCAACAATCAATGTTGAAATCTATGTTTTCAATACTCAATACATTTTAAAACACCTTTAATTCGTTTTAAATTCCATTTAAAACATTCCTTTCCCAAAAACAAACCCATTTTATTTAATAATCTATTCAATATCCAAAATAGTGAATATAGCCCACTTAACAAATTCCCATATTTCAATTTATCAAATTCGATGAATTTCAAATTTATAAACATAGTTTATAAATTCCATTTCTATTATAAACCCCAATTTTATAAATTCCTTTATTAATCCGATGCAATTTACATAACCCAATTTCATACCCAAAAGCCATATTGTAAGTTAAATACTTATAATATTATTTATTTACCAAATCGTTCCTTTGAACTTCACCGATTTAAAATCTTATCACTTACAAGATTTCTTTATGGTTTATAATAATTTCAACTAATGAAATCTTCATTTATTAACAATTTCAACAAACCCCCTTTTTATGCCCCAAATTCATTTTTATAAGTGAATAACTTATAAACTTAAAATTTTCCAATAACCATTCGTTTTATAAATTTCACATTTATTAATCTATAAATCCTAGTGGAATTCATGTTATACATCAACTTAACACTTTATAAATTTATTCTATAACTTCAATAAATTTAATTTAAAAACATCCATTTATAAAATCCTTTATATAAACCATTAATAATAATAACTTCCCAAAAACCAAATTTAACTATTTTATAAAAACCTATTATTGTTAAAAATTTCTTTTAAGTTATATTTTATAAAAATATAAATTTTTAAAACATAAAAATTTATCCATCTATTTATTTTAAAATTTAATCAATTCAAAATTTTTAATAAACCATATTCTTTGAAAAATCGATTTAAAACCCCTTTTAAATTCAAAACCGTTATTTTTAATTTTAAAAATTTGAATCCGATGATGCAACAACATCAGATGGTCAATCACGGGAATAAGTGTCATATATCAATATGATTATCAACAATCAACATAATATTTATAAACAAATAAATATGTGAGGAATCCAGTTGGATCCCTCCAACCTGTTACCCTGCATCCACAGACGTTAGCACAATACCAATTCCACTTCAAGGTGGAATATCGCGGTATATGGGATTTTATAAAATATCCGCTTAATAGGCGGCGCAATAGGGTCTCATCCGCTATACGAGGCGGGAAATCAAATCCGATATATACATATGCCAATATATATATATCGCTATATATAGTATATATCCTACTATATCTACTAGCACAATCAAACAACAATCATCAATCAACAATAACTATTTAAAATTTTAAACCAAACGGTTCGATCGAGTGAGGAGTTCTCACCTTGGTTTCGGCGAGCGTTCGAAACTTAAATTAAACCGGACGGAGTCCGATTTAACCCAAATTTCTAGTTGCCCGGAATAACTCCGGATCTACACCATCGCGAAGTACACGCTTCTGCGATTCCAACGTTTCCAGTTTCGTTCGAATCTGATATCATATGGAAGAGTTATCAATTTTTAAAGTTTGAATTGAATTTCAAAACATTTCCTTTTAAATAAATTTACAAATACTAACCCAACGGCCCCGCGTCCCTCTTCCCCCTCACCAAGATCACGCACGCAACATCAGGAACCAAACGAACGAACGAAACCCAACACAGCGATGCTAGGGCACAACATCGCATCCACCACACCCCACGAGACGACGATCGGAACCCACCTCGTCGAAGAGCGTCGCGAGTCCCACCTGGGGCCAGAGTGCGGCCAGACTCGGTCGACTATGGGCTGAGAACAACTCCTCCATCCGGCCGAGAACGCGACCTCCCTGCTCCCTCCACGCGCCACTAAAATCCATCACAACCGTTGGATCTGTAGATCCAGGCGCCCTCTACGTTTTCCCAGTTGGAGATTTTGAAAATCGTTGCATGGATTGATTGCAAAATGGAGGAGAAAACGGGTGATTATCGGCCATGAACGATAAAAGGGGGCGGCCGGCTTTGTTAATTACGGTTTAGAAAATTAATGGAACATATAATATGTTTTAATATTATTTTATTAATAAAATTCTCTTGTTAACAACTTATGCAAACGACCACCAAACTACGCGTTCCGACAGACGATCCTAAGGTTTTTCCGCGTTCCGGACACAATGGAATAGGTTTCGTAAGCTAATTCGATCGTATGTGTGAGATATGGAATTAAATGATCAATTTAAATTAAAACCGATTTAAACGATTTCTAGGCGTTTTGGCTTGTACCGGACAAACGATATATCCGATTGACTTGAAATTTGAAACCTTACAATAATATCACATTACGGATCCGATGAAACTGGTTTCGTCGAAATCCGAGACCGTTTGAAAAATGGCTATTTTAACTCGCCGAATTAAAATTAAAACGATATCGATGCGTTTGGAGCTGCCACGGTCAAACGACAACTCCGTTTGCTACGAAAATTGAAATCCGATAATAACTAACTATTACGGATCCAATGGAACTCGTTTCGTTCAATTCTGAGACTGTTCAAAAATTGGCTATTTTTCAGTCGATAATTAAATATTAAAATATTCAATTTTTACAAATTAACTCCAAATTCAGTTTTACAAGTTCTAAAATATTTCTATAACTTTAATATGATATAACAAAATTTTCCAAACCATTTTCAATCATATTTAACCCAATATCTAATTATCTACGAAATTTCACTATTAATTAATCGATTTAAATGACCAATTAAATCCAATATTCAAGAAATAACTTATTTAACTTAAAATTTTCACTTATAAACATTTAAAATTAATTAAATACTCAAATTTAAATTACTAAAAATTCTGGGTCGTTACAATCTTCCCCCCTTAAAAGAATTTCGTCCTCGAAATTGCAAGTTAAGGAGAATAATTCATAATCCGTTTATTATTTTTCCAAAACTAATTAGTTTTATCAACTTTTCAAACAAATCTTTTTATTAAAGATCTACTATCATTTCAATTAGCTTTCCAAACTCAATTATAGGTTTCAAACAACATTGTTTATTCAACAATTCAAATTTAAATTTAAATTCAAATTTCAAACTTTCAAAATTTCTCAAAATTTTACTAACTCCCTAAATTTTCGAAAAATTTCGCCAGAGTCTCCTTTGCGCGGCTAGATCGGTACGACTACAAAATGGCACCACGGCCCCTCAGAATCAAAAAGAAAAGAGAAAGCCAAGTGGCTGGAGAAGGAAATCATCAAATCTCATACTAAAATTGAAATACGTACCTTTTTGTCGAGCAATTCAATTTTTTAACTTTGAAATCAAAATCCCAATTCCATTATATACCTGTATATCCTGCTAGTAGTAGTATTCAATTCCAACATTCAAACTATTTTGCCAATTCAAGTTCAAAATTTCCAATGCATGCTTCTTACACATTTTTTTTTAGTTTATTATTGAAGTTGCATATTCATTTTCATTCAACTTTGCATTCCAATTTTCATTTGAATTCAATTACATAGCTTTCAAATTTTACTAATTCAATTTCATTAACACTTAATGAATTTTCATACAATCAACCAACAAGCAAATAACAACCAATGGACATCCAATACAACCAAATTTTATCCATTTTACTTACATTCAATTTGGTTCAACTGTTTTAATTTCAATTGGTTTAACATCCAATTGATTTTCATTCTATTATTAAACTATTTTCAAATGAATTTACACTTGCATGCATCATTTCATATCAACTTATTCATATTCTATTGATTAACATTCAATCCATTCTTTAATTCAATTGCTAGTTCTTTTTACAAATAAAATTGAATTTCATTTATATAACTTAAGTTCACATCTTTAACAATTTCATTTACTCACTTTATTCACTTACTTTGATATTAACATCAATTCTTTCAACATTACTTAACTTGCATTCCATTTCAACTTTATTTACCTCATTTAATTCACTTGATTATTTAACTTTGATACAAATATCAATTTTTATTCAACTTTGCTTAAGTTATTCCATTTAAACATCATTTGCTAATTAAACTTAAGTTTTACTTATCAATTCAATTCGGATTTTAAATTCCAAAGTAAATCCTATTTAACTTTTACTTAAGTCAAATTCATATCAATATTCAAATTCATATTCCATTTTACTTAACTTAATTGTTTAACCACTTCAACAACTGGTTTCACTTACATTTTCCCATCCTATAAGTTATAAAACTTATTATTCAACTTCTAACTTATATTATAAGTTCAAAACTTTTTTTCGCTTATACTTATCAACTTCAAATTGAATTTTAATTTCAAATTGATTTATTACAACAAAACTTCAATTTTAAATTCATTATTGTAGCAAATCCATCACATAGAAACTCGAAAATGATACTGATGATGCTGCAGTCATCACCCTTATTATTTCCCAGTGACAATAGTGAAATCAATGCTAATTATTCTTTCAAAAAGTTTTCTTTCTATTCATAAATCACTTTTATAACCCTTTTACTTATATAATTTTACTTCTTATATACATACATGATTATCTTACAATTGTAAATCATTATCAATTATAATTTCATCTTATGATTCATTGGTTTATACCATTATTCTTTTACAATAGTTGCTTTTATTAGCTTATTCAAACAACTTTTAATTATTTTATATATATATATATCATTTACAACAACCAAGCAATCAATTATATACACACTTCAATAATTCCTGAAAAATTATTTTCTCTTTATATATAAAATATAATCGAGGTAAAATTATTTCATTTACCCAATTTAAAACAATATTGTGTCGAATTGTTCTATTCAAGTGTTTAGGAACCCCTTCGATTCAGTTTTCGAGGCTGCGCCGACGAAGGTTCATATACCACTCAACAAACCAATCATCACAATATAAAACAATTTTATACTCACTAACAAATACGCACTCATATCTATTATTACACTCACACTCATTCTAGAGTACTGCTGACTCTATCTCTAATGAGTAACACCCAACAGAGCAGGTTGTCGCTTAACCATATGCTCTGATACCAAATGTAACGATCGCGATTTTTCGTTGCCGAAAAATCGAACCGTTAGGGTTTTAGAAGAAGAAAGAGGTAGAAGAAGAAAGAAAAGAAAGAGAAGAGAAAACAGAAAAAAAACAAGTAACAGAACGAGAAATAATATCAGAATCTCACAATCGCAACGGAACAACATATAATAGATAAATGAATATCATTAAAACAAAAGAACTATACATTTTATACATACATCACAATACATCATATCATCAGAGTGTACAACAATAAAACAGCGGAAAAAAATACTATATACAATAGATAATAGACTACGCTATCTGGCTCGCCTCCAGATCTGCACAGCAACTCCCGAATCCAGAATAACCTGATAACCTAACTCTAGACTGCCCGTGTGGAAAATAGTGGGCACCCAGAGTTTAGGAAAGGAACAATAAACTCCAGGTCAGTCATGTGACTGGTGTGAGAACTCAAAACAGTTTATCTTTTTAAAAAAGCAACAAGAAAAATTTCAATTTTTGAAATTCGCAATGCTTTTTGGAAAATGAAACTACCATAAGGCCTCCCGGCACACACACAATGCAAACGCACACATGGGGGAGATTTCTCCTTATGATAGTCAAACATGCTTACTACGAGAAAAATTCTTTGATATTATTACTAGTGCATAGTGGAAAATATTTCGAAAGTATAATATAAATCCTAGCCAGCATAGGTACCATGATACTATGCCTACTATAGCTGCCATGTTAAATGGCAGGTTCTACAACTAAAACCGTACAGGGCGCGTATTGGATGAATGGATTTCCAACAAATGGTCAGGCTAAGGAACTTCCTACTGCCACATGGGATCGCCTCTGGCGGGACGTCCCGAGAACTAACGTTACGGTTAGATCTCTGCCAACACAAGGCCGGGTTACCTCTGTAACTAGGTAACTACTACACGAATATGTCATCCCCCGGTCCTTTGGGACCTTTATCCGAGCGCTCGATACCAACAACACCACACAGAAATAGATATAGTGTTTCCACATGAGTAAATATCTGGGCTCCATACCATGATACCACCCTTTTCCAGAAGGGAATGACATACCCTAAAGGGCGCGACCCTCATAACCTTGCCGCATATTCCTGTTTCGACCATTTCCGGGGAGTGAGGTCCTGACGAAGTCTCGTCCACAAAGCTACGCTTTGTGCAACAAAGCCATGCTTTGGGTCCACAGATGACCAAAGCAATAATCACAAAGATAAATGATCAAACAAATGATCATATCCAAACGATCAACCAATGATCATCACACAGCAGCACTCAGCATGCCACATTACCAGATTGGGAAATATCGCTGATAACCTTCAACTACATAACCTCTGAGCTCGTACGTCTCAGAGAAGGGTGTTAAGCTAAGAGAATAAATTCTCCGCCACCAACAGAAATGTATTTGAAAGAAATCTGCTCTATGTCTCAAAATGTAATGTCAGACATGTATCCATACAAGTCTGTTCCGGGTTCGAACAGAACCGAAGGCACTTCCAAAGAAGCCCTTGCAATCCGGGTATTCACAATCCCGATAAAATTTCCCATCACAAAGGAAATCTCCATATCGTAGCTAACGATGCGGAGACAATCGATAGGTCATCCTATCGTTTTCACAAATACCCGGTCTTCACACCGGTCTTCAAATGCTATCCATAACGACGTATCACATATTCGGAATGGGATATACGACACAAAGGTCCTCTCCCGGCTAAACCGAATAGCGAGCGCTTATTTTAAAAATAAGTGTGCATTCAATTTCAAACAATCACAACAATTACCATCCAAGGGTAAATACTGATAGTCGGTTATTTAACTATCAATAAAGATGCGCCACATCATCAGATTCCAAATAATTTTTCCAAAATTATTAAGTCCCAAAATATCTTTACAAGATATATATACACAATTTCCAAATAATTTCCCAATTTATTTGCTTTACCAAAACACCTTCACAATAAAATTTTCCACACTTTACCCATTTGAAAACCCATTTCAAATTAAACACCTTAACCATTTGAAAACAAATTTCAAATTACACAACTCAACCATTTGAAAACAAATTTCAAACCACCATTCATCCTTTATCCCTTTTGAAAACAAATTTCAAAACAACATATAAATCCTTACCGATTTATTTTTAAATTTTACGCTCCAAATTCGTGAATTTTATTTCCATCTTTAAAAATAAATCAACATTTATTTTTAAACCAATTTCCCTTCCTATATATAAATTCCAAAGTGGATTTAAATCCCAAATACCCATTCATAATTGATTTCAAATCGATTCCAAAATATTCGCTTACAATTTACCTTTAAAAGGTGAATTCACAAAAACGTTCCATTCCATATTGGAAAATCATTTCTAAACTTATTTAAAAATAAGTAATTCACAATTCAATTTATTTTCAACAATTCGAAAATATTCCATATGCTTAAACCATAGTTAAGTATTAATTTCATTCCTTTAAAGAAATATTCTTTTATTCACATTTATTTGGGTTAAAAACGAATGTTGCGTAAAACATCGTTACGACAACCCAAAAACACTAGTATATGGATTTGAAATTAAAAATAGATATATAAATCCAATACTATACAAATTATCCCCTTCTGTTTCTCGAAAACTTCTATTTCAACAATCAATGTTGAAATCTATGTTTTCAATACTCAATACATTTTAAAACACCTTTAATTCGTTTTAAATTCCATTTAAAACATTCCTTTCCCAAAAACAAACCCATTTTATTTAATAATCTATTCAATATCCAAAATAGTGAATATAGCCCACTTAACAAATTCCCATATTTCAATTTATCAAATTCGATGAATTTCAAATTTATAAACATAGTTTATAAATTCCATTTCTATTATAAACCCCAATTTTATAAATTCCTTTATTAATCCGATGCAATTTACATAACCCAATTTCATACCCAAAAGCCATATTGTAAGTTAAATACTTATAATATTATTTATTTACCAAATCGTTCCTTTGAACTTCACCGATTTAAAATCTTATCACTTACAAGATTTCTTTATGGTTTATAATAATTTCAACTAATGAAATCTTCATTTATTAACAATTTCAACAAACCCCCTTTTTATGCCCCAAATTCATTTTTATAAGTGAATAACTTATAAACTTAAAATTTTCCAATAACCATTCGTTTTATAAATTTCACATTTATTAATCTATAAATCCTAGTGGAATTCATGTTATACATCAACTTAACACTTTATAAATTTATTCTATAACTTCAATAAATTTAATTTAAAAACATCCATTTATAAAATCCTTTATATAAACCATTAATAATAATAACTTCCCAAAAACCAAATTTAACTATTTTATAAAAACCTATTTTTGTTAAAAATTTCTTTTAAGTTATATTTTATAAAAATATAAATTTTTAAAACATAAAAATTTATCCATCTATTTATTTTAAAATTTAATCAATTCAAAATTTTTAATAAACCATATTCTTTGAAAAATCGATTTAAAACCCCTTTTAAATTCAAAACCGTTATTTTTAATTTTAAAAATTTGAATCCGATGATGCAACAACATCAGATGGTCAATCACGGGAATAAGTGTCATATATCAATATGATTATCAACAATCAACATAATATTTATAAACAAATAAATATGTGAGGAATCCAGTTGGATCCCTCCAACCTGTTACCCTGCATCCACAGACGTTAGCACAATACCAATTCCACTTCAAGGTGGAATATCGCGGTATATGGGATTTTATAAAATATCCGCTTAATAGGCGGCGCAATAGGGTCTCATCCGCTATACGAGGCGGGAAATCAAATCCGATATATACATATGCCAATATATATATATCGCTATATATAGTATATATCCTACTATATCTACTAGCACAATCAAACAACAATCATCAATCAACAATAACTATTTAAAATTTTAAACCAAACGGTTCGATCGAGTGAGGAGTTCTCACCTTGGTTTCGGCGAGCGTTCGAAACTTAAATTAAACCGGACGGAGTCCGATTTAACCCAAATTTCTAGTTGCCCGGAATAACTCCGGATCTACACCATCGCGAAGTACACGCTTCTGCGATTCCAACGTTTCCAGTTTCGTTCGAATCTGATATCATATGGAAGAGTTATCAATTTTTAAAGTTTGAATTGAATTTCAAAACATTTCCTTTTAAATAAATTTACAAATACTAACCCAACGGCCCCGCGTCCCTCTTCCCCCTCACCAAGATCACGCACGCAACATCAGGAACCAAACGAACGAACGAAACCCAACACAGCGATGCTAGGGCACAACATCGCATCCACCACACCCCACGAGACGACGATCGGAACCCACCTCGTCGAAGAGCGTCGCGAGTCCCACCTGGGGCCAGAGTGCGGCCAGACTCGGTCGACTATGGGCTGAGAACAACTCCTCCATCCGGCCGAGAACGCGACCTCCCTGCTCCCTCCACGCGCCACTAAAATCCATCACAACCGTTGGATCTGTAGATCCAGGCGCCCTCTACGTTTTCCCAGTTGGAGATTTTGAAAATCGTTGCATGGATTGATTGCAAAATGGAGGAGAAAACGGGTGATTATCGGCCATGAACGATAAAAGGGGGCGGCCGGCTTTGTTAATTACGGTTTAGAAAATTAATGGAACATATAATATGTTTTAATATTATTTTATTAATAAAATTCTCTTGTTAACAACTTATGCAAACGACCACCAAACTACGCGTTCCGACAGACGATCCTAAGGTTTTTCCGCGTTCCGGACACAATGGAATAGGTTTCGTAAGCTAATTCGATCGTATGTGTGAGATATGGAATTAAATGATCAATTTAAATTAAAACCGATTTAAACGATTTCTAGGCGTTTTGGCTTGTACCGGACAAACGATATATCCGATTGACTTGAAATTTGAAACCTTACAATAATATCACATTACGGATCCGATGAAACTGGTTTCGTCGAAATCCGAGACCGTTTGAAAAATGGCTATTTTAACTCGCCGAATTAAAATTAAAACGATATCGATGCGTTTGGAGCTGCCACGGTCAAACGACAACTCCGTTTGCTACGAAAATTGAAATCCGATAATAACTAACTATTACGGATCCAATGGAACTCGTTTCGTTCAATTCTGAGACTGTTCAAAAATTGGCTATTTTTCAGTCGATAATTAAATATTAAAATATTCAATTTTTACAAATTAACTCCAAATTCAGTTTTACAAGTTCTAAAATATTTCTATAACTTTAATATGATATAACAAAATTTTCCAAACCATTTTCAATCATATTTAACCCAATATCTAATTATCTACGAAATTTCACTATTAATTAATCGATTTAAATGACCAATTAAATCCAATATTCAAGAAATAACTTATTTAACTTAAAATTTTCACTTATAAACATTTAAAATTAATTAAATACTCAAATTTAAATTACTAAAAATTCTGGGTCGTTACATTTTCCATGTGCACCTCCTCTTGCAATACACCATTTGGAAAGACATTATTCACATCTAGTTGTTTAATGGTCCAATTCTTATACAAGGCTATGGTCAATATAATTCTAACGGTGGATGGTTTCACAACCGGTGAAATGGTCTCATTAAAATCAAACCCACTTTGTTGTGAATACTCTTTTGCCACTAATCTAGCCTTGTATTTTAGAATTGTACCATTAGGATTTTTTTAGCTTATAAATCCATTTACACCCTATAACATTTTTGTGTTCAGGTACTTAACCAAGGTTCCAGGTTTTGTTCCTTGTAAGTACATCATATTCTTCCTTCATGGCAGTCTTCCACTTTTCATTCTGTATAGCATAGTAATAAGTATTGGGTTCCTCAGTAGTTAATTCTGCATTGTATATTTTCGGTTTGAATATACCACCTTTTGATCTTGTTATCATATGATGACCACTGTTTGCAGGAGCAGTCTATTGAGTTCTATTCTCTAGTGATTTCCTGCAGAGTATTGGATGATTGATAATCATCCAATACTTGGTAGTGATCTACATAACTGATGCTGCCTTGTTATGGAGACAAATATGGACCTTCAGATGATTCATTTTGCTCATGGTTTGAAACACTTCTGATTATTTGAGACACTTTAGTATTGCTCTTATTTTGAAGCATCTGCCTTTCAACTGGTATTATTACTTCAGGTATAGGAGGTATGGAACGCTTTGGATTATACAGCTTCTTGGTAGTATTGTATTCAGATTTGCAAAAAGGAAATTCAAACTCATTAAAAGTTACATGTCTTGATATATATACTTTACCCTTGCTGTCAAGACATTTATATCCTTTTTAGTTGGCTGCATAACCCAGAAATGTACAGGGAGCTGACTTGAATTCTAACTTGTGTGTCTTGTAGTGTCTTAAATAGGGGAGGCACGGGCATCCAAAGACTTATAGACCCTGATAGTCTGGCTTGATCTTGGTCAGTACTTCAATTGGACTTTTAAGTTGTAAAACCTTAGTGGGCAGTCTGTTGATAAGATATACAGCTGTTGAGAAAGAATCATGCCAAAATTTCAGGGGTAGAGATGCCTGTGCAAAAAGTGTTAGGCCCGTCTCAATTATATGCATATGCTTTCTCTCAATAAGACCATTTTGTTTAGAGGCGTGTGGACAAGTTGTCCTATGATATATTCCTTTCTTTTGAAAGAACTCTATGAGTGGTAGGAATTCTTTGCCACCATCAGTCTGCATAATTTTTACTTGGCAATTTGTTTGCTTTTTAGCACTTGCTATGAACTGAATAACCGCATTACAAGTCTCGAATTTTGATTTTAAAAAATAAATCCACACATATCTAGAGAATGCATCAATCAATGAAATGTAATACTTGTAGCTATAATCTGTAGATACTGGGGCTGGTCCTCACAGATCTGTAGCAATAAGTTCTAATGGCTTATCATATTCGGTTTTGAATTTGGAAATGCAAGTTTATGACTCTTTCCCATTGCGCAACAGGTGCAGTTGTAAAATGAAGGGATGTTTCCGATATGAATTTTACTATCATTACTCAAAACATGTCTTACAATTTTCATACCAGGGTTTCCCAATTTAGCATGCCAAATATTAAAGTTATTACAACTTTCAATAGATTTTGTTTCTGACATATTACACTAGTTTTTCATACTTTTAGATTTTCTTGATTTTGCAACATCAAATTTGTATAATCCCTTACATTCTCTACTCTACAAAAAAATTCATCTGTTAGTACATCTTTTACTAAGCAATACTTTGAATGAAATTCAAAATATACATTATTATCTTTTGAGAATTATTAGACACTCATTAAATTTTTTCTGATAACTGGAACTCTCAAAAGATTGTTAAGATAAAGTTGCCTCGCACCTTTAATACTCGCATTTCCAGTGTGTGTAATGTAAGTTGATTTTCCAATACCCATATATAATAAATATTTACCTTTGTATTCCTTATCCAAGATACAAATTGTTGAGATTGTTTGTAACATGATTAGTTGCACCAGAATTTGGGTACCAGTAGTTATCTTGAATATCCTCTATCCTTGCTAACTCACCGGTTGATCTTTCTAATTGGTCCTTGCATTCTTGTTGAGTATCCACCATGTTTGCACTAGCATTATGCATTCTTGAGTTGCCAATTTTTTGTTAAGATGGTGTGTAATTAGCATCAAATCTAAAATAACATCTATTTGCTGTGACCATATTTTTCACAGATATGACATCTTGATCTGTTATTGTTGTTTGTGTTGCTCCACCTGCCACCTCTTCCTATGAATTTATAACCCTGGCGACCTCTTACACTACCGTTAGACTGATTTCTATTATTATGATTTCTATCTTGATTTCTTCCTCTGTTGTTAGCAACGTAATTGGCAGAGTATTCCAGATTTTTTGCTCTTTTTTGCTCTAATCTTCCTTCATGTGCAAGTAATATGGAATGTACATATTGTAGAAGTGGTAGTTTTTCTATAGATGATATCACATCAAACAAATGATTCATACTCTTCATCTAACCAACTTAGTAGAGACAATATTCATTCTATGTCACTTATACTATGCCTTGTAGAGGCTAACCGATCACATAAGATCTTGACTTTAGACAAATATTCCCTCAAAGATAGATTATCTTTATTCAAATTATGCAGTTGCTTTTTATACTGCCTAATTCTTGCAGAAGATTGAGAACTAAAAATTTGTTCTATTGTATGCTATATTTCGTAGGCAGTCTTACAGCCAATTAATTGAGGCAAAAGACTTGCACTGACTGAGGATAGTAGCCAAGAACTGACTAAACTATCTTGCCTTTCATGCATGGTATATTCTTAATTATCAACTAACCTTCCTTGTGCATCTGCAGTGAATCTTGGTGGAGTATTAAGTGTTCCAAGAACATATTCTTGAAGGCCATAGGCCCTGATTGCAGTCTCTACCTAGAATTTCCAGAGTAGATAGTTTGGTTCATCAAGTGAGGTGGTTATAATATGGCTTTGTGGCTTGATGATGATTTTGATGAGTTCTTGCATGGCATTGGTTTGAGTTTGGGTGGATTTAGATGCAGAAGTGGGTGAACCGGCAATATTATCATTTTCTTCAGCCATAATTGAAGAAATCAGAACAAGAAATGATGAAGAAGATAAAGATTACTAGAGTGCAAGGAAGTGCAGCCAGAAACTGACTGGATGATGAGCAATTGCCGACAGAAGTTTCTTGGAATGGCACTTCAGGTGAGATAAACTGAACCTTAATATCTATGATGATACTATTGCAGCCAGAAATTTGTGAAAATGATGAAAATTTTCTGATATACTTCTTTCTTTGCACGACACTGTATTAGATGATGAGATTTCTTTATAAAACTGTACATAGTTATTAAACTGTACAGTTAAGTCTCATATGCTGAAAATATTCTGATGAGAAAAATGATCTTTGATCAAAAAATGGTAAAGCAAAATTTTTCTCTGATACCATGCTGAAGAAATGAAATATTTGATTTTATTGAAGAAAATGAAATATTGCAGTATTGTTTGATTGATACAAATGTTATACAACAGCTCTGTATTTATACGTTTCGAACAAAGCAATTACAAGCAAAATATAATAAATGGGCTTGGCCCAATAATGGTCAGTATGACCGCACTTGCTACCACACAAGAATATCTGGTTTGCCTGTTTTGTAATGAGTCATTTTCTAGAATACTTAATAATTTTTTTGATCAAATTCCAATCAAATAGAAAGTTCAATCATTATGTCCCGCTTGCCATCACTATTAAATAAAGTTTAATCAAACAGGTTACAAATCAGGTCTCACTATAATTTTCCTATTTCTCAACAATTAGCTGTAGCTAATTAAATACCATGAAGGCACGCAAAACGTCATACATTGAATTTTGGGTTAAAAAATTTATACATTATGGCAATTCATACTAATAAATATGGGTTCTATTAAACTAACACCTTTATTTAGTAAATGGGGTAAATTTTAATTAGTAAAGTTGATCTGTAAAATAAATTATTCACTTTAGTAAATAATTTAGATTTCCTTAAATCTCCTCCCCCTTTTTGCTCTTACATCAAAATCAATTAATTATGCTCTAAGTTTTCAGTTAGATCCAAATTAATTCCTAAACCTAATTATGTTTTTTAATTTGACGTAAAGAAAAAAGAATAAACCAACATTTAACATTATTTAAAATGTTAAATGACTAACAACAAGATTTAAAATTTTGCTTAGGTTTACAACTTTCTCTATTTTTCAAGAATATAGATAATTTTCTAAGCGTACCATCATGCTCATTAGCTTTTGGTTATTGCTTAGAAGATTATTTAAGTTACCTTAGAACAAAATTGAAAGCTGCTCCCCAAACTTCCCTAAGCTACGAAACATAGTATACAAACACCCTTAAGCTCGTATGATGTACATAAACCATCTGCACGCAATATCCGATCTAACCACTTACTTGGATGCATAAAGTTCACTTTCAAACTAGTATCGCTCACTCAACCTTCTTAGTGCAGACTCCGATTAGGTTTTTTAACTAGAAACTTATGTTGTTTTTACATAGTTATATACTATGATAGAAAACATCAATATCATATCAAGAATTCAAATCAAGTGTTCGTCAACAAGAATCAAGTGAGAGATCCTTTTTTGGACTGGTGTGATAACCCGAAGTTATGTACTTGAATCCTAGATCATAATCCGTGCGAATAAAATGATCTACGTATAACTTACGTACTTAATCTTATTGGTTTTTTAACTACACCAATCTTTTTTCTAGATCACTTTCGTTTTTACTTATAGTATTCCATTCAATACTAAAATTATGTATGAATTATTTCACAAATTTTCATTTAAGTTTATAAACATTTTATAAAGACACATCTTTATAAAACTTTAAATTAAAAACTTACTCCTCTTTTACTTGTATAATACTTTGCTACATCCTAAGAGTATATATGAAATGTCAATTTTAATTAATTAATTTATTTGTTTATTTTAAAATTCAAATTGAGCTCGAAACATAGTATGGGTCTTAAAACTAAGTCAACCTTCCGACCTCTTTACCTTAGAGTGTTCTAAGAAAAGATGTTTATATTTTGAGCCAATATCACCAAATAATTTTATGAGACTTAGATGTTTAAAAAAACTACGGTTTTAATAAAACAATACTTATTAAAACCTTCCTATTCAATTTAACCCACTTAAAAACTTGAGTTACATTACCTCTTTTCTATCCAAGAGTTAACAAATTTCATTTATTAAAATAATCTCTTATAAAGATACTTTTTATTTTAAATCAATTTCCTTTAAGGAAACTTAAGAGCTAAATACCCGGATTTTATTTTTCAAAACCTCTTTTGAGATCATACTACATATATTTCCATATACAAAATAACTTTAACAATTTATTTACCAAAAATCACTTTAGGTTCGTTCAGTTATGAACTCATTTCGATCTCGCAATGATAAAGTGAATAATTTAAGAAGCGCTTTACATCATTTGTCTAAGAAAACATCTGATCGTCACTTTGAGGATTATTTAGATTATCCTAAAACCATTTGAGACATTTTCCCCGAATTACCCAAAGAAAATGCATCCCCCTTAATATTCCTCTTTCAAAATATTTATACTTATGCATCCCTTTTAAAATTCCTCTTTCAAACTATTTGTACCTGTAAATACTTCTAAGTAGTACTACTATTACTTTTTTCAAAAATCAATTTGAAATCAATTCAAGCAATACCGGGATTTAAATAACCCCACGTCTTATAAACATCTAGCTCTCATGTATGAACTCCTTTATACCAGCAACTTGTGTTGTTGAGTTTGTAATTAAATTCTAAATACGTTGACATTATCTGACAGTAAGTTATAACTGTTTTAATGCTGTAAATTGAAAATTAAAATATTAATATTGTTATTAAATACTCACATATCAACACCATTAAACAAAATCAATATATTAAAACTTTATTCATTAGATTCGATTATATTATATTTTAATTAATTTGAATTATAATCATTTAAATTTAAATATGTGCTATTTGGAAAAATTATTTTATTAGTTTTTATCATTTGGATATTAATTATTCAAACTTAGAAATTATGTGTGTGTGTGTATATATTATATAAAAAATTACTTTGTTATTTAAAATTTATCAATAGAGATGACAATAATTATCTCTTAAAGAAAAATTTGGTAATCATCAACCCAAAATACTATTCCTATTAAGATTTTATGCATATTTAAAAAATAAAAATCATAGATATAGTATATTAACTACTTATGATAAATCTATTAACGAATGGAGGTCAATATTTAAAGTCATAATAGATATGTGAAAAAATATATAATATACACAAGCAGCATCTCTCTAGAGAGATGATAATAATTATAGAGACCTCTTAAAAAAAGATTGATAATCATCAACCTAAATTACTAACCCTATTAAGATTTTACGCATATTTAAAATATAAAACCCATAGTAATAGTATATTAAGTATTTATGATAAAACTTTTAACTATTGTAGGTCAATATTTTAGAGTCCTAGTAGATGCTTATTTTTAATGTATTTTTTTTTCTGGTATCTGCTAAGACTATAAAATATTGACCTATAATAATTAATAGTTTTGTCATAAATAGTTATATACCATTGCTCTGAGTTTATTTTTTTAAATATGCATAAAATTTTAGTACGGTTAGTATTTTGGGTTGATGATTACCAAATCTTTCTTCAACAGGTCTCCATCATTATTATCATCTCTCTCAAATAAGTATCTATTGGGACTATTAAATATTGACCTATAATTGTTAATAGTTTTATCATAAATAGTTAATACACTATTACTACGAGTTTTATTTTTTAAATATGCACACTATAACAAATTAACCTTTTTATAACGAGCAAAAAACCCATTGTAATAGGTATTTCGTTACGGGTCAGCGTTCGTCTTATTATGCGGTGTTGTAATAGATTTAGAAGATTTTACAACGGTCATAAACCATTGTTTTGGACCGTGTAAATATGTTTCAATTTCTTTGGAAAAACATGATATTGCAACCAGCATAGACTGTTGTAGTAGAGCATAATACAACAACCCTAGCCCGTTGTAATAGGTCTCAACTACAACATCCATTGTCCATTGTAATAGGTTTTAGCTACAATGTCCGCTGCCCATTGTAATTGGTCTCGGTTACAACATCCAGAGCCCACTGTCCTTGTATCTTTTGCAATTATTTTGGCCCGTTGTAAAATTAATGCAAAATAAAAAAATTAGCCGCACCTTCCATATAATACACCCTATAGAAATATTTAATAATTAATAAATATTATCATAAAACAATCGTAATCACACATACTATAAAGCTACATTCATAAATTCCAACACATTCCAAAAAGAGTAGATAAGTTTTTACATTCACAAAGGTCTAACACATAACAAATAGTTACAAAATGTATAACAACTAGTTATGAAATACATATCAAGTTCCAAGTACTAACACATAATCCATAAAACCAAAATGCACATACATACTTGGCTAAGGATATGAAATCTTTGGGCCACGCGACGGGTGATCTAACAACCTCTTTAATAGTGGACGTCTTTGAATTTGGTCTAAATAAAAAGGCTTCTGGTTCCACCGCTACATTCACCTATACCTTCCACGCATTTGGTCCAAGCTATATGAAGTGTACTTAAGAATTAGGATCGGTGCTTGCTATGGTTCCTTTTGCAACTGCGTTCTTCTGCCAACTCCATCACTTGCACTTTCTTTTGACCAAATTTTCAGGAGTTTTCTGATTTTACTGATCATTATGCAAATTGTTACTATCGCAGTTTGACTGCAAGCAAATAAAAAATAGTTAACACTTATGATATAGAAATTAGGAGTGTACTTAATCCTCAGTTAATTTTCTGTAACAAACTGATATAGGAATTAGCAGTCATTATCTCATACTGCCTAACCCACTCATTCCTTCAATCCTAATCTCTACTGTATATTTGACCGAACACATTTAACTTGTGATATAAATAGCACTGTTCTATAGCAGTATATAATGTTGCATACATCTTCCTTATATTTAATCACATGAATCAGAAATGACTATACAGAGTTATGTTAAATATGAGAGGTGAAACGAAAATAAAACAATATCAAACTATGATCAGAGAGTCAGAAAAAGAAGAAAAAATTGATGTCACGTCAAAATTTTCTATACATATGACATGAGCTTTAACAATGGTGAAGAGACACATCAAGGGTGCATTTTCGTGAAAGCAACTGCTATGTTACATGGCTTGAATGATTTAAATATATAATGCATCATATTTCGCTCACATTTTAAATATTCAATACATGTAGAGGTAAGTATTTTATGTTCATGGTGTCCGCAACAATTCATTAAGCTATATATTCTAGTCATTTGTGATTAACTATGCCATATATATAGTTTAAGTAATAGTTTTTTATTCAAGTAAACTTCTAACTTCCTTTTCTTGTCAAGAGTCAGAAGGAAAAAGGAAAAAAAACATTACTGTCCATGGACTAAAGAAATATGATCTACAATCTGAAGTTGGCATATGAAATTAGAATTGTTGAATGATAATTGGCTAAATGACAGAAAAAATTGCCGAAATCATTTTTTCTTTAAAGTTCTAACTTCTTTCATAAACGAAAATAAACTATTTTGTTTTCATTCCATACCAATTTGTTATAATTTTTGGACCAAACAAAGTATTAATAAACTAACAGACTATCATTAATATGGAAATCTGTAACATTTCAACTTACTTATGTTACACATTAATATGTTTATGTTGATATAAACTGTGTATATGTGGTCATAAATACTATGGTTTGTTTTTCAAAATGTTAATGTTTTGAGAACTTTTCACTATTTGACCATTGCTATTCATGATTAATAAAAAGGTTAATTAACATATAAATAAGGTTATTTCCAATGGATTTAAACAATCCTTTTGCACTTGATTGTAAACGGTGCCAGGATCAGACTATAAACGTATATAAAAGAAATTGTACATACTTTAAGTCATCGACACGAATATAATGTAAACTACAAATATAGTCTACTTTGTAGAGTTATATATCAGTATTTTAAATAATTAGTATTATGTCAAAACTTACATGGCTACATCCTTATTTTCTTATGGAAATAATATAGTAACGAAATCACTGAATGAACTTTGCTTAAAAAATCTAAACCACAATCACATTGGTAGAAGGTATCACATTGTTTTCTTTTCAAACTTTGAAGTTGAATATCCAAGTAAATGACTCAAAACAAATTCATTTATGCCAAATACTGGTAAACATAAATTTTTGACCGATAACATTATTCCAATTAAGATCCATTTGCATCTAGCAGAATTAAGCACTTGAGAATCAAAGGTTTTAGGTAATAGAAGTGAATGTTAAGTTTATGACCAGCTAAAAAAAATATCACCTAGAGCTTCATCGACTTGCTTTTGCACAGAGATACTTTCTTCTAGCTCTTAGAGATGGACGTAAACTTCATCCACACTAATTCTATTCTCCTTGATTGATTGAGCACCGATTTGGATGGCTTCAGAAACTTGATTCAATAAAGAGTATATCATGATACAAAAATAAAAATAAAAGGTTCTTATTAACTTGAGAAATATTCTAGCCTTCTTAGTAGATTCAGCATCGGGAATAACTCGAAGGACTTCACTTACCTGTTCCAAACGTGATGCATATTTAACCCTGTTAAAATGCAACATCAATTTCAGTTTTCTACATTATCGAGTCAGTTCCTTCTTTTTTGGCATGTGGTCCTATTTCTAGCATGAGATCCTGTTTTCTAGGTGTTTGTTGCTATGATGTAGTTAGTTGAATAAGTTAATATAATAACGTGAGGCCATCACTTTCTTATATAGGCATGCAAAGTATTTTAACGTTATATATATATATATATATATATATATATATATATATATATATATATATATATATATATATATATATATATATATATATATATCCCCCATGAAATAAAGAAAGTAATTTTGTTCTGTTTCTCCTCTACCAAATCGTATTGTGCTGCTATTTTATCTTTCTATTTTTAACTGCACTTAAGTTTTTCTACACTTGGTATTGGAGCCAGGTTTCGTTCGGTGTTATATATTCTTGAACTCTCACTTCGACAAGATGAATGATCTCCAAGTGGTTGGCGAAATCAAGAAGTTGAACAACCGTAACTGTCCACATGTATAATGTCTTACTCACAGGGTCAAGATTTATTGGAGATTGTCAATGGAAGTGAAGTCAAGCAACCGGAAGCAGAAGATGCAAATTATACTCTGTGGAAGTGGAAGACAAAAGCAGGCAAAGCAATGTTTGCCTTAAAGACTACGGTTGAAGAAGATGTGCTAGAGCATATCCGAGATGTCAAAACACCAAAAGAAGCTTAGGACACGTTTTCCATGCTATTCTAAAAAAGGAATGACACGAGGCTTCAACTTTTAGAGAGTGAAATTTTGTCTTTAACACAACATGATATGTCTATCGCTCAATACTTTCACAAGGTGAAGATGCTTTGCCGTGAAATTTTTGAGTTGGACCCGAAGGCTCCAATTGGAGAAACCAGAATGAAGAGAATAATCATTCATGGTTCGAGACTGGAATATAGGGGCTTTGTTGCTGCTGTACAAGGGTGGCAAAATTAACCATCACTTGTTGAATTTGAGAATTTGCTTGCTGGACAAGAAGAACTAGCTAAGCAATTGGGAGGGGTCCACTGAAAGGTGAGAGGAAGCACTCTACACCAACAGAGGCAGAAGGAACTCTAAGCAACATGCATTTAGCGGGTCTAAGAAGAATGAGGATAAGACAGTAGTTCATCAAGGAGAAGGAACTAGTCATGCAAGGGGAGCTACGAAGATTCATGGCATTGGTAGGAAGTTTGCAGGTATGTAACAACCCGCATATTTATCGATTTTTATATTTAAATATTTTATTTAAATATTTTATCGATACTCGGAATTTAGTCCGAAAAGCTACTTTTTGCATACGGTCGAATTAGGACTCGGGATCACTTCCATTGAGTTCAAAATGCCGTTTGCGACCTTTTTGAGTATAAGCTTCGATATGTTTGGAGTAAGTTGATTTTTGCCACTTTTTCACTTAGGGCTTAGGTTTGGGCTGAACCCATTAATCACTTATGTATTCAGTCCTAACCCCTTCTTCTCTTCATTACTTCATTCCTCATTTCCTTATACTCAAGCTTTATATTAATGGAGAGTGGAAGAGGAAATTAAAACTCCAGAACCCTAGTTTTCTTTTGCAAATCAAGCTCTAGCTCCAAACTAATAGAAGAACCCATTGGTAAGCTTCTCTTCTTCTTCTCCAACTCATTCTCTTATCAATTTCAGAAATTCCTAAACCTAACTTTGGGAATGTTCTTCTTTTATAGCTTAGAATCAAGGTTCTTGAGTTGGATTTGAAGAGTGGTTGATTCTCTTTTGCTTTCGAGCTTCTTCTTCAATCGTTTGGGTTCAAAGGTGAGATTTTTATCTCACATCTTTTTCTATATCTATCATTGCTGTTAGGTATGAATTCCTAACATATGTGCATATTCATTTGCTTTTGATTTGAATTGATTTGGTGAATTTTCCTAATTTGGGTGTTTTGGTCCAATTTTATGAAAATCCTTTTATGGACATTTGGACATTGATATTCGGGGTGTATCGAAGAGCTATTAAGGCCGGGTTGTCGCTAGGCATAAATCCTTAGTCGTCGTTGCTCGTCCAATCGCTCCCGATACGTTTTGGCCACTTTTGCCTAGGCAAATTGTTGCCCAGACCAGGTGACCAGACGTCTGGTGACCAAGTCCAGATGTCTGGTTTGGACCTGGAGAGAAAAAATATAGCCACGCAGAATATATAAAAAAGGCAGAGACTAATTCCAGACGTCTGAAATTTAGGATCAGATGTTTGGATAGGTCTCAGACGTCTGACTTGAAGTTTTAGACGTCTGGGTGTTCTCTGGATTATTCCCAAAGAACAAATCCAGACGTCTGGTTTCTAAACCAGACGTCTGATTAGTTTCAGACGCCTGGATTGGACCTCCAGACGTCTGGAACTGTTTGATTTGCCTATTTTGGCTATTTTTGAGTAAATTTCCAAGGTTTATCAATTTTTGTTGATCCGGTTAGTTGTTATCACTTATTCTCGACCTTGATGACTTCTTTTTATGGATTTTTGGAAATATCCATTTGGATGGATTTGGTATCAATTTCTTTGGATTTTATTCACATCTTCGAATGTGAATTTTGGTGATTGATTGTTCTACAATCATTTTTGTTATTTGTCACTTTAAAAATATAAAGGTTTCAATACTTGTAGTAAATATCAAAACTCTTTCATCAAAACGATTTCAACACTATTTTATTTACAAAGCTCGTTTTTTTTCTCAAACCGTTTTCCAATCTACTAGTAAATACAAACCTTTACCTCACTCGTATGAGAAATCTAATTAAACGACTTAGTAAAACAAGTGGTATGAAACGTTTGCGTTTACTTCGTTGGTTAATTCTTGGACTTGTTCGATTGAATCTCTTGTGACAATTTTCTAGTGGAGATCTATAGTTTGTTCGTAAATATTTAAGTTAAGCAAGTGGTTATGGGACATGAAGCTAAACTCATATATTTACTAGCTTAGTGTAATTGACACTTCTCGTTGATCATGACGATCATCTTTGTGATTTAGACTAGCAATGTGCAATGTCTCTTTGTCTGCGAGGGAGACTAAACTCCGTTTTGTGGAGTTTCGACTCAAATTGGTGGGGTAGCAACCCATGGTCTTCGAGCCGTTTGTGGAGCTTCGGCTCAATTTGTGATGGTTAGCAACCATGGAATTAGCATTCCGTTTGTGATACACGTGTTGGTGAGCTTTATGCTCCCGTTTGTGATAGGCCTCCCCCCTTTTTGTGATTTATGGATTTCTTGAGATGATTTCTAGAATTTGTGTTTCACCAATTTTCGTGATTTCCATTGATAAGTTTTATCAATATTTGTGCATTGGTGAATTTGTGTGTCATTGACTTTTGTGATTGACATTGATATAATCGTCAATATTTATGTTTTGGTGAATGAAATAAGGAGTATGACATTTCTTTGATTCTTGTGTAGATTTTGTGATATTGATTAATCTCTTGTTGATTTTCAATTACTTATATATATCACAGCTTGGCATTGTGATTATTATATGTTTAGTCATAACTCTTATTCTATATCGTTTCATATGATATTTATAGTTAGACTGATCCGTTTATTATTTTCTTATTAAATAATACTCGGGTCAGACTGAGATGTTACAGGTGCTTCAGCTTGACTTCTCACTTTGGATTGATTTCTCTGACTTTTGGCTAACTACTTAGATTAGTGGTTTATTTCGTTGTATACACTTGAGGTATGGACTCATAGTTGTATTCTTTTGTATAGCACATGTTGCTATTCTTTTGTATTATTGTGGATCTTTTTGACCACTACTCTGATATACAATTTCATGTGTTAGTTATATATTCATATCTTCTTCCGCCTTTGTGATATGAATTATCTGTGACTGATTTGTGTTATGCTTATTTCTATATTTGTTACCGAGGATTATTATAGCCACTGTGTAGTAGCTTTGAGTTTGTATCGGTGTGTCGGATTTCCTCTCGAATTCAAATGCCTGTTATACTCTCCGACATAGCGGTGCTCGCACAAAGCAATTGCACGGATGGTCGCTCCTCAACAGCCTTATTCTCCATGCTAGTTGACGGCAGTACCCCGTAGTGTCCTTGGCTAGCGTGGGTATAGAGGTGGGGCGTGATAGCTTGGTATCAAAGCCAAACTTCGGAACAATATGGAATATTATAACAAGGATCATCGTCCTAAGTCTTTCTTAGGAGTCGTGCTTTAGGATTTAATTCGAGTCTCCGTACCGATCCATCCTATTTTCTTTATGATTCCTTGTTTTATCTATCAAGATTGCTTGATATTCATTAGTGAATAATCTTCTTCTTGTTCTTCTTTCTTTCTAAAGGAAGAGAAATGTCTAGACCAGGCCGCCCCAGAGCCGTACCATCTAGCACTCCACCCCAGGATGGAGTTTTTATGACTGCTCAACAGCTTCTTGATTTAGTGACAAATGCTCAAGCAGCTGGAGCTAACCCGGAACCTACTCACCCAAAGTCTGGATTTGCACGCTTGTGCAGCGATTACACTAATTTGGGTGGGAAGCCATTCAAAGGTTCCGAAACTATTATTGAAGTACAGGCTTGGCTAAGGTCATGCGATCGAATCTTTTCTCGCATGAATCTTATTGACCTTCACCGAGTTCAGGTGGTCTCTAGTATGCTCCAAGAAAGAGCATTGGACTGGTACGAACTTCTTATTTCTGAGATTAATGAAGCGGATCTCACTTGGGAGCAATTCCGGGAAAGGTTCGAATTGAAATTTTTGCCGGAGGCCGAAAAAGTAACTTTGGCCCGGCGTTTTATTGACCTTGTTCAAGGTGAATCTTCCATGGCAGATTATGTCGCGTCTTTTGAATCTCTCTCCAAATATGGGGTTGAATATATCAACACCCCATTGAAGAAAAATCAGAGATTCGTATATGGCCTGAATAAAAATATCAAGAAGCCATTACTTCTAAAATTAGAAGTTTCTTTCGACCAACTCATTGATATCGCCCTTCATCTTGAAGAGGCGGATAGGGAAAGCGAGGTTGAAGTGGTGGGTTCCAAACCAAACTTCAACAACAAGAAGAGGCCAAACAAATTCAAAGGTCCTTATCCCAATAAGAAAGGGAAGCAAGCAACCCCAGTGGCAAAGACTTCTTCCTTTGGTCGTGGGGAATGCTATAATTGTGGTTCGAAGGACCATTACGCGAACAAGTGCCCAAAGTCTCTCTCTTGTCGCTACTGCAAAGTTCCCGGTCATGTTACATCTTCATGCCCCAAGCTTCAGGGCAGGAAGGAGGGAAATTTAAATGTTTCTCAAGTCCCTGGAAACACATCTCGTGGTCAAGATATTTCTCATTCTATCCTTGATGGCATTATTTTAATTCGTGATCATCCTATTCGAGTTCTTTTTGATACGGGTGCGTCCGATTCTTTTATATCAAAAGAACTAGTTGATACTTTTTCTTTGGATGTTTTGTGTTTAATGACTTCTTTGAGAATTGCGAATCCGGTTGGTGGATCCGCAACAGTCAGTTTATTGTGTAAGGATGTCGAGATTATTTTGTGTGATTTTCCTTTCCTAGCCGATTTGCATGTCATGCGTTATTTAGGCTTTGGAATGATTTTGGGAATGGATTGGCTTAACCGTTATGAAGCTCATATCCTATGTCCTGAGTGGACTATTCATCTTCGACATCCTCAATCTGTAAAACAGATTTCTATTAATCTTAAAGATTCGGATTCCAGCTTGGTTGCATCTTTATATTCTTTAAATCCTCATGATGACGATAATGATGATGAGGAAGATATTATTTCTCTTATTCACGTTGTTCGTGAATTTTCCGACATATTTGAGCCCGTTTTAGGATTACCACCTAAGCGAGCAAATGAGTTCATAATTAATCTCATTCCTGGAGCTCAACCTATCACTCGTCCTCCTTATCGTATGTCCAATAAAGAAAACGAGGAGATGCGTAAACAATTATCCGAATTGGAGATGAAGAAGTTTATTCGCTCTAGTTCCTCGCCTTGGGGAGCTTCGGCTATTTTTCTAAAGAAATCCGATGGTACGCTTAGGCTTTGCGTTGACTACCGCAAGCTTAATGATCTTACTATCAAAAATAAATATCCTTTACCTCGGATTGATGATCTATTCGATCAGCTTAGTGGTGCTAGAGTCTTTTCACAATTAGACTTAGCTACTGGTTTTCACCAGCTTCGTATTGCAGAGGATAGTATTCCTTTGACATCGTTCCGTACTCGTTATGGATCTTATGAATGGCTTGTTATGCCATTTGGTTTAATGAATGCTCCGGCTTATTTCGTTGACCTTATGAATCGAGTTTTCAAAGACTTCCTCGACCGGTTTGTTCTCATCTTTATTGATGATATTCTTGTGTATTCAAAAATCGAGGAGGAGCATGAAAAGCATCTTCGGATTGTGTTGGAAACTCTTAGGAGTAATCATTTAAAAGCAAAGTTTTCTAAATGCCACTTTTGGCAATCTCGTGTGAAGTTTCTCGGTCATATTATATCCGAATCCGGAATTTCCGTGGATCCTTCAAAGAATGAAGCGATTCAAGATTGGAAGAGACCGGAGAGTGTGACGGAGATTCGTAGTTTTCTTGGGTTGGAGGGTTATTACCGCCGTTTTATCAAAGACTTTTCTAAGATTGCCGTGCCTCTCACTAGCTTAACGAAGAAAGGTGTTAAATACATTTGATCGGACAAATGTGAGACTTCTTTTCAGGAATTAAAAGAACTCCTCTCTGATGCTCCTATTCTTGTTATTCCCGAGGGGAATCAAGATTTCGTTGTTTATACCGATGCTAGTCGCGTTGGTTTGGGTGCCGTTCTTATGCAAAAAGAACGTGTTATTGCTTATGCTTCAAGGCAATTAAAGCCGGCCGAGACTAGATATGCCACACATGATTTAGAACTCGTGGCTATTGTTTTTGCTCTTCGGATTTGGCGTCATTATCTTTTAGGAGAGAAATTTTTTCTTTATACTGATCATAAGTCCTTGAAGTATTTATTCTCTCAAAAGGAACTTAATTTGCGTCAACAACGTTGGCTCGAGTTCCTTGCTCCTTATGAACTTGATATTCTTTATACCCCCGGTAAGGGTAATCGTGTCGCCGATGCTCTTAGCCGTAAACAACAAGCTGTTGTTTCTATGATGATATCCGAATGGAACGATCTCGAGATCCTATCCACTTGTGAAATTCGAGACCGTGTTTTCGATTTATGTTCATCTCTTGTGTTGTGTAGCCTTGAGGCTCATCCTTCTCTTTTAGACCGCATTCTTGAAGCTCAAGGGCTAGATCCTGAATTGGCTCTTCTTGGCCAAAATATTAAGGATAAGATTGATATTCAAGGTTTGAAAGACTATGATATCGATTCTCGTGGCGGCATTCGGAGATTTGGTAGACTTATCGTACCAAATATTGGTGATCTTCATAAAGGTATTTTAGAAGATTCCCATCGTTCTAAATTTACCATTCATCTCGGTAGTAGTAAAATGTACGCGGATATGAAGCGACTTTATTATTGGGAGGGAATGAAACTTGACATCGCTAACTTCGTTAAGCGTTGCATGACTTGCCAACTCGTCAAGGCCGAGCATCAAAGGCCCGGTGGGTTATTGCAACCTTTAGAAATTCCAATTTGGAAGTGGGATCAAATTCCCATGGATTTTATTGACGGCCTTCCCCGTTCTCGTTTGGGTCATGATAGCTTATGGGTGATCGTTGATAGGCTTACTAAATATGCCCATTTTATTTCCGTTCGATCTAATCGAACCGTTCCTCTTTTGGCCAAACTCTTTATTAAAGAGATTTTTAAATTACATGGAGTTTCTACTTCTATTGTTAGCGACCATGATCCATTGTTTACTAGTGGATTTTGGAAGAGTCTTTAAAAAGCTTTGGGAGCGAAGCTTAATTTTAGCACCGCTTATCATCCCTAGTCCGATGGACAAACTGAGCGTGTGAATCAAACTCTTGAAGATCTTCTTCGTTCTTGTGTGCTTGATTTCGGTGGAAGTTGGGAAGATCATATTTCCCTTATTGAATTTTCCTATAATAATAGCTTCCAATCTAGTATTGGTATGGCACCTTTCGAGGCACTCTATGGAAGGTCATGCCGATCTCCTTCTTGTTGGCTTGAGGCCGGTGAGAAGCTGGTTTTAGGTCCAGATTTTATTCGTGATTCCATAGAAATGATTGATCTTATTCGTCATAGGATGAAAGAAGCGCAGAGTAGACAAAAATCCTATGCCGATAACTGAAGAAGAAAATTAGAATTTTCTGTTGGAGATCTTGTTTTTATTCGTGTTTCACCTATGAAAGGTGTTGTACGTTTCAGCCGATCGGGAAAATTGGCGCCTCGATATATTGGGCCATTTCCTTTCACTGAACGTATTGGTTCCATGGCTTATCGCCTTTTATTACCGGCTCAATTTTCTGCTATCCATGACGTGTTTCACGTTTCTCAACTTCGGAAATGTCTTCGAGATTGCGATTCTATTCTTCAGCCCGGTGTTGTGGAAGAAATTGAAGTTTCGCCTAATTTAACTTATGAGCAACATCCTATTCGTATCATTGCTTCGGAAGTCAAACGACTTCGAAATAAAGATGTTCCGCTTGTTAAAGTTCAATGGTCTTCAAATCCTAAGGATTGTTCTTGGGAATCTAGAGAGTTCATCGAGCGAACACATCCGAACTTACTTTCTCGGGCTCTTTGAAGTGAACTTCTTATTTCAAATTTCTTTTGTGTTGAATATGCTTTTATGGTTGTTACTTTATATTTTCTTCTTAAATATTGCGAGGACGCAATTTCCTTAAGGAGGGGAGTCTGTAACAACCCGCATATTTATCGATTTTTATATTTAAATATTTTATTTAAATATTTTATCGATACTCGGAATTTAGTCCGAAAAGCTACTTTTTGCATACGGTCGAATTAGGATCGAGACCACTTCCATTGAGTTTAAAATGCCGTTTGCGACCTTTTTGAATATAAGATTCGATATGTTTGGAGTAAGTTGATTTTTGCCACTTTTTCACTTAGGGCTTTGATTTGGGCTGAACCCATTAATCACTTATGTATTCAGTCCCAACCCCTTCTCCTCTTCATTACTTCATTCCTCATTTCCTTATACTCAAGCTTTATATTAATGGAGAGTGGAAGAGGAAATTAAAACTCCAAAACCCTAGTTTTCTTTTGCAAATCAAGCTCTAGCTCCAAACTAATAGAAGAACCCATTGGTAAGCTTCTCTTCTTCTTCTCCAACTCATTCTCTTATCAATTTCAGAAATTCCTAAACCTAACTTTGGGAATGTTCTTCTTTTATAGCTTAGAATCAATGTTCTTGAGTTGGATTTGAAGAGTGGTTGATTCTCCTTTGCTTTCGAGCTTCTTCTTCAATCGTTTGGGTTCAAAGGTGAGATTTTTATCTCACATCTTTTTCTATATCTATCATTACTGTTAGGTATGAATTCCTAACATATGTGCATATTCATTTGCTTTTGATTTGAATTGATTTGGTGAATTTTCCTAATTTGTGTGTTTTGGTCCAATTTTATGAAAATCCTTTTATGGACATTTGGACATTGATATTCGGGGTGTATCGAAGAGCTATTAAGGCCGGGTTGTCGCTAGGCATAAATCCTTAGTCGTCGTTGCTCGTCCGATCGCTCCCGATACGTTTTGGCCACTTTGGCCTAGGCAAATTGTTGCCCAGACCAGGTGACCAGACGTCTGGTGACCAAGTCCAGACGTCTGGTTTGGACCTGGAGAGAAAAAATATAGCCACGCAGGATATATAAAAAAGGCAGAGACTAATTCCAGATGTCTGAAATTTAGGATCAGACGTCTGGATAGGTCTCAGACGTCTGACTTGAAGTTTCAGACGTCTGGGTGTTCTCTGGATTATTCCCAGAGAACAAATCCAGACATCTGGTTTCTAAACCAGACGTCTGACTAGTTTCAGACGCCTGGATTGGACCTACAGACGTCTGGAACTGTTTAATTTGCCTATTTTGGCTATTTTTGAGTAAATTTCCAAGGTTTATCGATTTTTATTGATCCGGTTAGTTGTTATCACTTATTCTCGACCTTGATGACTTCTTTTTATGGATTTTTGGAAATATCCATTTGGATGGATTTGGTATCGATTTCTTTGGATTTTATTCACGTCTTTCCGATACGTTTTGGCCACTTTGGCCTAGGCAAATTGTTGCCCAGACCAGGTGACCAGACGTCTGGTGACCAAGTGCAGATGTCTGGTTGGACCTGGAGAGAAAAAATATGGCCACGCAGAATATATAAAAAAGGCAGAGACTAATTCCAGATGTCTGATATTTAGGATCAGACGTCTGGATAGGTCTCAGACGTCTGACTTGAAGTTTCAGACGTCTGGGTGTTCTCTGGATTATTCCCGGAGAACAAATCCAGACGTCTGGTTTCTAAACCAGACGTCTGACTAGTTTCAGACGCCTGGATTAGACCTACAGACGTCTGGAACTGTTTAATTTGCCTATTTTGGCTATTTTTGAGTAAATTTCCAAGGTTTATCGATTTTTGTTGATCCGGTTAGTTGTTATCACTTATTCTCGACCTTGATGACTTCTTTTTATGGATTTTTGGAAATATCCATTTGGATGGATTTGGTATCGATTTCTTTGGATTTTATTCACGTCTTCGAATGTGAATTTTGGTGATTGATTGTTCTACAATCATTTTTGTGATTTGTCACTTTAAAAATATAAATGTTTCAATACTAGTAGTAAATATCAAAACTCTTTCATCAAAACGATTTCAACACTATTTTATTTACAAAGCTCGTTTTTTTCTCAAACCGTTTTCCAATCTACTAGTATATACAAACCTTTACCTCACTCGTATGAGAAATCTAATTAAATGACTTAGTAAAACAAGTGGTATGAAACGTTTGCGTTTACTTCGTTGGTTAATTCTTGGACTTGTTCGATTGAATCTCTTGTGACAATTTTCTAGTGGAGATCTACAGTTTGTTCGTAAATATTTAAGTTAAGCAAGTGGTTATGGGACATGAAGCTAAACTCATATATTTACTAGCTTAGTGTAATTGACACTTCTCGTTGATCATGACGATCATCTTTGTGATTTAGACTAGCAATGTGCGATGTCTCTTTGTCTGCGAGGGAGACTAAACCCCGTTTTGTGGAGTTTCGACTCAAATTGGTGGGGTAGCAACCCATGGTCTTCGGGCCGTTTGTGGAGCTTCAGCTCAATTTGTGATGGTTAGCAACCATGGAATTAGCGTTCCGTTTGTGATACACGTGTTGGTGAGCTTTATGCTCCCGTTTGTGATAGGCCTCCCCCCCTTTTGTGATTTCTGGATTTCTTGAGATGATTTCTAGAATTTGTGTTTCACCAATTTTCGTGATTTCCATTGATAAGTTTTATCAATATTTGTGCATTGGTGAATTTGTGTGTCATTGACTTTTGTGATTAACATTGATATAATCGTCAATATTTATGGTTTGGTGAACGAAATAAGGAGTATGACATTTCTTTGATTCTTATGTAGATTTTGTGATATTGATTAATCTCTTGTTGATTTTCAATTACTTATATATATCACATCTTGGCATTGTGATTATTATGTGTTTAGTCATATCTCTTATTCTATATCGTTTCATCTGATATTTATAGTTAGACTGATCCGTTTATTATTTTCTTATTAAATAATACTCGGGTCAGACCGAGATGTTACAGGTGCTTCAGCTTGACTTCTCACTTGGGATTGATTTCTCTGACTTTTGGCTAACTACTTAGATTAGTAGTTTATTTCGTTGTATACACTTGAGATATGGACTCATAGTTTTATTCTTTTGTATAGCACATGTTGCTATTCTTTTGTATTATTGTGGATCTTTTTGACACTACTCTGATATACACTTTCATGTGTTAGTTATATATTCATATCTTCTTCCGCCTTTGTGATATGAATTATCTGTGACTGATTTGTGTTATGCTTATTTCTATATTTGTTTCCGAGGATTATTATAGCCACTGTGTAGTAGCTTTGAGTTTGTATCGGTGTGTCGGATTTCCTCTCGAATTCAAATGCCTGTTATACTCTCCGACATAGCGGTGCTCGCACAAAGCAATTGCACGGATGGTCGCTCCTCAACAGCCTTATTCTCCGTGCTAGTTGACGGCAGTACCCGGTAGTGTCCTTGGCTAGCGTGGGTATAGAGGTGGGGCGTGACAAGGTAAGAGTCACAATTGTGGGAAGAATGGACGCATGGAAAAAGCTTTTTGGTCGAAGAAGTCGGCAGAAGGTAACGCAACTACATTTAAAAGTGAGGTAGAATGGGATGCTGAAGCATTGTTTGCAGCGGAAGAAGAAAGTTCTATTGTTGCAACAACTATGTCTGAATACGTCGATCATGAAAAAGATTGGATCGCTGATTAGAGATGTTCAAATCATATGACAGGTGATAAAGAAAAGTTGCAAAATCTGTCCAAGTATAAGGGAAATCGAATTGTAGTGACAAAAAACAACTCAAAGTTTCCAATAGCTAACATTAGAACTACAGCAGTTCCCTCTAAATTTAATGATGATATGCTACAACTCCAAAATGTATATCATGTCCCAGGTATGAAGAAAAATCTACTCTCTGTCTCTCAGCTAACATCCTCTGGACATTGTATCTCTTTTGGCCTGCATGATGTCAAAGTATATCGCAACCTGGAGATAATGAAAGAACCGGTGATGAAAGGGTGAAGAGTGGAGTCGGTTTATGTAATGTCCGTAGAAAATGCATATGTGGACAAAACGAGAAAGAATGAAAGGCTGAGTTATGGCACATGAAATTAAGTCATATTAGCCATTCCAAGCTGAACATGATGATAAAATGAATGATGCTGAACGGACTTCCACAACTTGAGGTGAAGTTGGATAATGTATGCAGCGGTTGTCAGTATGGTAAAGCACATCAATTTCCATATGAAGATTCCAAATTTAAAGCAAAGGAGCCACTAGAATTAATACACTCTGATGTATTTGGACCTATCAAGCAGGCGTCTGTCAGGGGGATGAAGTACATGATAACGTTTATTGATGATTTCACAAGGTACGTTTGGGTCTACTTCATGAAACAAAAATCTGAAACTATTTTAAAGTTCAAAGAGTTCAAGAGGGCAGCAGAAGGAGAAATTAGTAAAAGGGTTCAATGTCTACGCACTGATAATGGAGGGGAGTACATGTCGGATGAGCTATGCAATTTTCTTCGAGAGCACCATATACGCCATTAGATTACATCCCCTTATACACCACAACAAAATGGTGTAGCTGAGAGAAAGAACTTACATCTAGCTGAAATATGTCGAAGTATGCTTCATGCGAAAAATGTTCCAGGCTAATTCTAGGCAGAATCAATGAGAACTGCAACTTATGTAAACAATAGGCTCCCGCAGCGAAGGTTATGTTTTCTATCTCCTTTTGAAAAATTATGGAATAAAAAGCCTACAGTTAGTTATCTTCGTGTTCTCGTATGTGTATGCTATGTTTTTGTGCTAGACCATTTATGAAGCAAAATGGACAATAAAGCCATTAAATGTATTTTTGTAGGATATGATAGTACAAGAAAAGGTTGGAGGTGTTGTGATCCTACGATCAGAATGCTACACATCTCGAAATGTAGTATTCGATGAAGCATCTTCGTGGTGGTCTTCGGATAATAAGACACTACTTGAGTTAGATGCTATAAAAGATGAGTTACAGCCAGTAGTAATTCGGCTGAATCCGAGAGAACCTGAAGACGAAACTGACAGTCCAGATCATGAAGAAGCCAGAGCATGAAGTCCATGGAAAACTGGTATGCATGACAGGGACAAAGAAAGACATGATGGCGAAGAAGTGCTTGCAGTTTTTAGGAGATCTAGTAGAGCAAGAAAGCCAAATCTTAAGTATGCTAATGTTGCAATAACAATAGAAAATGAACCAGAACATTTGAAGAAGCAGTTCAAATTCCAGAGTGGAAGAAAGCAATGACTGAGGAGGTTGCTTCATTAGAAAAAAAAAATCAAACTTGGGAACTCGTACCTAAGCCTAGAGATGTTAAACCTATTTCTTGCAAATGGGTATATAAAATAAAACGCAATGCAGACGGAGCAATTGAGAGGAGTAAAGCTCGGTTGGTAGCTCGGAGAGTTTCTCAACAATATGAGGTGGACTATTATGAAAACGTTTAGTCCAGCTGCGAAGCTTACCACAGTCCGTGCCCTATTAGCACTTATAGCCAACAAAGATTGGATGCTTTGGCAAATGGATGTAAAGAATGCATTTCTACATGGAGAGTTGGATCGAGAGATATTTATGTGTCAACCCACGGGCTTTCAAAATAAGAACTATCCTGAATATGTATGCAAATTGCGGAAGGCACTTTATGGGCTAAAGCAAGCATCGAGAGCCTGGCATGGTAAAATTGCTGAGTTTTTAGTTCATGATGATTATTTAGTAACTTCTGTAGATTCTAGTTTATTTGTTAAAAGCAATGGAAAAAGACTAGTCATTGTGTTAGTGTATGTGGACGATTTAATCATAACGGGTGATTATGAAGATGAGATTCTTCAAACAAAAGAAAAATTTCCAGTTCTCTTTCAAATGAAGGAACTTGGTGAACCTAAGTATTTTCTTAGCCTTGAGATTGAACACACCAATGAAGGCATATTTCTTAGTCAGCAAAAATATGCAAAAGACTTGTTGAAGAAGTTTGGAATGCTAGAATGCAAACCAATTTCATCTCCTATAGAACCGAATGTTAAAATGTGTGTGCATGAAGGGAGAGATCTAGAAGATGCAACGATGTATCGCAAATTGATTGGAAGTATGATTAATTTAACTTTGACCAGGCCTGACATTTCATATGTCGTTGGCTTATTGAGTCGATATATGGAAAATCCAAAGAAGCCTCACTTGGAAGCTGTTCGGCGAACTTTACAATATGTGAAAAACACACTTAGGTATGATATTTCATATGAAAGAGGCGGAGTCTACAGATTAGCTGGTTTTTGGGATGTGGATTATGTAGGTGATTAGGATACTCGGCGTTCAAGCTATGTTTTCATGCTTGGATCTGGAGCAGTCTCTTGGTGCAGTAAAAGGCAGCCAACGGTATCTTTATCAACAAAAGAGGCGGAATACTGAGCTGCAGCAGTAGCAGCTCAGGAAAGCACTTGGCTTGTACAATTACTAAGGGATTTGTGTCAACCAGTGAATTATGCAGTTCCTTTATATTGCGACAACTTTTCGGCAATACGTTTGGCAGAGAATTCTATCTTTCATGCAAGAACTAAACACGTGGAGGTGCATTATCATTTTATCAGGGAAAATGTTTTGCGGGGGAAGATAGTGTTAGAATATACTAACACAGAAAATCAAGTTGCAGATCTGTTTACAAAAGGCTTGATTGGTGGAAAATTTGATAGTTTTCGCAAGCAACTTAGACTAGTAGAAAAATAATCAAAGATGATATTGAGTGGGAGTGTTAAAATGCAACATCGGTTTTCAGTTTGCTACATTACCGAGTCAGTTCCTTCTTTTTTTGGCATGTGGTCCTATTTCTAGCATGAGATCCTGTTTTCTAGGTGTTTGTTGCTACGATGTAGTTAGTTGAATAAGTTAATATATAACGTGAGGCCATCACGTTCTTATATAGGCATGCAAAGTATTTTGATGTTGTGTATATATATATACACACACACTACAAGAAAGGCTTCGTATAGCGACGGAGCCTAGCGACGGCTAAAAAAAGCGGCCGTCGCTAGCCGTCGCTATACGCAATATACAGATCCAAGCCGAGAGCAGCAGATTCACTTCACTTTCTCCCCCAAAACCTTCCTCCTTCCCCCAATCCGTCGCCCCCCGTCACCGTAGCCGCCACCCCAGCCTTCAACGCCTCCAAATCACCCAAATTTGTGTCGGTATGCTCCTAATCTCTTGTTTGAATGTAAATTTGACGTTTTTAGGTTTAGTTTAAACCCTAATTCAATTATGATTTGTTGTAAAATTAAGATTTGGTGTTAAATTGGGTATTAGTAGTGTTGTTAAATTAGGTATTAGTAGTGTTGTATGTTAATTTGGTAGATTAATTAGTTTATTATCATGAACTTGAATTAAGTATTACATTAATTAGTTTATCATGATCAAGTTGAATAAATGGTTGATGTAGATAATTAGTGTTGGCGATTAACATGGTTAGTTGTTTTAGGTGAAAAAATAGTGTATATTAATGATTAACTTGATTATTGATAAATTTACATGAAAGTATTTCATAGTTTATGAAATTGATAAATTACAAATTTAAGTTGTTAAGTGAATTTAAATTGACAAATTTTTATTTAATAATTAGTTTTTTATTGTTTTCTAATTATCTATTTGATAATTAGAATTTGTTGTTTTCTAATTATATTCATTGATAATTCTTATATTTACCCTGTTGATTGAGCGACGGCTAGCGGTAACCATTTTAATAATTTTAGCGATGACTAGCGACGGCTAGCGACGGCCAAAATGCAAAAGGTTGTATATATTGTAAAAAATAAAGTTTGTACAAAAAATTAAAAAATGAATATGAGAACATTAAAAATTCTTCAAATATCTAATTTATTTTAAAAAAAAATTAGGAAATGACTTTAAAAACAACTGATATTGTACTAAAATCGATTTTGTAAAGAAATTAAGAAATGAATATAACAACAACAAATAGTCATATAAAATCTATGTCGTAAAAAAATAAAGAAATGAATATTGAACTAAAATTGTTAATTGAATGTTGAACTAAAATTTAAATACACAAATTTTTGAAATAAAATATAAATAGTTGAAACATTGTCAAAATTTGAAAAGAACAACAATATTTGATAAAATTTAAAGAAATTTTTTTATCCCTTAGATTGGCTTTGGCCCTGTCTGGCAAGTGTTGTATATGATCGTTATATGGATGTTCGTTTTGTAACGGAACGGACATTTATATTCATCTGATACAATATTTGTCGGATTTGTCCCTGTATTGGACAAGTTACAAACACAATAAAGTAATTACATATTATAAATCATTTTATTTTAAACGGATACAAAATTTCGACAGCACTTCCTTTACGTTCCCTGTGTACACGCATTTGTGTACGATACAGGGAACATAAGGGAAGTGCTGCCGAAATTTTGTTGAACATTTTAATCTGAAATGATTTATAAAATGTAATTACATTATTATGTTTGTAATGGGAAGTAGGATGACTGACCACCGAAGTGAAAACCAAAATACCAAAAAATAAAAAAATAAAGTGAAGTTTATATTTTGAATTTTCTGGAACGATGAATTATTTACAATGGAGAATGGTTGAAAATTAATGATTTAAATTGTGTAACATACATTTTCAAATCAGAAAAAATGTTCAATTATTTTCTCGACCGTACTTGGATGTATGAAGTCAGAACTGGAAAGAAGGGATCAATAAAGCAACATTTCTACAATGGTGTACATGAATTTGTTAGATTTGCTAAATCTAATAACCGAAACAATACAAAAATTCGTTGCCCGTGTAGTAACTGCCAACATTTGAAGCATTGGAAACCAAATATAGTTGAAGTACATTTGTATCAATATGGTTTCGTGCCTGATTATTATTTCTGGGATCGTCGTGGAGAACTTGTTGAACCTACACCTAATACTGAAGTTTTAGAGGTCGGTAATATGATGACGAATCCGATAGAAAATATGATGGATGATGCAGCATGATCAATGTTTCCTACAACTGAAGCTGTCGATGAAGACGAAAATGTCGAAGAAGAACCGACTGCGGGAGCTAAAAAAATATGTGATTTGTTGGATTCTGCTAAGAGGCCGTTGTGGGACGGATGTAAAAGCGGAACCGAACTTTCAGTAACCGCCGAATACATAACTATGAAATCAAAATTCAACCTTACGGAAGCTGCATTTACAGCAGTTGTATAAGCTGCAAAATGACACATGCCACCCAATAATCTGATGTGCGATAATCATTATAAAGTAAAAAAATTGATGTCCGCTTTCGGTCTACCGTACGAGAAGACAGATACATGTGTGAAAGTTTGCATGTTGTATTGGAAAGACGACGTTGACCTCAGAAAATGTAAAATATGTAACGAAGAAAGATACAAACCAAGAAAGAAGAAAGGGAAAGAAGTCCTGTACAAGAGAATGCATTATTTACCCATCACTTCTAGACTTCAAAGGTTATATGCATCTTCTGCTGCGGCCTGTCATATGCGATGGCATAGTGTGAGAACAGCGGAAGAAGGAACTTTGATACATCCATCCGACAGTGAAGCATGGAAACATTTTGATAAGACTTATCCCGCATTTGCTGCGGAAAGCCGTAATGTTAGACTTGGTTTATGTACGGATGGATTTTCACTATTTTCACAGTTTGATAGTAAATATTCATCCTGACCAATTATCGTTACTCCGTATAATTTACCTTCATGGATGTGTATGAAGACACCATATATGTTTCTCACCACTGTCATTCCCGGCCCTCATGATCCAACCCAAGGAATTGATGTTTATTTACAACCATTGATCGACGAGTTAAAGAAACTGTGGAACGAAGGAGTCGAAACTTACGATGTATCAACGAAAAAAATTCGGTTATTCGCTTCTTTGTTATGGACGATTAATGATTTTCCTACATACGGGATGCTTTTTGGTTGGAGTACGGCCGGTCGTCTAGCATGCCCTTATTGTATGGAAGAAATACGAGCATTTTCGTTACGATATGGGAAGAAAGTTTCGTGGTTTGATTGTCATCGGTGTTTTCTTCATCCCAATCATAGTTTTAGAAGAGATAAGAAAATTTTCATAGCTAACAGAGAAGAGAATCTGAAACCACCCAAGGTTTGGTCAAGCGAGGAAATATACGAAATTGTAAGAGACTATCCACAGATACATGAAACTGGAGTCCAGACTGAAATCCTAGGAAAGTCAGACATTCATAAGTGGTGCAAACAAAGTATATTTTGGGAGTTACCATATTGAAAAGATCTCTTACTCCGACATAATATTGACGTGATGCACAACGAAAAGAACGTGTTTGATAATCTGTTTAATACAATTTTGAATGTAAAGGGCAAAACTAAGGACGATTTGAATTCGAGGCTTGATATAGCAAACTATTGTAAGCGTCCGGAACTTCATATGAAGCCTAATGACAATAAAAAACCGAAAGCATGTTATGAGCTAGACAATAAGCAAGTAAAACTCGTGCTAAAGTGGGTGGAAGAATTAAGATTTCCCGATGGGATTTCTTCCAATCTTCGTAGATGTATTGACTTCAAAAATAGTAAACCGAGTGGGATGAAAAGTCACGATTGTCATATAATGATGGAACATTTACTCCCCGTGGCTTTCAAAGAACTGTTGCCCGTAAAAGTATGGAACATCATAACAGAGTTATGTTTGTTTTATAAACAGCTTTGTTCGACAACATTAAAGGTGGATCATATACGTAAACTTGAAGTAGAAATACCCATATTGCTATGCAAACTGGAGAAAATACTTCCGCCTGGTTTCTTTAACGTAATGGAGCATTTACCTATTCATCTTCCATTCGAAGCACTTCTTCGAGGTCCTGTGCAATATGGATGGATATATCCATTTGAGAGGTAAATTAACATGTGCAATGTTCATGTCAATTTCAAATTCAAATTTGTATATCTAAATATGTAATAAATATCTTAATAGGTACTTGAATCATCTGAAGAAGAAGTTTCGACAAAAAGCCCGAGTTGAGGGTTCGATATGCAAATCGTATCTTGAAGAAGAAGCCTCATTTTTCTCTCTCACTACTTTAAGGACGATGTGAACTTATCGTTTGTAACTGTTCCTCGAAATGAGGAAGTCGTTGAACAAAATTCTTCTCAAACAATGTTATCTGTTTTTAGACAACATGGTAGACCTGGTGGAAAATGTGTGGAAATATGGTTGGACGATAGAGACCACCATGTAGCGCACACGTATGTTCTTTTAAATTGTGTCGAAGTCGCACCATTTGTCAGGTAATAATTAATTCACTTGTAATTTACTTGTACGTACATAATAATAATAACACATATTACATATATGCAGTATCTACGAATCACAGTATCCATCTGGCGATCTCAGTAAAGAATTTGCCAAATAGTTTTTGAACTATGTTTATGAGCCGAGAAACTGTGTCGTTGATGAAGGCTTAAGACATCTTGCGATTGGACCGAAAAAAAATGTGAAGACTTATCCAATATTCTTCGTCAACGGGTTTAAGTTCAACACAAAAGATTACGGTGCTGAAAAATTAACATATAACAGCGGGGTATTTGTCAAAGACAGCGATGATCCAGATGGGCATTTAAAAGATTTTTACGGCGTCTTAACACAGATTCTAGAATTGACATATTATGTTGAACCTTTAGAAAAGGTTTTTTTTATCTAAGTGCAATTGGTTTAGTAACGTTCCTGGTTCCGAAATCAACGTGCATAAAGAGTACAAACTTATTGAAATAAGACATACATCACACTACTATAAGTATGATCCTTTTGTATTAGCCAAGCAAGCATTACAAGTTTATTTTGCTCTGTATCCATCTTTGAAAAGAGATAAAGCGGATTGGTCCGCGGTTTTCAAAATGAAACCAAGGTTTACGTTTGATGGAAATAATATTCCAGATGAAGCAGCATATCAAGCCGATCTTGAATCAAATATAGAAATAATAATAACTGATGATATTGATGTAGGGCCTTTGAATGATGAATCGAACGTCCTATTTGATGCATTCGAAAGTACCGAAGAAAATGAGATAGAATACGAGACTGAATCTGAATCAGAAAACGATGAAGACTGATCGTTATTGATATAATTGTTATGTGATAGTGATTGAAACATGTGATGTAATAGTAAATTTTTGTAATTGTTCTGTGATGATCATTTAGTTAATTTTTGTCCATGTTTTGTACTAGTAAATTTTTATAATTGTTCTGTGAAAGTGATTGAAACATGCTATATAGTAGTGAATTTCTATTATGGTTCTGTGATGATTATTTATATAATTTTTATCCATGTTTTGTACTAGTAAATTTTTATAATTGTTCTGTGAAAGTGATTGAAACATGCTATGTAGTAGTGAATTTCTATTATGGTTCTGTGACGATTATTTATACAATTTTTATCCATGTTTTGTACTAGTAAATTTTTATAATTGCTTCTGTGAAAGTGATTGAAACATGCTATGTAGTAGTGAATTTCTATAATTATTCTCTGATGATATTGTTTTTCTATAGCAGATATGTCTGGTAGGAGACGGAGTGTAGGTGGTGGTGGCACGCCATTCCCATCCCCCGGTGCAGGTGGTAGTGGCACTGCACCGGACTTACGTCCAATTGCAGAAGTTGTTCCTAGAAGTGTTGGGTAAGTATCAATTTTATTTAAAGTATAAGTTTTAAAATCCACTAAACATGTATATCATAACTTTTGCAGTGGCTTTGAGGTGGAACCATCAGATTATATTTTACAGGTTTCGAGAAAGGCATTTCAGAGCCGGATGGATGGTTGTTGGCCTCGCTGGGACGACATCCCCCCTCATGTCAAGAACGCTATACATGCGGATTTACTTGTAAGTAGTAGTTTGAATTTCAGTTGTAAATTAATATAATCTATATAACTTAAAATAATTTTAATTTACAGGCTGCAGTCGCGTTGACCCTAATGACTTGGACTTTTTTTTAAATCACTGGAACAAACGAATGAGGAAAAATTACAGGGATACATTGTCCAAGGCTAAGAATGCAGGGAAAAAGCCGAACTGGATGGGTGAGGGTGTATGGAATGAATTTCTTCAGCTTTGGAACAGTCCGGCGGTAAAAGTAAGTAAAATATGTTTTCTTTGTTATTTAAGTCTAATATAAATCTCGCAAGATATATACATGATAATTTATCTTAATTTGTAGGAGTTATCTGCGCGGAACTGGGCAAACAGGAATAAAAATCTTGCAGTGCACCGTGGTGGCTCCAAATCCTTTCAGGAGCACAAGAGAGAGCTGGTAATTAAATTTAAAAACTGTGTTTACATTTTATTACAATATTTTATAATCAGATTAGCAATAATATTTATATATTTTCAGGCCGCGAGATACAACCGCGAGCCCATTATGGCCGAGCTGTTCAAGGCCACGCATGCCGTGGAGAGGACTGACGAAGAGGGCAATGTTTCGTACGAGTGGACGGATGACAAATCACAATCTGTAATGGTAAATTAATTTACTGTTAATACCAATATTTTGTCTTATTTTATTTTCAAAATTTTGAAATTCGGTTTTTATCGTGTAAAACAATTGTTTGTAATCGCAGGAGAGGTACGAAGCAGAGCGGGCTCGTGTAGCACAGTCCACTGGTCGGGAAGAGCTTACGTTAGAGGAGGAGAACCATATTTGGAATGTTATTATTGACCCGCCTTCTCGGACCAGTCGACGGTATAGCTATGGAAATGTGGAGGTAAATTTTGACTTGTACTAATATATAAATTTACTTATGCATATGAATAGTTAAATAATTTTAATGATATTATATACATATACTAATATATAAATAATTATGAATTATTTTACAGGCGATGAGAATGCAGAGTGCATACAGGAGGTCGCAGCAAGAGGCGGAGATTGCTCGGTTGAGGGCGACAGTGGAAGAAATAAATGATTGAAGGAAGAGTTTCTTTGAGCAACGGCTGGATGAGCGGATTGCGGCTTATTTGCAACAGCATGGGAGGATGCCTGGAGAGGATGGCAGCGATGGCGAGGAGTAGGTATGTTTGTTTGCTTATAGTTTGGTATATACATATTTTGGTTGGTTTGGTGTATATATATTTCAGGATATTATGTATATATTTTGATGATTTCTAGTTGATTGATTTGGTTGTATATTATGTATATATATGTCGGGATATTATGTAGAAATTTCGGTTTACTATGTACATATTCTGGTTAATGGATTTGGTTGGATTTGAAAATGAGATTTGGTTGGATTTGAAAATGAGATTTGGTTGGATTTTATATTGTTTGAATGTATTGATGTTATATGATGGATATATGATGGTTATAGTTGATGAATATAGTGTATAGCGGTTGTTTGGTTCAGATTGGTTGAAGTGTATATGGGCTGTGCAGGTGCACAGAAATTTATCCAGGTTAGCGACAGCTAGCGACGGCTATCTGGTTCAGTTTAGCGAAGGCTAGCAATGGCCAATTGGTTCAGGTTAGCAACGTCATTTAGACGTTGAAAATTTTTCCACATGGCACATTTGCATTCGCGAGCCGTCGCTATTTATGTGATGGAGCCGTCGCTATACTATTGGGCGACGACCAATATAGCGACGGCTTTTAGCGTCGGCTAGCGACGGCCGACGACGGCTAAAAGCCGTCGCTATCTGGTGCCGTTCTTGTAGTGATATCGTCCATGAAATCAGGGCCGGTCCTGAGGTTTGGGTTGCCCTAGGCGAGATATTTTTTTGCCCCTATTTTTTATATATATAAGAAGATGTGAATCCATAACAAAATAAAGTATAAACATAAGAAATATTACCATCTTAACAGGTATTTGTTGTATAAACTAAAAATTTAAAGACAATGATAACAATATGTAGTAAATTTTACTTAAACATAATGATAAAAGAAGGTTTCGTGCATATAAATTAAAAGATATTATACTCTTTCAACAGAAGACAGAAAGACAATGAGCTGCAGAAACTAGGATGCAATCAAACATCTTGTTTGGCAAAACGTTTCTGCAATTAATAACCGCCTCCACACCTTACAACATGCCAATATCATATGGCATCCAATTGACAGTTATGACAATGTAGATATTCATTACCATGAGCCATTAAATGTGAAAGTCAAAAAAACACCTGAGCTAAACATATATTCAATCAAAAGCATTATATGTGCCGAGAATCAATGGTTAATGACGTTCCAAATGCTTGAACAATAAGCATCTTTTTGAAACAACATAAGTGATGTGCTATACGGTATATGCAGTTTTTTTTTCCCAAACTTAAATGCAATGGCATCGCGGCTGCATGAAGGTGGACAGGAATTATAAAACAATTGGATTTATGGTTTTAGCAAACTTCTTTTTTTCGTTTTTTGACGCACTGGTTGCCCCACGTGGGGGGTTGCCCTAGGCATGTGCCTACTGGGCCTAGCCCATCAGCCGGCCCTGCATGAAGTAAAGAAAACAATTTTGTTTTGTTTCTCCTCTGTCAAATCGTGTTGTGCTGCTATTATATCTTTCTATTTTTAAGTGCACTTCAGTTTTTCTACAAACCCTATATTCCGAGAACAATTTCGAATGCTTAATATGTCTACTTGCAGTTGTTTGTTCCCAGACTTAACAGAGGCCAAAGCTAGTTTTCTTGAACTTCATTGAGACAATATGCATTTATGTCAACAAAATATTTAAGAAACATGATATTGCCATATAAAAATATTACATCACGAACCACAGGTAAATAAAACAAGAACTTCTTATGCTGTCCCTAGGATGATAAATTTGCGTGATATATCAAAAACTGATCGAATCTCTATAAAACAGTGCCAGATTTGCTTATAGGCTCATGCATAAATATTAATCAGCTGTCCAATAGTAAATAATCTAAGATTTTCCTAAACTGGAATGAATTGTATAAACAATATTATTATTTTTATCTGTTGGCATAAAATCTGAACTATTATAAATCCTTTTAAGTGACTAAATGCTAATATAAAATATGTAATAGGAAAAGAAGTGCAATTCCAATATATACAAGCTTCATCATATTTATTAGTTAATACCTGTTCTTTTAGTCACTGAAATAGGGCATATACCATTTAGCTGGAGAAATATCATAAAAAGCAAAGTAACTTTCCACCACAAGAAAATATGTTCACATGGAGGAAAACTGTATTACCAATAAATTATTTAAGAAACATGACAAAAACCAAAGCAAACTAATCTAAGCAAAATATAGAAACAAAATGATGGTGGAAACTATGGAAAAAATAACATATTTTACAAACAACATAAAACACAAAACCACATCAGAATTTACCAAAACAAATAGAAATCCTAAAGGTGGAAGAAGAAAAGGGACTAACCAGAGTTCAAAGGAATGTAATAAACATCACCGAATGGTTGCCTGCACAAGTTTTGATGCTATATTGGTACTTCCTAGAGAAATTACAATAGTTTTTCATTATTGTACCAAATAATCGAATATCAGGTACATCAGATACTCCAGTAATAAATTTAATGGCATTTCCTGCATATCTAAGTGAAAATATAAACAAACGAACTAAATTAAACTTTTCAAAGGCAATGAGTAGCATATGTACATCATATTTTTGCAGTTCATGTATCATCAGTTTGATGCCATATGGTATGAATGTTTTAAGCAACAAAAAAGAAAATTGAAAAGTAACAAAAAAACATAAAAAACCTAAACAGCCTATGCAAGTAAATTGGAAACAGGAGGGGAAGAAACGAATCAAAGTATTTTTATAAAAAGAAAAAAGCATGCATGCACACGTAAACAAATAAGCTGCTCAGAAAAAATGAATATCTTCTCATTGGCACATGTTTGAATTTGTATCTTTGAAGTCTGACATGCATTTACAAACTTCTTCATCATCATCACAACAATCTTTCATACATTAATCACAATTAATAGTTTAAGAGTGAGATTCCTACTTTTTCAAATATAAAAAACAGAAGTAAAACGAAATACTAGGATCAGAGATTGGTTAGATGAAATCGTCGGCGCAAATTAATAACACAGACCAATTATTTCATCATCATTTCCTTCACATCTAACTCAAAACAGAAGAAAAGGAAAGTAGAGAAATTCATCAGAGACTTAAATACACAGAGTCATAATTTTATATCATACACACTTGATCTGCACACGAGCACCCAGATCACTGACTATCGTGAAAGGGGACCATATTCTTTGGAAGTAAAGCAGAACGGTGGTGATCTCGGTGGCTATCTTGCGGTGTGGCTGTCAGCGCTCGAACTCGTCAGAGGAAGAATGGGTTGAATGGAGGTATAAGGGCGGTTGTTTCATGGTTGGAGTGGGAAAGGAAGTGAATTTGGTTTTAGTTGAGGATTTTTGAGAGCTTAGCGATTTAGATGGAGTACAACCAGATTTAGGGGTTTCTATTGTGAAGCAGGAAATGAAAAATGGACGCGGGAGGCGGGATAAGTGCACTTTTGGACCTGCTTTAAGGAAATAATTAGGAAACTGGTTTGAACAAAATTTTACTTTATTTATGTTTTACTTTTAAAATACTTTTAAAGTACAACTTACCAATTAAACACTTATTATTAGTACAATAAATAACGGTATTTCTTATAATGTTTACTATTATTACTTTCTAAATTTTTTTCTAAACTTTAAGGTTTCCACTAACTAATGGGCTTATAATCATATAATAAACATTAAACTTTAAACATTAATTATTTAATATTAATTAAATTTATTAGTTATTAAATGTAACTAATAAGTATTAAGGATAATTTACTAATTATTAATAATTAAGTATAATATATTATTAAATATAAAAAATAAATATTGATTATAGATAATAATTAGTAATCATAAATTATTCATTAATAATAATAAATTATAATAAATTAGAAATAGTGACTAACGTATTTGTTGTTAATTATAAATTACTAATTATTATAATACTTAAAGCAACATTTTATGAAATTTTTAAAATTTATCATACAAATTTTCAATTTTTTTTGAATTATTACTTCTTATTATTAATTATTTAACACTAATTATTAATTATTAATACTAATTTATTAGTTATTAATTATTAATTATAATTATTACTTATTACTTCTTAATTATAATTGAATATTAGTTATAATTATTTGATATTAATTATTCAGTAGTAGTTATCTAATATTAATTATTGATTATATTTATTAAATATTGAATGTAGTTAATAAATATGAACTATAATTTACTGATTATTAACAACTAATTATAACAAATTATTAAATATAAAATATAATTACTGGTTATAGATAATAATTAGTAATTATAAATTATTTATTAATAATTACTGGTTATAAATTATAAATGATTATCTATCTAAGTTTTCATTTATAAATAATTACCTATCTAGGTTTTCATTTGAAAATTGGCATTTGTTACAAACTAAAAAGGTTGGAATATGTATCTATTGCAACTAGCAAAAAAAAAGAGCTATGAAAATTGACATCTATTATAACGACCAAAGAAAATGGTTGTAATAGTCATCTATTACAATGGACAGACATGGAAGAGATATTGATGAAAATTAGTATATATTATGACAGACAAAAAATAGTTGTAATAGACATCTACCAGGATGCATTTTCCAACTAATTTAATAAAAATACTCATAAATTTAAGAAAATATTTCTGTCAAAACTTTAGTAAATATATTATCCTATTAGATAAAATTATTGTAAGTGTTACCTAACAACACTGCTAAAATTATTGCGTAAATACAATATTTAACAAAACAAGAGTTTCTCAATTTTGAATTTTATTTTGAAAAGCTTCATATATAGTTACGTACTAATAACAGGAAAGTAAAGTTAATTCTATTGGAATACTGATTATATCCCACTACAACATCTAAAATAATCGAAGGTAACAACGATCAGCAAATAAGAGTTGTTGAAAATTAACGTCTATTACAATGGACAGAAGAAAATAGTTGTAATGGGCAAATAGAGATAAAAACTGGTATCTAGTACAACAAATCAAAAACCATTGTAACAGGACTATACTACAACGGGTTGAAAACCGTTGTAATAGGACTATATTACAATGGGTCAAAACTATCGTAATAGAGCTGAAACTGGTATTTACTACAATGGGCCGAAAACTGTTGTAATATAATCATATTATAACGGGCATGCCGACAACGTTGTAAGATTTGTACTGGATGATGAAAAGTTGAACCTATTACAACGGGCTTAAAAAAACCGTTGTAATGTTTCTATTACAACGGTTGTTTATGGCCCATTGTAAAACAAGCATTGTAAAATGATAGTTTGATTGTAGTGGCATAAAATCTTAATAAGGTTAGTATTTTGGGTTAATGATTACCAAATCTTTCTTTAAGAGGTCTCTATAATTATTATCATCTCTCTAAAATAAGCATCCGCTGAGACTATTAAATATTAACTTATAATCGTTAATAGTTTTATCATAAATAGCTAATATATTATTACTATGAGTTTTATTTTTTATATATGCGTAAAATCTTAATTGGGTTAGTAATTTGGGGCGACGATTAACAAATCTTTCTTTAAGAGGTCTCCATAATTATTATCATCTCATTTTATTTTGATAATAAATAACCTTGTTAAATATTTTAAACAAATAATAACATTCTAAATCAAATTAACATTACTACTAATATAATAATGATATATAATGTAACATAAAATTTAAATCATATTCGTCCAATAAAACATTAAATATGATTTAATGTTAATAAATTACTCATGGTAACACTATAATAGATAGTTCGTAATGAATTAAAATGGGTCTTATTTGAAATTTGTCTTTTCTATCTTGATGTACGATGCACCTAATCCAATACTAATAACGTTAAAGAGCATGTAATGTAAAGACACATGTAAGAGACATGTAAAAATCTCATAAATCAATTGTAAATACGTGTGACATCACATTTTCAAACGACTTCAAACAATTCCACACTGATACATGTAATGTCTACCTTTATGACTTTCTTTTGCTTCACTAGTTCTTATTTATCTACATCCTGATCTCCAACAAATGAAACAAAACACAACCACATTTGCGGATAGAACTTGGCTAATTGGACAAGTCAGTCTCATAGCTCACCCATTTGCTTCATTCAAATGAACTAGTCAAATTGTTAAGTTTAGCGTTGGATGCGTCGAACGCTAGTGTTAATTAATAAAAATTAATGTTGTGGTCGATGTTATCTTGATTGGACCCACCCATGGTCTAACATCGAAAAACCCCGAACCACAAACTACTATGGTCTGAAACTCAACTGAACATCAATAGTGCACGAATCGAAAGTCGAACTTTCAAGCAAGTGGGTCAATCGTAAATTTTACGTTCAACTACAGTTTCCTTATTTTATTCTTCCTTATCCACCATACATCATTCTTATTCTCTCTAGTGTTTCAACACATAAAAATTAAATTTACATTTAAAAAGTAATCACCATCCAAAAATCTAAACAACAAACTTCCCCGCTTCGCTTTTCGATGTTGCAAGCACATCCAAGACCACTATAAGCTTCGTTAAGTTCACTGCAACTAAGCTTATGTTTTTGTGCACTATTATTATGTGAAGACAGTTGTGTTGGTGTAGCTGTGCAACTACAACTGTGCACAACTACTGTAGTTGTGCACTGCAGCTATATATAATTTCAATTGTGCAACTTCTAAAGACATTGAGGGCCCTCTACATTTCGTTTGTCTAGCATTTTTATTTTAGTATATTTGCGTATAACTTGTACTTAAATGAGTAAATTTCTAAAAAAAAAAAATGCAAAGTTCCAACAGTTTAACTGGTTGAACCATCAAAACTTTAAACTTCGAGTCATCAGGGTTCGAATTACCGCCCGATCATGATAACTATGGATGTGGCCCTCTTTCAATACAATATTAATTACAATTATCCCTTTTCCAAAAATATATTGATACCTTATTCCTTTTTCAACCAAATATTTAAGAAAACAATTAATACTATTTATAGTGCATTCCCCTTTTAGAATACTTATTTCATAACAAAAGAACGCATTCCTCTTTCATGTCCCATTCATGTCATAAACAAACGCATCCCCCGCACACTTGATCTAAATAATTTATTAAGCTATGTGAGAACTAATGAAGGTTTTTGTAGTAACTACAAGGATAATAAAGCAGGTCAAAAAGTAACAAGGGATGGGAATGCTCACATCGATATGTGTTAGATAAGAGTTGATCATGTTTTGCAATCTTTATATATATATATATATATATATATATATAAATCAATGAAATGTTTGCATCTACTATTAATATAGTATGTATATCTAAGTATCGTTCACCATCGACTTATGCCACATTTTCGTTTTCCACGCATCCGACACCGCGATGGTCCTTTTGCCCCAAATAGATCGTTGTGCCGTTTTCACGCAACAGCTCTCTCTTCTACCTCCTCTCTTCATTTATTTATTCCTTCCTTCCTCACCTCCAACTCCACACAAGCAAATCCGAAAATTCAACAATTTCTACACGTCAATCCGATTATCATTTCAGGTGTATTTTTATATTTTTGGTATATTTTGTTTGTATCTATAACATATATTTTTTAAGAATTTTTTCTATAATATGTATTTTTCGATTCTCAGAATGTCACATTGATCTTCTGTTTCTGCTTCCTCTCAACCACCACCTTATGGATGCCTGAAACTTTCAGTTTTTATAGATTTGTGCGTGAAATTTTTACTGAAAAGTAGAAATTTTATCATCTCATTTTATACATTGGTGACAAGCGCTTTTAACGACAGATTGAATTTTAACTGGTTTGAGACACAAATGAAAAATAAATGGTACAATCTGAAATGTACATTAGTGGATTGAGACATACTGCTACAATGGAAGGAGGTGTTTGGGATTTGAAGAACGATTATAATGACGGTTCGAAAGAGTCGTAGAATACAACTACATGAAGATACAATAGATTCAAAAAAGAATTTTTCATTCAGATTCAAACAGTTGGATGAATTTCTAAGAGGCTGCATAGGTAAAGGGACATGCAGATATTTGATAGCTCCTAATGTAACGACCCGCTATTTTGGACTATTCGCATCCGCACATGTCGGACTTGAATAATTCAAAATACCGAATTGATAATTTAAATTTGGCAAAACTGAACATATACAGTAAATAAATAATCACAGAATCACAGACACAGAGTAATAATATGCAGCGGAAGCAAAAGATAGCAGTTCATGAAGCTACTATATATATAACAGAGTTAAATAAGTTACAACAGAAGTCTTGAATACAATAGTCAAATATATGAATCAGAATACATCACTGGAATCAACTGAATATCTGAAAGTTGGGTAGATAGCTGGATCTTCAGGCGAAGCTCCAACTCCAAAGGTGAGTCTCAAAAGCTGAACCACTCAGCCTGACCCGAGCGTAAAGCAAAAAACAAAATACTCGAGTCAGGATTAACATTCTTATATTAATAAATCCAACTCAAGTGAAATAACAATTGAAATACAATAACTCAAAGGACGTTGGAATAACCATCCTTTAAGGATTCGTTAAACTATCTACTATGTAGTAGTGTATGCTAAATAGATAATGCCTATCAGTAATATAAAATATCAAAATAGTGTTAATGCGTTACCATTATCCCCCTTAACACATTTTATACAAGCGTTATAGTCTATACAGCACTGTAAACTCCACCGTAAACTGGTGGGATATCAGGGAGTACTCCATAGGTATAACACAAAACAAATTCGTAGTGGTCGCGTATATAGGGATACAAGTATGACAAGGCACATGAGGCAATACCCAATGTAGTGAAACTACCGTTTTCCTGATCCGGACTGGTGAGAACGCATCGCCGCAACGATCGCAACACCGCGAAACAACACTCCCCGAAGTACGAGGGTGCACCAATCAATAACAAGTAATGAGTAGTAGTTATGAAGAAGTGTGTTCGCTCGAGGTGGCTAACCCCATTTGGCCCGGCACGGCTCCTGTTTTAGTCGTTTCCAATTTGACACAAGTATCAAGACTATCCATTATCGTTCTCTTTCTTCATTCATCACGTACATCATTCCAACCACTTCATTCTGGATCACACTCCGTGTATAGTTATTAAAGTGGTTTTCGGTTTAGATAGAGAGTATATCCATAACCGATTCCGGTCTCTTTAATAACTTTCGTAATTATTACACCGATTGTTCGTTTAATAAATTTCAAAACCAAATCAAATTCAATTTTAATTAAAATTCGTAAACCATCATTTCATTTGTCTTTCGATATCAATTTCCATAACTTATGTTTCAAAACTTCCAAATTACTATTTCAAAATCTTATAATTCATTTTCAATTTTATTTAAACAATTCAAATGTTGATTCAAGTTCATATATAAGTTTCACTATGAAATCATCTAAATTAATTTAATTTAACATTTAAACGAATTTAAACTCATTTATCGATTTCATTCAATATTAATTAAGTTAATTTATCATTCAAAACAATTTCCATTAAGTTTCCAATTTATTAAATCAATTACTTACATTCAACTTCATTATATCAAAACGTCAAATTAAATTAAATTAAATTCATCAAATCAAATTCTCTAAATTTCAAGTCTTACTTAATCCCAATAAGTCACATTTTTATTTATTGTTAAAGAAATTCGATTTCACTTATTTATTTACTTAGTTACAAATTTCAACAATTAATAAAGAAACTAAATTTCACATATTCAAGAAGTTCAATTTCACTTATTAACTTACTTAAAATAATTTTCCAAAACTTAATAAATAAAGAAACCTAATTTCATTTATTAATGAAGTTCAAGTTCACTTATTCCGAAGTTCAATTTTTCTTATCAAAGAATTCAAATTTCATCCAGTTATCAAATAATTCAATCTCATTCAATTATTACATAATTTCAATCTTAATTTTTAGTAATTTCAAAACTTAATCATTTCGACTTAATTATAAATTGAAACTTAATTATTAGATCATTTCAAACTTAATAATTTCAATTTAATTATAAATTTAAACTTAATTATTAAATCATTTCAAACTTAATTCAATGAATAATTCCCAATTTTATTGTTAAATAATTCATTTCAAAACAACGTTCTTTCATCAGTTATTACATTAATATTTCGTTTCAGATTTCAATATTAACATTTTCCTTTCATCAAAATTTACGTTCCAATTTTTATTTCAAAACCCTATTATTCAAATAAAATCTTTGTTTTATTTCAAATCAAATTATTGACCAATCGGGTTTTATTTAATTCTCTATCCTAAGTCAAGTTCATTTGGGTATTATCATTTCAACCCGATTCCATTTCAATTCAAAAATCAAAACATAGCAAAGTGAACTTGCAGTGTGATAACTGGGATGGTCTCAAGTAAATAAACAAGCAATAACAACAATCAATAACAATCCAATGATCAATTCAAATAATCCCGAAATAATCGTATTAATCCACATTGTTGTTTGTGCGAATTAGTATAATTATTTCTAAAATCTACACTATCATTTCATGTATGTTATAGATTATTACATTATTATTCTATGCGGCTCTACACTTGACATTTATTATTCGATTTCCTACCACAAATTCAAATAGTTCAAGGGTAATTAACCATTTCTACGTGTCAAATAATTAAACATTTAAGGGGTCATATTTTACAGATTTAACTAATCAAATTTAACGCATATGTCGATTCAAATTTTAACTATCCTACATCAAATTAAATTGCATAATATTTATCACTTATACATTTCAAATTACATCCAATATAAATAACAAACAATCAATTAATCATCAACCAAACTGGATTATCATCGTATAATTAACAGATAATGGTGTCAGATGTCACAGGTGAACTGATACATGTAATAGCATATATAACAGTGTAAATAACTAACAGCAATACATTTCAATTTGTCTTTTCGATTGAAATCAAATTTAATAAATAAAAGAACATTAATCGTGAGTGATTGCTCACCTTTCGAGGCTAGATAGAGCAGACAAAGAACTGAACTAAGAATTTCAAAGGATTGCTAGATTTGCACGAATTTGACGGACAAGCTGATAATACGAATAGACGAAATAAATTAGAACTGTATCGATGATGATAATTGGAATCAGCTTGAGGAATACAGCAATATATGCACTATGATATCTATATATCTTATTGTTATTCTTCAATAATTTATCTTAAGACAAATATTATCATATATAAAAGTCAAAGTACCAATACATAAACATTTAAATCTTTACAGTCCATATGTGTACATCAGAACAACCTAAGTACACATGCATGACACATATATACATAAACTTATAAAATACAATGTTCTTATATATAGTATATACTGGACAAAAGCATGCATAGGAAAACTGCAGCATATATATATATACATACTTTTGAACATGTAATGTAATACCTTTTCAAACTGTATTAAAACAATAATAACTTAAAACAGAAGCTTATATAGTTTCATGTACGTCTCATATGCAACAATTAATATATATTAGCGTTTATAAAGCATGTCCAGAACCTTATATGAGTATACAAACACAATATATATACACGGAAAACTAAATAGCTTGAACATAAATATAAATAAAGTAACATTTTATATTAGAAACCGAACCATATGCATAATATAACTAGATATAAACTTCATAAGTAGCTGTCACGCACATATCTATATTTAAGAATACAAACATTCATATTACTGGAAAGAGCAAACGGTTGTATATAATACTTCCTTTATAACATATAAAAACATATTATATATATAAACCACTAGCTTACCAGTATAAAACATAACATATATATAATATCAAGAAACCTGTTATGTAAATACAGTAAACATCAATTTATAAAAAAAAAACCTATGCACTCGAACCAACTACTATATAATATAATATATATAATACTAACTTGCAAATATACGAACTGTGCACAGGGTGGGCTCGGCAAGTGGCCAAGGCGGAGGCGAGGCGGCTGTGCTCGGCGGCAAAGGCCAGATCTGGCGTTGATGTCGGTTCATGGAGAAGAGGACGTGGTCGGGCTGTTTATGGCAGATCGGCTAGGCTAGGCACACGGTGAGGCTTGCAGGGTTTTGCTCGATTGCCGTCGGAGCTTGATAGGTGAGGCACGGTGATGGGGTTTGCTCCCCTTCGGCCGAACTTGGTTGAGGAATCGGGTAGGCTACAAGTGAGGGGAGACATGAGGCCGAACAGTGGGCTTGGCGTTGATGAAAGCCGGTGGGGTTTGTGTTCGGCACAAGGTGGGGAAAGGAGAGGCCGACGTTTGATGGAGGCGGAAGGGAGGATGGTGGCTGAGCTAGGTGTCGGAGGTGGAGTAGGTCTGATGATGGTTGTGGAGTGAAGCTCGACTTGCAAGGGGAAGGGGAGAGCGATCGGTGCTTGAGGCATGGCAGGAAACTTCGACCAGGGGAGGCTTCGGGAAGTGGAAAGCTGTTGTGTGAGGTTCGGGACGAAGAGAGATTGTATACGGCCATGGAAACAAAGAAGAGAGAAAGAAAGATGGGGTAAAGTAAGAGGTGCAGAGAAATAAGATATAAAATAGGAAGCTTTTGAAAACGTAAAACTGTTCATCTAAATAACATAACAAAAAGTGAAACAACAGGTTGAGTATAAGAAACTCGGGAATAGAAAAGGAACTTTAGGAATAGAAAAGGTTAAGGCTAAATAATAAGAGAATGGATCAGTTTAAAATAAAAGGCAATGACCCGTTGGAATAATAAAAGCCACTAGAATTTATGAAATGATAACAGCAATTGACCATTGGATTAACACACGGTGGAAATTTGAATAGCCACAAGAATAAAAATACACGACACGTGTACCGATACAGTAGGCGTTACTCAAAGTGCAACGTACAACGGACTCTGAATTTGACAATTGAATATACCATAGAGATCAGCACGACGAGACGATCAAAACGGTATACGATATCAGTGGTACGATTAAACTATAAGAATTCGAATTTTCTACTAGCGGAAAATGCATGAAAAACACGGAAAAATAAGATCGACGGAGCTAAAAATGTCCGAATTTGGAAAAACGACAAACTGACATCTTGCTCAGAAGATGGTTTAGAATTTTTCTATGTAAAAATATTTAGGTTCCGAAAATATTTTATTTTAATCGCTTTTTAACTGATTAAATTGAAGTAAATTTACGCAAGAAATAAACTTTCATATTTTTGGACGAAAATTTACCAGTTGCTATGTTTAACAATACGCATTTCAAATATCAAATTTATATTTCAAAATTTTATCGTTTAAATTTCACAAAATTTCAATTAATAACGTTATTAAAACCGGTTAAATTTACGGGTCGTTACATTCTCCCCCACTCAAAACTTTTCGTCCCCGAAAAGGAAGGAAGTAGGAGAATAGAAACAACCAGAAGAAAATAGACTTGAATTACATGATAAACAATTAATTTAAACCATATAAATTTCAATTTAAATTAATTTATATTCAACAATTAACTTTACATTCAAGGTAATTCATTAATTTGATATTATTTCAATTTATTAACTTCCAAAACAAAAATTTTCTTCTTTAATCACATCTATCATTCAGTTAAATTATTATTCTATTTATCTCCATTATCATTTTTATAACTTAAAATTTTAAGTGTATAACATTTATTATACGCACTCACATTTTATTTATAAAGATAATTTATATTGTATATTATCCAATTTTCTTAAATTAACAATTTCAAAGATCATAAATTTGAATAGTCATTTATTATAATCATATTTTATTCGACAAATTTAATTCTTTTTAGTTTCAATTTATTATTAAATTTATTCTACTTAATATATCTTATCACATTTATATTAAGTATATTTACTTTTATTATAACTACTCAAATTTATTTAAAAAATCCCTTGCTATCATTTTCTACTGTATAATATTCAATTACATAGTTAACTTTTTGAAAATTTAGGTAAGTTATATATAATGCAATTGAGTATTACACTAGTAAAATTTTCTAATTTAATTATTCAGGCTTAAACTTTTATTTAAAATTTCGATTTCATTTTATAATTTAATTATCCTTTAACATAAATTTAAGAATTAAATTTTCGAGTAACTTCAAATTTATTTAGAGGTAAATAAATATATATAATATATCAAATCAGATTTAAATCATATATTAATATATATATATTACAAATCAAATCATATTTTAAGAATTTCAAATCACTTTATTTTCAAAACAAACTGTAGCAAAGCTACAAAATAGTCTCTACACTTCGAAACTCGAAAATGAATGTCGATGATGCGTCTGTCATCACTGAAATTATTTTCCAGCTACAAAAGAGGAGAGCTCTAATTTAATCATTTAAACTCTATGGAAACCATTTCTGTTCGAAGATATTTTGAATAATGTACATTTTAAACTTTAAAACTACAGTTCGAAATTGTCGAAAATTAAATTTTCAAATTCTAATTTAAATTCACTTCAATTTCCAAATCAAATTTATAACCAAGTTATATAAATTCATTATATTATGCAATAAACAACGGTTTACGAAACAATAAATGAAAATCAAATATTATCATTTTTGACAACAAATTCATTAACAATTTAATTTCAGAGAAATTTATACTTATATATAATATAATCATACAAAACTATTTTGTTTACCAAATTTGAAAACAATATTGTGTCAGTTTGTTCTGTTAAAGTGTTTTGGAAATTCTATCGATAGCGTTGATCAGACGAATCGATCGAAAATCCAAATCAACATCAACAACTCAAACAACACAATATATATTAACATTTTTAACATTAATTTACAAATATACTTCCTCGCTCAATGATACAAGAATGGATTTCAAATAAGTATAGAGATTCAAATTTGATGGAAATCAAATCAAAGAGAATTTTGATTCAATAATAAGTTCGAAACAGAAGATAAGATAATTCAATTAACATAATCAGAAGATGGATACGCTTATTTGATTCACGGGAAATCTTAACCGGATCGACTGTGACTTCAATAATTAGATAGATGCATAATTCCGACGTAAATCTACATTTGATTGCAAGATATAGAATTCAGGTATAACAGGAGATAGATAGCATCATAAACCGAGGATATAGAAATCTCCGGTAAATCGATGCCTATTGTAAAGGAGTTTCACCCATTTACAAATAATTAGAAAATTGTCGAGACCGCCAATTCATTATAAAGATCATTCGAAATGGAGTTATGCGATGCTCCAGAATTGAAAGAAGACGAATAGTGAGGGACACGAATGAATTCCGGAACCGAGGGACGTTCCGAAAATTCAAAGGAATTGAGTTAAAAGGAAGAGATTGAAACTCGAATGAGAGTGATTCTGTAAATACATTTACCCTATATGCTCAGTTTTTCCTAGAGCTACCAAATGCTCTGATACCAACTGTAACGACCCGTTATTTTGGAATATTCGCATCCGCACATGTCGGACTTGAATAATTCAAAATACCGAATTGCTAATTTAAATTTGGAAAAACTGAACATATACAGTAAATAAATAATCATAGAATCACAGACACAGAGTAATAATATGCAACGGAAGCAAAAGATACCAGTTCATGAAGCTACTATATATATAACAGAGTTAAATAAGTTACAACAGAAGTCTTGAATACAATAGTCAAATACATGAATCAGAATACATCAGTGGAATCAACTGAATATCTGAAAGCTGGGTAGATAGTTGGATCTCCAGACGAATCTCAAACTCCAAAGGTGAGTCTCAAAAGCTGAACCACTCAGTCTGACTCGAGCGTAATGCAAAAAACAAAACATTCGAGTCAGGATTAACTTTCTTATTTTAATAAATCCAACTCAAGTGAAATAACAATTGAAATACAATAACTCAAAGGACGTTGGAATAACCATCCTTTAAGGATCCGTTAAACTATCTACTATGTAGTAGTGTATGCTAAATAGATAATGCCTATCAGTAACATAAAATATCAAAATAGTGTTAAGGCGTTACCATTATCCCCCTTAACACATTTTATACAAGCGTTATAGTCTATACCGCACTGTAAATTCCACCGTAAACTGGTGGGATATTAGGGAGTACTCCATAGGTATAACACAAAACAAATTCGTAGTGGTCGCGTATATAGGGATACAAGTATGACAAGGCACATGAGGCAATACCCAAGGTAGTGAAACTACCATTTGCCTGATCCGGACTGGTGAGAACGCATCGCCGCAACGATCGCAACACCGCGAAACAACACTCCCAAAAGTACGAGGGTGCACCAATCAATAACAAGTAATGAGTAGTAGTTACGAAGAAGTGTGTTCGCTCGAGGTGGCTAACCCCATTTGGCCCGGCACGGCTCCTGTTTTAGTCATTTCCAATTTAACACAAGTATCAAGGCTATCCATTATCGTTCTCTTTCTTCAGTCATCACGTACATCATTCCAACCACTTCATTCTGGATCACACTCCGCGTATAGTTATTAAAGTGGTTTTTGGTTTAGATAGAGAGTATATCGGTTTAGATAGAGAGTATATCCATAACCGATTCCGGTCTCTTTAATAACTTTCGTAATTATTACACCGATTGTTCGTTTAATAAATTTCAAAACCAAATCAAATTCAATTTTAATTAAAATTTGTAAACCATCATTTCATTTGTCTTTCGATATCAATTTCAATAACTTATGTTTCAAAACTTCCAAATCACTATTTAAAAATCTTATAATTCATTCTCAATTTTATTTAAACAATTCAAATGTTGATTCAAGTTCGTATATAAGTTTCACTTTGAAATCATTTAAATTAATTTAATTTAACATTCAAACCAATTTAAACTCATTTATCGATTTCATTCAATATTCATTAAGTTAATTTATCATTCAAAACAATTTCCATTAAGTTTCCAATTTATTAAATCAATTACTTACGTTTAACTTCATTATATCAAAACGTCAAATTAAATTAAATTAAATTCATCAAATCAAATTCTCTAAATTTCAAGTCTTACATTAATTCCAATAAGTCACATTTTTATTTCTTGTTAAAGAAATTCGATTTCACTTATTTATTTACTTTGTTACAAATTTCAAACAATTAATAAAGAAACTAAATTTCACATATTCAAGAAGTTCAATTTCACTTATTAACTTACTTAAATAATTTTCCAAAACTTAATAAGTAAAGAAACCCAATTTGATTTATTAACGAAGTTCAAGTTCACTTATTCCGAAGTTCAATTTTTCTTAACGAAGAATTCAAATTTCATTCAATTATCAAATAATTCAATCTCATTCAATTATTACATAATTTCAATCTTAATTTTTAGTAATTTCAAAACTTAATCATTTCGACTTAATTATAAATTCAAAGTTAATTATTAGATCATTTGAAACTTAATAATTTCAATTTAATTATAAATTTAAACTTAATTATTAAATCATTTCAAACTTGATTCAATGAATAATTCCAAATTTTATTGTTAAATAATTCATTTCTAAACAACGTTCTTTCATCAGTTATTACATTAATATTTCGTTTCAGATTTCAATATTAACATTTTCCTTTCATCAAAATTTACGTTCCAATTTTTATTTCAAAACCCTATTATTCAAATAAATCTTTATTTTATTTCAAATCAAATTATTGACCAATCGGGTTTTATTTAATTCTCTATCCTAAGTCAAGTTCATTTGGGTATTTATCATTTCAACCCGATTCCATTTCAATTCAAAAATCAAAACATAGCAAAGGGAACTTGCAGTGTGATAACTGGGATGGTCTCAAGTAAATAAACAAGCAATAACAACAATCAATAACAATCCAATAGTCAATTCAAATAATCCCGAAATAATCATATTAATCCACATTGTTGTTTGTGCGAATTAATATAATTATTTCTAGAATCTACATATCATTTCATGTAGATTAAAGATTATTACATTATTATTCTACGCGGTTCTACACTAGTCATACATGGTGTCAGATGTCACAGGTGAACTGATACATGTAATAGCATATATAACAGTGTAAATAACTAACAACAATACATTTCAATTTGTCTTTTCAATTGAAATCAAATTTAATAAATAAAAGAACATTAATCGTGAGTGATTGCTCACCTTTCGAGGCTAGATAGAGCATACAAAGAACTGAACTAAGAATTCCAAAGGATCGCTAGATTTGCACGAATTTGACGGACAAGCTGATAATACGAATAGACGAAATAATTAGAACTGTATCGATGATGATAATTGGAATCATCTTGAGGAATACAGCAATATATGCACCATGATATCTGTATATCTTATTGTTATTCTTCAATAATTTATCTTAAGACAAATATTATCATATATAAAAGTCAAAGTACCAATACATAAACATTTAAATCTTTACAGTCCATATGTGTACACCAGAACCACCTAAGTACATATGCATAACACATATATACATAAACTTATAAAATACAATGTTCTTATATATAGTATATACTGGACAAAAGCATGCATAGGAAAACTGCAGCATATCTATACATACATACTTTTGAACATGTAATGTAATACCTTTGCAAACTGTATTAAAACAATAATAACTTAAAACAGAAGCTTATATAGTTTCATGTACGTCTCATATGCAACAGTTAATATATATTAGCGTTTATAAAGCATGTCCAGAACCTTATATGAGTATACAAACACAATATATATACACGGAAAACTAAATAGCTTGAATATAAATATAAATAAAGTAACATTTTATAGTAGAAACTGAACCATATACATAATATAACTAGATATAAACTTCATAAGTAGCTGTCACGAGCATATCTATGTTTAAGAATACAAACATTCATATTACTGGAAAGAGCAAACGGTTGTATATAATACTTCCTTTATAACATATAAAAACATATTATATATATAAACCACTAGCTTACAAGTATAAAACATAACATATATATAATATCAAGAAACCTGTTATGTAAATACAGTAAACATCAATTTATATAAAAAAACCTATGCACTCGAACCAACTACTATATAATATAATATATATAATACAAACTTACAAATATACGAACTATGCACAGGGTGGGCTCGGCAAGTGGCCAAGGCGGAGGTGAGACGGCTGTGCTCGACGGCAAAGGCCAGATCTGGCGTTGATGCCGGTTCATGGAGAAGAGGAGGTGGTCGGGCTGTTTATGGCAGATCGGCTAGGCTAGGCACATGGTGAGGCTTGCAGGGTTTTGCTCGATTGCCGTCGGAGCTTGATAGGTGAGGCATGGCGATGGGGTTTGCTCCCCTTCGGCCGAATTTGGTTGAAGAATCGGGTAGGTTACAAGTGAGGGGAGACGTGAGGCCGAACAGTGGGCTTGGCGTTGATGAAAGTCGGTGGGGTTTGTGCTCGGCACAAGGCGGGGAAAGGAGAGGCCGACGTCTGATGGAGGCGGAAGGGAGGATGGTGGCTGAGCTTGGTGGCGGAGGTGGAGTAGGTCTGATGATGGTTGTGGAGTGAAGCTCGGCTTGCAAGGGGAAGGGGAGAGCGATCGGTGCTTGAGGCATGGTTGGAAACTTCGACCAGGGGAGGCTTCGGGAAGTGGAAGGCTGTTGTGTGAGGTTCGGGACGAAGAGAGATTGTATACGGCCATGGAAACAAAGAAGAGAGAAAGAAAGATGGGGTAGAGTAAGAGGTGCAGAGAAATCTATTAAATAATAGTAAAGCAAAAGAAATTCAAGCTCTCTTATTAATTGTAGGAGCTTTCTCTACTCTTCTTAATTTTCTCTTGATATTTTAATTTTATTTTTTTATAATTTATCACTTTATAATTATTCTACTAAACTTCTATTTTTTTTTATCAACAATAAATATATAAACTCCACCGAAAGCTGACAACAAGCCTGACAGGTAACCAAACATCAAAAAAAGAGATATACTAATGGAGAAACAAAATCAGATAGAAATGACAACAAAACCTAAACAGGGAAACCAAAAAAACTCGAGCGAAAGGCAAAGGCATAGAGCCTCTGGCATCAGGCACACTTCACACCCAAAGAGCTCTAGGAACCCACCCCCCCCTCCCCCCCTCAACATCGAAATCGAGCTCCGGCAAGGCCACCGCCCGATGACAATGTTGAGAGAAAACTGAGTAAAGAATTGGCAAGCCCATCAGAAGACCCTCCGACAGAGACGAAAGAATCGACCAACATCCCATCAGCTGAAAGACAGAAAGTCCGACAAGAGCTACGGAGTTCCTAAAGCTAGCTTCGAACAGAGATAGGACATAGAGACTAGACCACCCATGGAAAGCAATTCCTGAAAGCAATAGCCACACAGTAATAATAAAAAAATGGGGGGGGGGGGGGTTTGGGGAAGACGGACAAGAAGGAGACAAGAAGGCAGAACTACCAATCTCCAGAACGGCAATCAACCAATTCCCGCTCTGTTAGAAGACCGAGAGCAAGAGATAGATAATAGGTTCACAAGGTGTTCAGAACGAGAATTGACTGTTCCTCTGAAAGGACGACCGCGAAAAGCCAAGAAAACATCATCTCTTACCCTCCGAATAACGGGGAGGGGATCCATCGGAGACTCGTCAAATATTGCCTTATTCCGCACACACCAGATGTGCCAGCAAATTAGACAAGGATCAAGCGGAAAATGATGGAACAAAGGGATCGATCTGAACTTCCTAACCACCAAGAAGTCAGTAATTCATGCGACGAGGAGATGGAACCACGGACACCCAATAAATAACCAAAGTAATTCCAGCAGGAACTGGCACACCATCCAGCGAAGAAAAAATGTTCCACCGATTCCGTTTCCCCGCTGCCGCAGCATCGACAGCGAGAAACAAAAGAAATGCCGATCTGCTGAAGATTCACATCCACCGGAATCCCTTTATGGAGCATTCTCCACATGAGGAGAGAGACTTTAGGAGGGATACGAACGTCACAAATGAAGGCAAAATTGGAAAGGACCGGAGAATGGGTTCTAGAAGAATTCCAGGCCTTCAGAATGGAAAACGAACCGCCATCCCAACCGATGTGGCCGTTATGAGAATCGACGAGCAGTTTGACCGATTGCATACGCTTCCAAGTCTCACTGGCGTAAGATGGAGAACCGGAATAGCCCGAAGAAGCCAGTCTCCGATACTTAGCATGGAGGAATTTCGCCCATAAGGAGTCGTTCGTCCCAAACCTGAACCACAACTTGCAAGCGAAAGCCGAACAGATGTCCTTCGGATTGCGCAATCCTAACCCACCCTCATTCTTAGGACGACAAATAACATCCCACGACACCCAATGATGACGACGATTGTCGCCCTTAGAACCCCAGAAGAAGGAGGAAGCCAAAGATTGGAACGAACGAAAGAAGGAAGAAGTAGGGGTCATCGCTGCGAAAATATGAGTGCCCATTGAGCATAAAACCGATTGGATAAGCACCAATCTGCCTGCTTGGGAAAGGAGAGACGCATTCCAACGGATAATCTTTCCCCTAACTTTGTTCGTTAGAGGATCGAATAGGGCGTTAAGTTTCCTTCCTCTGAATAGAACAATTCCCAGATAAGGAAGAGGAAGTGAAGTTGCCCTGAAACCAGTGAAGGACTCAACCCATAAAACTCGTGATTGGACCATGTCCTTCGCGTGAACAAAACAACTCTTCGACGAGTTGACCCGTTGGCCCGAACACCTCTCGTACAGCTGGATGAAACAAGAAAGGCGACGAATAGAAGACCGATTACCGTTGGAGAAAATGACAATGTCATCCGCGAATGACAGGGCGGAGACAAGCGGACATCCACTTGGTATCCCAAAACGCTGAATTTGACCAAAAACAGTTAATGTGTGGATGCCACGAATGAAGGCCTCGGCCGCGATAACGGAAAGGGTAGGAGATAGAGGATCGCCTTGACGGATACCTCTACCAGCCTTGAAAAAACCATTGGCCGATCCGTTAATGATAACAGAATACCAACAGTTGGAAATGAGCCTCCACACCAAATCGATAAGGGTTTCAGGAAAACCGAAGGCACGAAGAACTTTGATGATGAAAAACCAAGACATACGATCATAGGCCTTTTCCATATCAAGTTTGAAAACAATGTTAGAACCCCTGACCTTGCGATCTATCTGAGAAACAAGTTCTTGAGCTAAAAGGACGTTATCAGTGATCAAACGGCCTTTTACAAAACCTGCCTGAGAGGAGGAGATAATGCGTTCAAGGTACGGAGCCAAACGTGTGGCCAAAACCTTAGAAATCACTTTGTTGGCGAAATTACAAAGGCTGATCGGACGGAATTCTGAACATTCCCTCGGATTGTCACACTTCGGAATAAGGATCAAATTGGTGGATGACCAGCTAATGGGTAGAGTTCCTCCGGAAAAGAAATGCTGAATAGCCAGACAAAGATCAGCTTGGATAATATGCCAGGTACTTCGGAAGAAGGACCCATTAAAGCCATCCGGTCCACTAGCACTATCCTTGCTGAGAGCAAAGACACAGGCTCGAATCTCATCTGACGAAGGCGGGAAGGCTAAAACGTCACTTCCGTCAGAAGCAACAAGCCGAGGAATAAAAGACAGGATGTCGGAAACCGATTCAGACACAGAAGGAGAACCAAGAAAAGATTGGAAGTGAGAAACAATAACATCTATTACTTCAGACGGAGTCGAAGCCACAGATTGGTCCGTTCTCAAAATCTCACAAATTGAAAGCAAATTAGCTTTCTTGCGGATAGTTGAATGAAAGAACTTGGAATTCGTATCACCTTCAACCACCCACTTGATCCTTGCCTTCTGGCGGAGGTAAGAATTTTCAATGCGGAGTTTCGAGGAGAAAGCCAATTGAGCGATAGCCCAACTCTCCTTGTTTTCGGCTGAAGGACTCTCGTCAAACAAAGATTTAGCAAGAATCAGGGACTCTTCAGCCGCTCGCACACGATCGAAAATGTTCTTGAAAACAAGGGAATTCCACGATTTAAGACAGACCTTAAGACGCTTCAGTTTCCGAGAGAAAGCCACCATGGGAGCAGCCACAATGGGAGCGGACCACGAATCTTCCACCACTTGTAAAAAACTATGGTGGGAACTCCACATGCTAAGGAACCTGAAAGAAGAAGGTCCCGACAATGACCGCGAAGCGCATCGTAAAACCATAGGCGCATGATCAGAGCAAGAACGATGAAGATGAGAAATAGAGAAGGAGAAAGGGAGGTTAAACCAATCAGCGGACCCAAAAATCCTATCCAACCTAGAGAGAATCCGATTCGGGCCTTCCTGGTTGTTAGACCAAGTAAAAGCAGAGCCAACGAAAGGAAACTCAGATAATCCGGATCTCACAATGAAAGAATTGAAATCAGAAACCGAATGCCGATTGACAGGCAACCCACCTAATTTTTCAGCCTGGCTAGCGACAACATTGAAATCACCACCCACCACTGAAAATTAGCAACCAAAATCAGCTAGAGACAAAATGTCATCCCAAAGAGATAATCTCTCTAACCGGTCGCACTTGGCGTACACCGGCGAAAAAGTGAACGGTTGCGGGAAAGAGGGTGAAGAGCACAAAACAGATAAAAGTTGAGACGAGTCAAAAACAAGGAGAACCACGCATTCTTTGGACCAAAGAATCCAGATCTTTCCCGAATTATTAGACAGAGCACCGCCAAAACCAAGCGACAGAACAACCTTGGTAATCTCTCCAGAACCCATAAAAGGTTCTAAAATAGCCACCAGACCAATGGAATGCTTACGGACAATCCGCCTAAGTCTAGCAGCAGATGCTTCATTGCCAATTCCACGAATGTTCCAGAAGAGAAAGTTCGACATGAAGACAGCAGCAAGCAGAGAGAAAGAAACAAGCGAAGACCGACAACACAGATGCAAATCAGATACGATACAAGGAGGATAGAGCCGACCTATCGATCTGCTCAGTCGCCGCTATAGAGCGAGTACGGATAGTGCGGGGAATGGCTGAAGCGCCACTCGAACCAATACGAGAGACTCAGCGTCGTGGCTGATGCCTAGGCTCGGACAACGAAAAAGCACCATAACACTCCTTCGAACAAGGCAAAGAAGAAGAGGCTCTGGAGGGATCAGAGTTCTCGGTTAGACGAGAAAGCCGCTCATTAATCTCCGCTATTTCCTCAGAACTAAGCATCGGAATGACGATCGATAAGGAACAAGAAGAAGAGGGAAGAGAACAAAGGGAAGAGCAACAAATAGTCGGATAAGCTGGAGAATCCGAAACAGATAAAGGATAACGAAAATATGTAAGGGAGCTAATAATGCGCATCCCACGATGCTGTAGGAACCTAACCCATGCCGGACTGTCACTCATGAGACAGCCCCGCGAGACAGGTAAGGTTCGCAAGGTTGACCTAGTAGAGATATCACCCTCACGAGTCGAAAATGACTGGTAACATTCCAGGCTGCCCGCATAGTGGACCATAACAGGATACACTATGCACTCAGGACTGGAACACCACCTGAGCCAGTCGACCCAGGCAGGGTAATCTCTCCTTAGAGACCATATGGGACCAACCAAAGAAGACATACGATAACAAGCCATCAACAACACTGACCAGGCCTCGCTATGGCACAAAGTAATAAGCCAAAAGATAAAACCACTCTGTTCGCTCCAATCGGAGATAACAAAGTCGAAGGGACCTGACACGCTATCAAACACCACTAGGGGATCAGCGTCAGGGAGCACACGCCGAAGCGCGTCTAGGCTCAGAAATACAAAGTACAAGCCCACAGAACCAAACCAGCATACTATAATAAACCCATAACCAACGGGCAAGAAGTAATGCATCAACGAAAAACTCACCTGACCGCCCAAAAAAAACCATACCTGCAGCTGCTCGTCCGATGGGACAGTGGAACAACCACCCACCTTCTGCTCCAGTAACAAACCACCCTCGAAACAGGGAGAAACCGACCCACCAGAGCATGAAAGCCGATCATATCCACACAAAGAACAGCACCAACCATCACCAAAAACAATAGGACAGGAATCAACTTCCAAACCAACCCAAACAACACGAGACACCACTGTAGGAGCAAGGGGAAGCACCGCATCCACTTTGGTTGGGCCTACAAAAGCCCCATCGATCTGAGAATCAAGATCAACACCCAATCCAACACCAACCTCACAAAAATCCACTCCCACATGCATAGAATCAAATAAATCCACAGAGAAATCGACAGATCCATCCCACTTTTTACGAAATCCTGTGAGAGGGCCAAGATAGGTTTGCATCACAACCTGATTTGAAGGGGTGGTGAAATCCCCTTCATCCAATGCAACCACACCAAAGCCTAAATCACACACAGCCGTACCCACCACCATCAACTCCTCCTCACAAGGAAATATTTCACATCCATCAGAGAAAGTGACCGAAGGAGCGACTAGGGAGATGGGATCCCCTTCGAACAAGACGACACTACCATAGTCAGAGCCACAACACACCGATCCCACCACCAAAGCCTCCTCCCCGCGCGTCACCAACCCACATTCGACAGAAAACAGAAGCTGCGGCTCGAAGAAGGTGGTGAAGCCCCTCTTCGAGGCAGCAACGGAGGCCGTAGCATGAGGCGACTCCTTGCAATCGGCGGCAAATGGAGGATATCGCCAGCACGGGGGAGGACAGCAAGAGATGCCACCTTCTGATACCGAAACCACCTCCAAGAAGCAATGCTCAACCCAAATAAATCGAGATCTAGCAAGATCCCCAAAATCAGAGAGGGAGAAAACCATAATTTCAATCGAGCTAACTCCGGTGAAGACAACAGAAATTGGGTCGATGACCTCCGCCAGCAAGGCAGCGCCGACAACGGCGAACGAAGGGCAACGGCGCACGAACGTCCCCGAAAGAACGAACTCCCCACCGCCTTCCAAAGACGACAACATAAACAGCGGTCAAACAACACAATACCGCAGCGAATTAGAGAGTAGCCTCAGATTAAAAGAGAAATTAGAAGAGGAGAGAAGCAAGAAAAATCGGAATGACTCAGAGATTAGCGGCCATTAAAATTGTTTTTTATTTGTAACGGTTGTCCTGGTATTGTTCTACTAAACTTCTAATGCCAATTTATTATCAAATACATACTTTTAAAATTACCTAAGGTTATTCACAAACACTTTCTTAATTCTCTTCTAATATTTTACATTTAAGTCCATACATTTAAATTAATTACGTAATTCAAAATTTAAACCATTTGATAAACTCAGTTATCTAATATTCGATACATCATGTAAATTCTAAAATATGACAATTTCAACAGTATACCATAGTAGCATCAACAAACTGGTAAAATAAAATTTTCATTTGCATATAAAGATATATAAATCACATAGCATAAATTATATACATCAACAATAATAACAAATTTATTTTATAATTTGTTTATCTCAATGAAGTTATCATGTATTGCACTGAAAAATTATATTTTTAATTTTAAATACCTATATTTTAAATTTCCATAGTTACTTACAAACCCTTCACAATTCTCTTCTAATATTCTTTTACTCATATACATGTATTTAACCAATTATGTAATGTTTATTTTAAATCATTCAAATAAATTCAATTTACTAATACTTATTAATTCATCTAATAAATCTTAAAATATATCGATTTAAGTATGCCTACAACACGCACACATAAGCAAAGATGATAAAAATGTTATTTTTATTCATATATAAAGATATATGGATCGCATAACATAAAATGTAAACATAAATAATAATATGTTGTTAATTTATAATTCATTTATCTTCAAATAATATCATACATTATTAGTATAAAAATTTCGTATTTTACAACTTTTAATCGTATTTTACAACTTTTAATCGTATTTTACAACTTTTAAATGATCATGTTGAAAATGGGTCTTATTTGGGTCCAAAAACATCTAATCGTATTTCGAAGTGCAACGTACAACGGACTTTGAATTTGACAATTGAATATACCGTAGAGATCAGCACGACGAGACGATTAAAACGGTATACGGATATCAGTGGTACGATTGAACTATAATAATTCGAATTTTCTACTAGCGGAAAATGCATGAAAAACACGGAAAAATAAGATCGACGAAGCTAAAGATGTCCGAATTTGGAAAAATGACAAACTGACATCTTGCTCAGAAGATGGTTTAGAATTTTTCTATGTAAAAATATTTAGGTTCCGAAAATATTTTATTTTCATTGCTTTTTAACTGATTAAATTGAAGTAAATTTATGTACGAAATAAACTTTCATATTTTTGGACGAAAATTTACCAATTGCTATGTTTAACAATACGCATTTCAAATAACAAATTTATATTTCAAAATTCGTTTAAATTTCATAAAATTTCAATTAATAATGTTATTAAAACCGGTTAAATTTACGGGTCGTTACACCTAAACTACATGCTCAGCCTTTTACTGCTATTTATACGGAATACTCCGATTGGATAATCGGTCATTGAACCTCCTTCAATTACTCTGGCAGCTAGACGGGGTAAGCATGTCAAGCAAGGTAGTTCGAGTAGGGATGACATAGGAATATCGATCGTGAATACGGATGGTTTCAACAATGTCGTGCATCGTACACTACACTTTGCAATATTTATATTTGTTAATTGCTAACACTTATAAATGTTATTGACTACTAACGCTAAAAAAATGTTAGGATATCTAAAAGTGTTGGTAAATATAAATAATGTTTTGTATAAACTTTGTTACACATCGGTTATAATTTGCAACACAAAAAGGTGTTAGAATAGTTGGTAAATTTGTAAATAATTCATGGAAAATTGCACCCATCCCTAATTTTGCATATTTTCGTTTTCTAGCACTTTCCCATTCCCATTTATCAGCGCATAAGTTTTGGTTTCAATATTAGGGTTTCCATTCTCAGTTGGCCCTAGACATATCAATGACGCTCGACGTCTCCGGGCGGCTTTGGCGGCTTAACCGATCTTCCCTTGGCACATCTTCAAAGCTACATCGAGAAGCTATCGACATAGACCAATGCCTCAACATGCGAATGTTGATTTGGCGCGTCATCTTTCGAGGCGACATCAACCAGACCTCGACGGCTCTCGTGACTTCAGGTTCTGCATATAATCATTCCAGGCAACTTCAGGTTCGATTTTGATTTTGTATATTGGATCATCAGATAACTTCAGGCTCTGCATATAACTTCTTCTTGACTTTATGTGAGGTTATTTGTAAATCTATTTCTATTTACTTTTCATTAACATATTACAAATTATTTGCGCATTATGTGTACATATCTGAAAATGGTTTATATGAACAGATTTTTGTCATATAGTATATTTTGTCGTTGTTGTCTAATAATTGTTAGTATTGTTGAATTTTATTTGACAACTGTTATATTTATACCAATATTTTTATCATATATTTAGCTTTGTTTAAAAATCATAGTTTGTAGATTGGAAATGATTTATTTATTAATAAACGCTAAAAATATGATACTCCAGTAGCATAAGGGTGATTGGGTATTGCATTTTGCTGGGTCTTGGATTTATCGGTGTTCATTTTGATTTCATATATTTTAAAAACAATCACTATCCTACTAGTTAACTTTTTAAATGATAATATCATAATGTATTAATTTTATTTGACGTTTTTTTTACATTGTGTAGGAGCTTTATTTGTATGTTTATTTTTTTGTTGGAACTTTATGATTCTCATAAATTTTGATAACAGATTACAGTTAGCTTGTTTTTGGGTCTGTTAGCGCATTGTAGAATAGATGTAAGATATAAAAAACATGTCAATGTAAAAGCCTATTAAGCACTCATAGTGAATAAGCTGTAGCTAATTTTTCCCAACTTCTTGCACTTAACAAGCATTTCTGGTCTTTCAAATTTGCATTCAGACCAAAAATGTATTGACCTTTGATTAATCACATGATACATTAGCAAGGTTGCAATTAATATAATGGTCATCTGTAGCTCTCTCCTGCCATTTGTCTTTTTAAAAGACCACCAATATCCCATCTTAAAAGAAGTTAAGTCTTCCATCTGCCTCTTCCATAATTTTCATAGTCATACATTCCAAGGTTCTTTTCTTCTGAGGTTTTGTTAAAAATGTGTATGATGCGGTAGAGACGACGTTCCTTTCCCCAATTGATTGACTTTGATTACAAACAGCAAATTTAATATTTCTCTTTGGAGAAATCAGGCCAACGTTCTAATCTGCATGCTTTCATTTGATCAAAATACTACTTTTTTAGAAAAATCATTTACCGAAATATTAAGAGAATAATCAACTTAAGGCTTGTTTCTCAAAACATTTACAATTGCTGCCTAAGAGATTTGCTTTGCTAGGCTTGGGTACTTATATTGTTCTATCCTTTCCTGGATGTTTGAGATTATTACATCATTATTCTTTTGATACTTGTTTGGGCTTGTATTAAATTTGAAAAACACGCTAGAGATTATGATCCTTGCCCTGCAATGATTGACTTTCATTATAATTTGTGAGTTTTATATTTATCTTGGGAGAAATCAAGCCAATGTTTTGTTCTCGTGCATTCACCATATGGGGATGTATAATTACCTTATTTAAAATTTATTTTTACTGCAAAGATAAAAAAAACAATCAACGAGTCTTGTTTCTCCAACGTCAAAACATTCTGGCGGTCCAAGTGAATTTGTCTCGCCATGCTCAAGTGCTTATGCTGCTTACTCCTACCTATATATTGTGTTAGATTTTTTTTTTCTATTTAATTTTATTAGATCGTAAGTTTATTTGCGCTCTGTGCCCACACAAACAATGTATACACACACATGTATATATGTATACACACACACACGTGTGTGTGTGTGTATGGAAGGAAATGTTTTAAATAATCTGGTATTTAACATCTTATAATTTTAGACATTGTTTTACTTAAATCCAATTATAGTAATCAATTATATATTTAGTATCTTATATCAACTATAATTTGATTTACATAAAACAATAGCAAAAAATATAAGATACTAAAATACCACCTTATTTGATTTTTATTTGACAACTATAAATAAAATTATATCTTATATTGACCATAAGTATTTTGTTGACTTATGTACAAAAATATAAGATGCTAAATACTAGCTTATTTGTTTGATTTTTCATTGTAAACTATAAATGGAATATAAATAAAATTATATCTTATGTCAACTATAATTATATAGTTTATTTATTTGATTCATATATTCATTGTTGGTCATTTTTCCTTTTTTCCTCTTTTTTTTCTCCTTTTCCCCTTTTTCTATTATTTTTTCTTGCTACTGTCTTGCGCAAGCCAAATTGTAGTTGATTTACGTTTGCTATTTCATACTCAAGTGAAATAATTTACGTTTACAATTTATAGTTTGGAAATACTGATTATTGATTAATACACACACACACAAAATGATACTCTAGTCATAGGGTTGCTGGCAAATAAATCTGGATAAGTCTTGGGTGTACTGGTTTACAGACTGGTCCAGTATTATTTCTTTGGGTTGTGTTCATATATTTCCTAAACAAATGACTATCTGCTACCTACATTTTATTTAGAAAATATCATAAAAATGTATTAATATTTATGTTTACTGTTTCTTTTACCTTGTGCAGGAACTTTACTTGTACACTTTTTTATTTGTGGTTTGAGTTTTATGATGTTTAGCAATACTTTTAATGTAGAAAATCTCAATTTAAACCCATTGAATACTCGCAGTGAATAATAATAAGCCCGAGTTATATTTGCCAACCTTTTTCAAGCATTAACTAACCAATCATGGTCTTCTTTATTTGTTTTGGCACACAAAATTTTCTTTATAATTTGTTAATCAATTGGTAGGTTTTTTTTTTTGAAGAGAAATTTTATAAATATAAATATACCTCAAAAGCCGCCAACAAGCCTGACGGGTAACATGATAAGAAAAACAAAAAACCGTCAACAAGCCTGACGGGAAACTAACGATGAAAACCAACAATCCCGGACGAGAGAACAGATGAATAAATCGAAAAGCAAAAACCCATGCAAACAAAAAGAGGAAAACAAGAAACCGGACGAAACCCAAAAAATGATAGCAGATAAGAGGTCCGAAAGAAAGCGATCCGAGCTATCCATCGCTCCGAACCAGATAGTAAGAAAAACCAGCTCCAGCCAAACAAAAGAAACCTAAACCTGAAACCAATAGCAGCGAAGTAAGATGTAAAAAGGGGGGGAGGGGAAGGAAGAGCCAGAAAACACCTGGCCCGCAACCGAGTCTCAACCAATTCCCGCTCTAGCGGAAAGCCTAGAACAAGAAATAGACAGAAGGCGCAGAAGAAGGCGAGAGCGGGAACTAACTGATCCCTTGAAAGGTCTGGCTTTAAAAGCCAGAAAAACATCATTTCTAACCCGACGAATAATGGAAGCAGGATCCATGGGAAATTCGTCAAATATGGCCTTATTTCGCGCACACCAAATGTGCCAGCAGATCAGACAAGGAATCAAGCGAAAAATGATAGAGCGCAAAGACTTACCTGAGGTTCCGTTCCACCAGGTGCTCTGTAAGTCACTCGGCGAGCCGTATCTTCCTCGGATGCCTATTAGATTACCGAAATAATTCCAACAGGCACTAGCTGTGAAGCCCGAGAAGAGTAAGTGATCAGAAGATTCGGATGCCCCGTTGCCGCAGCACCTGCAACGGGAAACTAAAGGAATCCCAATCCGCTGAAGGTTCTCATCAACCGGCAACCCCTTATGCAGGGTTCGCCACATAAACAAGGACACTTTAGAAGAGATTCTAGCGTCCCAAATAAAAGAGAATAGAGGGAGAACCGGAGATGGTGTTCGAACGGAATTCCACGCTTTGAAGATGGAAAACGTTCTACCGTCCCAACCGGAGAGGCCTCCGTGAGAGTCAGAGAAAGATTTGATCGATTGCATGTGCTTCCAAGTGGGAGAACCAGAATAGCCAGCGGAGGCCAGCCTTCGGTACTTGGCATGCAGGAACTTAGCCCATAAGGAATTGTTTGCCCCAAATCTGCACCACAACTTGCATGCAAAAGCCGAACAAATGTCCTTTGGGTTACGCACAGCAAGACCGCCCTCATTCTTGGGACGACAGACCACGTCCCAAGATACCCAGTGATGACGATGGTTGTCAACCTTTGACCCCCAAAAAAAGGAAGAGGTCAAGGAACGGATAGAACAGAAGAAAGAAGAGGTGGGGGACATCGCAGCGAAGATATGAGAACCTAACGAGCCTAAAACAGACTTGATAAGCACAAGTCTTCCCGCCTGTGAAAGCAGCGACGCATTCCAACGCAATATCTTGCCCCTAATCTTGTCCGTTAGAGGGTCGAAAAGAGCGTTTAATTTCCTACCTCTGTAAAGAACAACTCCCAGGTACGGAAGAGGTAGGGAAGCCGCCCTGAAACCGGTGAAGGAATGGACCCAAGAAACCCGGGAAGGATCCATATCCTTCGCATGGACGAAGCAACTCTTCGAAGAGTTAACGAGCTGACCCGAACATCGCTCGTACTGATGAATGAAGCAAAGCAGCCGACGAACAGACAAAGACCGTCGTTTGAAAAGGTCACAATGTTGTCCGCAAAAGATAAGGAAGAGACTACAGGGCACCCTCTCGGAAGCCCAAAACGGTGAACCTGGCCGGAAATAGTTAGGGTGTGAATCCCTCGAATGAAATCTTCAGCCGCGATGACGAAAAGAGAAGGAGATAGAGGATCCCCTTGGCGGAGACCTCTACCCGCCCGAAAGAATCCGTAGGCTGATCCGTTTATCAGCACGAAAAACCTACAGTTAGAGATAAGCCTCCATACCAAATCGATTAGGGTTTCAGGAAACCCAAAGGCCCGCATGATTCTAATGACAAAAAACCAAGACATACGATCATATGCCTTAGCCATATCAAGCTTGAAGACAACATTAGAGCCCCTAACCTTCCGGTCAATTTGGGAAATCAGTTCCTGAGCTAACAATACGTTATCAGTGATTAAACGACCTTTAACAAAACCCGCCTGAGAAGAAGAGATGATGCGATCAAGGAACGGTGCTAAATGAGTGGCCAAAACCTTTGAGATCACTTTGTTGGAGAAATTACATAGACTGATAGGTCGAAAATCCACACATGATAGAGGGTTATCACACTTCGGGATAAGGACCAAGTTGGTGGAAGACCAACTAATGGGAAGAATACTGCCGGCAAAGAAATGCTGGATAGCCAAGCAGAAGTCTGCCTGGATGATAGGCCAAACACTCCGATAAAAGAAGCCGTTGAAGCCATCAGGACCACTGGCACTGTCCTTACTAAGAGTGAAGACGCAGGCACGGATTTCTTCCGGAGAAGGCGGAACAGCTAAAGAGTCGTTCCCCTCGGCAGGTGCCAAACGTGGAATGAAAGAAAGGATATCCTGGTCCGGGACGGACATAGAAGGGGAACCCAAAAAGGATTGAAAGTGAGACAAGATGATCTCCTTGACTTCAATTGGTAGGTTATAATTTGTAAATTAATTTGATGGTCACCCATTGCTGTCTTTTGCCATTTATCTCGAAAACATCCTTCCTTGGATGTCTGAGTTCAATGTTATCTATTGAATTTATCTATGACTTTGTTACATACATGCTTGATTAGATGTTTTTACTTGATTGTTACGATTTCAAGTATTTCTATTTAGAATAATTTCTTTGAAATATTGTTTAATGTAGAAATATTAGAATTCCATGTTTCACCTACAGATAGATGAGTTTCTCATTTGTATTTGTTAAGGAGTATGGCTTGATATATCTATTTAGTGTCTTAAGAGCTGATTATAACATATTGACATTTTCCACTCTTAAGTTGATTCATCGACTTCCATAGTATCCTCAACTTTTGTATTCCTCACGGTACTATGCATCTTGGTTTTTTCGTTTGTTTCTTGATTTCACTTCTGGTTCCATGCTTTGCATCTAACTTTCTGACATTTATTACATTGTGATTATGTGTGCCAAAATAACCTCGCATATTTAGTAATTTGTTGGCAAGTTGGTTTCCCCAATTTCTGCCTTATAGAGGTTTGGCATTGATTACTTTCGATTTTAACTACTTTCAAGAAGTTTTAACTATAACATTGAACATAAATCGAGTTAAATAAGTCATTCATGATATGTATTGAACTATCTAAATGTTAATATCATGTCATAGCATTTCGTTATGCCGTGGAAATGTAAAATGGAATTCCAATTTTTTGCAATATGACCTTATTTAAAGGATCTTTAGTGGTCTCAGCGCAAACTACACTAAGTCTCAGTGCAGTTTGAACTGCACATTCAAACTGCACTGGTGAATCGAAGACTCGGTGCAGTTTGAATGTGTAGTTCAAATGGTACTAAGTCATTAGCTCAATCACTGCACTGAGTCATTAGCTCAGTGAAGTTTGAACTGAGTCAAGTTTGAATCAATGCAAACTTGCACCGAGTTCAACTCAGTGCACACAAAATTGTTGTGTGCACTGAGTTAGACTTAATTGCGTTTCTAATTAATTGATGTTTATTTTTTATACATAATTTTCTTATAATGAAAGGTAGATTTCAATTACTAGTAACTTTGATGTTTGAATTCTCACTAATGATATATTGAATGTAGGCACTTGTGGAGGAGGTGGAAGAAAAACAGAAGTTGGAGCTTGCACTTTGGTATGTTCATCTATAAAGGAGAGTTGTTTGGGTGATGAAATTTTAGAGCACAAGCATCGATTTATAATGGTCCTCCAAATAAGCATTATAAACTTTGTGAATTTTCGGATGGGGGCTTTGTAATATAACCCATTTTTTGCTTTCGAAATATCTAAATTCTGCATATCGCTAGTGAAACTTTATTTTATTTTTTTGTAATTTGGATATGATATTGTTGAATTTGGAAATTAGAAAATTTGTGGATCTTATTATGGTATTATCTAAATATGACATGGATATATTGAGATATAAAAGCATTTTAAATTTTGTATTGAATCAAATACAATGTTAGGAATTGCCTGTTCTGATGTAGTGATTATATTTTTCAGCATTCACATTACCGATAAGTGTTTATTTGTTTGTATTTATTAGTAATGCTTATAAGCATTGGAATATATATTTTTCCAACACTTATACAAGCTGGAAGATATTTTTTCCAATGCTTATAAGCATTGGCAAAAAAATCTTTCAGTGTTTATAAGCGTTGCAAATAAATGCCCACGCCCCTATAGCGACAAATATAAACGTTACTGAAATTTTTGGCAACGCTTATACTCATTGGCAATCCTCTGTTTTGGTGTAGTGAATTGTTATGATTTACCAGCTTCTATTACACCTGTCAACGGTAGGAGCTTATGCCAATTTTCGCAATGATGTTAAAAACTTGGATGTAGTGGAAATATAGAGTATTGAAGCAACAATAGGATTTATAACGTATGAGTTGCATTTGTTGCGTAGTCGTCATTAGTAATTTTAGTTTGTTTTTACATGTATTTGAGTTTGAACATGTATTAATTTATTTTAATCAAATTGCACAATTTATTTCTCATTATTTGCAATTATAAACAATCTTCCATTGCAATAAACTTCATACGTTGGTTCATCTTCTGGTGCTATTAAAGCATGTAGTGATGGATAAGACGTCATTGGAAAACCGATGAAAAATTATGCGACATCATTGATTGAACGCACAAGAGACGGATAAAAAAAATCTCGTTCGTATTTAGAAAGAATATAGGCAATAACATAAACAACTAGATTCCATAGGAAATTTTGTAAACTACACAAATATGGTTACTCGACTTCAATGAATTGGAGATGGAAGAAAATTTGATTTGCTGAAGCGTTGACAATTGTTATGCAACCCGATAATAGAGAGGTATTCAATATTCTTAATGATGAATTAGTAACAAGTTAGTTGTTATCGGTGATTACAGATAAACAATACATGAAAGAGTACCAAATGTACCCGATAAATCAGAGCGATGCCAACAAATAATAATAAATTTATAGTTCTATTGTATTTTCTAAACATTACATATTATTGTATTTTTTAAGGTATTTTAATTTATTTTGATGTATTTTGATTATTTTACTTTTATTTCATTTTAATTAAATGCATATAGCACAATAAAAACATATAATTAATTAAATTTAAATAAATTAAGTTAAAAATCATGTTTCAAATACTTCTCTCAAATATCCATTTCGCATTACTAAATACCACTACAACAAAAACACCATATTACAACTGTAATTTTACAACTGTCGCAAAATGCCAGTTGTAATAAAGGTTTTTTACAACGTTTTTTTCAGAAAGTTGTAATAAACATATTTTTAACAACTCTTTTATTTTGCCAGTTGCAATAGATATCTATTAAAACCTTTCTTTTTAGTCAGTTGTAATAAATGTCTATTTTTAACAACTCTTCATTTTTTTCCAGTTGTAATATATTTATATTACAATCTTTTATTTTTGTTAGTTGTAATAGATGTCTATTTTTAACAACTTTTCTTTTTTTGCCAGTTGTAGTAGACGCCTATTACAACATTTATGTTTGCCCATAGTAATAATTAATTACTAATTATAATTAAATAATAATACTTAATAATTAATCATTAAATAATTAATATAAAAATTAATTGAGAAGTAATAACCACTATTAAATAATAATAATTAAATTAAAATATGAAATAATCAATAATAATAATTAATGTTCAATAATTAATAATAATAATTAAATAATTAATAAATAAGAATTAACTTTTAATATTAATTAATAGTAATAATTAATAATTAGGAAGTATAATGAATAATTAACATAATGATTAATAATTATTATTAAATAATTTATAAAAAAGAAATATTTTTAATAATCAATATTAATAATTAATAATTAAGTAGTAATAATTAGTATTAGTAATTAAGAAGTAATATTTAACATTTAGTATTAATTTTTGATAATTAGTAATTAATAATTATAACATTTTTGTTAGAATGTTGTATAAACTTACTTTCACCGGCTCTTTATTTTATCAGTCGTAATAAAGGCCTAATAAATATTAATAATAACTAATATTTTGTAATTAATATTTAATAATTAATTATTAATAATATTGATATTTAAGAATAACTAAAAATTAATATTTAATAATAACCATACCAATTAATAATAATTAATAATTACTATTAAATAATCAATACTTAATAACTAATAAATAGTAATAGTTTTTAATAATTACTATGAAATATTTAATAATTAGTAATTAGTAAAATATACATAATAATTAATATCCAATTATAACTAAGAAGTAATAAGTAATAAGTAATAATTAATAATGATTAAGAAGTACTTACTAGTTCTAACTTATAATATTTATTTTTAAAAGTTTTAGTGAAATTTTGACTTTGGTCCATGAAAATTTGGTGCCAAGCCATGAAAATTTGGTGCCAACCCATGAAAATTTACCGTAAAAGCATGAAATTGGCTCCAAAATAATTCACGTTTTATATTTCTGCTTCCACACACGGTTCTCCCTATACTCTTCCCAAAATCAAAAGCGTGCCCAAATTCTTCCTCTCGTCAAACAAAATTCTCATTTACAAGATTTAATGCTGCAAAATCCATTGATCCCTTACTGGATCCAATACATTGAGTCGAAAAATCAAAGTCTATATCAGGAGTGGCATCAAAATTCAGAGAATACCTTAATGGATCATACCTAAATTTCTTTGTGCGTTTGGGACTTTCTACTAAACCGACGAATAAGCGTCTTCCACCATGGACCCGCCACGATCTCCGACCACTCTCTCACCTTCATCAGCGCTGCCACTGTGGATCTCGGTTCAGATTGGATTGCTCCACTGTCGATCTTCTGTCCTAAGTCATCTCCTCTGCTTAATACTCTCGCGTTTCACGATGTCGGTTGTTGGAACTAGTGGATCGCCTGATTGATGATAGTCGAGCACGCTTGGATACCTTGAGTTGCTATGGTGACCTGATGGAGAGCTTAACAATGCTGATTGGTATTGGATTTGCTCTGATGATATGGCTTCCTGAATCTGGTAATTCTAAGTGTGGTGAGATGGGAAACTGCTAGAGGTAATTTGTGTTGCCTAAAACCTTTTTTGAAAATTGTTATTTGCTTGGCTGTAAAAACTTGGACCAGGGACAATTTATGATGAAATTAAACTTGAAATTTTGAACAGATGGTCCTGTGTCGTTCGTCAGTGGTGTCAAGGACAATGGTGTCTTCTTGTTGTGTGTTGAATGTTTATACTATGCTGTCAAAAATGTTTTATATCAAAGTCATGACAGCACCTAGAAAACTCTTTTGAATTTACTAATTTTATATCCTATTCTATTATCACAAAAGCATGTTCCTAACATTAGCAGTACATAAAACATTTTCAAATCAAATTCAAACAGCAATCATATACATATGTCGATTGATTTTGCAATGAAAGATCTTAATTAAGCTAAATAAAGAAAACAGTTGCATTTGTGAATACTTTAAGACTATGTATGAATATTATGTGAGTGTTGACTTTTTGTATTAGATCTATTTTTCTCTTTAGCATATACAAATGTGACATTATCTTATTGTGAATTGTACATGCATTGTTATACGCAAGTGCATAAGTGTTTGATCTGATTAGACTAAACCATCATACTAAGTTTGGGCTTGTTGTTTAATTGCATTGGTAATTCGAGTGTTTTCAGGTGGTGAGAGGACGGAAGGCAGGGGTTTGTGTGAAGTTGCGGTATGTTTGGTTGGCGAGGGGCTAGAGAAGATGTCGCGACACTGGCAGTTAGGTGGTGGTTCGACAGGCAGTGTTGAGGAATGATGGAAACATGGAGGGTTTCTTGTTGTAGAGTAGGTGGATGGTTGGTGGAACTGGTTGCAGTGGTAAGTAACTTTGGTTGTAGATGACTTGAGAAAAGTGATGCAAGTGTTTAAGGAAGAGGTGGTGATCGAGCAGCAGAGGATTGCAATTGTTTATGGAGGAGATGATAGATGGAGGAAGGATGGAATACACTTGTTTGCGTGCAGGAGTTCAGGTGGTGATGATGCTCGAAGGAGCAGTTGATGGTGTGGTGGTGATAGTGGAAGTTGTTGCAATGTAAAGCTGTTAAAGAAGGATGGTTGTTGTATTGTAGTTGTAGAATGGTGTAGTACAAGGTAGAGGGAAGGAGGTTTCAAATGACTGGGAATTGGGGATTGCAGTGGAGCTTGGTGAAGTATGTTTGGCAGCAATGATGAGCCTTCATTGTTGGCTATGAAGTGTGTAACGATCGGGATTTTTCGTTGCCGAAAAATCGAACCGTTAGGGTTTTAGAAGAAGAAAGAGGTAGAAGAAGAAAGAAAAGAAAGAGAAGAGAAAACAGAAAAACAAGTAACAGAACGAGAAACAATAACAGAATCTCACAGTCGCAGCGGAACAACATATAATAGATAAATGAATATTCATTAAAACAAAAGAACTATACATTTTATACATTACATCACATTACATTACATCAATAAGAGTGTACGACAACAACAGCGGAAAGAAATACTATATACAATAAATAATAGACTACGCTATCTGGCTCGCCTCCAGATCTGCACAGCAACTCCCGAATCCAGAATAACCTGATAACCTAACTCTAGACTGCCCGTGTGGAAAATAGTGGGCACCCAGAGTTTAGGAAAGGAACAATAAACTCCAGGTCAGTCATGTGACTGGTGTGAGAACTCAAAACAGTTTATCTTTAAACAAGCAACAATAAAATTTAAATTTTGAAATCCGCAATGCTTTTTGGAAAATGAAACTACCATAAGGCCTCCCGGCACACACACAATGCAAACGCACACATGGGGGAGATTTCTCCTTATGATAGTCAAACATGCTTACTACGAGAAAAATTCTTTGATATTATTACTAGTGCATAGTGGAAAATATTTTCCAAAAGTATAATATAAATCCTAGCCAGCATAGGTACCATGATACTATGCCTACTATAGCTGCCATGTTAAATGGCAGGTTCTACAACTAAAACCGTACAGGGCGCGTATTGGATGAATGGATTTCCAACAAATGGTCAGGCTAAGGAACTTCCTACTGCCACATGGGATCGCCTCTGGCGGGACGTCCCGAGAACTAACGTTACGGTTAGATCTCTGCCAACACAAGGCCGGGTTACCTCTGTAACTAGGTAACTACTACACGAATATGTCATCCCCCGGTCCTTTGGGACCTTTATCCGAGCGCTCGATACCAACAACACCACACAGAAATAGATATAGTGTTTCCACATGAGTAAATATCTGGGCTCCATACCATGATACCACCCTTTTCCAGAAGGGAATGACATACCCTAAAGGGCGCGACCCTCATAACCTTGCCGCATATTCCTGTTTCGACCATTTCCGGGGAGTGAGGTCCTGACGAAGTCTCGTCCACAAAGCTACGCTTTGTGCAACAAAGCCATGCTTTGGGTCCACAGATGACCAAAGCAATAATCACAAAGATAAATGATCAAACAAATGATCATATCCAAACGATCAACCAATGATCATCACACAGCAGCACTCAGCATGCCACATTACCAGATTGGGAAATATCGCTGATAACCTTCAACAACATAACCTCTGAGCTCGTACGTCTCAGAGAAGGGTGTTAAGCTAAGAGAATAAATTCTCCGCCACCAACAGAAATGTATTTGAAAGAAATCTGCTCTATCTCTCAAAATGTAATGTCAGACACGTAACCATACAAGTCTGTTCCGGGTTCGAACAGAACCGAAGGCACTTCCAAAGATGCCCTTGCAATCCGGGTATCCACAATCCCGATAAAATTTCCCATCACAAAGGAAATCTCCATATCGTAGCTAACGATGCGGAGACAATCGATAGGTCATCCTATCGTTTTCACAAATACCCGGTCTTCAACACCGGTCTTCAAATGCAATCCAAACGACGTATCGCATATTCGGAATGGGATATATGACACAAAGGTCCTCTCCCGGCTAAACCGAATAGCGAGCGCTTATTTTTAAAAATAAGTGTGCATTCAATTCCAAACAAACACAACCAATACCATCCCAGGGGTAAATATTGATAGTCGGTTATTTAACTATCAATAAAGATGCGCCACATCATCAGATTCCAAATAATTTTTTCCAAAATTATTAAATCCCAAAATATCTTTACAAGATATATATACACAATTTCCAAATAATTTCCCAATTTATTTGCTTTACCAAAACACCTTCACAATAAAATTTTCCACACTTTACCCATTTGAAAACCCATTTCAAATTAAACACCTTAACCATTTGAAAACAAATTTCAAATCACACAACTCAACCATTTGAAAACCAATTTCAAACTACAATTCATCTTTTATACCTTTTTGAAAACAAATTTCAAAACAACATATAAATCCTTACCGATTTATTTTTAAATTTTACGCTCCAAATTCGTGAATTTTATTTCCATCTTTAAAAATAAATCAACATTTATTTTTAAACCAATTTCCCTTCCTATTATAAATTCCAACGTGAATTAAATCCCAAATACCCATTCATATTTGATTTCAAATCGATTCCAAAATATTCGCTTACAATTTACCTTTAAAAGGTGAATTCACAAAAACGTTCCATTCCATATTGGAAAATCATTTCTAAACTTATTTAAAAATAAGTAATTCACAATTCAATTTATTTTCAACAATTCGAAAATATTCCATATGCTTAAACCATAGTTAAGTATTAATTTCATTCCTTTAAAGAAATATTCTTTTATTCACATTTATTTGGGTTAAAAACGAATGTTGCGTAAAACATCGTTACGACAACCCAAAAACACTAGTATATGGATTTGAAATAAAAAATAGATATATAAATCCAATACTATACAAATTATCCCCTTCTGTTTCTCGAAAACGTCTATTTCAACAATCAATGTTGAAATCTATGTTTTCAATACTCAATACATTTTAAAACACCTTTAATTCGTTTTAAATTCCATTTAAAACATTCCTTTCCCAAAAACAAACCCATTTTATTTAATAATCTATTCAATATTCAAAATAGTGAATATAGCCCACTTAACAAATTCCCATATTTCAATTTATCAAATTCGATGGATTTCAAATTTATAAACATAGTTTATAAATTCCATTTCTATTATAAACCCCAATTTTATAAATTCCTTTATTAATCCGATGCAATTTACATAACCCAATTTCATACCCAAAAGCCATATTGTAAGTTAAATACTTATAATATTATTTATTTACCAAATCGTTCCTTTGAACTTCACCAATTTAAAATCTTATCACTTACAAGATTTCTTTATGGTTTATAATAATTTCAACTAATGAAATCTTCATTTATTAACAATTTCTATAAAATTCCCCTTTTTTATGCCCAAATCCATTTCTATAAGTTAATAACTTATAAACTTAAAATTTTCCAATAACCATTCGTTTTATAAATTTCACATTTATTAATCTATAAATCCTAGTGAAATTCATGTTATACATCAACTTAACACTTTATAAATTTATTCTATAACTTCAATAAATTTAATTTAAAAAAACATCCATTTATAAAATCCTTTATATAAACCATTAATAATAATAACTTCCCAAAAACCAAATTTAACTATTTTATAAAAACCTATTATTGTTAAAAATTTCTTTTAAGTTATATTTTATAAAAATATAAATTTTTAAAACATAAAAATTTATCCATCTATTTATTTTAAAATTTAATCAATTCAAAATTTTTAATAAACCATATTCTTTGAAAAATCGATTTAAAACCCCTTTTAAATTCAAAACCGTTATTTTAATTTTTAAAAATTTGAATCCGATGATGCAACAGCATTAGATGGTCAATCACGGGAATAAGTGTCATATATCAATATGATTATCAACAATCAACATAATATTTATAAACAAATAAATATGTGAGGAATCCAGTTGGATCCCTCCAACCTGTTACCCTGCATCCACAGACGTTAGCACAATACCAATTCCACTTCAAGGTGGAATATCGCGGTATATGGGATTTTATAAAATATCCGCTTAATAACGGCGCAATAGGGTCTCATCCGCTATACGAGGCGGGAAATCAAATCCAATATATACATATGCCAATATATATATATTGCTATATATAATATATATCCTATTATATCTACTACCACAATCAATCAACAATTATCAATCAATATTAACTATTTAAAATTTTAAACAAAACCTTTCGATTGAGTGAGGAGTTCTCACCTTGATTTTGTTTCCGTTTTCGGCGTTCGTTTCGAATAAAATTAAACGAACGTTTAATTTTACCCGAAATTCAAACGAGCTCCAATCGACTCCAAACTGGTTGCATCGCGAAGTGCTCGATCATACGATTCCAACGCAACTGATTTCGTGCAATTCCGACCTCGCATGAACAAGATATTGCATTTTAAACGTTGTACAATCGTCAATATAATTAATAATTTACCAATTTCTTTTACAAGACCCTAACCAGATCGTGGCCGCACATCTTCCTTCTCCCCCCCTTCCTCACGCACGTATGTTTCTTCCCAGGTAGTGAACGCACAAAGAACCCACCAAGCTTGAACTAGGGCTTGATTTTCCGACCACCACGAAGCACGAACTTCCATCATACCACCGCCAAACGAAGCGCCTCGACGAGAGCCACCAGCGCCCAGATTCTCTTGGAGCTCGGCCACCATTACTGCCTCGAAAACCGTGCGCAACAGCCCAAGAACGCGGGTCCCTCTCCCTCACCCCGTTGCTCCAATTTCGATCTCGACCGTTGAGATCGAAGCCCTCTCTGCCCTCTACGACTTTCCAGTTGGAAGTTTCTTCTAAAACTCGACGGATCTGTGTGGATTTGAGGTGGAAGGGGCGACATTTTCTGGCCATAGAAATAATTAGGGCCGGCTGCGTTTATCTTGGCTAGGGTTTAGAGATAATTGCATTTATAAACAACTATTATTATTATTTTAATAATAAAATCTCCAATTTAACACTTTTGCAAACGAACTCCAAACGACGCGTTCCGACAGGCGATTCTAAGGTTTTTCCACATTCCGGACACAATGGAACAAGTTTCGGAAGCTAATTCCATCATATGTGTGAGATACGGCAATAAACGCTCGATTTAAATTTAAACCGATTTAAACGATTTCTAGGCGTTTTGGCTTGTACCGGACAAACGATAAATCCAAACGACTTAAAATTTGAAATCTTGCAAAAATATCACATTATGGATCCGATGAAACTGGTTTCGTCGAAATCCGAGACCGTTTGAAAAATGGCTATTTTAACTCGCCGAATTAAAATTAAAACGATATCGATGCGTTTCGAGCTGCCACGGTCAAACGACAACTCCGTTTGCTACGAAATTTGAAATCCGATAATAACTAACTATTACGGATCCAATGGAACTCGTTTCGTTCAATTCCGAGACTGTTCAAAAATTGGCTATTTTTCAGTCGATAATTAAATATTAAAATATTCAATTTTTACAAATTAACTCCAAATTCAGTTTTACAAGTTCTAAAATATCTCTACAACTTTAATATGATAAAATAAAATTTTCCAAATCATTTTCAATCATATTTAACCCAATATCTAATTATTTGTGGAATTTCACTATTAAATAATCGATTTAATTGTCCAATTAAATCCAAATATTCGATAAATAAATTATTCGACTTAAAAATTCCACTTATTAATATTTAAAATTAATTAAATACTCAAATTTAAATTACTAAAAATTCTGGGTCGTTACAAAGTGAGTATTTGTTGTCATTTTACTTGTTTTGATTAAATCTCTCTTTCACAATATCTATTTAATTCAATTTAGCTATTAAATTTTGCATCACGTGCATACAGTTCTTGTGGTAGCAAGGAGAAACTATATCAACAAGATAGAGTTATATCCTGTCAGCCCGAAGCATGGTATGTTTCATTGATTTTGTCGTTGGATTCAAATAATCATTCTACCTATTTTAATTGAAGGTGGTTAGTGCTAAAGTTTATACATAATAATTGAAACATTTGTGAATTGTTTAAGAAATCTGATGCTATTCAACGACATTTTATCCTTCCATATATCTACCAAACTAGAGGAATATTTAAAGGACAAAATTTTAAATTAGGCAAAGAAAAACCTATTCCCACTATGAGTCTCATTCGGAGCTTACTATACGACTAGGGTTAGAAAGAGCATAAAGTTTCTGTTCTATGAAAACCAAATATATTGTTGAGTTTGAAATGAAGCTTCTAACTGAAATAGCTTTTTATTTTTTAAGGCCAATTATAATATTTGTCCAAGTACATAATTGACTAGTAGCAGTACTGGATGCTCTTTTTGGCCTAAAAAAAGTAAGAAAAAACTTCTTCAACGCTTATTATGTAATACATTCGAGTATAATTTGAACGATACCTTAGTTCACTCAGAAGGTATGTAGTACAGCGTCGAATGCGCTTAAAATAAAGACAAAACTGTCTACTAAGCATGAAGCTTAAAATGCCTCAACTAGAGAGCATCCGACTAGCTGGTTGAACAAAATGTAATTCAACCTGATCTTACATTAAGCAGTCTTGGTGTTTGATAGTAATGTAACATACAGACATGGCTAGAGCAATGGCAGGTCCAGACATGAATCATCCAGAAGGTTCTAGAGAACACGATCCTCGTGATATGAGTGTTCTTCAGCAGCATGTTGCCTTCTTTGATCGTAATGGTGATGGAATCGTGTATCCTTGGGAAACTTATGCAGGTTAAGTGCTACTATTATCTTTTTTTCCTTGGGTAGCCAGTTTGAAAGATCGTAATGGTGATCTTACATTTGTCGTTGGATTCAAATAATCATTCTATCTATTTTAATTGAACCTTTAGCAAATGCGTAATGTAACAGAGAGTATTATACTGCTTTTATATAGCAGCATACATAAGTAAAATAATAAATAATACATATTTTTGTTGATGTTATACAGAGGTTTGTGCTATTCAGTCCACATTTTTAGTTGATGTTATACATATACCATAAATAGTCTAATGTATTCGTAAATTATTTTTGTGCAATCACACCGTGAGAGCAATACTCTGACTGTTGAAGAACGGCCTAAACGGGATGCAATGCATGCTGGAATTGAGGTTGGAAAATGTAAAATATTGAGTTGGCAAAAGAAAGTTGTTGCAGAAGGAACGGTAGTATCCACTGATCCTGATTGTTTGGTGCATTTTAAAAAACTAGGACCAGATGGTTGTAAAGTTTGGGTTGATGTGGCGGTGGATCCGGAAGCTTTCTTGTGGAGGCCGAGTTCCGAGATGTGTACTATTGGAGAAGCAGTTGGATCGATCGTGGCTTGGTATAAAGACTTCGTTGCCTTCGACTAGTGTATTTCCTTAGGGTATGTGTTTTGCGATACAAAACTTTATCTTTCTTATGTATTTTGTGTTGTATCCTATTTTGGAATGGTTATGTGAGAATGTTGTTTTGGTACTGTTTTAGTTGGTGATGTGAACGAATACTTTAGATTGTTTTATTTGGTATGTATTGTGTTTCGTTAGAATTATATAAATATTAATATTTATGAATAAATTTGATTCAGTTATGTATATTTATAGTTTTGTAAATTATTAAATGGTGCATGCAATTATATTTTTGGGTTTAAATTGCAATTGATGTGGTAGTAATTAAAGTATATTACAACTGTGAATAACGGTTGTAGTAGATAACTACAACAGTTATCCAGCAGTTGTCATACCTGCTAAAGCACGAAATGTCACATATCTACAAGAGTTACCAACAGTTGTAAAATGGCTATTTGCAAGGATAAGAAACAATTGTAATATACAATATCACAACGGTTATATGCAACTAAAGAACACAGTTGTAAAAAATTGATAGTCTTTTACAACTTCTTAAAATATGACTGTTGTTCCACCGTTGTAATATATCTTTTACAACTGTGTTCCACCGTTGTAACATGCCTCTTTTGTTGTAGTGTACATTACCATTTCAAACAACTTTTCTGCTTAAATATCCCGTTCAAATGCCCTGCTCAAATTTTGTGCAATGATCTGAAAGTTTGCAACATAAATACGAAACAAAAATAGTGAAATAAACGACAATAACAAAACAAGCATATACACCAATAACCACTACATAATTAAAATTAAATGGAAACTTAGATAAATTTGGACGAGTAGATAAAACATACAAAACGTTACGAAGGTAAAATTTTACTAGCAAGCATCACGTTTTTCGTTATTTTCTTCCATTTTCTCTGCCACTAACTTTTAGTGAAGTCGGATTGAGTAATTTATTAAGCTTGACTATAGCTTTTCTTCCTTCGAATTTATATTCTCAGCATTTTTTCCATTGACGTTTGACCTTGGTGAAGAATGACAACAATTTAAGTATCTGATTTTATTTTTTTAGTTTTTGAAAAAAGAAAAATAGGCACAAGGACAAACTTAGAAAAAAAATTAGGCCGAAGGAAGCCAAGTTTCTTTTTTAGACTAAAGGACAATGCTAGTGTAGAATTGAATATAATGCTAGACATAACTAGCATTTTGTCTAATATAAAAGTTGACTATAATGCTAATTATAACTAGCATTTGTCCTTCAGCCTAAAAATGAAAATTGATGTCCTTCAGCCTAATTTTTTTCATAGTTTGTCCTTTTCTCTAATTCCCTCTTTTGAAAATTGCTGGGAATCTATAAATTTATGGGATGCACCTTTATTTTAAACTAACTTTTCAAATGTTGATAAAAATAATGACAAATTTTTTATTTAGGCTTCTGAAAAAATATTGCAAAAATGGGTATACTTCAAAAACTAAGTTCTAAAAAGGTATAGTTTGGCTCACATTCCTGTTAAGTTTCAAAATAGAGAAAACATCATTCTAAAATAAACTTAAATTTCTAGTCCCTATTTTCAAATCCACCTACGCCAAAAGACCCAAATACCCATTATGTTTTTAGTATTTCAAATACGCATAACTTTCTATAGAAACATATTTGTAGTAAGGTTGCAATTATTCCGTTGTTAATAACCAAAAATGATAAATTTTACAATCTTTAAAATGAGATCCGTTGTTGATACTAAAAAATCATATTTGTAGCAAGGCTGCAATTATTCAATATATTTGCAGAGAATTCTGCAATTTTTAAAAAACGACTATTTTTCTTCAAATGTCAGCAATTATTCTATATAATTGCAGATTTTTATGCAATTATATGAAATAATTGCAGACTTTTATGCAATTATATAGAATAATTGTAGACTTCTCTACTATTATTCCATATAATTGTAGACTTTTCTGCAATTATTCTATATACGTGTCATTTTATGCAATCATATAAAATAATCATCAATTATTCTTCAAATGTCAGCAATTATTCCATATTATTGCAGACTTTCATGCAATTATATGGAATAATTGCAAAATTTTATGCAATTCAGTGGAATACACTACAACAAAAGTTAGTTTCGACAGCATTCGTTCTCAGCGTTCAAACATTGAAAGTTGTAGAAATGTATTCGTAGTATTGTTTTTTTAGGGTTTAACGCTGACAAAAACATTTTGGTTTTCCGCCTTAACACGGTTTCATTTCCCCCGTAGGTTAAAAGAAGTCCCATTTCCCTCTTCCTCAATTTCAATTTCCCCCGAAGTCATTTTGATTTCAATCCCTTTCCACTTTGATTTCAATCCCTTTCCACGTGGATTTCCCTATCGCTAGCTATACTCAGTGGTTTCCCTTTCCTCTTCGATTTCCTTACCAGCTGTTACACTAAACTTGGCAGATTCCCTTTCCACTTTGATTTCCCTACCTGCGGTTGCCCAACATCGGTGGAAAATAGAAAATTTGGTGAGAATTTTTTTACCCTAGTTTTTAGTTCGATTTCAAATGATTGCTTATTATCAGATCTCTGGTAGCCACCGGTAAAATGTTTCTATTTTCTTGTTGCATAGGAACTGATGATACCCATGTTTTGGGTTTGTAATGTAGTATTAAACCGATATTTTTTCATTGTTTTCATTATTTATGATGTTTTGGTAGTTTTGAATAGCATATATCTTCATATCTCCGTCCCAATAATTATATAGGAATACAAAGATGATAGCTTAAGATAAAACTCATGTGATAACTCCTACTACTAGCCACTGGTATTATTCTTTTCCATCTAAGTTTTGAAGATGACAATAGTATTTTAACAGTTATTTAGATTTTCAATACTATGACTAAAGTTAAAATTATAATGGAGTGGTATGTATATTGTAATTTTTATAACGGCAATAGATTCAGTTGAATCCTTCCTTTGGATTTTAAGTTGTGGTAAGTTGAATTTGCAGCTTGTAAATTTACTATGATCTTTAACCTATGATTTTTAACAAGTATAAAGGATGTATAAAATATTTGAATTCTTATAATTTACTTTAATCTTTTCATTTAGTCTTCTATTATTTTATTTTATACTGTTATGTAGATTTGAGTGTGGATAGTATGGTATTCGAAGACTTCTATTTATATATCAATTATCTGCAGCAAAGGATATGTGATATCATACACTTATTCATCCACTTAGGTGGTAATGCAGTTGAATGTGAAGTAGTAAACTTGTTGTATAACGGTTGGTTAGTAGTTGTAGTTGGGGATGGATGTGACCAACGAGGAGGCTGGAGGCAGTTAAGGCAGAGGAAGGATTGGTGAATTTTTTATGGGATGAGGCAGTGGTTTGGGATGTATGTGTGGGATGGAAAGAAATGGGTAGATGTTATAAGAGGTGGTTTGATGCAGAATGATATGTAGCAAGTGAGGATGTCAAGGGGTTGTTGAATGATGTAGGTGGGTTGTTGATCAGGTTGAGGGAGTAACAGATGTGGTAATGGCAAGTCAGTGGAGCAGAGGAGAAAGAGATGGATGTGGGGAAATTGCTTGCAGGCAGAGGCACTTGATATGGTAGGGAACTGGTGTTGTGAGAATGGTGATGTAACTGTTATGATGATGGAGAGATTTGGTTATGGTGATAGTCTTGTATGAGGATGATGTTTGTACTGTGATATGTTGGATGGTTAAAGTGGTAAATGGGTGATATTGGAGAGGAAGTAGGGTATGGTTAGTGAGGTGAGTTTGAGTCATTGTGTGCACTGTTTTGATGCACAGAAGTGCACAGAATGTATGTTGGAAGTGCAAGTTTGTTGTGATTTAGATGAATGAGGGTAGCAGTTGTGTGGTATGACAGGGTGATGAAGTTATGACTGTTGTTAGGTGATAACAGTGGAATGTTTGGAGTTTAAAGAGGTAATGACAGGCAGTAAGGAATTTATATTGGGAGGTGGCAGAGGGTAGCTGCTATATGAGCCAGCAGAGATAGTGCGCTGTGATGGTGCATTGGTGTGCAGGGGCAAGAGTAAGGATGTGAACAGAAATGTGCACAGTTTATGTTTTTTTTGTAACAAAAAGAAATTTGTAAAACCAAGATAGAAATTGTAAATGTAAGCCATTAGACTATGAGAGGATGGCTGAAGGTGCAAGGGCAAACATTCCAAGCAAGTGAATTGCCTGATGTAACAGCAGCAACTGTAGGGTGATTTTCTGTACATCAGCAGAAGGTAAAGAACAGTCGAGAGTTGCTCAGGGAGGCAATTGTTGACCTGCTATAACCTGATGTTGAATTCATTTGGATGCATGACGTCCTTTTGGATGATCTGACATAATGTTTGATATTGATTTATGTATTATTGTAGGTTTGCCATCGTGTGATAGTGGCAATACGTATATTTTGGATTTTTAGAAAAAAAGTATTTGCTTAAAGTTTTTGATGATGTTCAACCAAAGGGTTCATTAATGAAGAATTATGTAAATGGAAGCAAATGATCAGACTCTTTACTGACATCAAGTATCAGGAACCAAATTTATTGTTAATGGCACAAGCCAAGTATCAGGAGAGGGGTAATGCATATACATTACTCCGGTGCTACAAAATAGCGCCGTTGTAATGGCAAATTTTTTGGAAACAGTTTGGCTTACAGAATTCCTTTTGGTTTGTGGCCTAAATTCATGTGGATGTTTCCCAGTGTAGCTTTGCAATTTTTATACATAACAACTAAATGTCAGAAGGTAACGCGTTAACCAATACATTTTGAATCGTTGTATATGCATTTTAGTTGTGTCATGCCTCTGTTGGTTACTTGTCTGTTTTATGTTTCTGGCTTCATGTTCCTATTGTCATGTCGCAGTGTTACACTCGTTTGTTGGTGATGCCTGCTTTGGAAATTTATGCATTTTTTTACTAGATTTGGTATCGGTAATCTCTACTTGATCTAGGTGATGATTATGGTTTAATCTTTTGTTTTGCAAATTTTTTGTTGCTGCATTTGGTTATGGTCTTCCCTGGCCATCTTTGAAATTTGCATCTCTATGAAATAAGTTCTGTTGCTTGTTGGCAATCTGGTTGTCTTCTGAATGCTAGCTTAGGCTATATTTTTTAGCTAGCTGTGTTGGAAATTTGTAGTTGGTTTGGGTCAATTTTCATAGATAGTAGTGTCCTATCGTATCTATGTTTGTTAGATACGTTTGTTTCTACGAGTTGCTTCCAGCGTGGAGCTTATATGCGTTTTCTTTTGCAACCTGGTTTGTATGTTGCACCATACGTGGTGCTTGAGTAAGTTTAGTCATTCAGACAATCGACCTAACTCCTGTTTTTAATACGTATTTATTACTTTTGTTGTGATAAAAGTGGACGGTCCACAATAAAAAACGGCTGGCCTTGCCAAAAAAAATCAATCGTTTTAGTTATGGTTGAAATTAGTTAATTAATTATTTTATTAATGACTTGTGTAAAGATATTTAATTACTTTAACGATGGTTTAAAGTTAATTAATTGTTCATTTATGATGTTTAAAGGTAATCAATTAAAGTTAATTACTTCTTTTTTCAGTTTTTGTTCTTTATTTTTGGTTACATAGTATCAAATAATTGCTACATTAGATTGCATCCTCGAATTTTGATTACTTTGCTTTACTTAAATTCGATCAAATAAACAAATTCTACACACTTTAGTACTCTGAGCTCTTGTGTTTATCCTTGCATCATCGGTTGATTGTATTTATAAAAAATGTTAAAATGATAAGCCGATATTTTACAACATATATTTGAAGCTCATGACGACTTGAAGAACCTAGGTTTCTGTCCTTTTTTTCATCTTCTTCTCCCCATTTTTTGATGTGTATATTATTGAAGTATTTCTTGAGTGTATATTATTTTCTATACGTCTCAAGAAGAAACTCGTAATGAGTATTCACATTTAAACAAGCTAACTAAAAGGCCCAGAAACTCTTCTAGCATTCATTACTTGTTTAAATAGTCTAATTTCCAATTACTATTTTGAATTTTAGATACTTGATTGCTTCCATATTATATATGATGATGGAGAAAGACTGGTTGCGTCTACACAGGTAATCATATACAAGTAAATTTACACATAACTTTAGACTTAACATGTTTTGAAAATGAAAGCTAACATTCTTGTTGCTTTCAATTTTAAACATAGAACCAGTAAAGAGTATGGAAAAGGAGCTCAGAATTTTGTACGTGTTGCGAAGAAAAAGTTAGGGGATGTAGAGAAAATTTTGTGTCCTTGTTTAGATTGTCGAAATCTTAGTCATCATTATGGTGAAACCGTCATTGAGCATTTAATTATAAAGTGAATGGATCCTAAGTACAAAGATGGTAGGTGGTATAATCATGGCGAGCAAGTAGATGTTGAAAATAATAATAAAAAGAGTGAGGCGTACGACTTACTCAAAGCAATTCACTATGAAGATGAAGACTACTTTAATCATAATTTTTTTGATGATGATAAAGATAAGGATGATGCACAGAGACGACACGATGATTTACTTAAGAACTTGGAAGATGCAGAAACCCCATTATATCCTGGTTGCATAGATCATACAAAGTTATCTGCCATCACTATTTTGTATAACCTTAAATGCGAAACTGGATTATCCGATTCTGGTTTTGATAAGCTTCTTAATGTGCAACAACTGTTTTTGCCAAAGAATAATGTACTTCCTAAGACTTTATATGAAGTAAAGAAATTCCTCAAACTATTTGATATGGGGTTTGAAAAGATTCATGCATGTGAGAATGATTGTTGTCTTTTTCGTAAAGAGTATAAAAATTTGAATGACTGTCCGAAATGTGGTTCCTCAAGATGGAAAATGAATCAGGATACAAATGAGATTATGCAGGGTATCCCGGTTAAGGTGTTGAGATATTTTCCAATAATTCCAAGATTCAGAAGAATGTTCAGATCTGAAAAGATGGCAGAAGCATTAAGGTGGCATTTCAATAATAAAAGCAGTGATGGAAAGATGCGACATCCCGTAGATTCTGTAACATGGAGCACAATTGATGAAAATTGGGAATCATTTTCAGCCGATCCACGTAGTCTCAGACTTGGTCTTACTACAGATGGGTTTAATCCATTCTCCATGTTGAGTTCCAAATATAGTTGTTGGCCAGTAATGCTTGTGACATATAATTTGTCGCCTATGTTGTGCATGAAGAAGGAAAATATTATGCTAACACTTCTAATTCCAGGTCCAAAGCAACCGGGGAATGATATTGATGTATATATGGCGCCATTAGTAGAGGATTTGCATTACTTGTGGAGTAGTGGAGTTGAGACGTACGATGCATTTAGTAAGACACTTTTTAATATGAGAGCTATTTTATTATGGACGATAAATGATTTTCCAGCTTATGGTAATCTTGCTGGATGTTGTGTAAAGGGTAAAAAGGCTTGTCCATTATGTGGTGTCAATACTCATCGTCGATGGTTAAAATATAGTCGAAAGAATGTTTATATGGGTCATAGAAGATTTTTGTCTATTTCACATCCGTTGAGGAAAAAAAAAGCTTGGTTTGATAACACTATAGAGGATGGAAAGATGCCTAGAATTCTAACAGGTAAAAACATCTTTCTTATTTTGAAGGACTTTCCAAATGATTTTTGAAAGAGCAGATTAAGGGAAAAAGTAAGAAAAGGAAGATCGATGACAGTAGTGAGGATGAAGATAATGAAGATGATTTTCTGTAAAAAAGGAGCTATCAAGGTGGAAAAAAAGATCAATTTTTTTTGACTTGCCATATTGGGAGGTTAGTATTCAAATCTCTTTTTTATTTATTAATCTAAAAAGAAGAATATATAAAAAAATTAAATGTTAATTTTTTTCATAGGAACTTCCATTGCGTCATAATTTGGACGTAATGCATGTTGAGAAAAATGTTTGTGAAAGCACACTAAGTACAATGTTGCATGATAACAAATCAAAAGATGGGATTAATTGTAGACATGATTTAGAGGATTGGGGTATTCGGCATGGTCTTTATGCACAACCCCGTGGAACTAAAACATATCTTCCACCAGCTCCGTATACATTATCAAAATTGGAGAAAAAAATATTTTGCAAAAGGTTGTATGATTTCAAAGGTCCCGATGGTTATTGTTCAAATTTCAAAAAATGCGTGTCGTTGGTGGATTGTAAAATTAGTGGTTTGAAGTCTCATGATTATCATGTTTTAATGCAACAATTATTATCGGTTGCAGTAAGAGGTTTATTGCCAACCAGACCCCGAAATGCAATAATGCCCCATCCACTGTGCCATCCATAGAACCAAACTGTCAACACATATTCATCACCACCCACAAATCAATACACAACTGCCTCTGCTCCTCTTTTTACAATCCCTGCCTTCGACCACCCCTACCCAAACCTCTGCCACATCACATCACAGTGCTTACTGTCAAGCATCACCAATTTCTGCCACAGACCCACTTCTTCCTCGAGCAACATCACACAACACCACCTGCCTTGGCTCAATCACATACATAGCCACAAACCAATACCTACCCTTCCACTAACAACCCCTATCACATACACAACCAGCCATCATCAGAACTTCAACAATCACCAATCGTAACCCTTCAGTCGAACTTCATCTGACAACTCCACTCGACAACTTGCTGCTTCTCCACAAAGCAAGTGTAGCCAACTGCAACTATCACAAACTTCACAACCCACTTGCTTCATCAAATCCACGAACTCCGCCAATAACTAAGCCTCACTGATCACCAGAAGTAATCTCCCCTACATAGCAACTATACGCAACAAAACCAGAGCACTTCTCCACGTACATCCAACAATTCTCCAAGCAATTAGCCAGTAAACCACCTTCAATCATCCTCCTACAAGTACCTTTTATAATTTACTGACCTACAGTATGTATTTTGCCTCTTTGAACTTCATTAATTTGAATCAACTTTATTTTTCTGATCAAATTAGTAATCGGTTGTGAGCTTTACCAAGTTAACTGTTACCGTGGAATCTGTGTCATCTGAATCTTTGGCTAACATTTGGTCAACTTGGTTTATATATAATGCTAACTCCTATACATATATTAGATTACTGGACATAATGCTTACTCTATGCTGCAATACATTAATGAGTATAACATTTTCAATTACTGTTCATGTTTGGGATTATTGGAATAAATTTTATAGTAATTGTTACATGTGAACAAATTTTGATATTTTTCTTTGTTACAGGCTACATTTAAAGTAGATGAAGAATGGCAAAAGGTTCCCATTCTTCGGCAAATGGGATGTATTTGGAGGTGTTCAAAAAGCAAACTAGTTGACAAGTTATTAAAGGCAAAAAACACGGAGGAACGGCTTCGACTAAAACCAGATAATGTCAAAACTATGAAGGAATGGAAAAGGTTTGTTGAGTCTAGAACTAGTAATGAGTTTAAGGTAATTATATAGTAATTGTTTTAATCATTTCTATATATAAAATATAAGTGCACAAAGAATGCAAATTAACTAATAAATGTGATAAATCTTTATACATAGTTACGAAGCGAAAAATTCAAATCCATGAGGGGTAAACAAATGCCACATACTTGTAGTCGTCGAGGAATGGCACGATTAACTGAAGATATGGTGAGAAAAAATATTTGATTAATTTACTATGATTAGTTGTTTTATCTAATGTAATGTCATTTTTAATGCAGATAGAGGAAAGTGTAAAGCCTTCTTCCATTTCTAGAGTTGATGTTTGGGTTAAATCTCACACTCATAAGTGGCGAACCCGTGAATGCACATGTTGCCGAAATTGTTGTAAGTGCTTTTGACCTTTTTTAAAGTAATTATTTTGAAAATAATATAAATTAGAACTCATATTTAAAATATATTTTTTGTAGGAGAAAATAAAAAAGGTGGAAAATGAATCACAACCTAGCTTAACATGTAATTTCAAAGATGATGCTCTCTCATAAGTGTTGGGACAAGATAGACCGGGACGACTACGTGGAATGGGAAGAGGCATGACTGCGACCAAGGCGGTTCTCTCACAAATCAGAGATACTCAAGCAGCTCAATGTCAACATAGTGTCTCAGAACTAAAGCAAGTGGTTTACATGTTAATGAAGCGTCTGGTACGACTTTTAATTTACAATTTAAATGTTTTTGGTGTTCAGAAATTTCGAGAATGATTTTTTTACACTGTTTTTTTGTTTTACATTTCACTTAGTGTTACAAAACTACTCTCTGCCTATTTTCGTATGTAGGATTACACCTTTTACTTCTTCAATTGATACGCGTTGCTCAAATATTCTTTTCCAGTATCATTAAGTACTTATGCAATTAACGGCCTCAAAGTGGGTAGTTGGTGTCTGGTCATCATTAAACAGTTCTGTGCAATACTAGATTGCTTGATCCTGTATATGCTTTACATCAAAAATCAGTTCTCCATTTTCATTATATAGTGATTATATGTTATTTCTACATTTTCTTATTGACATTTTTGCATAGAAGAACTTAGAATATGTGTCTCCTTTTAACCAGTTAATCTTTTTATTTCTAAACTGCTTCAACGTACTTGCCATGCATTTGTTTTTTCAAATTATTATCTGCATTCACCATTTCATCATATGAAAGGATCTCCTCTGGATTGTTATCTACAGCTAAAAGCCTTTCATTATATTCAGATTCAAGTTTTCTTAAGTCATCAGAATCCTTTTCCCTTATCTTATTCCAATTTTTCAAGTTTTGTTTTATTCTTCTCAATTTTATCATGAATATTTTAACTGCATTGCCCAAAGTAAATTCTGATAAAACAGATAATACATGTCCCTCGTAGCCATTAGCCATGTGCTATTGATATATCTGTCAGGTTTGCCTTTTCTTAAGCACTTTTTGTATGTAGTTTGATGATGATTGGGGTATGATCACTCGGTGCTGATGTTGTGGCAAAAGCTACAAATTTTGGAAGTGTTGTAAAAAAAATATCATTGGTTAATATTCCATCAATGTGTATGCCTATTCCTTTCCTTCTTTCTATGAATTGAAAACCTTGTATATTAACTTTTCCAATGCCACATGTGAGTAAGCAATTTGAAAACCCTTTGAGAGAGGAAAGGGTACTGGTAGCCCTCCTTTCTTGTCCTTAGGTTTAAGTACATTATTGAAGTCCCTCATTAATAGCCATGCTTTATCTACCTCACTTGCAGTATTAGTTAGTTCTTGCCATAGCATCTCCCTTTCTGAAAACAAGTTACTTGCACACACAATTGTTAGATGCATAAAATAACCCTCATATTCATGATTCTGCATGTTATATGTTGTGTGTTTCTATGCAAAACATCTACTGTCCGCACTGTTTTGTCCCACAACATAAGTATTCTGCCCTTAGAACCACAGTCATTATTATGTATATAGTCCCAATTTTTTTCCATTTTTATATGTAAATAATTTGTTTTCCAATAAACCAAATTATTGGATTTAAGGAAGGTTGACACTTGATTCATTTTGAAATGAATGTTAACCCCCTTATATTGGTTGTTCCAGTTCGTTCAGTTTTGCACTCCTTTATATTGGTTTTGCAAGTTTTCGTATGTAGGATTCCGATAGAGTTACTGATAAATTAGGTCATTCCAAAGTAAAGAACACTGCATCAGGCATACCAAAGCTGCGAAATTATAGTTATAACTCACTGGATGTTCAGTATTTTTTTCTTTGTTCTTTTCTGAAAAGATTTTATACTGTCAAAGATTAAAAGCTTTATTATAAGTTTCTGTGATTATTTTTCTGTGATTATTTCGACAATTTATTCTTTGGTTAAATGAACGTCTATTTATTTTTACCATTAATTTGCAATATTATTGATTTGGCAGGATAAAGGAAGTTGGGAAGAAGAGAACACATCCGTAGTGGTAAAAATCCAACGGTTGCAACATCATACATAATTTGATATCTAAATCAATAATCAATATAATATAGTTTTGGTTAATTGCAGAGTAAGTATAGTCAAACAGGTGATAATTGTAGTTTACTGCCTTGGCATGGAGATGATGACGAGGTTGTCGCCGAAGGAAAAATTGTGTCAAGCGATCCGAAAGAACTGTGCAATGAAGTCCCTTTAGGTCCAAATGCCAAAAAAAAATTGATTGTCCATCCAAGAAAATTAGATGTTTTCTTATGGAGGCCTTCTCCTGGTTTGGTATATATAAGAGATGCCAAGGATGAGATAGTAGCATGGCCAGCTGATAAAGTTGTTATACACAAAAGTGAGGACTCCAGAAAACAAAACAAGGTAAGTTTAACACTAATTAGCATTTTTTTTAATATGTAGGGCCATCGTAGATAATAATCTCTATCCATAAATTTAGCATTTTATGGTAGTATGGTAGTATGGTTTAGCATTTTTTTTGTATATTTCTATTGCTACAACGCTTTAAAGATGTGTTACTGAAATTTGTGCAATGTTTTTGTATATTTCTATGTTCAACTTAAACAAATGTATTTTTTAATAGAGTAAAACTAATAGCATGGAAACCAATTGCAAGCTGTATGATTGGGGTGGGAGCGAAGAACTGGTTGCTGAAGGACGAGTGTACTCGAGTGATCCAAATCAGATAATTAATGGTATTCCTCTCGGACCAGATGCCAAGATAGTTTGGGTGGACAATCTGAAAAAAAAAGATGCATTTTTGTAGAGGCCTATAGTTGGCATGACATGTATTGGAGAAGCTATTGGTAAGAAAATAGCATGGCCAGAATCAACAGTGGTTGTTGAAACGGTTAACGCTAGCACATGTCCTGTTCCTATGATCAATGCTCCAACATCTCTTACGGTAACATGTTCATATTGCTAATATTCCTCTCAAAGAATTGTTGATATCGTATTACCATTTTTTTTGTTATGTGATAGAGTGCAAATTTTTCTGCAAATACCAAATGCAAGTTGATTGATTTAGAGGGTACGGGAAAAATAGTAGCAGAAGGAACCGTGTCTTCAACAGATCCAAATGCTTTGGTACATTCTGTTCCACTGGGACCAAATGCGATAAGAGTTTGGGTGGATGTTGTAAAAGTCCCAAATGCACCTATATGGCGGCCTACATCCTTCATGGAATGCTTATCAGATGCTATTGGCTCGACTGTAGCATGGCCTGTTGCGAATGTTAGAATTGGCTCAACTTCCATGCAAGTTTCACATCTTGTTTATATGCAGTAGACAAGATAAAAAACTACTATAGTTTCATATCCTTTAAGTTTCACATGTAAGTTTCACATCTTGTTTATAAGAGTTTGATGACTGTTTGGTGACTGTTGATGACTGTTTGAGTCCTTTGTTTCTTAAATCAACGGTTTCTTCATACATAGGCTAATTTACACAGGTTAATTTTTGCGTATTACCAGTGTAATTTTGTTTCTTCATACATCTTGTGTAATTTTGTTTCTTCATACATACGAAAGCAGTTTGAATGAGGCAGTGGCTGATGTAGATGGGTGGAGGAAGCTGATAGGTCGTGTGATGGTGGCACTGTGCAATGAGTTGATAAGGAAGTTGGTCAGGATGTAGTTGTATATGATAGTGCAGTGGGTTGATAAGGCAGCAGTAATGTTTGAAGGAGTATTTCAGGTGGGTGGAGATATAGGTAGTGACTGGAAGAGACACTGCAGTGGTTTAGAGGGGTTAAGAGGGTTAAGAGGGGTTTGTGTTGCACTGCAGTGGTTTGGTGAGGTTGGAAAATGGTTATTGTAACAGGGATGGTCAGAGTATTGGATGATTTGAAGGGTGATGCAGGTGAGCGGTGGTTGTAGAATAATGGCAGTGTTTTTTTAACAGTGAGATGTATTTGAATAGAGGATGGTATATGTTTGGTGAAGTTCAAGTAGATGTGTTTATGGTTGTAGAGGGATGAAGGCAGTGGGAGGTGAAGTGATTGTAGGAGGATGATCAGTGATGAAGTGATGATAAAGGCAATGCTTTGTTATGAAGTGGAGTTGATGGAAGCTGATAGGTGGTGGCTGAAGATGTAGCAGTAAGTTGGATGGTATGTGACAGCTTTGATGGGTGGAGGAATGCTGTGTTGTGGTGAAGAGCAGAGGACTTTTTGTAGTTTGTATGAAGTGGAACTGATGGCTTGGGGTTGGGTTGTAGATAGTAGAAGTTGTCAGTTTGATGGAGGAAGACAGTATTTGTATGCACTGTGCACAGAAAGGGTATGCACAGAGGTGTAGAGCAGAGGACTGTGACATGCACATCAGTGCACTGTGCACAGTTTTTGGTAATACGCAAAAATTAGCCTATGAATTTGTACATGCATACATAGGCTAATTCATACATAGGCTAATTTACACAGGTTAATTCATACATAGGCTGGTGATCAGAGTATGTAATGGTTGTTGTGTGAATTTTGCTGTAGAGTGGCAGTTAAGCATTTTAGCATATGAAACTTCAAATTTTTAGATGGCGTTTACTCACTGATCATTTCAAATTTCTTCATTGCAGGTAATTACAGATGGCGATGACACATTCTTCTTCCGTAGCAAGTAGCAAGCATATGAAACTTTTTAGATGCACGTTGTTATTCGCATTTGGTGTGGACTTACTGTATTGATATTATACTTTTACTTAACATATAACGTGTCTTTGTTTAACAGAATTTGTGGCAACTTGGTTTACTTTGTTATTTTTGTTTATGGATATTATTGAAACTTGGTTTATGGATGTCTTTTGTTTATTAATATTCTCTTAACTAGTTTATGTAACCAATTAATAGTTATTAGAACCTGTTATATATACTAGTTGCTTGAATATGCTCAAAATATAGTTTTGGAATATTCAAAAAAGCTGTTATATAAATAGAAGACAGTGTTTGATTAATGTTGTCAATGAAGAAACAACAGCGTTTATTTCGTGCTGTAATTATCTTGAAATTGTCGATAACAGCGTTTTTCACATGCTGTCGAAATAGTTGATGATTCAATCACAACGTTTTTAACATGCTGTCGAAATTGTTGATGATTCAATAACAGCGTTTAGAAAAAGCTGTTGTAAACAGTTAAAGTAGAATTGAACATCTTCGACAACTAAATTATAAACGCTGTTGAAACATAATACAGCACGTCTGAAACGCTGTAAAAATATTATTGACAGCTCGTAATAAACGTTGTCACAGAGATGTTTCAACAGTGTTTATAGAAACGCTGTTGTAAGTTGTGTATATACGACAGCATGTCGTTATACAGCGTTTCTAATAACGCTATTGTATCATATTACAGCGTTTATCAAACGCTGTTAAAAGCCTTTTGTGGTGTAGTGATAGTTGCAGACTTTTCTGCTATTATTCCATAAAATTCCAGTCTTTTCTACGATAAAATGTAATAATTGCAGACTTTTCTTCAATTATTCAATATAATTGCATACTTTTATGCAATTATATCGAATAATCATGGAAAAGTCTGCAATTATTCCAAGTAATCGTAGAAAAGTGCAACTGTGCCATATAATACCATTCATTAGGAAGATAATAAAAATTGTGATTTAATAGTGAAAACGGTTTGTTAATCCATCGTTCATACAAAATATTACTGCGTTTTAAAGATTGATAATTAATGGAGTGCAAATTTTAATTATGGATATGAGAATAACATCCACATAGGAAGAACCAACGTTCAACCATTAAGCAGAGGGGTATTCTAGAGAAGAAAATTATAGTATTTGAAAATAGGGATGTAATTTATATCTTTTTTTTTTGGAAGGATCCTTTGTGTATTAATTTTGATTTTAAGGATGCGTCCCTTATTTTCATTTTTAGAAATATATCTGGTTTTACTTATCTTTCACACTTACGTAATGCATAAGCTATATTCTTTTCAATTAAAATATTTGAGCATGCAGATTTTTGAAATGCACAAACTTTATTTTTGTTTTTAAAACATATATAGATTATGCATTTCAAAAACATGCAAACTATATATTTGTATTTGCACATTTTTGAACATGTTAAATAAATTTTCGAGGTTGAAATATGAAATCAACATCTTTTTCAAGCTATATTTGTCTTTTTTTTAAAATAATAAAGGTTTCACATTTTATAAATATAATTTTCATATTTTATAAATGCACAAGCTATATAAAATTAGATCTATCTTTATAATTAGTTTTGAATCATTTACATTGTTGCAATATGCATCTTAAGGTCTCTATACAAAAAAATTTGGCCAAAAAAGAATGATATATATAATACTTCTCCACAAGCTAGTTGTCCAAATTTTATCAGCTATCTAAAATAAAATTGAACCCTAACAACAATCATATCATTTCACCTACTTCACCCATCATCATAATTTGTTGAATTCTCCACATCAACACTATCCTTCTTCATGTATATATATGCGTCTCGCTTATGATTCAAAAGCAGGGTAAATCTCGACAGTATATGGGACAAATAACCGGCAAAATGATTTTTTAAAACTCACGACAAATATGAAAGTGGTAGAAAATAAAAGAAACATACTCTTATATCATAATAATAGTAAAATATAGCAATGTCATGATCATTCATTAGATATTATCGACGTTTGGTAAACTAAAAATGTGACCACATGCTATCAGTTTAAGTTTTACAAGCTATTAATCACGGGCAATGTACAATGTATATGCATGTAAATTAATTTATTGGGATGACCTGTTAGGTGATGTGATTAAATTATATTAATTTATATAGCTTTAATAAAATAGAAATAAAAAATACAAGGGATTAACATTGAAATTATCATATAGTAAGTTTCCGATACTGTAAACTAAAAATTACAACATTAATATTGTCACTAAACGCTTATATGTCAACATCATCAAACGAAACTAATATATTAAAACATTATTATTTGATTCAATTATATTCTATTTGAAGTAAGACGAATCATAATCATTTAAATTATAACAATAATGTACGAAAAAAATAAATTTGAATACGTGCTATTTGAAAATTTTGTTTTATTAGTCTTTATCACTCGGATATTAATTATTCAAAATACAACATTTTGAAGTAAAATATGATTTTTGAAGTTAGTATGATGATTTCAAAATGGATTTGTTTTTGAAAATGAATATGATATTTTGATATCAAATACGAACTGTTTTCAAAATGTAAAAGAACCAACCGGTGTATAAAACGACGTTTGGTTGTCAAAGAGACCGAGGCCTCTTATTGAAATACTCTCTTTCAATATTGGAACCACTTTGACAACTATGTATGCGATGAATGATATCTAGAATGTAGTGGCTGAATTGACGATGTTTACTGAAAGGAAGTAAGAGAACGATGATGGATAGCCTTAGCACTCGTATCATAATTAAAATGACTAAAATAGGAGCCTATGTCTGCCAATGAGGTTAGCTACCTCTAGCGATGTTGATCCCTTGTATTACTATTGTGATTTCGAATTCGATGGGTGCACTTTTTGTCATTTGGATTGATTGTCACGGTCGGCCACGGATGGGTTACAACTAGCTAGAAAGCGTAAAATGGTATAATCCTACCTTGGGCATTGCCTCACATGCCTTGTCATATTTGTCCCTATACAAGCCCATTACGACTTTGGTTTAAATTGTAAAATGTGTTAAGGTGGATCAATGTAAAGCCTTAACGCTATTTTTATATTTATTTTACTGATGGACATTATATATTATAGCGTATACTACATAATAGTTTAACGGATCCTTAGGTGATGGAAAATCTCGTAACATCTCTTAAGTTATTGCACTCATATTTGTGATATTGATTTGACTTACATAAGAGTATTTTAGTCCTGACTCGATTGTTTTGTCTTTTCATTACGCTCGGCTTAGTCCTGGATTTTTCAGCGTATTGAAGACTATTCTCTAGAGGACGAAGACGGAGTTTTGGTATATTACTATTATTATTATCTCCTGCATCATGCCATTTTGTTGTATTGATCATTTATTCCTGATGTATATATATAACTCTGATAAATGTGTATAGATTACAATTAAATGCATGATAAACAACTTCATGAATTGTTTATTTATTTATTATATTTTATCGTTTCCACTGTGAAATTCTATGTTTGTTTGCTTCTTCTCTTCTTATTTTTCTTATTTAGCCCTATTGATTATCTATGTTCCAGATTGTTTAAGTCGGATATGTATGGATTATTTTTGATTTAAACCTTCCGAAATGTAAGTCGTCGCAGTTGGTATCAGAGCCAGGTTTAGCGATAACCTTGGCTTTGTGGGGTTTGATTCATTAAAGGTAGGGTAGTAATTCCCGACAATGAGTATGTTTGAGTGTTTTTATATGAAAGAGCATGCTTGTTGGTGTTATAAAATGTTTTATATTGTATTTACCTATCCGTTAAGTTGTTTATGAATTTTGGTCGATTTGCGGGATGCCGTTTTATCGACAGAGGTTTCTAAACACTTAAATGAGGCAAGTCAACATAATATTGTTAAAAATCGAGTAAATGAAATAGTTTTGGCTAAACTATTATATATATAAGGTTAATTCTTAATGAAATTATTGTTAGGCGATGATAATATTTAATTATCATTGATTATTGGTTGAATTAAAAATAAAGTGAATAATTAATGAATTTTATTTTATAAAGTAGTGATAATTAAATTGAATTGAAATGTAACTACAATAAGAATTGGATAAAATCACCAAGTTGTAAATAAATGGAATATTTTGATAATAAGTTAAGGAATTTGTATAAGCATATTTATAATATAGCTTATAAATAAAAGGATTTAAAAATTGAGAATTTTAGAATTTAAAATCTTTTTTGTTTTCAAAATTGTTTTCGAAGCCTTCAAAATTAATATTAATATTATTTAAAAGAATTTTGATGACAAAAATATATTTTAAAAAGATTTTTGAGGGAAATAAAAGCATTAAACTCGTTTGATCGCTGGAAATGGTTCTACGGATGACTGCAGCATCGTTAGTGCTAGTTTTCAAGTTTCTGAGTGAAGATTGCTACCAAAAGAATTTTATTTCCGATTAGAACAAGTTTTGATTGAAAAAAACATATTCTAAGTGTGATTTAATAAATATATGGAAATAGTTTGAACTTAAAATTTAAAATAGTATGGATGAGAAATAAGTTTGTAAATTATAAATTGGAATAGGAAAATAAAACCAAATTTAAATTGGTTAAGCATTTTGATTAAGCAAATAAAATAAATTTGAATCCGGGAAATGAAAAATTGATTAACTTATGAAATGTTAAATTAACTAATTGGTGAAACGAAGTAAATAAAATATATTTAACTCATGAAAGTTTAAATAAGAAAATGAATTGCATTTGAAATGAAATAGATAAAATAACGAAATGAAATTTAAGAAGTTAATTTGTATAACTTATAGATTTGAGAATTAATAAGCTAAAAACGAATTTAAATTTGTAAAATGGAAATGATAAGGAAATTTAACTTGAATAAAATTAAATAAAATGAGTAATGGATTAAAAATAAAATAAAGTTTAACTAAACATTAAATAAATTTAATTGGATATTAAGTGAACTAGGTAAATTAGTAAAGTGAAATAATTCCACTTAGGTTATGTATGAATTAATAGAATGAATACTATTTGAATTATAAAATAAATGCAATTTGAATTGTGTAAGAAATTGAATGAAAAAATGATGAGTTCAATAAAAAAATAAATATGGTTAACTGAATTTAATTTAAATTGGATATAAATAAATAAATTGCAAGTGGAGTAATTTAAATATAAAAAATTGAATGTTAACTAATATAATATGGAATAAGTTATCTTAAGAGAGGTTAAATGAATTGATCGTGGAATAAAATATATAATTATTAATATGAATTGAGTTATAAAATAAAATTTGTTTTAGTAAATAAATAATATGAATTTGGATAAAAGAAGTGAATCGATGAATTAATAATAACTTAAGATATGAAGGAATAATAATAAACGCGAGTTATGTTGTATAAAATATTTATAATAAACTTAGCTAAGTTATAAATGATGTTAGTATAATAAAAAGGAGGATATACTAAGTGGAAAAAAATTCAACTTAAGCAAGATTAAGTGGAATAATTTTATAAACGATTCACGAATAAATTTATATGAAATAGGTTAAACAAAAAGTGAAACGATTGGAGTTTCACAAATTGAATTGAATAAAATTTAATATAATGAATTTGTAACGAATGTTAATAAATTGAAAGAAATCAATGGAATGTAAATAAATTAAAAGTGAATGAATTGAATATAAATCCATTGTTTGATTAAGAAATTGAATATTAATAAGTGAATTTGAATCAATTTGAAATATATGAAATATGGTATGGAATTAATTTACTTAAGTGTAATTAGTTATATGAATTATTGAAATGAAATGATGAAAGTGAAGAAAGAAAAATGAATGTAACTATAAATAAGTGTAAATTAATAGAATGTGAATTTATTAATGTTGATAAGTGCATGCAGATCAATTGAAAGTAAATAAATTGAATGAAAAATTAATTGAACCTTAATCTAAAAAAAAGTTGGTTGAATACAAATAAAGAGAAATGAATCAATTAAAATGTTAATGAAGTGGATGTTACTAAGAAATGAAAGAAATAAATTAAAAATTGACATTGGATGATGTAAATTAACATGTTTATGAATTAATTGGATTAATTGGACGGATATTGATGGTTGGATGGTTTTTTTTGTTGCAAACTGTTGTAGTTACCGTTTTGATTACAGATGATTTTTGTATATTGTATATTTGTGATTGTATTTATTGTTTGGATTCAAAATCAATGTTATATGGTTGTATTAGACTTACATATGCTTCTATACCATTATATGCAACTAATGCTGTAAATTCGAGTTGAGATAGATACATACGAAGACCGTTTGGGGCATATACGCGGATTTATATGCTTTGCTTGCTTAATACGAGCGAACTCGCTCGTATTATTATTAATAAAGTATGTATCTCGGATTACATTAGGGCTGTCAACAGATGCAAACAGATGCGGATATGGCTGTATCTGTTGAAAATTTAAATCCGCACCCGCATTCGATATCCGTGGATATTTAGGAATTAACATCTGTATCCGCATCCGCGGATATTTTTTGGATATCCGAAAATATCCGCATCCGTAAATAAAAAGCAGATATTTTCGGATATTCAAAAATATCCGAAATATCCGCATCCGAAATTGAATATGATTTTTATTATACTAGTATTTTTGGACTAAAACAATCACTTTCTCAAATGACAATACACATACTATAATACTAATTATTTTTTCAAAGTGGAACAATTCATTTCTAAGTATATTTTAAGTTCATCATTAAATAATAAATTAATTATAATAATAATTTTTATAATAATTAATTTTGGATCGGACGGATGTTTTTCGGATACGGTAAGTCCGCATCCGCATCCGATTTTCTTTTCGGATATCGGATATCCGCATCCGATTTTCGGATATCGGATAATATCCGTTTTTTCGGATACGGATTTCGGATTTTTTGGATATCCATTGACAGGCCTAGATTACATACCGTGATTTTCTATTTTTGCCCTTCAGGATGCTTCATCATTTAGATGAGATGTATATTTGATATCGTTTTGGTATATTTGTGATATATATTGATATTGTAAATTTTCCCGATCGAGTCGTGCAAAGGAGACTCTGCCCAAATTTTTCGTAAATCCAAAATTAGAATTTTTTTGGGATTTTAAAAATTTTATAACTTGTTTTTCTATATAAGTTATATTTTCCATAAAATCGATATCGGAATGGCGTAGTGAAGCGTAATAATAGTTTGCAAATAAGATACTTATGTTTTATAAGTTAATTATTTTGAGAAAATATATTGTATGTTAAATTCCGTACTTAACGCCTTTTTGAGGATGAAAAGTTTCGAGTGCGGGAGTATGTAACGATCCGTATTTTTAACTAGTTAAATTTTTTTGAATTTACAATGGTTATTGGGTAAAATGGTTAGAAATGGATATTTAATGATTATTAATGTAAGTTGTTGGATAACTAAAGTGTTTAAATTTAATATTGGAAATTATTTGGATAATTGAATTCTGTATTAAGTATGAAGGAAGATTTTTAACATACAAAATTGGATGTAAGTTAAAAATTAGGAATTTGGAAATTTTATATTATAATTGACGAGTAAAAATAGTGAGCACTCTCTCGGATTTCGACAAAACTAGTTTTATCGGATCCGTAATAATAAATTATTGTAGGATTTCAGGTTTCGTAGCGTTCAGACATATCATTTGGCCGTGCGAGTTTGAAATGCATAGAAATTTATTTCTAAATTTAATTAAAATAAATTTTACAAAAGCTATCTTCCATATACGATCGAATTAGACCTCGAAACTAGTCCCATTGTAGTCGAAATGGGGGTAAAACGTTACAAATGCCAACGGCATGCTTCATTTGGAGTTCGAAATTTTCATGGTTATTGGTTAGATATTTCTAATATAAAATTATTTATTTCTTTCCTAACTCGTTCAAACACTCCACGTTTTCCTCCAAACCCATGCCTATTCCCTCGTCCTCTCTTTAGAATAGGGACAGATATTTAAAAAAAATTGCGGATCGATATTAAAAAAATATATACCGAACAAAATAAAATGGTCGCGATCAAAATCCATCAAAGCGAGATTGGTTTCTCGACCTGGAATGGCGGAGGGTGGAACACGCTTTCTCGCGGCGTACGAAGGAGATGGTGCTATGTGATTCATGCGTGTGGTAGGCACGACAATGTTCGATTAGGGTTACAATTTGAGTTTGGGTTTCAATTTTTCGTGTGCGACTGGTTGGTGATGGTTGGCATTCGCGTAGGTGGCACGATGAGAAGCAGAACGGTGGTTGTTTGAGGCACTGATGGTCGGTGAGGCCTAAGGGTTCATTCATGTTATGATGAAGCTAGGTTTTATTTATTTATTTATTTATTTTGTTAATAAAATTAAATTATATCGATATTTATTAATACGTAACTTGTGCATAGGTCCATTTCGCATGGAACAAGTTGTCGAGGATTCATATCGATGTCGTCTACGATATGTGATTGACCTGGAATTTATTTGAAACCGAAACAAATTAAGGTGAGTGTTTATATGCTCATAATTTTTATGTTAGTTAAATTTACATAGTGAAGTGATTTAATTTTACTGATAGTTGTTTCATAAATTTAACTAATATTTAAATTGACATCTAAATTACCAGATAGAATTCAAACTGACAGTTAAATTGAATTGGAATTGAATTGCTAGTAAAAACTAGATATCGATGATTATTTAAATTTTTGTGATACATCCACCATTTTGGATATTTGGCTGCAAATGGATGCTATTGATTGATATGTGGTTGATTGGGTGTTTAATTATTTTATATATATCCTGTTGCCATCCTGTATATTATTTATAGTATATAAAAATGTAAATTGAATTATTCTAAATAAATTAAGAGATAGGCTGAAACGATATATATACCTATGACATTTATTTTGGATTGAAATGATATATATCAATCTCTAGAATTTAAAATTGAGTTAATTGATTCACTTGGTTATAGGATAAAAAATTATATACAGACACCGAATTGGTTAAATTAAATGATTTTAAAATTTCTGTTTTGAAATTATTTAAATGATTTGTTTTAAAGGAATAAAAATCAAATTTATGGAAATCAAATTATTTTTTGAACTGAAGCTCGAAATGATGAAATTTAAATTTGGTAAATGAAATTGTTTAAATAATCGAAGTTGAGATTTTAAATTATAATCGAAAAATGATGTGAATTTTAGAATTTTCTTTTTTAAAAGATTGGACTTTTATTTCAAACTTTGAATATTTCTAAGTAAAAGGTGATATAAAATGATATTTTGAAATTGAGCTTGGCATTTAACTATATTTGAGATTGGAATTTAAATTAATTTGATATTGGAATTTAAATTAATTTGGAACCGGAATTTTAAATTACTTTGGAATTGGAGTTGAAATTAATTTGGAACGGAAGTAAAATTCTACTTGAAATCGGAATTGAAATGGAAATTGGAACTGATTTGAATTGGAAATTTGAAAAGTGAATTGGTTTGACTTCAAAATTAATATTTTGAAATGAATATTTTTAGTATAAATGGTTTAAAATCTATATTCTTTAAATATTAAATTTTTTCCAAACTATTTTACTATATGAACCATTTTTAATATTCAAATTATTTTCTATTAAACTATTTTAACTATTTAACTATATTAAAACTATTTAAACTATTTTCTTAGAATTCAAACCGGTAAAGAGGGTGGAATGTTTATATTTAAATCTGGGATTTAAACACGATTTGGGTTAAAGTGAAGTTATAACCTAAATTTTAATTCGAATCAAGTTTTGAAGTGAAATCAATATATCGAATTGAATTAACATTTTGAAGTAACAGGTCGTCCACGAGCATAGCTCAGCTGGTTGAGGACTACCTTGCAACCATGGAACAAAGTTCCTAGAGTTGTCGGTTCGAGTCCCACGGCCGAGATATGTTTCCCTTAAAGCTTGAAGCGGTTATCCTTAATAAAACCTACACCTTGGTAGAGGATTGATGCTCTGGGCTAGGCTAGCTAAAAGGGGGGTCAGTGTGGCGGACAGCTGAATTCCCTAGCTCTACTCTCCGGAGTAGGTTTTTTTTAAAAGTGAATATGATGATTTCGAAATGGATTTGTTTTTGAAATAAATATGATATTTTGATATCAAATACAAACTGTTTTCGAAATGTAAAAGAACCAACCGGTGTGTAGAGCGACGTTTGGTTACTAAAGACACCAGGGCCTCTTATTGACATGCTCTCTGTCATTATTGGAACCACTTTGACAACTGTGTATGCGGTGGATGATATCCAAAATGTAGTGGTTAAATTGACGATGTTTATTGGAATGAAGTAAGAGAACGATGATGGATAGCTTTGACACTCGTGTCATAATTAAAATGACTAAAACATGAGCCTATGTCTGGCCAATGACGTTAGCTACCTCTAGCGACGTTGATCCATCGTATTACTATTGTGATTTCGTATTCGATGGATGCACTTTTTGTCGTTTGGATTGACTGTCGCGGTCGGCCACGGATGGGTTAGGACCAGCCAGAAATGGTAAAATGGTAGAATCCTACCTTGGGCATTGCCTCACGTGCCTTGTCATATTTATCCAAATACGAGCCCATTATGACTTTGGTTTAAACTATAAAATGTGTTAAGGTGGATCAATGTAAAACCTTAACGCTATTTTTATATTTATTTTACTGATAGAAACTATATATTATAGCGTACACTATTATATATAAATAGTTAAACGGATCCTTAGGAGATGGAAAATGTTGTAACATCTCTTAAGTTATTGCACTCATATTTGTGATATTGATTTGACTTACATAAGAGTATTTTAGTCCTGACTCGAGTGTTTTATCTTTTCATTACGCTCGGGTCAGTCTTGAGTTTTTTAGCGTATTGAAGACTATTCACTGGAGGACGAAGACAGAGTTTGGTAACTATTATTATCCCCTGCATCATGCTATTATGTTGTATTGATTATTTATTCCTGATGTGTATATATAACTCTAATAAACGTGTATAGATTATAATCAAGTGTATAGTTACAACTTCATGAATATTATATTTTATCGTTTCCGCTGTGAGATTCTATGTTTGTTTGCTTCTTCTCTTCTTATTTTTCTTATTTAACCTCATTGATTATCTACATTCCAGATTGTTTAAGTCGGACATGTGTGAATTATTGTCGATTTAAACCTTCTGAAATGTGGGTCGTTAGAGGAATGCTAATCACTCTATTTTTATATTTGATACATGACTAGTTAAGAGTGTGAGTTTATTAATTATCGACTAAATGTTGTCAATTATTATCCAACATGCTTCGCCAATCATAGAGTCAAGTAAAGGTGCATTTACCTTACTTAGCATTTCTCCCATTTAATGCAATGTTTGCATCTGTCGGTTTTGAGACTACCGGTTTTGACCGTAAATAATCGTAGCGGTTTTGATTGGTTTAGATGAAGTGTTGCTATAACCGATCAATACATACTTAAGAGTTTAACATACACCGGTTTTGAGAGTTTTTCGCTAAAGTAACATTACATATAAATATTCTTATTTTTATTCTCTAGTTTTGCGAAGATTAATTCTACAATATAATTAGTGGGGTATAATTGAACAAAAAACTACAACCCCTCAAAACACCCCAATTTGACGAGTTGATGATTTCCATCAAAATTACACTACATCAATTTTCACCAGTTTTATAACTAACGATAACTGATAAGAAAAAATTTACAAGCAAAGATTATGATAAAATTTGAAATACAGATCAGTCCAAAATCAGTCAAAACAGGCAGAAAATAAACTATCAAGTGGAGCATAACGTAACATCTATATTTTTTACAAGATAAAAGTTATAGATCTTTGTTTTTGATATTGTTAAAATTAACCGCACAAATGAATATATAAATTAAATTCATATTTTTGGAAAAAAGAAAAAGTTAGATAACTTGTACTTTTTTGACAGAAAAAGAAAAAAGAACTTGCATTTTTCGAAAAAAAAGATATAAAATTTTATAAAATTCAATAATGGTGAAATAATGTAGTTATTTACTAAAATTATACTTAAATAACAATTTTACTATCATTTACGAATAAAGAACTTTTTTCCACTTTTTGAAAAACATTTTGAAGAACGCATATAAACTTGTTGAAAGTGTGTAGGATCGTGTAATATGGAATATAACTAAATCTAAATGTGGAAATAGATGATAATAACAAAGTAAATGGAAATAAGTAAAATAAAACAAGCACACCATGAATTTTTATACTGGTTCAAACTTCTCGTTCTACATCCAGTCCCAGACTCCTTTTGGAATTTCAACTACAATAACTCTCACTTAACCCGGAGGAACAGGTATATACCGTCTGAGAAGCAGAACAGTCACCTAAGCAATAGAACAGGATTTTAGCCTCAGTAGCAGAAGATGACTTCACTAAAACAAAATAATATCTGACAACGTGTGTTCTTGATAACACTGATTTGTCACTGATAGTACAAACCTCCTATAATCAAATCCTCAAGTATATGAAGTGTATGTGAAGATATGAAGAGAAGGTAATGCTAAGAATCGAAGATTATGAAATTTTATTTGAAGATTCAAAGCAGTAAAATGTTTGTTCGATGTTTGAATGCAAGTATGAGTGCACAAGGAGAAGATTAGAGAGTTAGAATGAATTTCGGTGAATGTGAAGTGTTTGGGAGTATATATATATATATATACAGTAGTTGAAGAGTTGCTGCCATTAGAGAAGGGTTCTGACGAAGAGGAGCATCTATTCCCGTTCATAGAAGGGTTGCTTCCTTTCGCAGAAGAAGATGTCTTTTCGAAAATATGGCAGTTGGTCTCGGGTCAGTCGACTGATCCTTTTTGGTCAGTCGACTGGCTATGCAAAAGATTTAAAAAAAATAAATAGTGCATATTGTATATGTACACAGTCAGTCGACTGGATGATCCTAGCCAGTCGATTGGCTGAGGTTTTTTTGCATACTATGCTTATGTTTTGTTTTATTATGAGAACCATGAAGTGCGGACTACTTGAGGATAGATTTTAACAAATTTCCAAGACTCAATCATAAGTACTAGACGGTGACAACATAGATTAAAAGTCTTGATATATCCATAGTCCTTTAACTATCTCTTTTTGTCGTGAATTCTCTTGCTTTGTCATGTATCAAAAACTAGTGATTCAACATTCTCTCCCTTTTTGATCGATGACAAACCTATATAAAAAAATCCTAGAGAACAAATATAAAAACTCCCTCTGAATATATGATACTTCTTGAACCTGCATAAAGATGATTAGGACAATTCTTTTCTCCCCCCTTTTAATTGATGACAAACCTATATAAAAAAATCCTAGAGAACAAATATAAAAAATCCCCCTGAATAAATGATACTCCTTGTACCTGCATAAAGATTACTAGGAAAATTCTTCTCTCCCTTTGTCACCGACAAAAAGAAGATATAGCAAAAATAATTTACATATAAAGTGCAGAAATAAATAGCAAAGTGAGAATATTTAGTACAAGTCTCAAAAGATAAATAATTAGAAAGTTTCAATATGTTTAAATAAAGTTACAGATAAGTAAATAGTTCATACCATACTCACTCACCAAAAAAACCTATACATCAAGATCCCAATTATACTCTTCCTCTGGTGCGGGTTCCTTTCTTGGTCTAGAAGCGCCTTGAGCACCACTGCCTGCTCCACTAGTGTCGCTACTAGTATGCTCCTCTGATGTAGACCTTGTAAATCGAGGTGCTGGGCGTTTTCCTTGGGCAAAAGACTGGCAGCAGTTGAAGAAGAACATGATAATGCATCCCATAACGTAGAAAAGAAACCTTTGATTTTATTGAGCTTCTTATCCATTTTCTTGAGCCTAGATCCAAAATAAGTTGGTTGCGGGAGAGAATTTCTATGGATTCATGGGTGCTGGAGGAAGTAGCTAAGCGAATTTCGCTTTCTTCTTGTTGCGCTTCCGGTTCTCTAATTGTAGGACCTTCAGATTGTTGTTGTTGAGCCTGTTGATGCTTCTAATCTTCAAATGAAGTAATAGGAGGCGGTCGTGTTGGTAGCTTCATAAGACTTATGGTCCTTATATTTATCATTCCGACAGTAGAGAATTCGGAATCCGGTTGACGAACACCCACATCTATAAGAAGTCTCATAATATATTCTCCAAGTAGATAACATGCATATTCCCATGTGTGAAGGTGAGAAATTCATCCATAATACGACGCAACCAATTAATGCGTATATTTCCCCATATGGCATAATAAGCTTTGAAATTTTCCGGATATATTAATTTATATGATCCGGTTCGGGGGAGAATAGATTGCATAAGCATCTTGTATAAAATTCTTGCTTTAGGACGAAGAAGCTTAAAACGCAATTCAATCATGTCGTCACCCATGAACATTTGACTTATTCTATCTCTTTTTTTGGATTGCATTCGACATCATTTAAATCTATTCCTTCATTTGGAGATTGAAGGATATGTGTCATTCTATCAACGGAAAAGAAAACTTGTTGTCCACATACCAAAGTCCATACACAATTATTTGGATTTGATGGTTGTTGGTGGCCAACATTTAAATTTGCAAAGAAAAGTTTTACCATAAGATGATTAATGTTGTGGCGATTTGCATTGTAGTCAAGGAGTGACTCTAATCCATATCTTCGCATTAATTCTTGAAGAGAGTAAGCACTAAAATCAAAATAAACCATGAATGAGCCTTCAGAAATTCTAGAGTTTTTCATCTTCTCCCATCGTTCGATTGCAGTTGCATCATATAGCCAATGAGCAACGTGAGTATCAACAAAGGATGAAGAGCCTTGTTTTGACCGTTTTGATCTAGGAGGGGTCTTTAATTTGGTATTTTTTGGTTTTGGAGGAGTAAAAAACAAAGAAGGTAAAGTGAATAGATGGTGTAAAAAGGTTTAAAAAGAAACGACAGTAGCCTTTTTTTGTACAGCCAGTCGACTGGTCGAGGTAGGTCAGTCGACTGGTCGGGGTAGGTCAGTCGACTGGTTGCTAACCCGAGAGTTTTTTGCTCTGTAATCACTCGACTGACCTATATGACTCGGTCGATTGGTTGACAACTCGAGAGTTTGTGAGCCCTGTAAACAGTCGACTGGTTATATATATATATATCAGTCGACTGGTCGAAGATAAGAAATGCAATGAACCTTAAAACGAAATTTTATTCAAAAAAGCATATACATAATCGAAATCCAAGAGAACATAGAACAATAAAACAGAAGAAAAGATGATTATTTAGGAGTTTTTGGAGAGCATTCATGTGGTTCAACTTTGATGTTCTCTATATGAGGTCGCAAAGGAGACCAATAGTTTTGGCATTTCCAAGAGTTTGGAGATGCCGGAGGTTGAGGTAGAGTTTTCTCCCATTGATTCCAGCCGGATGAGTTTGGTTGACGAGATGTTGAGGGTTCAACAACGTCATGCTTAGAAGATTTTCCATAGAATTTGAGGGAAATTTATTCTATAAGGCTAAGGCGACTGGAATTCATCCGTTGTTCATAATACATTTCTCTTTGTAGATTGGTTTGCTCCTTTTGATAATGATGAATTTCATCAATTTTTTCTTTGGTGTTTAGAGAAACAACCAATGATCTTTGTGACTTCTTAGTTTTTGGAGAAAATCCAGTGTAATATTGAGCTGTTTCATGTCTAGGAGTAGGAGTTAGCAAGGACGGAGTACAGCTACTGGAAGAATGATAGCTACTAGAGGATGTTGGTGTAGCAAATGATAATTTGGAGTTAGAGGAGTCGTAGGAGTAGCGAGAGGCTATTGATAGAAAATGTGGAACTTGGATTTTATAGTTTTGAAAAATAATTGTAAGGATGATTGAAAAAAATGAAAGGAATGCAGATTTATAGAGGGAATTGAGCTATGTTTGTGTGGTTAGAAACAGCAAATAGCTAATAGCCAGAGAGAAAAAAGAATGGATGAGAATTGTTTTTTTTAAACGAATGGTTATGAGCCCACGAAATAAAAGACTCTGTAGAAAATAACACAGCGCACGACTGGTAAGACATTGAAGTACCAATTAGGAGACCCGAGTTTGAGCTCCAGCAGCTACACATTTAATTTTTTTTGAACAAAAACTTCCAGAATAATTAAAATCAATCTTCTAGTTGAAATAAGAAACATTCATTGCTCAAATGGAAAGAAGCAATTGTAATACTATAAAGGAGAGGCCATGGGTTCAAGTCTCTCTAGTGTCAAATTTTTTTTTTGATAAAAGATTTGAATGAAAGTTTATATATATATTATAAAATTGTGTTATGAAAAACTACAAATACAAATAGTATATATACATATATAAAAATTTATAAATTTTTAAAAGAGACTATTTCAAGTTCTCATCTTAAATCGATGAAAGTGTTTTTCATTTAAAGGTTTTGTAAAAATGTCTGGCAATTGTTTATCGGAGGAAACAAATTCTAGATTTATCAAATCTTTTTCAATATTATCACGAAGAAAATGATGATGAATGTCAATGTGTTTTATTCGTGAGTGATTAACAGGATTTTTAGATAAATTAATACCACTAGAATTATCACAGTAAATAGTTGACTTAGATAGATTAAAACCAAAATCTTGTAGTGTTTGTTGCATATAGATAACTTGAGCACATGAAACACAGTTTTGTTTCTTACAAAACCAAGATACAAGAGATCGTCCAATGAAGTGACAAGTCACACTTGTACTTTTTCTATCTGTCCGACTTCCTCCAAAATTAGCATCACTATAGGACACCAATTCAAAAGGACATTCCATTGGATAGAATAGTCCAAAGTCCTTGGTTTTATTAAGATACCGTAGTATGTGTTTCACTACTCATAAATGTGATTCTTTGGGAACTACTTGAAATCGTGCACACAAGCAAACACTCATTATTATGTCAGGTCTACTAACCGTTAAATATAGTAACGATCCAATCATACTTCGATATAATTTTTGGTCAATACTTTTGTCACTTTCATCTTTATCAAGATGTATAGTTGTACTCATAGGAGTTGGTTTGATAGAAGTATTTTCCATACCAAAGCGTTTAATTAAATTGTTACAATAGTTTTCTTGATTAAGAAAAATACCATTTTCTAGTTGTTTTATTTGTAACCCGTGAAAATAATTTAACTCGCCCATATGTGACATTTCAAATTCTCTAGTCATTATTTTAGAAAAATCTTGACATAGTCTTTCATTTATAGATCCAAAAATAATACCATCAACATATATTTGAACTACTAAGATATCCTATTTATTTCTTTTAATAAAAAGAGTTTGATCAACCTTTCCAATTTCAAAACTAGAATCTATTATATATCTTTTAAGTCGATCGTACCAAGCACGGGGTGCTTGTTTCAAACCGTATAAAGCCTTTTTAAGCTTATAGACATGGTTAGGAAATTGTTCGTGTATGAATAACGGAGGTTGTTCAACATAAACATTTTCTTTTATAAAACCATTTAAAAAAGCACTTTTGACATCCATTTGACACAATTTAAAGTTATGAAAACATGCAAATGCTAGTAAGATTCGTATTGCTTCTAGTCTAGCGACTGGAGTAAACGTTTCTTCATAGTCAATCTCTTCTTCTTGATTATCTCCTTGAGCAACTAATCCAGCTTTATTTCTAGTAATATTTCCTTGTTCATCTGCTTTATTTTTGAAGATCCATTTTGTACCAATAACTGATTGATCACTAGGGCGTGGAACTAAATCCCAGACGTCATTTCTTTCGAATTGGTTTAGCTCTTCTTGCATAGTAATTAACCAATTTTCATCAGTAGATGCTTCTTTAATATTTTTAGGTTCAATATGAGAAAAGAAAGCTACATGACCCATTTGATTTAATTGACTTCTTGTTCTAACAGATGAATTGAGTTCTCCAATAACATTAACAGAAGAATGATCTCTTAATATTCTAGGTGGAGATCTTAATTCATTGTTATTTAGAACAATGTTTTCATTATTTTCAACATTTGAAATTTCTGTGTTTGTGATATTATCAGGGAATTCTTCATCATCTCTTATACTTGGGATTTGTTTAAAATTTTCATCGAAAGATACATGAAGTGTTTCTTCGATGATATTTGTTCTTTTATAATAAATTCGATAAGCTTTGCTTCGATTCGAATATTCTAAAAAGTCTCCTTTATGGGATTTTGGATCGAATTTACCGAGCTAATCTTTTGTGTTTAAAACAAAACATTTTGAACCGAAAACTTTAAAATAAGAAATTTTTGGTTTTCGTCCATTAAGAAGTTCATAAGGAGTATTATTAGTTAGTGGTCGAATAGAAACATGATTCAAAACATAACAAGCTGTTGCAACTGCTTCAGCCCAGAAATGTTTTGGTAACGCACTTCCATTTAACAAAGTACCTGCACATTCTTATAAGGTTCTATTTTTACGTTCTACAACTCCATTTTGTTGTGGAGTTCTAGGAAACAAAAAAATATGGAATACTCCCTTTTTCTTACAAAAATGTTCAACGGCTTCGTTTTCGATTCACCTCCATGATCACTTCTTATGTTTCTGATTTTCAAACCCTTAAAATTTTGAATTCTTTTGACAAAAGTTTTGAAATTATCAAAGGTATCACTTTTATTTTTCATAAAGATAGTCCAAGTATATCTAGAAAAATCAACAACAATAACAAACACATATTTATTATGATTAATGGATTGTACTTGTGTTGGTCCAAATAAAACCATATGTAGTAATTCAAGTGGTTGTAATGTTGAAATGACCTTTATAGATTTAAAAGATGACTTAGTTAACTTTCCTAACTGAGAGCATCACAAATATGATCAATTTTAAAATTTATTTTTGGTAGACCTTTCACTAAATCATTTTTAGAGAGATTGTTTATAGTTTTGAAGTTAATATGACAGAATCGTTTGTGCCATAACCAAGGATCATTTTCTTTGGCTATTAAACACATATCCGAATTATGATTTATTTTCATATTCAAAACATATATATTTCTGTCTCTATTTCCCTCAAAGATAAGATTTTTATTTTGATCAAAAATACTACATTTGTTTTCAGAAAAAGTGATTTTGAATCCTTTGTCACATAATTGGCTGATACTAAGTAAATTATGTTTTAAATTTTTGACAAGTAAAACATTTGAAATAAGAGGTAAATTTGATATACCATTATTGCTCACATTGCCTTTGACGATGATATAACCTTTGGAGTTATCTTCAAAAGTGACAGAGCCTCTATCTGAGTAAGTAATATTTGATAGCATATCTTTGTCTCCTGTTACATGTTTTGAGCAACCACTGTCGAGTATCCATTTTTCTCTTTTCTTGAGTGGGACCTCGTTTTCAATAGCCATGAAATAGACATTTGCTTGCTCAGTTTCACTTTCACTACTGTTATCCGATGAAGAAGTATCTGAATCATCCCATGTTACAGGGAATGCCTTCTTTTTCTTATCTTTTCTACCCTTGTTGAAGTATTTTTTCTTTAATTCTGGACATTCTTTCTGGATATGACCTTTCTTATGGCAATTAAAGCATTCTAGAATTGAAGATGATGATTTTTTTGGAAAGTTCCTTTTTCCATTATTTCTGTTATTTTTTCTGAACTTCAAGAACTTTTTGAAATTTTTGGCAATAAATGCTAGACCTTCTTCATCTGTATCTTCATCTTTTTCTTCTTCAGCATGGAAAACTATATTCGTTTTGTCATGCGCTTGTGCTCGTTTTGTCTGCAAATTCACTTCATAGGACATTAGATTTCCTATTAACTCTTCAGGTTTTATGGTAGAGAGGTCATTAGCTTCTTCAATAGTCAAGACTTTTCTTTCCCATTCATCCGTTAAAAAGTTTAGGATTTTTGATACAATATCAAAATCATTGTACTTTTATCCTAATCCTAATAGTGAATGATAGATATCTTGAAATCTAGAGTACATATCAATGATGGATTCATCTCTTTTCCACTACACCAAAACAGGCAAATCCTGACGTTTATAAGTGTTATAAATAATTTCAGTAAAACTTTTTAAGTGTTACTGATGGACTGTGAGGAATGAAGCGGCCAAATTTGTAACACTTATAAGTATTACGAATATACGTATTACTAACACTTATAAGTGTTGGTACCTAAATACGGTAACACTTGTAAGTGTTCACTACACCACAGATAGGATTTTGGCGCAACCTTAGGCGGCACAGTTGATACGGCTATAAGTCATATCAAATTTTAATACGGCTTATAGCCGTATCTATATTTTTTAATAAGACTGTAAGCCGTATTAACATTTGATACAGTTTGTAGCCGTATCAAAATCTGTGCCTCTTTTCATGGAAATTTTTTCCCCAAAACGCACACCCTCCCTCCTTTTTTTTATTTCCAGCATTAAACTTACTTCCGGTCCTTCTCGCTAAAAACTTATAAATCTTCTTCTTCTTGCTCCTGCCATCAGTAATGAGATCAAGTAGGCTTTAGGTATATCTTGTCAGATTTTGTCGCTGTGCGCTTCGTCTTATTGCTCCTGCCATAGGTAATGAGATCGATACCCATTTTCTTCTTCCGCGTCAAGAAAGCCAAATGATTTTCTAATAATATGTGATTCTCTAATAAAAAGTAAGTAAATAAAAATAAATTACAGTTTACTGTGAAATTATCAAGTGAAACCATCGAGTTTACAATTTGCATACAAATTTTTTGATAAATCAATCGATCTTGATTGAGGCTTGAAATTTAAAAGATGCTTGATATTCAGCTAGTATCAATTTTACTTGAAATCCAAAAGCCATGGATTTTAGGAGATGAATGGATTCGAATTCAAAAAGAAAAATTCATACGTTGATTAGGACTGAAAACCCTACTTGTCTGGAAGAGAATGAAGTGTTAAATTCATAAGTTGGTTGATAGAGTCTGAGCCAGATAGTGTTGATGGTTAAGGTTATGATGACATATCTATCTCTATAAATCCAACAGTGGGTTTATGCTAAATTTAATTTGATCGCATTAAATAGAATTGTTGTTTGTTGATAATCTTAATTATTGTAGAATAAAACCCTTTGTCAAGTTAAGCATAAACCAAAATTCTTTTTTTAGTGTAAAGTAAAACACTAGAACTAGTAGATGGTTGTCTAATTATGAATGTATGCATGCTTGTTGTATTGCCTGGTAGCTGATCAATATGAAGTATTACTCGCCGAACCTCATAATCCCCATCGACTAAAGCCAACCTAGAGCCTCATTGGCTTCAGGAATGTCGTCGACTGCTAAACTAGAACCAATTTGGTTCCAGGATTTTGTTTTACTTAGTGAGTTTATATTCCCGTATGTTTGTTCGTCTTGTTTTTGCTGAAATGTATATTAGTTGATCTACTGTTTTGGATAGATTGTGATGTCTTTGTGAGCTTGAGAGCATTACAAATTCTGTTGAAACTTTAGTTATATAACTATTAAACATGATATATGAATGAATGGGTAGTAATTTGTCTTACAAACTTAGCACCGAAACCTGTTTAAGAGCAGCAATACATATAAATTTCAATTTGTTTTGATACTTGGAATTCAACCTATTTTAGTAAGCATGCTCTCATTTTTATAGTCTTAGAGTAAAAAAACAAATGGACTAAAAAAAAGAGTTTGCATATAAGCATATGTTGGTTTCGAAAATTACATGCTGCTATATAAAGAAAATAACAAAAACCTGATGCATGCATGTGCTTGTTATGCTTTGTTTACATATTCTCTATGCCTATGTTTATATTAAAGACATGTCACTTTCTTTTTATGGCATAGGCTTATATAACAGCTTGGTGCTAATGTTGTATATGGTTCTGACATTGTATATGGTTTTGACATTGTTGTATAAGTGAATAAAATTATTGTTAATGGAGCAAGCCAAGTATCAGGAGAGGGGTAATGCACAGACATTACTCCGGTGCTACAAAATAGCGTCGTTGTAATGACAAATTTTTTGAAAACAGTTTGGTGCTTATGTTGTATATTGTTCTGACATTGTTGTATAAGTGGATAAAATTCTTGTTAATGGCGCAAGCCAAGTATCAGGAGAGGGGTAATGCATAGACATTACTCCGGTGCTACAAAATGGCGTTGTTGTAATGACAAATTTTTTGGAAACAGTTTGGTGCTAATGTTTAAAATAAACCCTATATTTTGAGTTCCATTTATTGAAATTTAAATAGTCCATATATTTTAACTATTTAAAATTAATTAAATGTTTAAAATCATAGTATATTGGAAACGAAAATCCACATTTTACACTTATGTTAAATCATAGGAATTCATAACATATTAATTCACATGTAGTTTGCATAAAAAGATCAGTTAAAGTTACTCTTTCTCGCACACCACAACTACACAAGTACATAGTATTATCTACTGATTCTCAAATCAACTAAAATATTATGTTAAAAGTGAAAGGAAAGCTGTCACGTTTATTTAAAAAAATAAAATGGTAATACACTTTCTTTTTTAATTATAATTACTTAGGACTTTCACAAGCTACCCTAATTTTGCAATGATAAAATGAAACTTAATTGAACAGCTTTCAAACTATCAAACATGGTTATGAGGACGTCAGTTAAAGAAACCACGTTATATTGAACCATTTGGAATTTAAACTAATTGAGAAATAAAAAATTCAAAGCCTAAAGCAGCCTGTAATAAAACTTCAAAAACCCAAACCCCATGCAAGAGAAATAAACAATATTTGCGAGCAGGAACAACAAAAGAGAGCGATAATAAGCAACAATCATTTCGAAAAAACAATTTCATGAAAAGGAAACCGTAGCAATGATTCAATGAGACAGTGATGCAATGAGACAGTGATGCACATTTGCAAGTGATTCTATTTGTTAAACAGTAGCAGTGGTCAAAATTCTGATTTGTAGAAATTCAGGCTTGGTTTATTAAACTGTAAGAATTCATTAACAGAAATATTTCTGTTAACGAAATAAGATTTAATGAGCTTAATGAAATAAGATTCAAGCTCATTGAACCACTTGCAAGAATTCAGGTCATTGAACCACTTGCAAATAACAATGAGCTTAATGATTTGCATTAAATCTTATTAATGATTTGCATTAAATTTGCACACGTTGTACTTTTTATTCACTGATAAATGCATTACAATAATCATATTAATGAGTAATAATGTGTTGTAATTTTTGACCCTGTTTTAAATTAATAGCACATACCCAAAGACTAAGCACTAGATCACTATCATCCCTTAACCGCTATTAGATGAACTCCAACAAGTGATATATGTAAGAATTTATCCATGTCACCGTCTGATTTAATCCAAATTTGTATCACGAGACGAATATTTCTTTTTTGACTTTTAGTCCAGATTCATACAATCAAAATTATTTACAGACTTGAATACATTAGTTGATGATGTTTGATATTTTCTACTAAATCAACATAGTCAAAACATGTTTAGTATGCTATTACACTGATTTCCACACGTTCCTCTTAGCATTCACTCGGATTTTATTGACACGATTTTAATGAGGTAAGTATCATATTAAAGTGTCCAAAAAGTAGTGTTATAGGGTGAAATATTTAGCTGACAAAAAATTATATAAGCAATTTCAAAAAGTTTATAAATAGGAACTTCAAAAATCAGTATGTTTTGGATGTATTTTTTGGTGATGACTAGTGAATGTTATGGTTCCAAATTGTTGAGCTTGGAGAAATGAGTTTAATTTCTCAATATAATTTCAAAAAATTCTTTTCGAGCAGTTGGAACGAGGACCCATTGAAAGGCAAGTCTCATGTTCTGTTAAATATGATATAGGAGGGCAATATGTCTTTCATCATAGATAAATAATGGATAAATGAATCAGATCTACGATTTACATACTATATAGACAAGGTGCAGAAGTTCATTAGTTTTGTTGAAGAAAACGGTGGTAAGAAAGGATTGTATTTATGCCCTTGCACCCGGTGCAAAAATATGAAGACGATCAAATTAGATGACATTCATTTTCATTTGCTTAGATGGGGTATTATCCAATCGTATACAGTGTGGTATTTTCATGGGGAAAAAATGGCGGAGATGGAAAAACAGCAACCAGTTAGTCATGGCAGAACTACCGTTGAGTCTGAACATATTAGGATGGAAGATCTGGTCAATGATGAAGATAGATTTCATCATTTTCAACCTACAAATTCGTTGCCTGATCATGCTAATGTTGGAGAGCAGTCTACTGATTATCCAGATTGGCAGGCCAATGAAAGTAAGAAGTATAAATGCTTTTTGGTAGCGTAAAAGAGCCACTGTATCCTTCATTTTCAAAAGGGATTACGAAGCTGTATGCCATTGTGAAACTAAATAGCTTGAAGACCCAATACAGCTTTTCAAATAATGGTATGACTGCACTTCTCGAACTAATAAAGGAGTTACTCCCCGAAGGTAACACGCTGCCGACAAAGTACTCCGATGTGAAGAAGATCATTAAGCAAGTTGGGATGAATTGCCAAACTTATGATGCATGCATCAATGATTGCATATTGCACTGGAAAGATGATGCGAACAAAGTTTCTTGTACAAATTGCAATGAACCAAGATATATGACATCATTAAACGAAGAGAGAAAATGCACCAAAGTACCTCGAAAGACATTAAGACATTTTCCTTTAATTTCGAGATTGAAGAGACTGTACACTGTACCATGGATGGCAGATGCGATGACCTGGCATGGTCGTGCCAAGTCTGATCCAACCGTAATGCGTCATCCATGTGACACTTCTCAATGGAAAGTCGTAGATTCATTTGATCAAACTTTTACTGCCGAGCCACGAAATGTCACACTTGGAATAGCAACAGATGGTTTTTGTCCACATGCTTCTCCCACTAGCCCTTACTGTTGTTGGCCAGTAATTGTAGTACCATATAATCTTCCTCCTTCTATGTACATGAAAAGGGAGTTCTCAATGTTAACATTGTTGATTTCTGGGCCAAAACAACCAGGAAAGAATATTGATGTTTATTTACAGTCGTTGATGGACGAGATAAAGTAGTTATGGGAAGGAGTAGTTACATTTGACTCGTTAAATAAATCTGAGTTCACAATGAGAGCTACGGTGCTGTGGGCAATCCATGATCACCCTGCTTTTGGGACTTTATCGGGATGTACAACTCACGATTACTTTGCATGTCCTGTTTGTGGGGAAAACACTTGTTCTTATTATCTTCCTGAAAGTAAGAAGATGTGTTACATGGGACATCGAATGTTTCTTCCTAACGAACACAAGTTACGATACGATGAGACAAATTTCAACAACGAACAAGAACTTCGTCGTCCTAAATGGCCATTCACTGGTTTTCAAGTTGAAAAGAAAGTAGCGAATATCAAAATGAAAGTTGGTAAACAAAAAGAAGAAATTGGTCGAAAACGGAAAAAGTCAACCAATGAAGATATTGACAATATTTCTGGATGGTATAGGAGGTCTATCTTTTTTGATTTACCATATTGGAAAGCAAATTTGGTCCGACATAATATTGATGTTATGCATACGGAGAAGAATATCACGGAGCATCTCATCAGCACCATTATGGACCATAAAGATAAGTCAAAAGATGGCATCAATGCACACAAGAATTTGAAAATCATGGGTATAAAACAAAAGTTATGGGTGATGGAAGATCTTGAAACAAATAAAACAATCATACCAAAGACAACTTTCACTTTGAGCAAAGAAGAAAAGATACTTGCACCGTTTTGGAAAATCTGAAAGTTCCTAACAAATTTTCTTCTAACTTTCACAACAATGTGAGCATCAATCATCTTGAACTAAGAAATATGAAGTCACATGATTACCATGTCATAATGCAATATTTGCTTCCGGTATTGCTTCAACATTCTTATCCACAACATAAGGATCTACGAAATGCTGTTCATCGTATTAGTTCATTCTTTAACATTTTGTGTTCGAAGGTGATCAATATGGAACATCTTTTAAAATAAAAGGCTAGCTTAGTAGAAGCAATGTGTGTTTTTGAAAAACATTTTCCACCTGCATTTTTTGATATCAATGTCCACCTTATGGTTCATTTAGCCGATGAAGCGTTGATTTGTGGCCCTGTCAGATATAGATGGATGTATCCATATGAACGGTAAATTTTTAATTTCAGTTATGCACATCATTATTTCATATAAATAGCTACCATCTACAGTATATAATTGATCACATTTATTGGTTGATGAAAACATGTAAAAGATATGTGCGCAACAAAAGATACATTGAAGGGTGTATTGCAGAAGGATATATCGTACAAGAAGCTAGTCTTTACTGCATGGAATATATGCCAAACGGAGGTGATGGCAATCATAAACATACCCGCGAAGCATTTTTAGACGACGACGACGAGTTTGCTGGTGAGATACCTCTGGATAATGTAAAGACATAACGTTAACCCAAGTGCAGTTTGAACAGGTGCGTAGATGGGTCCTTAATAAGTACGATGGATTGGATGAATGGAAGAAGTAAGTTCATAAACTTGTTTGGAATTTTAATTTTTTTAATTTAATTTATATATACATTTTGATATGTGTTTTTCGTAGGAGGTATAACTCCTATGTGAAAAGTACTAGATTTCAACCTAGAGGCAGGGATACCACTGAGGAAGTAGTTCAAAGTTTTAATCTATGGTTACGTAATGAGGTTTAACTTCGTCTTAAGTATTTCATGTGTTTATAAGTGTGCAATACACCTTTGTGACCATGCTTTTTTACTTATCTGTTAAAGACCATCGATGTTGATCCAACTCTGTGGCGGTTAGTGCATGGGCAGAAGTTCTTAACGCGTAGTTATATGAAGTACCAAGTGAATGGATTTTCATTTTCCACGAAAAAGTACGAAGACCGTATGGTAACAAAAAATAGCGGTGTATGCATGAGATCAATTACAAAATTTAGAGCGGGTGGCAAGGATAAAAATTATAAGGAAGCAGAAACAACTATTATGGAGTCATTCAACAGATACTTGAGTTGGATTACACTGACTTCAAACAAACAATTTTTTATTGTGATTGGGTAAAAGTCGAGGACAAGGTCAATGGTTGCAAAATAGATCCCATTTCAAACCTCATCATGGTAAATTTAGGGAAATTGAAGAACAAAAATAACGTGAATGACGAGCCATTTATTCTTACATTAGAAGCGAGTCAAGTTTTCTACTCAAAAGATTTAAAAAATAACGGATGGTTTGTGGTCTTGCATACAACAAAACGGTTGACTAAAAATGTGGATGACATTGAGTTCCCTACCGTCTATCAATCAGCTTTTGAAGACAATGAAAAATTAGAAGACCTTACCAAATCCATATGTTAACTTATTAGTATTCGCACATCACATGATTGTCTGTCTGTATATTTTTAATTGCACGATTGTGTGCATGTATGGTTTTGAATATTTTATACATTCCAATGCTATTCCAGGTGTTGTCACTTAATAATTTTGTATGTGCAAGTGTGTTATATTATGGAGTGTTGACATTGATGCATTGATACATGTATAATTATTATCGTGACTTATTAAAATAATTAGTAATATTATATTTTGCAGGAAACTATGTCAGAAAATCCACCATCTTCACATTCGTCATGTTCAGAGGCGAAGAAAGTTGATCAAAACTTACTTGGTATTCCGGTCTCAGATAACGCTGGAAAAATCGCTACTATACTCGGTAAACTAGTAAGAGCTCATGTGCCGATATCATATATAAGTTGGAACAAAGTACCTGGAATATACAAGGACAGCGTTTGGAACGAATTGGTGGTAAGTATCCTTATCTGTTTGACAGCAACTATTTCATTCAATAGCCTTATGGTTTCAACTCTTTGCACAACACATAATTTAATATATTTTTTGCAGAAAATTTATCAGCTCGATCCGCTTTCAAAGGAAATGTTTTTAAAGAGAATGGCCGAGGCTTTTAGGAGATACAAGAAAAACTTGAGAGTAGTTTATGACCCTTTCAACAATGACGAAGAACGGTTGAAAAATTGCCCATCTACAGTTGCTCAAGAAGATTGGGCAGAGTTCATAAAAAATGAAGCAACGCCTGAAGCGAGCGAAAGAAGGGAAGTAGAAAAAAGAATAGAGCATTGCTCAGTAATGCTCATCATGCAGGACGTAAAAGTCACGCTAAAATAGAACAAGAAATGGTAATTTATATTCATTTTCATTCAAATGATTTACACATAGTGATTGGATATTCATGTCGTTGCATCAACTTGTATTGCGGATCATTGCTAGTCCATCAACAAATATCAGTCGTCGTCAAGTATGGGAGAAGACACACAGGAAAAAAGATGGTAGCATACCAGATGCCATTTCTTCATACTTTGTAAGTTTAACAAATATTAACTTGCATATTCTTTAAAATTCCTTATTCATATAAGTATTATCATATTACAGGATCAAATTGCAAAACCGTAGGAAAAGATCACTGATAGTGATGAAGAATAATTGACAGTGGATGAAGACATCTTATCACAAGTGCTTGGTAAGGATACAAGGGGTAGGAGCCACGGTGTTGGGACTGTTATACCAAAGACTAAAGTTAAGGCTTGTGCCATTGCACAGAAACGACTCCGATATGTTCATGGCGAGCAGGATGAGTTGAAAATGAGGGTAGGAAGTTTGGAGGGTACAGCGGGAAATTTGTCTGGGCAAATGGAGGTTTTGATCAACATGGTGGGAATATTGAACAGGGAATTCGTGCACCGGTCAATTCTTCTAATGGAGGACGTGCCACACAATTCAATGCTCCTGAATTCATTGCTTCGCAGTTACAGGATTCGACCAATGTTACGAACAATCAAAAATGTGAAATCCTCAACTCTGATTTAGAAGTAATAGGAACAGATACTATATGCCGAGATTCTATATTGTCCAACATCCATGGGAAATCTGTACCATCCACACATGAAAAAGTGGTGTTGGACAGTATACTGCTACCAGATGACAGAACCGGCAAAATGAATCATCAATTTGCAGAGACCTTTGCTGATGTTGGAGTGGGTGGATATGTGTGCCATCCGAAGTGTCTTATTCGATATCTCTAGATGATGGAGCAGGTATATTTTCTGTTTATGTGGTCCACCTTTCTCTAGATGATGTTGGAGTGGGTGGATAAATTTATCATTGGAATTGGGGAGTGTTAGCTCATTTTTAAGGCTAACAGCCTAACACCAACTAAATGTTTATTTTCATGCATACTCCTCCGGACACTAAGAATATTCTTACTAACCACTGTTTTGCTTTCCTCAAACAACATAGATTTCATAGTCAAGGAATTCATGCACCCAAATTTCCATTGATATACCTTTCTTATCCTTCAAGAATCACATGGTTTTTTGCGTTGAATCATTTGTACAATATGCACCAATCACATGATGCGTACTTGGCCTCTCATGCTTTTCATATCCTACTCGTTACTGATCTACATCGATCAACATTGAACCATTGACAACCATTTATGCTTCTCTATTTTATTTAATATGTAGTCTAATGCATCAAACTACGTATTCTGACCTAGCCTTCTAGTAGTGAAGTTTTTGTACATTCCCTGGTTATGAATTAAATAAACAATCAGTTCTTTAGATATTTTCCAGCTGTTTTTTATGTCATTATGTCCGGTTTAGAAGTTCTGGTAACAACCATTAAAAGTCTATACCATAAAGAGACACAAAATATGCCCAACTGTATACAATTATGAGAGTGCAAAGTTTGACAGTGAATTAGAGTTCGACTTAGGGAGCGCCTGAATTGCTTTACGCGTCGACCAAGGTGATTAAAAACCAACTAGGACAAGTGCTAAAATTATAGATTCAAAAATTATTTTTGGAAAAAGTGTGTCTTTTCTTTAAGTTTCTACAATGTAACTCATATATGCTTTATTTTTTTTAGAAGTCAGATACATTGCTTGATCTGCCAACCGAGTACAGCAATTTCAACTAACTTGCAAATGATAGACTATAATAGGAGTAACTGCAACTAACTTGCAAGTTCAAACCAATTAATACTGAGTTGGTAGTGTTCATAATCTTTATATTCCAAAGGTTTATAGTTCATTCTTATATTTTATCCAGATTCTTCCTTTGTTGTGACGTAACTGACATTTTCATGTGTTCAGTTGACTTCGAATATAGCAAAATAATGTGTTTCATAAAGTAATGTATTGAACAATTTGAATTATGTATGTTGGCCGTTAATTTATTATAATATGATACAGTAGTTGGAAGGTAATTATTCACAAGAGTCAAATACGTATTTATGACATATTTTTGCTGTAATAAAGAGTTTATGTTAAATGGACTTATAAAAAGGATTTTTCACAGAATGTATCCCTATTTCTTGTCAATGGATACACCATGGTAACATTCTTTGGCCTGAGAGAGAGTATGATGAGGAACCCACGACATTTGACAGCCTCGAATGCGCAATCCAACAGTTTTGTTAACTACAGTAGTCGATAGTGATAAGAAATGCGAAAACTCAAATTAACATTATAACACCAGACAGTGAATCAATTGTACAACACGGAACAACATTAACATGCATGAGCTACTCTACCCATTTCTTTTAGGAAAACAAATACCAAACATATCACTGCAAATTCGTAAAAAATCAGACGAACAAAGAGACCAGTTAAAAATAAATATAATCCTAGCAAAAACTGGAATAAAGATTACATTAGTTGGCAGAATTACTAATAGTGATATAATGATACCATGATACTTCACCTCATCTGCTAATAATTCTTAGTCATGCATCTGCTAATAATTTTGTACTTGCTAATAATTTGTAGTCATGTAAACTCAGATTAACATCTGCTAAAATTTTTAGTCATGCATCTGCTAATAATCCGTAAAAGTGATATAGTGATTTAATTTTTAGTCAAGAATCTGCTAATAATTTTGTAAGCATACAGGGAAAAATCGATAGATAAAATAAGCAAGTACAGTATATTCAATGAAACCGCAAGCAGTAAATACAGGGTGGAAGGTAGGCCACAAATTAAACGATGTGTGTAATATTGTGGTGGATAAACAGCGGAGTCGTTGGATGCAGTGTATTCAGTGTATGACTTAAAACTGCCAGATATGGACCAACCTGATTTTTTTTTTTAACCTTTATACTATTAATGCAACGTGGTAATAAAAGAAGCGTAGAATATCCGAGGTTCCTTTGATTCTTATTTCTTTTATAGTTAACTGTTACACCGAAGTACAAAATGTGAATGCTTATTTGTATCTTATTTTTGGTTGCAGGTACGACAAGTTTATTGGTGTACGATTCCTTCTCAAATGATTTTTCAGTTGTACTAAGATTTGAGGACTTCAAAGGTGTTGGGCATTTCCTTGGCATGGAGTGTGTGTATTTTTTAAAATGTAGGCCTTTTGTGTTTACTACTGTTATTATATAACAATACAATCTCCTATGATTATCATTATCGTTAACTATGATTCTTGAATTGTAACCATATAAAGACTTGTAATGCCAGCGATATATTAATGTGCTAAATGCTAGTGTTATGTAATGATATTATGTAATGATATTGTTAAGTTATTACGCACTGCAGTGCGTATTATTGAATCGTTTGAATGTGCACTGTTTATAATATTATTTGTTTTGATGTCTCGGAACGATTATTGATTATATACTGGATATGAATAGGTCTATAATATTATATATTGGATATTGATTACGGCTTTCGGCCGTATCTAATGTGTCAATTAGATACGGCTAATGGCCGTATCTAATGTATTAATTAGAAGTGTCAATTAGATATGGCAAATGGCCATATCTAATTGATACATTAGATACGGCTTTTAGCCGTATCAAAATATTAAGCTCGGCGTATTTTGATACAGCTTTTACCATATCTAATAAGATTAGATACGGCTAAAAGCCGTATCAAAATATCGTTTATGGTATAGTGGTTGGTATAGAAATATACGGTAACGCTTATAAGTGTTGGTACAGAAATATACGGTAACGCTTGTAAGTGTTGGTATAGAAATATGCGTTAACGCTTATAAGTGTTGGTACAGATATATATATGGTAATGCTTATAAGGTCGGAAAATGGTTATTTAGTAACAAATATATGTATTGTTACACATAAAATGCTTCTACAAATACTAACAACATTTATAAGTGCTGCAAATATAAACTTATGATTTTACATAATTTCTTGCAATACTAATATTAAAATATTTAAAGCAAATGGAGTATAAGATATCATAAACAGTGGTCCCCATATCAGACAATTCATCATACAGATTGAAAATTTTAAAATACTCCGCAAATGGAGTAAATATGTCATAAAAAATTATTAAAGATATCTTAATATTACAATGTCATGTATTCTGATATTACAACAACATAAGCTACGAAAATTTTAATTTTAAAATACACTTAAAGTTTAA